>OX376374.1:24629526-25829526 GCA_947369275.1 Nemotelus nigrinus | reverse complement strand
TGATCCTGCAAATCCAGTTTTCCTGCACCCCTTTGTAAATTTCGTGAAATAAATTTCGAAGAATACATGATTCCACCAAAGAAAAGCAAATCCGCGACTACTGCTGTAGAAAAACACATTCACACCATTAGAGAGCTTCCGCCGAGCTTAAATGGACGAAACAGGTTTTTTTCTGTGAAGGTCTTCATTTCTTTCCCTCCAAATCCGAACACATACGTCGCGATATTTTATGTTGATTTCGATTCGTCGGAAAAAAGTATCCTTTTCCAAAATCCTATATCCTTAGTCTGGTAGTTTGTTATTTCTAAACTGGACCCTTTTTCTTCGATTAGCCTTATTGACGAAGAGTTTTCCAACAGTAATTTTCTCTGTAGTCTTTGTTTACGGATCACATTCCGAAATAATTGTGGTGCAAAATTTATAACAAAATGTGCCTTCAACAGCCGACAAAGTTTCTGATCTGCCGCAGGATATTATGCTGATAGAGTGTGATGGTCAACGCTCAGCTGACTACTAGAAGAAGGCGATATCCGAACTGGCGGCAAATTAAAGATGGTGTCGAAGAATGAAGAGGAAATTCTGGAGGTTGACAGGCTCTTTACCATGATCGTCCCACGGAAGATTGGAGAGTTGCCAAAGTTACTGAGCCTGTTGAGAGTGGTAGGCTCTTTTCATACTAATGGAGGAGGCAGTTCTACTCCTAGAGGACCGGAAAGGAATCATCAAGGACAGGTTTGAGAAATGAATCCTACCTTTATATAACTTTGTATAAGAATGATAGAGCTAATTGCTCTGGATCGACAAATTTTGAGACCGCTATGCATAACCCGAAGCAGGAGGCTCTAACAGCAGAACATTTTAGCAAGCGGTCTATCACTTCTTCGGTTCTACATACGAGGCAAGTTCTGACGCGGAATCAAGTTATGCTGGGTCACGGTCAGTGTGAGGACTACCCCTGAGTTGATAGGCTTTGGGCCTTTGTAATTTACAATGCTTGTTGCGTTAATAGCTGCAGAAATGCTGGTTTATTTCCTATGATATAGCCCACGATCATGGTACAAAATCTCCTTGTGTCGACGTCAAGAATGTCCCGCCTCTTATTCTAGGAGCTGACTCTAATGCTCACATTGTGACATGTGGGACAGCACCAGAGACACTTTTTCATTTCATCACAATGAACAATGAACACCGCTAATAAACGGACCTTCCTCGATGCTAATAGAGGAATGGATTTAGGTGTTACCTTAGTCAGTGGGTAATACACGCATCTCCTGATTGAATGGAGGATCATTCAAAAGTATTCGGTTTCTGAGCATATAACATTTACTAGTGACGCAGTCTGTATAAACATCAGGAAAAGTGTGGTAGCTTTCAACCTCTAAAATTTATTGATTTCAGATTTCGAATTGCATTTAAAAAATAGGAGGAACGTTCTAAGAATCTATAGTACCAAATCTAGTTAGTTAAAATTATTTCAAATTATGGTTAATTTAAATATCCACAGTCAAATGCCATTGACGTGTACAGCAAATCTTATAATGAAATGAAAAACTTTGCTAACTGAAAAGAGAATATGAAGCAAAGTCTTATAGCCACGAATTTCAATAGTGTTGCTAGCTTCACAATTAGCCAGGTTATAAGCACTCGTTATTATTGTTTATGAATTACTCATTCGTTATGCCATACATAAATACTGCTGTAATTCATGTTTGCATTGTTTGTGTATGAAATTGAGTGGCCTCAAGAAACATAACCTACTGGCAAAATAATTAAGTTGAGACAATATGCTTCCATGCAAAATTTCACTGCCTTTGGCAGAAATTTGTCTTTACTAGAAACTAACTACATATTTCTCAAGGAAAAGAGAAACGATGAGACGTTAAGTTAAACAACAAAAAGCCACAACTAACCGTAATGAAACCCTCTTAGACATTTACAAATAAAAATATGTATCACTTGATTTGTTGAGCTCCATGCTGTCTTTGACGATTAAAATGCACCAAATAACTAAGGATGATGATAAATATTTTTTATTGGGCAGGTAACCAACAAAGAATATTAAAACTCATTTTCATTTACTCTGAAACCATCCATATTTCCACAAAAATGACATTCCGACTAGTGCAACGTATCTGGACAAAATATCTGAATATCTTAATCTACTGCCCGACTTTTATCGTCTCTAATCAATGCAAGTCGATTCTGAATTCATTCAAATTTTTGCGAAATATTGTGTTTTAATTGGGTTAACGACTTCTTGTGCTACAAAAACAGACATAAACATATATGGCACAGCGACGTATCCGTCGTCGCCGTCGTGCTGCATCGCACCGCATCAACATAAGAATCCTACACCATATCCTACAATACCAACTGGTACGGTCGTCCACACCACCATAGCCCGTCTAAAAGTGTCAAAACTGACAAATTATTTTTATTATAAATTTTGTTTACGAGGAAACCACTCGTAAAGCACTCTAATTCAGCCATAATTTGCAGTAATTCACTATCGACTACTCTGTTGCCCTGTGCAAAAACTAATGCACAAATCGATACACAAACTCACCGGTATCTCAATCGACAGGTCTGTGTTGTCCAACAAGATGACACGGCAATCGATCTTGTTTTTGTTCGCTGTGATCCTTTGCGATTTTATCTGACTGCCGCCATCCGACGATGCATTTCGCACCTTTCGGCGACTTAGGAATCGCAACATTTTCTCCACTTTTACGCACTATTCAGCTGCCCTTTTCACGAACAAAACAGAACTTTCCAGCAACTTTACACCACTCACTACCGAAACGAAACTTAATTTCCAATTCGTACAATGCAATCGGTACAACTAATCATCGGATATTGCACCAATGACACTGAGTAAATCACAGAAAGAACAGAATACCACGAATTAGGAGCGACTCCCGAGGCACGAAACAAAAACGCGCTACACCCCTGTAACCGAACCGAAAAGTCCAAACCAACACAAATGGCGAAGACAACTCGAGCACCTCCTACATTAAACGCAATTCTTAATTCACGCAATATTTACACAAACCAGAATGTAATCCCGACAACCGAATCCCACTGCCAAGCGGACCTACGTTCGCACAACCGTAATGGCGTCGACTCGATTGAAAAGATTCGGATTGTACTTTCATTTTGAGGGCTGCCAGCAAGCACGATACGTGGTGAGTTTAATGCTCAACTAAACTGGTGACTTTAATGGAGGGAAAAATTTGAATACTTTATTTTCGTTTAAGTATTTTATACGGGTAATTCATATTTTCAAAGTTGTTTCCTCTTATTTAAAGCTGGTTTCGCAAAAATGTATAGTTTCACAAATTTTACGCCAGGATTGTCCAAGATCATTTTCTTGTCACTGACACACCGCCATTCCTGTCACTATAACAAATCAAGAAAAAACACTTTTCATTCACTTTTATTTATTTATTGCTTCGTCTCAAATATGAAATGTGTTGCGTTCAGCGATATCTCCTCTCCACTTTACATTACTTTTCGTAAAATAACTTTTTGCATATACATATTAGCTAGTGCGAGAACGAGGTTACTACCGCCGAACAAATTTCTAGAATATCTCTTACAAATCATTAAACAATACATAATAGCAGCTCTTCACAATAATTATAATGGATACATAAGTTGTTCAGTGTAGACATAAACTATGGGATAGTGAGCGTATCAAACGTACGATCCAAATAATGCATTTCAAATGTTTCTAGAGTTTATAAATTAAAAATATACGTCACTCCAAGCTTTTCGGCGCATTTCAATTGAAAACATTCTCCAATCAAGCCCAACTCGCCGATGAATATAGCAAATTTATCCTTTATTCTACCACAACATACTTTCGATTATTTCCAGCAATTATGTCTGGTCGTCTGTTATCTCCAAAAACTGTGTGCAAATGTCTCGACTGCACTCTCCTTTCGAATTGAAAATGAATTTGTAGTAGTGGCCGTCTGCACATATCACTGCAATAAAATGGCGTTTTTATCAATTTCATGCCAAGCAAATATTTCACTCCATATCACCCACGAAAACTTACCAATCACAGAGTTCGAATCAGCGCCAAACGCACAAATGCACGGCGGTCCTTGTGGAACAGAAAATTTGCAAAAACTCCATTGGCTCGAGAAGTATTTCGGAATTATGGACGATTCGCGTGGTTTCTGCTCTACCAAATTGAATACGTGAATAGTCCCGTGATCAGATGACACTACTAAATGTGTTGAGGTATGATTGAAGTTGATGCAGTAAATGGTGGCCTATGGAAAATTAATATGCCTTTAGACTCAGATTTAAAATCCACACTATACAAATAGCAAAAATCGTGTTGCGTCGTACGATAAAAAAATGCGGTTTATATTAGGGATATATTTAAAATTTTAAAAGCAACGCCTACATCCAACATACCTGATTACTTCCCCTCCGTAGCTCTGCTACTTTGTTGCCATTTTCAGTATCAAAAACCCGAATCAGTGTGCCTTTCTCACTAGCCGTTGCTAAGCGCGTTC
Organism: Nemotelus nigrinus; assembly: GCA_947369275.1. Classification (NCBI taxonomy): domain Eukaryota; kingdom Metazoa; phylum Arthropoda; class Insecta; order Diptera; family Stratiomyidae; genus Nemotelus; species Nemotelus nigrinus. Next base: position 25,824,994 of record OX376374.1, on the reverse strand, counting down.
CTTGCAAATTCAAAGCCATGCAATTTATTGGAGCTTCGTGAGCTGAAATTTCCAAAGGAGCCCGTTCTGTATTGGCAAGGTCGAAAATCTGAAGAAAAAAAATGAAACATTCCACCCAATATTTTCGGCCAATGATTCGAACAATTACCATAACATGCCCCGTCCGGCGACCTGGAAATGCTAGCAAGGACTTGTTGCTATGCGGACTCAAACAACACAGCCCTAGAGGGTTCGAGCTTGTCTCGAACACGTGTAGTTGCTGTGGCTGCTGTGTGAATGTATAGACTTTTATGATGCCTTCCAAAACGACAACGATTCGATCACGGCGAAGCCTGACTGATTTAACAGGTTGATTAAAGTCCAGTGAAATGGCCGGCGCTTTCTTCAGATCATCCCAGACGACTACTTTATTTGGTTGGTATAAAGGACGAATGCCACCACCAACCAACGCCAAATAGTTGCACCGAAAAAGCATCTCAACATGGCCCAGGCCGCCTTCCGCAAAATATTGGCGCTCCTTCTCTTTCAGCGGATCGCAATTATAAACCCGGAAACCTGTGTCCGTTGCACAAGCAAAACATCCTATGAACACAAAATATCGGTGCAATCAACAATAAACTAATTGTAATCGAATTAACTACAAGCGACAATTACCTTGGTCCTGATTGAAGCCAGCATACAACAAGCCATTGCCATACGGATTCGTATCAATCAAATTCATATTTTTTTCTTATTTTCGGCAAAATGTAAACTAGTAAATCATTTCAGAGATGTATCAAAACGGAAAGGTTTAATCGCGGAATATATTGGACAATGGGTCCGCAGTGAAACAAAGTTGATTAAGCGATCACGGCAATTGTCAAAACAACGACATATGCGACTTGAAACGGCTGATGGTGTTTCGTAGGCTCCGTAGGTGTAGTGAAGTGTAGTGAAGTGAGCGATGGTTCGCGTCGAAAGCAAAAGCAGCCGGATCATGGTGGTAGGCACCAACATGCAAAACTTGACCCCTCAAATCGACCATAGAGTAAATACGTATCCACAAGAGTACCAGCACTTTTCAGCAGAGTTAAAAGTCGCCTTGATGTCAAGAATTAGAAAATTAAATTGTTCCAGTGTTCGGCAATACAGATAATCAAAATAACAATCGGAAATTGAAATATTTGGCATTTTATCTGGCAGTAATCAGTCAAAATTTATCTTAGTACGGATCTTAGTACTTGTATTTACCCGATATTTTGGGCATTTCAATTGACTTATTTATAAAATTATTATATATCTAAGATTGTTTCACGACTGTCGAAAATGATTTATTCGCCTCAATTCAGCATTCATCATTATCCAAGTACTTCTTCCTCTTTGGCACGAGTTTCTACGATTTTATGTTGGTAAATCTGCGCTGTCAAACACAAATGTCATCACCGGCCACACGAACTCTACGGTTGTTTAGCTGACGTGTTTGTCGTTGTACTTTCAATATCTTGCGGGAAACTTACTGGAATTTTCACAATGGTCAATATACAAACGCATATGGTAAGTATCTATGAACCAATGGCAAAATCAGTTTCAGGACTCCATACTGTATACTACGATACGTTGAGGACGTTCTCAAAACAACAAAATTCCAACTGCTTTTTCTTTCAATGAATAATCCACAATATGTTTCAGGACTTCGATGGCCAGAACAGAGCTGAGAAACTGTCTCGTTTTATTATTACTTTGTTTGGAATTGTAGGTCTCATTTGGGGTGCAATCATACAACAATTTTCACAAACTGTTTACATTTTGGGAGCCGGTTTCCTGCTGGCGGCTTTGGTAAGCAATGCCTTAACTAGAAGCAAATATTAAAATCGATACTTATAGGTCACTGTTCCGCCATGGCCCATTTACCGGCAAAAGCCTTTGAGTTGGCAGCGTGCGCGACCTGAAACCGCAACCAGCACCGACGAATCCAAGAAAAAGAAAAAGTGATAAGCATTCCCTTCTGAAAGTTCTTCCTTCAGGAAGAATTTCTTCATAATTAAAATTGAATTTTCGATTGTAAATCTAATTTATACAAATGAAAGAAATATACTTAATTTCAAATAGGTCTTTTGTATGACTTTAATGTGTTGTGGTCATAATAAATATGAATCAAATCGTACATGTGTGCAAAGAAATACAGCAAGTCGTCGTATTGCCCGTTATATGGTGATGAAGCGTTGTCATGATTAATTTCCTGTTCTTCATTATTCACCTTCTTTGCACTATGCATTTTAATTAACGAGTCCCGAGAGATTTCTAATTCATCCAATCCACGATAGTTATCATTCAAACCCCAAGCGTTAATATGTACTTCAAGTAAAAATTGGTGTATTGCCTCAATAGTAGCCAAGTACCATCTCGGACTACCTTTTTGATGGCGCCAAAACTGAGATATTCGATTCTGTAGCACAACCGCTTTCAAGTTTTTCACTCTCGGATCATGGTAAATACCTTTGCTTGTGTTCCAAGTGCTGTCAATAAACACAGCTTTCTTAACTGGCAGATTATCGTGCGTGTACTGAATGAGTGTAGTTGGTGTCGAAACATCCGATTTGCTATGATCTTCCTGCAAGCGTACTTTCAGCAACGTTCCAATGTGATGGCCCTTCGGTAGACCGAAATTTTCCTCTTTCACGATCTGCACGTTTTCATCAAACAATTGACTTATGGTTACTCCCGTAGAGCAAGGGTATATCAAAACCACTCCATCTTCCTTCGAATAGTCTGGGATATCCGGATACGTATAGATTCGTACATCATCTGGCGCCAATATTGGTGCGTGGACAGCTGTACTTTTCCCAATTTCAGTTGGGTGTTTAAGTATGTCGATTTTCACTGGCAGTCTCACTTTAGGGATACGTGAACGAAGAGCGGCTATTGGCACGTAACATGAATAACAAAAATACTTCCGCGATTTTCCACACTTAAAGCAAGCACTTCTGTCCTTGATACTCATTAGTATGGAGTAGTCGGATATGTTCAAATTTGTAAAAGGGTATTTACGCTCTTTATTCTCATCATTTGCCGGATGTGTCATTTCTATATACTCTTCAAAAGGAACAGTCCTCGCGAAAAATTTGGATGGAAGTCCGCACAGGCCTACGAATACGGTCAACCGGGCAACCAACTGACGGCTGAATTGACGGATTACATTCCCATTTAGGTTATGTGGGCGGGTTGTTGTCTACGATGGTGCTGTGGATTAAAATTTTGAACTCATGGGAATGTTCTAAGCGCATAGGCGGTGGTTTTTCATGTTGATTTGTAATTTACAAAATCAACTGAAATGCAATGTGGCCTAATTGAAACCGTGGCTTGAAACAAAATTCATATTCAGTATAATATGCAGAAGCAATACATCAATATCCCGTGGCCCTTCTTCAAAAGACATTAATTTGTTGTATTTTGTGTTCACTTGCTTTAATTTCTAACTTTTTTTTCCATATTTCGAATATTATTTCGAACTTCATTTTAACTGCAAATTAAAATGTTTACTCATTATCTATTAAAAGATTATTTGCGTTCAATATGTGAGGAGTGTACGGTATATAATAAAAGATTCGTAACTAATTTATGTTTAATATATAACAGTAAAAGTTAATAAAGTATTGATTGCAACGCAAAGCGCATATTCCGTGAGAGAATACACCGGCCGGTGGTAATTTGTTTTTATACCAGATTCGTTATATTTGTCAATTGTTCAATCCAGTTTTCCTATACTACTGCTTTTTATGGATGTTCTTTCCTTAATGAAAACGTTATTCTAGTCGAAAACTAGATAATTTTTGCCTGAAATTTTTTTTCAAAACAACAACAAAGCATAGGGTAGCCTTTTATTAACATTTGAATTTTACTTTCCAAGCATAACTAGAAAAGATTAATGACACTAAGCAACAATTAAAAATTCACCATTATTTCGAATTGCAAAAACAGAATAGCAAAGTATTATTTGGTTATCACATCTCATGATGGAAATGAATGTTTTATTTTATGCACTCTTTGAATAAAAAAATATCATTTTCAAGCGCTGATACCAAGCGAGTATTACATCATTAATACTTATGATGTCAGTTTTGTTTTGACAATCAACGTAAAATAGAATGAAAGCAACCTGTTTTAAAATTATATATCCTTTTATAGGTGCCACCATTTTCAGATAACACCTTCCGTGATCGCGCAAATGATTCGTCTGCGCTTAATCAAGAGCTTTGACAAAGTGCTGCGTCGAACTGCAGATACCTTCGAAAAACCAAATTTCCTGGGGTTAATGATGTTAGCATTAAAGAAAAAAACTTTTGTAAAATCTGATGTAAGAAGATTAATCAACGGTCCCCCGTTTTGTTCAGCATTTGTCTACAAAAAAGTTGTTTGCTGATGAAAAAAATGTCCCTCGTAACTTACCAGATTTCTGTGGGGAAAATAGATTTAATTGTGAATGCTTATCATAAACTAGTATGCAATATGACTTTGAAATTTAATTTACTATACTGCCACTTGATTTTCTTCCCTGAAAACATGGGATCCGTTTTCAATGAACATGCAAGAAGTAGCAAAGTTTGAAAAGCGATGTCGGGGTAGATGAGGCAGATTTCTGATACTGAGACGAATATCTGCAAGAGAAAAAACCAATGGATCAAATATATAAAATACTTGGAAAACACTTTGTAGCTAATATAGTGTAACTTATAATAAAAACTATTCTCTATGATCCTTGATGTTGTGGTAATTTATTTATTTACTTTATTTGAAATCTCTGAAAGTGTAAAGTGAACTTCATACAACACTTATTTACGCAAAATATAACTTTTGAATTAATATAATTAAAAAGGAATACGATTAAAACTTCGTCGATTTTTCAGGCATTAGTAGTAAGCTGTATGTAATTTTAATTAGAACAGCATCACTGTCTTTCAGCAAGCATCCATGATATCTTCTTCGTTCCCGATTACGTATTGCGTTTATTCGCGAAAATCCTTTTGTTTATGAGATGCGTATGCTATTTTCGATTCGATACATATTCTTAGAAAAATACTTCATATAAGCAATCGCATTAGTGCATGGCCCCACATTCTCAATATTGTGAAAGCTTTGGATACAATTAGCGATCGACATATTCAGTGTCACAGTACAACATCTTGTATTCCTCAAAGATTTTTCCTTTTCTTTTATCTTAAATACTCGCCCGGCATATGCACCGAACACGTTCTATCTTTTGGCGAAATGTATTCTGTATCTAGTCTAGCTACGTGGTCGAAACCATAACGTTTTGGCGTGCATAGCAAATAAAATAGTCTTCTTATCGTGTACCGTTCGCATAGTCTAGTCGCGTTAGGTCTTGTAATCTTTTTATAGTTCAACTTTTCGGTTGCGAATTTGAAGTGCGTGAGAAGGGCTTTTCCGTCCCATAGCTATGCACTGCGAAACATTGTTGCAGCAGACTTTCCGATGAAGAATACCTGAAAATCGAAGTAATTGTTTAGATTTTTTTCGTGAGGCAGAAGGATAGTGCATTCGCGAAACTAGACCCAGGAAAGACTATAATTGTCTAATTGTCCGGGCATTCTTTTGACGTGAGCAGGTCTATCGACTAATTTCCTTAGTGAGTATTCTATTTTTAAACATCAAATTTGTACAAAATACATGCTTTTATCGAACAGCTGCTAATATGTTAAACAAATTTTTAAATTCATTCAAAACTAAACGAAATTGTGATGAATATTGTGAGTGGAAATGGTGATATCTTTGATGTATAAGTGATTTATTGTTCCGGTATTACTTTTCAATTTTCAATCTGATTGAGGTGTGAGTCGAAGAAGTCACAGACATAATATGTATAGCATACATTGTATTTTTGGCATCGAAAACAAAATGTTTTTTGCATACGGCCTCAGATTCCATTCAATGTGTAATTCATTTGATTTTATTTGATTCTATCACGAAAGAATGCTTAGAATAAAGAAATCGAAAAGAATCTACTATAGAAAAATGTTTCTGCATCAATGATGAAAATACGTGGTTGATTTCGTTCGAAAGAGAGTGTAGTGAAATATCGCGAGTAAGTTAGATTTAGATTTGAAGTTGGACTTAAGAACATAAGCAAGGGCAGTATGATCGTGATTATCATCCTGCAAGAAACAATAAGAAAAAATAAGCAGTTGAACTAAAATTCTTCATTCATTTTTCTCCGCCTTGATCATGTATGTAAATATTAAACTGATGCGACATACTATTTTCATTTTACTTTATTCGAGTCCCGGTCCTCAATTTCAATCAAACGAAGTGTTTTCCAGAAACGCAGCTGCAATAAAAAGAAAGAATGGATAATTGGAATGTACTTTCTGTGCAGACGGCTAGCTCCGCTATCAGTCGGGATGAAATGAATGCAAGCTTCAGAAAAAAGAATCTTGTAAGTATACATATTAACTTGAAAACTTTTCAAACATGCTTTATTCTTAAGCAAATGATATGTGCAATTCTATTGAATATCACGCTTACATTTAGGTCCGGCAGTCACTATTTTTTACTGTAAGTAATAAAAAAGAAATGTATGTCGATTTTGACCATAACTCAATTGTGAACTGTCGTGAATAACATTATTGGGCAACAGTTTAATATTTGAATTTTATAAACGAAATAGATGTTAGTGGTGATGCAAAATGAGAAAATAAGCGAGAGTGAGAGTAACGTGGCTCAATGAGAATAAAAATCTGGGGATAAAAATATCAGGCCGAAAAAATTGATGCATCGCGTGATGATTATTTTTCGTTATGTCCAAAAATTTATTCTCAAAACAGATTTTAATACAATCATATGTAAAAATCTTTCTAACTAAATATGTACGAGACTTTATTTACCGAAACACGAAATGTATTCCGATTAGAAAGTGCAGATTACGACGTCAAATGCAGCTGTGTTTCATTTTCCGTAACATGGTACACCAATTAATAAAACTTTAAAGGTCGAATTTATTAATTCAGGAATGGTCGCAATCAAGATACGTAATGATTTCACGTAGCTTAAAATAGCTGCTACTACCTACCATCACTAATTAAATTTCCCTGGAAATATCAACGTCTGTTAAGAAATTACTTAGAGATATTTTGGGCAAATTTTTAACAGGGTTTTTTTTTTGTAGAAAGGTTTCAAATTTTCATTAAAATCGGCCAGATTATTACAGTGAGTACAGATTTTTATCGAATTGCGTTTTCTTATCGATTTGCATCCTTTGGATTTGACTCTATAGTATCTGAATAGCGTCGACCACTAGTGTAGATCAACATAAATAAAAAATATATAGTATAAAAATATTTCTCTTCGCTACCTTTGACACAAAGGGCCTTTTATTTAAACTAATTATCTTAAACTAATTTATTTCAAGCTAATCTATCCTTTATTCGATCAATTGGCTTGGAGTTTTTATTTCCCGTGCTTTCTTAGCATGTTCAGCTGCCGTTAATTCATATTAATGTTTCAAAGAAATTATTTGTTGTTCGAGTCTGCACATCCTTAAGCACATTTTTGCCGAAAACTTGTCGATTTTCCTTTACTGTTTGAGCTTTTATTGAACTTCTTAATGTTTTTTTAGTAATATGTTCTTAGACGCGATAATGTGCATCAGCAAATAGTCATGTAATGCTCTTACTTTCTAATATAGGATACACAAGCAGATACTTTATAAGCTTGGCTTTAAAACACTGAAGAATAATCACCTTTTTTCCGTGATCAAAATATAAATCAGTTCATTTTTCTGATTAAATTTCTCAACCAAAAAACCTTAATACGTTGTAAGTTGAATCCTTAGTCATTTGGCTACATAATGCTCCTGGTTGTGGCTGTGATGGTTTTCTCAAAGGCTTAGTGAAATAACTCTCCTTATATCCGTGTATTTCCTTATCCATTTTTTAACTGCAGTCTAATTATTTGGGCATTTCCGTCGCAATGGAAAAATGCAAACATTTTTCCGTTACAAAAGTCGGGTGTCTTATATTTCCAATTGTCTGATTTAATAAACTTCTCGAATGAATTCCATACAACAAACATTATTCTCACGTTTAACCGTTCCTAGCACAGAAGCAGCATGACTTCTTTCGGGGAAAGTTTTTTCGTCTTAATCTTTTGTCATTTACTAATACTGTCGTATCTGCTTTGGATCGGTAGAATCATGATGTTTTTTATACATCGACTTTTCTATGACCTTTGCTTCTGTTAATTACGAGTTATAGGTCTCGAAGCTGGAAGACAACATGTTTGATACTTAGCTTAAATTTGGTCAGCATATCATCAGGGCAGCATCTCATTTATCCAGTTTTGTATTCAGGTCCTGAAAATGTTTTAATAATGTCTCAACCTCTACACACATCCTTTTATACTGTTCGTTCGTAATAGCTTGGAATATTGGTGTGCTCACTTCAGGTATCTTATAAACGCTTGGGAATTAGATCAGCGTAGGTCATCGCAGTACTCCTACGCTGTCAATATATTATCCCGCACTTACTTGTACCATGATTCTTTTTTTCTAATTCTTGAGAAGTCGAAATGATATAGAGTTCCCTTGATGGAAGCACTGGCTTCTGATAGCAATCCGAATCATTTTCCTAAACACTTTCACCTTCCCTGTGTGTTCCTCTGTCATTAATTTTTAATCTTAGCATTTCAACTGGTACCTTTCCATTACTTTGGAAACTGGCGAACATATATCCCATCCATAAAGCTGGTTATAATTCTTGCATCTTTAGCTACCGTCCTATATACCTTTTGCTCTGTTTTAGTAAGCTCCTCGAAAGAATAGTTTACAATAGCGTGCACCCTTTTATGAAGCCTTTGCTAGCCAGTGAACAGCATGGATTCATTAAAGGTGAGGCAACGGTAACAAACTTATTGGCGTATATCGATTCCGTTCCTTCCGCAATCGACCAGCAAAAGCAAGTGGTTGTTCTATATACAGACTTTGCCAAAGCTTTCGATTCAGTGAACTATGATAATCTTCTGTTAAAGTTAGCTGGATTCGGTCTCTCCAGTGGTTTCTTCTTATGTTTGTATTCGTCTTGTGTTGTTATTGTTATTTTTAGCTCTCCCACACCTTTTTGCTATCTCGGAAGTTCCGCAAGAAACCATTCTTAGTTCTTTATTGTTTTTTATTTATGAACGATCTTCTTTCTCTCTTTAATTCACCCACATCTCAAGATGTACAGGTTAAGTGAATCCGCTGGTCACTGTTTCCTGGCCAGTGTTTTAGTTACCTGGTGCTGTGTGAAATCTCTTACTCTGAATGTTGTGAAATGTCATCAAATGTCCTTCATCTAAAAAACATGGTCCTGCTTTTCTCCTACTCTATTGTTGACTGCCCTCTCAATTCTGTTGATAGTTTAAAGCACCCTAAGTTGAAATTCGACCAGTATATATTGCATATTACTGCCAGGGCCTCTCATTTTTCCGGCTTCATCATTAGATCATCTATTATACATCTTGTTAACCTTTCCACCTGTTTATATCGGTTGGTTTCCTTAGTGTTCTATAATACTGTTGCCAAATTTAGTGCCCCATTATAAATACTTGATCGATGCAGTTTAATCTATGCAACGTCAATTCCCTCCCCACGAAGACGAGTGCCTCCTTTTGACACATTAATTTTTCTGTTAGAACCTTATTCCACATTAAGTACCCTTTTGGCCGTACACACAGCTGTATATTTTCCTCTTTTTTGTGTTTACTTCGTCAGTCCAAAAACCTTTAGCTTGGTCCGGACGTTATCCATATTCAAGAGTGCTTTGAAATATAATGTTCTTTCAATACTTTGAATATGTCCTAATTTACTTCATCGTATTAATTTCCTTTTACGCAGCTTTGGATTTGTTATAGTTTTATTTTTGTTACTATCTTTTTTATATTTTTATCTAGTCTATTATTGGATTTGTTTTTGTAGGTTTGGCAATAAATAAATAAATAAATAAAAATAACAAACAAATAATAACACACGCGTAATTCAAGCGAATCAATTAAGACAAAGTAATTCAAGAGGGGGAAAAGTTAAATAAAATATTAAAAAGAAGGCAATCGCTCTACTTTTTCAAATAGTTTTGGATTGCAACATCTGGCGGGGAGTAAATGACGAGGATTAAAATCATCATTGGATCTTAATTTAAGAAATATGTTAATTTAAGTTTTTTATTAGTTCGCGGCGAAATGTAAAAACACGCATCTATTACAGAACGCGTTGTGAGTGCCAAGGGCCGGAACATGTTAAATCGTTAGAATTTCAATATGTGCAGAGTAAGGTATATTAAAAGTAACGAAAAAGAATTGGATCTGTTGTATGTTGGACAGATTATAACGCATCAGAAGGTTCTTGTAGTGGACTCTGGATTCAACAGCAATATTCAAGGGCATTTTGAAGGAACGATAGAAAATTATACACATAGGTTGAAATCTTGATGCTGAGGCAATAATGTACATGATGGACTACTCAAATTTACGCTCGAAATGAAAGATAACACCAAGATCATAGAAACACAATAAGCGAATAACAAAAAAGTTCGTCTATCAGTACAAAAAATTTGATGACATTTTGAGATACTCGGAATGAGATCATTGACGGCAAACTGACTGTGGCTTAGACCACTTTAAAGCAGTCTTCTTGCGAATCAATCACATCAAACATTTGGAAGTCATCAGCATACATAATACAATATGAACTCGAGATATGGAACGAATAGAAACAATATTGGTGGTTATTATACATATAGAGTCTTTTATAAGAGGAAAGCTAGGAAAGAAGGAACTGAAGCACATATATACACAGCAATTGTTTTATGCTTGTTTTGTAATAAATTTATTTAGATTAAGCTAGTTCGCATATGGTGTGGAATCTACTTGATTTTACCTTGCAACACTGGTTTTTTATCGGGTAATTGTGCATGCACATGATAGTTTGTACACTATTTAATGAATCCCTTGCGCACTGTTCAGATACGGTGAATTTAATTATCAGCCAAATTTATATTTTGTTTTGGTTTAACTCAACCTTCCCATGGCTTCGAACTATTTAAGCCATACCATAAGCGTAACACAAATCAGAGTGTGAAGTTCTTCAAAAGACATCATATTGTTCAGTCCATCAGGGCTCAACAAAAAATCAAAGACCCCTCTTTGTTCAGTCGAACAGAGTTGAAGTTTAATGTTTCTGATAGCCACTCCACAAATCAGAGGTGGATCAATTCTGTCTTCATTAGCGGTCGACTAATATATCATTCCAAACTTCGTGAAAACGAGTACACTGAGAGAAAAACAGAGTGAAATCAGTCGCAAACAGCATTAAATTAACTTTTTTCAAACATGATTTTGACGTGATACTGTTTTTACTGAAATGAAGGATGCCACTATTACATTAATACAATATCGAGCTTGAAGTAAGCTTCCCAGTATTAGTTTAACCTTGTGTCGAGTTGAAAAAGTTTAAGACATAGTTAATCTGTTTTCTATTATCTTAATCACATACAGAATTGTTTTAAATCTGATTCGTACTTAAACATAGCTCAGAAGCGTACAGCCTCCCCCACATTCAAAATTATTTTTGAATTAAGTTCAAAATCCAAAATAACTCATGATGTTAAAGCAGCAATGAAGCAGCTTTTACTCGAATGTCTTTCGAGTGTGATCTTTGCAGCCCTGCCCTGTAATTTTGTCAAATAATTCTTAATATAATTAAAAGATTGTCAATTCATGTTAATTTCTCTTTATTATTTCACTATAAAAATCCATGGCAAGTTACATATATCCGTTCTTGTGACTTTGTCGATTGTTTTTTTCTAATTGTTCAGATGCATCAAGGGAATATAAAAATATTCTATAATGGTTGATATTTAAGGTACAAGAATCCATTATTGATAGCGTATAAGATTAAAGGAGCACTTGAGAATTCATCAATGTGTTTTATGCAAAATACATCATGGCATTCCTCTACTTGGTATGCATGAAAATGGTCATCAAACAGAATAATATTCAAAGGTTTACAAATAACGAATAAATTATCATGTTCTCCGATTATATAGTTCAGTACTTTCATCAAACTGAATTTAGTTGGAGACTTAATAGCTAGATAAAATGTATTTTTGTAAGTTGTGTTCTTATATATAACATTTCCAGATATTTTACACTTCATATAATCAATAGATTTTGGCCGATTTTCAATGTTCGAAAATATTTGATTAGCTGTAAGGTTTTCTTCCCTGAACTCAGTTACAATTAGAATGTTTTCAAATCCATGTTTGTATTTCTCTAATGTTTTTGAATACTTCAGCCCACATTTCACAGCTACTGACAAAGATGGATTCTTTCTAGATGTTATATTCTTGAGATATGCTTTTAAAGACTTATGAGCCGCTTCAAACCTCATAGACCATAAGTATTTTAATGGTCCTATATTTTTTATCGCAGAAGCATAATGTACTAAGAAATGATGCTTAGGTTTCAAATCACCATACAAAGAAACGTATAATTTGTGGTGCTTTTCAACCAGTTGCTGAAGATTTGTTAATTCTTCTTCCGTGTAACTAGTTTGAAATAATACATCAGAAAGTTGCAATAATATTAAAAGTAGAGACCAATGCTTATTTCCCCGAGGAATCAAATCTCCTATCATCAGTGGCAATAGATTAACGAACGTTAAAACTTCACTTGCCGTCATTTTCAAATTAAATCGCTTAAGACGATTCATAGATAAATCAAGAGAATTATTTCCCATTTCAATTTCTCCGTAAGGAAACAATCTTTTTCTATTATTCATTGTTTCTAAAGATATGATATTATCTGATATAAGTCCGAGACAAACATTACATATGTCATAAATGAATACACCTTCTGGGACATCATGCATTAGATCAAAGTAAGTGTTGTTGGTTGCATGAAAAGAGGTCAAATTATTGAAAGGACATTCATATTTAATTCCAGACTCAGCATCATTTTTTAGTACATCTTGCTTGTAGTTCTCTTCATTTCTTAAAAAATTTGGAAACTCCTTAAAGTCTTTTCTGGTCTCGTGTTTTGTTCTCTGACACATTCGACAAAATCTAATTGAATTAAACGACTGAACGAACCCTAGAAGCATGTTTACAGCTAGATTATCGCCAATTACCAGGCTAAGGATGAATTTCACTTTGGTAGCAGCACCATTGACACAAATATCAATCCCATTTTCTAAAATAACCATCTCATTTACTAGTGCATGCAAAAAAAGCTCAAGAGAACAAAGCTTTTAATTTTCACTATTAAAGAAAGCTGCATGGAAAATAAAATCTAATTTCGACTGAAAATGTTGGGGAATTGTCGGAAAATTATAGTAGAAAGCACAAATAGACTGCGGGTGACTTCCCAAGCTGTTGTTGTATTGAAAGTCATCGGAATATAAATTATATGGTATTATCACGTAAGGTGAATAGTGCTTTCTTTGTGTTTCAAATAATTTTCCGTTAACAATATTATTTATTGTTGGTTGTGAACCTAAAGTAGCTATGTTCTCGAGAGTTATTTTCAATACATTTGGTAATTCGAAAAACGTTTTAAACTGAAACACAAGCGGTAAAATTCCAATATTAATTGCTTTAGGTGCAAAGGTTGGAGCTCCGCCAATAATTCTTTCGCAAATCATGCTCTGTACAGTTTGAGATTTGTGATTTTCATAAAGAGCAAGATTTTTTAGTGTATTCAATAACCTATATTCAGTTTTAACTTCATAGAAAGGATTGTTTAAAAAATGAACAATTTCAGTCACATGTTGTTTTGAATTTACAGGCATATCAGCACTTAATACTGATAGCATTTCAGCGGTTAGAGAAGTGAATTCATTCACAATATTTTGAATTTTGAGCACATATTGCCTTGGCAGGAAATCTTCTGCATATAATTCTAGTGTAGAAAATACTGCCAGTCTTATTAAATTATTAATTGAAATGATCGTGGGGGCATCATGACATTGATTTGCAGCTTGAACACTTTCAATTTTTACATTGTCCGAGTATTTCAAGAGTTTATTTTCAGAATCAATTATCTTTTCAGTAGACATTTGGTTTTCAAAAGAATGGACAATTTGCAAATGTGATTTTAGTCGATTAAACCCTAAAAATAATAGTGTGCAGTTCTTTTGGCCACAACGCAAAGGGTATTCGGCAGTTAACAAATGAAAATATTTCAAATGCTGAATTAATTTGGCGATTTCCTCGAAATTCGCACTGCATTTAAAGCAAACAAACATTTTATTTACATTAAAATAATTGCGAAACTCTTTAAATTTTTTTTTAAATTTACTGCGATCGCATGAAATTCAAAATACATGTGATTTGGGGTGACTTGTAATCATACTCTGTTTCAGTTTCGTATATATATCTTTGAACGAATGTCCAAGGACCTTCACATGCTACGGGATATTTTAAATTATAGCTATTATATATTTTAAATACTAAGTCCAGTGCTTCAATAAATGAATTTGTTGAGTGTAAATTCCCATCGAAAAAAACAAAGAATGACGTCAAACTTTGTGGCGTTAGCCCAACAACAATTATAAAGGGTTGAATAGTTTGCTTAATGTTATAATATTTGTCAATAATTTCTTTCACCTTAATATGATAATTATTGATGCTTTGAAGATGAAGTGCGAAACTTTCTTGCCCATCTGGAATCGAAGCTTTTCTTAGTGTAGATTTTGATGCGACCCGGAACTGTGCAGTTGGCTTGATGACACAATTAAGATAGTTAATTAGAATATAATCTTCGGAATCTAGAGTAAAAAATGCAAATATGAACTTTTGTTTATTTATAAAATCACGAATGACATTGTTTACCTATATTAGCTGTATTCTCTGAGTTTTCAACAATTTCTCTGTGACTTGAATTCTTCAGGGTTCTATAATATTTTTCTAGGTTATTTTTAACACCTTCCCACTTTTCGAACAGTAAATTTTTCCCTTTATGTAAAGAATCAAAGTCTTTATTAATCTGAAAAATACGAGAGTGTAGGATTAAAATTTATTGACTTTAGTATTGCAATGAATTACCAGTTCAGCTGCCCTTGTATCAAGTAGTTTAGGCCATGCTTTCAGAAAATCGATGTTTTTCATTTCGTAAGCTTCCTTTTGTCGGAGGCTGCACGTTTTCCTCCAGGCATCTAATAGGTCATCCCAATTGCTTACAAATCGAGCTAAAATTGTTTTCAAGCGGAGTGAATCCTCTAAAGTGTTATTTGCTGCGTCAGAGATGTTTTCTTTGGAGGACGATGATGAAACATCCGGTCCTTTTTCTATAATTTTTTATTTGGCTCGGCTATTTTTATACTTGTCGTATAAACGACCACGAGGATTCTTCTTCTTTTCCCTCGGGATGTAATAATAGTCCTGTTTATATTTAGAAAACTTGTAAGTAACTATCAAGAGTTTCTTTTTCATTTCAGTTAGTTTTTTAAGATCTTAGTATTATTCAAATTATATTACCTTAAAATTCAATTCTGAGGGAAAGATTCCCACTATTTCCCTAGTGATTGCCAAACAACTTGCTGGCGTCAGTTTGAGGTTCCGAATATTTATAGTTTCTATGATTATGTTAATTATTTGGTCACGTTGTTTGTTTGTCAGAATTCCACTTGCATTGTACGTGGTTAATATTGACTTTCCTACAACGTTCCCTTCTAAAGCGCTTTTAACATCCTAAAAATATGACAACATTTTAATATTACAGTTTAAAACCAATATTTTTTATGTACCAGACATGCACAAGAAGAAAATTTTTTTAACGTAGTGCTTTCGGACGGACTTTCACCCGTAGATGATTTTGCCAACCATGAAACTATTTTCGAGTTAGTTGACAACGAACAATCATCAACTTCATACTAAATAATATTTAAGTTAATCATTATTTTTAAATTTTGAACTATGAAAATTACTTCTACTTTTCGCCAAGCGAATAGCTTTTCTCGAAATTCGGCCTGCAATCCTATTTGTGGAACTGCTTTTTCTAAATCTTCTTTGGAGAGATATCGCAAACTTCTAAATGTGATGTGTGCACCTAACAAGTAAAACACCGGATACAAATCACATACTTGAGAAACACAATACTCACGTTTTAATTGCTCAAAAATTCTCACTAGGTCGAATTTTTCTAATAATTCCAATAACTTGTTGTTATCCTGTGTATCTTCACTGCTAGGATCGTTCTGGCCAACCACACTATTATCCGTAACTATTTCAACGTTTTCTAAATAAGTATACACTGGCTCATTAGTGGCCACTATGAAATTACCCGAGTCCATTGTATTTTAGTTATCACACTTGTATACATACGCGAAATAAACACTGCTCAATGTACTACGCACTCTACTCAACTGCGCATGAAAAACGATTTAATTTTCCAGTAACTCGTAGCAGCATGTGCAAAACCAAGAGATTCAATGTTATTCTAACACTGTACGTGCTTAAAATAAACCTCTCATTCTATTTTACCGAAATACGTATTATCGTAATCCTACACATGCTTAAATGAAGTAGGAAAACCCTAGTTTATTCAGATATTGTGAACATAATCATGTTTAACGTTAATTTAAGGATGTTCAGTATAAATTCAAGGGTCTCTCTACTTGGCTACGTAACTTCTTAATTTGATCGGGAAAATGATTGATTTTAGATTGCGGTTTTTCTCTCAGTGTAAGAATACTTTTAGATATTTATCCGTTTTAAGAATTATTTTACCGTCCGTCGATTGAAGCCCACCGAGAAAATGCTGCTGATTTCGGTGCGTCAGAATGATAAGAAATGTATAGAACATTTTGCAGAACAATTATTTACTGCACTCGGTTTAAACAAAATATAAAGAAGTATGTAACCTTTTTGTGTTTAGCGAAGGCTTAGGCAATTTCAACTAATCACAGGAAACCGTTGTTGCAATTTAGCTGCTATTTTTGCAAAGATTTGCTACAAGGACCTCGAAAATATCCTTCTGCAGAGAAATCGTCCAGGAAGTAATTTAAATTTGGATTTTATTTTTATCCGAATAATTTTGATGCACATGACCAGTAAAATTATGCAGCAAATGCCATCAGAAATTACTTATCAGTTATGCTTCGCATGAATCAATTATTTTGTTGATTGAAAGTAGCATACTTAAAGTTCTCTTTTGTAAATAAATATCAATCAATCTTGAATTGCAGTATACTTGAAAAACGCCACTGGTTCTATTGACACAAACCAAACAACAAATCCAACCACCTTAGTCAATTACTGCCACATTGTTTTTTAAATACGGGAGATTCATCTTACAAATCCTCTCTGCCGCTTTCGTGAGCTATAAATAGCTGGCACTTTTCCTTTCTTCAAAATCCTCAGCGCAAAAGTGATTCGATCTGGCTATTTTGGAATTTTCTCTTAAAAATCGCCACTGCCTATGAATTTCACCCAGTAATTCGTCTAGTATCTAAGATTTTTTCATACGGATATAGTGCATATTTCGAAAGCGACGTGGTCCGTTGAGCGGGTGAGTTTCGGGCGACTGCGAAAAAAAATTGTGAAGATACAAGTCGCGATTTTTTTTCCGAACTAACGTAATTCAATAAAATAGTGTGCTGGAAAATGGATATGTCTACTGATATTTGGGGTCAATTGGCTGTTGAAGCGTCACAAGTGTACCTTACGGATGGAACGAAACGAAGTCCATTTGCAGATACGGTAAGATTTTCAATTTGATGAACCATTTAGATCGATCAGCGGGGATCGCTCTTTGACGACACTAGCTCTGAGAAGAATTAAAAGAGCATAGCAAAAAGAGTCGAGCCATCATTCTAACGTATAAGTTTGTTGTGATTTTTCGCTACCGTAAACAATTAATTGTTGCCATTGATTAGGGACTCGAGTTTATTCATGTGATTCCGGCTAACAGAGAGAAAACAAATTGAATATGGATATTCATTTTCACAAGTTATTTCATTGAATGGATGCTTGTCTAAAAGATCAGCAATAATTGTGAATATATCCTTTATGTTTTGCATAAAGTGAGATGGTATTTTTTTGTGTTAAGAATAATGAATATTTTGTGTTGGTACTTTCTTCAAACTGAAAACAGCTGTTGAAATTACTTAAAATCTCAGCGGTATTTAATTTTTTTTTAAATCCAATCGGTATGGCAATATTTCAAGAAAAGTACTAATAAGCCACGCAGCTAAAATTTGATTTCAAGCTTATCATTGCTGGCTTTTTAATGTACATGATATCCAAACAACCAAACTCATATTTTATTAATTCCGATTGAGACAATAACAGTAAAATATATGTACTAAATAGATTCTATACCATTTTTCAGGTCAAATGAAACCTTTTGAAAATAGAATGAAACTTCGATAAAAAAAATCTTAAGAACTTTTATTTTTGGGTTAGATCATAAAGGTATCATAAAGAAAATTACTAGCTGCATAAATCTTATTCCATTATGTGTGCAGCGAACGTGAAGTGCATTAAGTTGAAAACACTCTTTTAAACTCAGTAAATGATAAACGCTCCCGTTTTATTTTTGTGAATCACAATTACAATTACATGAATTATAATTTAACAATTTTAGTTTGGAAACAGGAAGAGAGTCTCTACAGTGGGTGCCTCAACAAAGCGGTGAATCTTTTTCGGATGAGTGCCACTTTAATTTGCGTTTTCGGGGATCACAAGGTTGTTCTGAACGGGTTCGGTACATGAACTCACGTTGTTGTGCCTACAGCGGGGGGAGGTAATGTAACGTCAATTGTAGCTATAAAAAACGGTGGTATCTCCTCCAAAAATGTGTATACGCAATCGTGAATACTGTCACTGTTCTTGTGGCAACTTTTGGAAAAAAATGGTTGCATGCCAAACTTGAAGAATTTAAGTGTGTATTGGATAATGCTCGAGTCCACAAAGCGTGAAAAGTCCAAGAAGTGAAAGTCGAAAAAGTGTTTTCAAAAATTAAACTGCAGCTCGTTCTGTAAGTGGTAATACTGTAGATCAGAACATTACCAATGTTATTCAAGAAAGCGTCCTTCAAGTGACTTAAGACAATTGACCTAACTAGTCCTGGATATCGTTTTGCAAATACTGAAAGCTGCAGAGGGCCAAGCATTGCATTAGTTTGCAATTAATTTTTCACGTATATATTCTGCAGTAATTGTTATTTCTTACTGATATTACTTTTATATCCTTCATATGTTTTCATTTTTCTCCCTACGTTTACATAAAAAATAAGTTACCTAAAATTATTTGTTTATCGAAGTTTCATTAATTTGGAAAAAGATTTCATTTAACCGTCTTGAAAGTAACTGTGCAAGGGTCTAAGGCCCTCACGGGCAGGGGGAAATTGGTTTGCTATGTTGGTCACATTGCCGTGTAGCTTAGCTGTTCTCGGTTCCAACGAGCGCAAGAGCGCGCCAGTATTCACAGAAACGTTTTCCATGAACGATGTCGATAAAGTCTGGCGCCAAGTACGACATTCGCAGCGTTATCTGTTATCTCGTTGTGAAGGGAAAATCTCCGTCTGAAGTTTTTAACGAGATCAAATCGGTTTATGGCGAAAGAGTTATGAATAGTACGAGTGTGTTTAAATGAAGTCTTGAATTTGAAAATGGTCGTACTGATGTGCACGACGACTAAAGTAGCGGAAGACTGTCGGTTTTGACTAATTCGCTTCTTCGAAAATTGGAGGAAGCTCTTCGTGGCGACCGCAGATTGACTTTGGATGAACTTTCGGCGATGATTCCACAAATCTCGAGATTTCTGCTGCAAGAAACAATCACAGGAACACTCAGATTTCAGAAACTATATGCAAGGTGGGTCTCAAAACAGCTGATAGACCAGCACTATTATACAGGGGACGAAACTTGGGTTGTCCACTATACGACCTGGCGCCTTCGTATACATAGCTTCATACCATCTGTTCACCTCCCTGAAGATGCACATCGGTGGACAACTGACGAGGAAGTGAAGGGGGAGGTGAGGCAAAGAAGGTGACGGCAGACTTCTTTGACCATGGCATAAAAATAGATCCCTCGACTCACTACCTGCATCTAATGTAACCATGTAAAAAAATTTTGAAATAAATTTTTTGAAATCTACAAAAATCTGGTACACTTACTTTCCGGACGTACCTCGTATAATAATGCAGTTTTTTCTGCTGTAATTTTTACCTTTTTCCCTTCACGGTAAGCGGACAGTATTATTCATCGATTAATTTTCACTCTTGACCACCAATCAGTATAAATGAAGCTACAAATGGTCTCACAATATCTGCGGTTACTTTGTTCCGATACTCTTCGGTGAAATGACTTGGCCCGTAAAAGCTTTGGAGATTTGATAATATTTTCTCTTACTGTCGCTATATTTTCAGAAACCATAAATTTAGGAGCTTATCTTACTTTAAGAGCATATTTAATCTAGGTCGTTTGAATTTAGGCAGGTATCACTGTACATTATTTAAGCGTCTGAAATTTGATCACTTGTGAAGTTTATGGACATTAATACTCGTTGACTGTTAAATTTAAATGGGGAAAGATGAATGTGTTAAATTTTATAACAACTAATTTTTTAACTTAAACTTGTTACAAATTATGCTATGTTTCATACAAATAATCGTTTACTAAATTATTAATATTCAGTATTTTTTCAGCATTTAATATTGGTATTTTTTCAAGTAGTTGCAGATGTTTAGTTAATATGTCATAGCAAAGAAGTTGACATTCATTACGACCGAAGAGTCTCTTCAATTTATGAACCGCTAAAACCGACGCTCAACCGATTTATTTAACATTTTTTTCAAACATTTTTCACTTACGTTGGAGGTTGCGGCTATGTTCCATGCTCATTTTGCTCTAAGTCAACGTTAGGAGCTGGAATCACTATTGATGATGCCTTGTGATATCTAAAAACCTTGTGATATTCGTTGGCCTACGCTTAAGCATAATTCTTTATGTCGTTATAGAATTCTGTAATTTTGCCTAAAATTATTGTTAGGAGTTTTAATTGAAACTTGCATAGTTAGTGTTCAACTTACTGGTTAACCGGAGCTTTGAAGATCGGTGTGGATTTACTTGTTTAGCATTAGTCTTCGTGTTAGATTTCTCTTTTAGCTTATTACCTGATTCTGATACATCTGGTAAATAATTTACAGGTTTATTAATTTTTGTCGATTGTACTTTCTAAAATTTAAAAGAAATGTTGATGACTACAAATAAGTGTGATTTCTGGTTATATATAGTTGCTAAGACAAATAACTAAACATCCACGTTTGTTTGTAGACCATCGAAAAACTACCCGATAAAGTGATTTTAAACATATTCTCATACTTACAACACATTGAAATATGTCGGATGGCTCGGGTATGTCGACGTTGGCGACAAATTGCCTACGATACACGACTATGGAAAAACGTATCTCTTCGTCCTGAAGTTTCTGGCTTACATGTCGGGTCGTTGGAATCTCTTCTGGCATTGATATCCGTACGATTCGGGCCCTCGCTCCGCTATATTGAACTACCTATCGAATTGATCACACATACTGTTCTTCATGAGTTAGCTGCCAAGTGTCCGAATTTAACTCACATGCTGTTGGATTTCTCTACCGGTGAGTGTCACTGAATATTGTTTCGCAGATCCGGGATCTTTGTTTCATTTATTTTTCGTATATACAGCAATGCAGCTTCATGATTTCAGCGAAATGCAAGCGTTTCCAACGAAATTACGTTACATGTGCATTTGTTTGTCGGAAGTCATCTTTATGGAAGGTTTCATGCGTAAGATTTACAATTTTATAAACGGATTAGAGGTGAGGAAGCAATTGTTCTGCTGCGGCACTTACATAGTCACAAATTTTTAGGTCTTGCACTTGATTGGTACATATGAAAAATGTGAAGAGGAGGAAGAAGAAATCTATGAAGTCATCAATGTACACAAACTGAAGTCTGCTACACCAAATTTACGTGTGATAAACCTGTACGGCATCAACTTTATCGATGATTCACACATTGATGCGTTCAGTTCAAATTGCATTCAGTTGGAATGTTTAGCGGTTAACTACTGCAATAAGGTCACCGGATCTACTCTGAAAACGCTTATTCAGCGATCGAAACGTCTAACATGTTTGCTTATGAATGGAACCAGTCTTAAGTCTGAATATGTCATGCAGGCTGAATGGGATAAGTGTGCCTTACAAGAACTCGATATAACAGCAACCGATCTTTCCACCGAGTGTTTGATAGATCTGCTAACTCGCTTGCAAACTTTGAGATTCCTCTCTGCAGGTCAAATAAACGGCTTTAATGATTCGGTGTTGAAAGCCTGGATGGAGTCCGGCAATCCGAGGTTTGATAGTCATACTAAGTTTAGAAAAGTATATTATTTTGACAATCGTGCAGGTCCTTGATAGCACTTGATTTGGATTCATCAGATAATATGTCGGATGATGCTTTAACCAAATTTTTATCTCGATACGGAGGACAGCTGCATGCGTTGATTTTGTCTGGAATGCCACATTGTACAGATCAAATTTGGATGAGTGTTCTGCCGATCGTGATTAATGCGAAGTAATTATAGGCCGAATATAATTTACCATTTTTTTCTACTTGGTTCCGCCTTTTTACTTTACAGGATCTTGGTTATGGGAACGCCTGAAAAACTAGGAGTTAATATTCACGTTGATCAATTGATGGATGCTATAGCATCGAACTGTGGCATTCTTGAAAGATTAGAATTAAGGTATGAGTAAAGTTTGGTGATGTAGAAGATCGATCGCTTACCACTCACTGTTTTCTTATAGATGGGATCCCGACAATCTACGGTTTTCGGACAAGAGTCAGAAAGCTATCGATTTACTGCGCGTGAAATGTTTGAAATTACGATGCATGGTTTTGAGGTAAGGTGGATCTATTTACAATAATGTTACCATACATTTTTGTTTCTAGTGATGGAAGATACTATGAGACAGTAAAAGCTAACTTTGAACGTGCCGATCGTCTCACTGTTGTCCGGACTACAACCTGCTGTAAAGTATCGGCATATCATCTGTTAAGGAATTACAACGACCTAATATTTAACTAGAAATATAAAGCAACTTTAAACTATAAGATTGGTTGCCAATAAGCTGATATTATGATTTTTATCACGTTGGGACAAAGGAAATGAAGGTTCATTAAACACGAATTTCATTTTAAACCTCGTTCTTTTACTACATTTTAAAAATATATATTGGACAGCAACATCAGAAACATCTTAAAAATTATGTCTGTTTTTCATTTTAATAACTTATTATGTAGAATATCATCAGACTTGACATTTGAACAACTCTAATCCGCACTTATTTTAAATGATTTTTTCCCTTGTTAACACGTTGCTCCGCTTACGCAATTGTTTTAATTCCCAACCCCGATCCAATTGGCCGGTACAATCTTGATATTTTGTATAAACTTTTGTATAAACTATCAAGTTATTTTCGTTTCACGATTGGATATTTAAGATTCACATGATGTATAGTAATAAATAATGTGTAGCTTTTATCTTGTCTTCATTTCCGCTTCGTAAGTACTTTCGGTTTCAGTTTTTTTTTTAAAAAAAAGGAAATATAAAAGGAAGAAATTGCGAAAATATATCGTGTTAAGACCATCAATAGTAATAATCGTAGCATGTAAATACACATAGAATTTGATATAAAAAGAATTTAACTAATTTTTCTTGCTGTTTATTCCACTTCATTTCCAATCAATTCATGCTCAGCTGTGAGGACTTGTGAGGTGTTTGTTGATAATCGAAAATCTATACTACTGCTACTCATTTGCGAATTACTGGTATTTTGTGTTGATGCTGCCATTGTTGAACTAGCCCCCTGCAAAATATCGAATGTAAGATACAACATTCAATCAAATATACCGATATTTGTCATCAAGACTTAAATCATATCCACACACTTTTCGAAGTCTACTTACATTCGCTTCTGCATGACGATTTGAATTGTCTATTGCTCTGTTATCTGCAGCTTGCTCGTCTTTTTCGTCTGATTTACCGTCGTGGTACATCATGATTTCATGACAAAGCGGGCATCTATCTTGTACATATAACCACTTTCGGAGACAAACACCATGGAAAAAGTGCTTGCATCTTGTTATTTTTGCTGACGCCATTTCCTGAAATTAATAACTAGTTTAGAAGCACAGAACAAGAAGCATTGAACACATTCATTTATTATTAAACATGTTATTCTCTTCTTAAATATTTTTTTCAGCCATATCCGTAACAAAATTCAATTACATTCTTGTTAGTTTACATACTTTTGCACTTTTTTAAGAGAACTACGATCTTATCTTGAAAAGTTGTGATATATTACGTTACAATGAGTGCTACTTAATTGGAAGGTTATCAGAGGAAACAGACCAACTAAAGGTAAAATTGGCAACAATAGAAAAGTATCGTTGAATGAACATGAAACAAGTGGCCTATGATAATTAGCAATACAAGATACATAATACTAGTATATATGTTACACTATGAGACAGCGCCATTGCGACGGAGTTGAGCACTAGTCATATGTTCTAATGTGATCATAAGCGAGAAATTCGACGGGGTTAATCATTCACTACATGGTCTAATTCAATAAGTTATGTGATGTGCCAGATCTTATGATCCACAGGCTATGAAATTCTTTGGCACGTCTTTTTATGAAACCTAGCTGTTTATTGGCACGTGAAAACATTCATAGTGTAAAGTGAAGCGGAGTTGCTAGGGTGTCAGATAGGTCGAAAATAAATATACCAAAAAGAAGTGGACAGAGATGGCTAGCTTGTGGTACGCCAGAGGTAGCAACAAATTTTTTGAGACAAAAGTTCTTGAAATTAGGAAATGAGCCAGCTAAGTAAAGATCGGAATTCAGGTATAATGGTCAACTCGGCCAAAAGCCTTACTAAAATCAGTGTAGTCTGCGTCGATTTGGCATCGTTTCTCTATTTTACACAGAACATCAGAGATTAAGAGTGTCAAATTCGTGGTGCGCGCCTTTTCAAAACCCATGCTTATGCTCGTTCAGACGGGAATCAAAAAGTGAACAAAGTTTATTGTAGATAACTTTAAAAAAAAAATTGTAATGGAATATATAATGGCGATGTCCCTATAATTTCTGATATAACGTCTAACACCATTTTTGAAACGGAGTATGACATACGAGTTTTCATCAGGATGGAAAAACTCAGATGAAAACGACCTATTAAAGAAAATATACAGGGGAGTTGTAAGCTGTTCTGTACACTTACGCAAGAAAGTCGTAAGAAGAAGATCAGGCCTAGGACCTTTGCTGTAGTCGAGTTCCAAAATAGCTTTATGTATTTTTTCACGTTATATTTTTAAGTGGTTGACAAGAACTGTTGCAGCTCAATCACAGCGAGGAAGGTGTGAGTTTAATCGATTTGTTGCATTAATAACTTTCTGGAGACTGATATCATACGCATGTCCCTTTACGAGAAGAAGAAATGAAGTGTGATGGAGAAGTGAATAAAAATTATATTAAATGAAAAGCCATCAAATGCTGAGTGATGGTTAAAGAGACCAACCATGCGCCATCATTTTCAACCTATGAATATTGTTCTGGACGGTTTAAGCGTGTAGTTTTGGCCACGAAATAGAAAGAGCTCAAAAGAACCTCAGCAACGTTTGAAGATGAAGAATTGGTGGCATCAATGGACCAATATGTTACGTAAAAAATTGTAATAGCTCAGCAAGTGCATGATTCTGAAACATGGAAATTGGGTACCATACAAACTGAAACTAAGTCTGAAATGCTGCTTTAACCACGCAGACTGTTGACCAAAACTAAACTTTCATGATTTAAAGGTAAATCTTTGTACCCTGTAATCCAAATATACTGTTACACACGTGAAAGGTTATAAAAAGAAATTGAAAAAATGTTTCTGAATAATATGCTTATGCATCTCAGACATAGGAAAATTGTCGACTATTCGTTTTAATGAGTCAATATTCGGGTGCCTTCTCACGCAAGCCATGTCTTCTGAAAACTGATCATAGCCCATAATCTAAAGGATTATGTCGTGGTCATGGCTACCAGCGAGCCAATTATCGACACTAATGAAATGTGGAGCTGCTCCTAAGCCAAGACCTGGATCGAGTGCGCTTTATGTTCAGGTGCAGGTTCCAGCTGGAATATCAAAGCTGGCTATTGACAAGGGATTTGTTGAGGATTTTATGACGTCTTTCAATTTTTTCGCAGAAATAAGCTATACACTAATTGTGAAACTTCTTTGGATGTCTTTAATATCGCGATGTTTGCCTTCAGAGTACAATGAGCCAGCCATGATTTTTCAGTTGCGCATGATGACCCGCTTTGATATGTGTGAAAAAACCGTTCTGAAAGCCATCTCCGACCATCACCATTTCTATGCTTCTCCACTGTCGGCCACTACAAGCCATCACCCGACTACACAATGGTCAGATAGTAACATTTTCATTTTCAGTGATCATTTTTTTCTGACAATTGAGACCGATTCATATTTTTCGAGCAGACCGATAATTTTGGTTCTTTGCTTTTTCAATACATTAAAAGGGTATAGCATAACAATAAATTTATTTTTTGTTGGCTAATTTTATTTTGGTTCTTTGCTTTTTCAATACATTAAAAGGGTATAGCATAACAATAAATTTATTTTTTGTTGGCTAATTTTTCTATAGATTCAAAAAAATGTTTAAAAAAATATGTTTACGCTTACCTGATAGCAAATGGCGCAAACATCATCGAAAGCTTCGAGTTGATTAGCAGTAGCTTCGGGCAGCGATGATATTTTATGAACAGCTGTTCGTCGTTTCATAAACACCGACCAACCGGCACGTGCTTCGCACCATATATTGAAGTAGGCGTGTATGCACATCATAAGAGCTCTGATCGCACCGCCTGCGGCATTTCGCACTATCAAATTGTATCATACATTCCAATCAAACAAAAACCATGCACACATATAAAAAAAGATAAGAGAAAAAAGATTTACAGAAAACTTAAAGATAGAAATGTTGCGAAATTAGGTGGCAATGATTAAAAGGCATAATTTATGATTATGAGTCATATAATGCTAAAAATGTCTAAATTATTCTAAAACCAAATCGTTTAACCAGATTTTTATATGATCAAAATTCAAACAATTTCAGTTTTTGTTTTGTTTATATGATGGTGATATATGCATCTAATGAGGTTTATTTACATATAATGAATTGCGATAGTTAAAGAACAAAGCGATAGCGCAGTGAGCTGATGTGAAGTACCAAAAGCATACAACGTCACTTTTACCGCTAGGTGCGACAATCACTTATTCAAAACAATATAGTTGAAATGGAACTTACCCGACTCGAACACCAATATCCACGCACCGTTAAAGAATAAGAAGATTCCAAAAAAGAATTCCACCGAGTTACCCACTGCTCGAATGTAATACACGTAATCGTCCAACTTTTCCCAGAATGTTTGTCTCCTGGCGTCAAGCAGAAATAGAGTGTATGTGGCCAAACTCACCAGAACCTGGAAGAATTCAAATATGATTTAGTGAAAGATCTCATTTGGATTCTATTTTTTGTCTCTGCATACTTTCACAATCACTTCTACGGAAAAGGCCGTTACAGCTAGAAGCCATGTTGATGGCGAATGTTTTGACCATAGTACGGTCAATAACGCCATTGGGGCTGCTAGTAGGAACGCGCACACCGTCAGAGCACGTGCATGTCTTTTTCTCGATGGATTTCGAGCAGCGCTCAAAGACATCAGAATCGGCGATACGATGTTGTGCAAAAAGTGCAGTAAAGCCGTAACAAGAAGGCACAAATTTCGGCATAAACGAATAAAACGCTTTTCCGGACTAAGCGATGTTAAACCAGTTTGTAACGCTAAAATATAAAACAGAATGGCCGAAACAGTTCCGATTGACTTGTCCTCATCGTAGTCTTCCGACATAAGAAAGAATTGGAACAATTTGCCAATGTAGTGACAGATTATCGAAATTATGCTTGTCATTCCGAGAACTGCCGTAAGTGTTTCGCAACCGCTTACCAACAGACTTTGTACAGTACTTAAAATATTTAGAGGAGCATTGCTGTTGGCAATCATTGATATAAGTTGCTCCAGCAATCTGTAATAAAGATTTTTTCACAAAATTCTAGCATTTCTAGTGGCAAATTTTGCAAACCGTATCGACCAAAATGCTCGTAGAACACATGGCACATTCAGTCTTTGCCACTCATTTTCAACTAGCGCCGAAAGACCGAAATTTGTTGCGAAATTCCGAGCATATTGATAACCATTGTAGACTGTTTTCCCAACGTCCATCGAACTACTCCACAAGGAAATTTTCGTTAAGACTAGGGGTAATATTGCTGCAAATGCTGGCGAATGTTTCAGCACAACGTGTGGTAGTGGTAGCATCGCCAGTAGAAGAGGCATGAGAAAACACAACGGTAGAATTTTTTGTATGGGTGCATATCTGCTAACAGTGAAATATATTAACGATCAATTAGATTGAGAGCTATTCAAATACTTTACCTTGGTCCCGAATGAACATAAGCGAACAGCATTCCCATAAACCATTGTGCTACTAGATGTGGTAAAATTAAGACGGCCACACCTCCGGGATCTAACAGCCGAGACATATTTAATGAAAGAATGTCTTCGAGCAAGCATGGACCGTCTTCAACTAGTGCTAGAGCAGACACATTACTCCAATAGGATAGAAAAATTAAGCCTACTGATATTATAAACATGTAAACTATCACCAGATGCCGGGTCCATAGCATAAATATGCAAGCGGAACAGAAACAACCTGAAAATAGGAAATAAATTTGATTAGCAAATTGTATATTGTATTTGCGATTTGTCAATATCGTTTATGTAGAAGTGCATAATACAAGTCCGTTGATATTTCAGATTACCGTTTTAATTTGCCTCATGAAATTATATGAATTTTTGACAAAATATTTATATTTTAATTTTTTTTTAGAAAAGCAGAAATCTCGTGATACACATCATTAAACCAGTTTAAAATCAACTTCTGATCGCAAGTAGTTGATCAAGAAGAGACGAGAGAAGATATTTCCAGGATGGCGTGGTGCATACTGTACTCACAGTAGAGGATTCTGAATATTAGGAATAACGAATAGTGAGGACACCAAATTTGATAACAGTATTTGATGGCACTACGCACAAAGAATGTTCTGAAAATAACCAAGGATAGAATAGGAAAACGTGATAAGGGATAACATTCAAGTATAGGAGAATTGTCTAGTCAACTGGGAGTAGTCAGCCATCCACTGTTGTTATCACCCTTAATATTTTTAAGTCGTTGGCATACAGGAGAGAATTTGAATTAATAAAGGAAGCGAAATGGTTTATAAAAGAAAGAAAAAACAGAAGGCCAAGATTTGAATCTTACGGAACATCAGAAGTGGAAAAAGGAGCGGAAGAACAAGAGTTTACAAGCTCGATCACATAGTCAAGAAAAAATCAGGAGCGAAGCAAACCCAAGACACTAAATTAATCCAGCTTCGAGAGGATGATTCTATGGTTCACCGAATCGAAAGCCCTCACAAAGTTTGCATATACTACGTCCACATGCTCTTGCTCGTTGATAGTGGAAGCTATAGTATTTGTGCACGATAGTAAGTTGGATACTTACCTTCAATGAAACCATCTTGCTCAGGAGCTAGAACCGCTTCAATTACCGGGCACACTCTATTATAAACAACTTTTTCGAGGAGCTTACTGGCACAAGCTTAGCAATATATCCGATGATCATTGGAAATTCTAGACGCATCTCCCGTTTTAAGGATGTGAAACTTGTTAGCGATTTTCCACAAAGAAGGGAACATACTAGACGAAATAGTAACTAACTCTTGATATTAAAAGTAGTGTAAATGTTGAAGATCTCGCTAATAAAATTAATTTTAATAACCGACCTAGACGCACTAGGTATGCAACTTTTCTCAAGGAATACAATCACTACCTATGCATATAATGAGCCTATGAATAGGTGTCATAAAATATTCAAGTCTATAAGCAGTACTATTTTTCGGGGATCTCTAAATCTACTGTTAATATATAGTAACATCTTAACATCTTAACATCTTAATCCCACCAAAACTAGCCTTAATTAGAATAAAAATAAAATAAAATAGCTTCTAAAAAATTGTTGATGCATTTTTAAAAAAATGTGTGTCCAGATTTGGGAAAATTTGTATCTATAATGCGTGGTTAATGTTTTCCCTATTCTGTATGATGCCTTGTTTGGTAAATATATAAATATTATCAATACACAAGAAACGACTGCAAATTAGTTTTGTCGCCGTAGTTCTAGATAGAGGCTCACCTCTGCCGTGCACCGATTCCTCTCGGTATCCAATTGCTCCAATTTCGAAAGCTAATCATTACGCGTATACTTCTCTTCTCCAGTTGAGTATTTCGATCACTTCTGGAGCGTTTAAATTTTTCTTTCTTAGTAGAAACATTATTTTGTATCTTAGGACGGACCCCAGTTTATATGACTCGTAAAATCGATTTTTTAATCCATAAATTGTTAGTAAAACTTTTCAAGAATATGTTTCCAAAGTTTTCTATAAGTATTTCAATTCTTTCTGACACTATTAGCGGTTAATCGAGCGTCCCTCGTTTAAGTGCCGGAGCAAGTGTCACACTTCAAAAGCGTTTTTCTCGAAAGAACTTATTTTTCAGATCACAAAGTTTTGAACATGCAGTTCGATAAAGTGATGCTTAGTTTTTTATATGAACATTTCATATTAACTTAAATTAGGAATAGTATCAATGTTTACTTTTGTTGTAAAGAATATAACGAACAAAAACCTAAAACGTATCCGTCAACTTGCCACTCTGCCCGACGTGTCGATATAATCTGATGTGCCTTTTCCGAATCGACCGGATCTGAACCTCTTTTGCATAGCCGAGACTCATAAAACCAGTAATACCGAAAAAGCATCAGGCGACGGCTGGCGTGCACCTATCCTATTCACATGGTCGGTTAAGTCCGCCCGATTCTTGTTGCTGTTCACGTATACGAGCACCAGAGTAGCAAGAAGACAACTTTTCGAGACTTTTATGGTAGGGATCAGCCAGCTGTTCAGGCGAAGTTTTTCCTGTTCATAACAAGAAATATAAAATATTAATACCCTTTTATTGAAGCACCTCTAAAAAATTATTTTTCATTTTTATCTTCTTATGTTCATACAAAGGAAACATATGTTTTAAGGCAATCTTCAAAGCATCAGGCGATTTCAGACGATAACTGTGACCTTCAGAGTGAACACAAATAGCAGAATCTGACGGTGAATTTCGATGGCCGGTGGTTGCCGGAAATGGATAAAAACCGAAATATTTACTTGGGTATATTTGTAATAAATATTCTTAAGGTTAGATTAAATTATATTCATTCTATATATGCTATTCATTCATTCTTCGTCAAAAAAATCATGAAAAACACTTAAAAAAAAATAGAGTAGGTACTCCCAATCACTTTACTCTCTTAACGGAATATGCTTTAACTTTTTGTCATACGCTTACTTTACTTGATAATTGGTTAGTTATTGATCATTCAGTTTAAGAATAGCAACATATTTTTCATGGTGCATATTTCTTAGATGATCATACAAATTAGACTTTTACATGCAAATTAGAAACAAATATTCCACTACAGTACATTTTTCCCGAATAAAATTGCTCAATATTGAATTCCTAAACAAAATAAATGTTTACATTATTCTCATACAACTGCCGTGTGTGGGTA
Organism: Nemotelus nigrinus; assembly: GCA_947369275.1. NCBI lineage: Eukaryota > Metazoa > Arthropoda > Insecta > Diptera > Stratiomyidae > Nemotelus > Nemotelus nigrinus. Next base: position 25,793,167 of record OX376374.1, on the reverse strand, counting down.
TGCGTCAAATCTTCATGCTTTGTAGTTTGAACCCAATTATCAAGAAAAAATCAGCTAGCGTTAGCGACTAGCGAGAATAGTCTCTTTCCGCACCATGACGAATACATATTTTGTTATGGCTCGACTATCAAATATCAATGAACTGTTTACCAAATAGCTGGATTTGCGAATGACCTTTAGTCCGTTTGAAACGCAATCGCTTTGTATAAATGCAGTTTCAAGCTACCGAAAATTTTATTTAGCAATATGCATAATTAGCACACCTGTTTAAAATGTTCAGCTACTGTTTATTTTCGATCCGAAATTGTAAGTAATTCACATTGGGTTACAAATCCGTTCGATAAGAAAAATTAATTCGAAATGAGTACACAATTGTACAATATGTTTTAAATTTATCTACCAGTCTAAAACAACTGTCCAAGTAGATGTGTACTCTACTCGCTAATAAGAATCACATTTTCTATGGGGTCCACATGCTGTAATACGAGTTCCAGAAAATGTGAATTGCATTTTTTTTGATCGAATATACACCGTTCTGTAATTCACAAATCCACATTTCGCATATTTTACCCACAACAAGTTTTAGATGGATTACTTGGCCATGATTCGGATTGCCACCTGTTTCGAGGCCGAATTTTGACATTTACATCTTGACAACCGATCAACTAAGGTTAGGTTTGTTTCATTTCCATTATGTACCCGTCAAGTCTCGAACAGAGCTTGCAAGGGGCATTTGCCCGTTCGGGATGAAGTTGTATTTATGCACTTCACTTCCATGAACCAATCCAATCCCAATACTCACCGAACAAACATATTAAAAATTTCAAGGTGGTTAATGACAGGAAATGGTAGAAATCGGGATCCGTGCTCAAAGCTTCCATAATGTCAGCAGCCGCCGCAGCTCCTGTCGACGATCCGTCGAAAGCATCTGTGGTATTGTTTCTGCTCGGCATTATGTTGGCCGTCGCAGCCCCAGGGTCTGTTGTATCCGTGTACGCTGACCCAGGCAGCCCCATGCTTATTTTCAGAATCTCATCGATCACGAGAAGCGGTGGCACACGCATTATCACATCCACTAGACCCAGCACTTTTGTTCGGAACGACATTTTCTAATTGTGTATGAAATAATTCGGCCGTATTGTTGCGATATTCCTAACTCCGCTATGTGATTTGCACCGTCCCGACCCGACCACCCGAATAAACACTGTCTTCTCGCCCGGACGTTTGTCTTTTGCACTAGATTTCGTTGCACCGTTTATCCGACACGTCAAATAATGCTTGTTATCTTAGTTGCTTGTCTATTGCTACGTTTTATGATGTTGGTTCGTAAAAAATAAACGGCGAATTTTCAATATTTTGATTTGCCTGCACAGAATTGAAATTGACAACCAGAAATTTTCTTCTTCTGTCGTTCGATGTTTGCCGTTCAATTTCGTTCATTCCGTTCGTTTGTATATGCGCTGAAAAAGTTTCGATACGACAACTGTGCAGCTCGTGCGTAGAGACTACTTACTACTTTTCTCCTTTTCATATATTCCGCAAGAAATGTCGATTGCTCTCGCTCGTGCTTGCCATACAATACGGTTTTTAGTTGATCGACCATTGAACTATTATTAGAAAAGCTCCTTTCCTAGGTACGAAAGCTCTGCGTTAGTTTAGACGTGTGTAATAAATATATTTTGTCGAAAGTGCAGGGAGCACAAGATAATGCCCGAAACACAATGTGCATTTTTGGATGTAGCCCAGCTGCGAACGAATACAGCTATGACATTGTAGCCGAAAGTGATAACTGTCAAATTTTATTTACCAGTATGTGTAAAGTGCTTAAAACATGAACTTTAAATGATTTATTTATTAGTTTACATATGGTTTAATATGGTATTTCAAACGTGCAGCTAGCCTAAAAGATCTGAGTTTGTCAATTCAAACCTGTGGCTTCAATTTTTCTGCAGCTCCTGGCTTCAGCTTCAGCTACAACTACAGCCTCTTCAGATTGTCTTCTGCGGTTAAGTGAAACGTTTCCCCTTACGGAATATCGCTTGGCTGAATTGAGATGTAAACAAAGAAGCTTTTAGAGGCATCCCATTCCCAATCGGACTAGCAGAGTGGTACAAAGTTTAGGTTTGAGCATGAAATATAAAGGTTGCATACACTTAGGCAGTTTTAATAGTAATTTTCGATACAACAGCGCTCGGATTGTTAGTTCGATCGCTGGCATGCAAATTTAGATCCTTTTGTCCTGGGACAGGACGATGGCCTAGTCTACATATATGCATTTACAATCCGAAACATCTACGAAACAGGTCCGATTTCGTGTGAACGCAGATATGCATAGCTTGAACGCGAAAATTCGACAAGGTTTTGTCTAAGGATTTCCACTGTCGAAAAATTCGAAAGCACTGAACTATACGGAAAAGCCCACAGCGGTATCGAAAATTCGTCGGATTTGAGATCTTCTACAATAGGTGCGTTTTTTTGCTCCGATGCAGTGCAGAGTACAACTATGCCGGAAAAACAACGATCTAGTATAAAACAGCAGTGGATTCGCTAAACCTGACATAGGTTGCTATATTCGCTGTGGTCCCACAAAACAGCCGAAAAAAAGGGAGAAAATAACGAGTATACACTACCACAATCGATAGAAAATAGAAAAAAAACTAACAGAAATTTAATTCTTTTAACTTTCTACACATTATGAGGGCCTTTTCTAATTTCTTAACTACCAAAACATTCAACATAACCATGAAAAACCGAAAGCCACCTCACAGAAAAAAATACAACTTCTCATGAGCTTTTCTTTTTTCTATCAGCACATTCTACACTTCAACACGTGAACTACAAATGACGCATAGAATTTCTGTACTAGTGAATTCACTGGTGTAGGAGTGTTGTTGTTTTCAATGCGTCTACTCTACTCTCCGCTGGATAGAGGAGCAAAAAAACGCGCCTAATTTTGGCATTACCATGTATGTAGAGTAGATTAGTAGTTAGAAATTTTTGACAGCTGAAATTGACGACTATCGACGAATAAGAGAAGTGGATACGAAGTCATCCGAGAGAGATGTTATTTTTCGACTTGTGGAAAGCTGTGTGAAACAGATTTAAATGTGTTTGAAAGCCAATAGCTGCGTATATTACCAGGACACTTGGAGTGACTTGGCTTGGAACGGATTGAAATGAAACTTCAAAGTAGGTTTTTTGTGTGATTGGATTAAAGTACCCGAATAAAATACAGCTAGTTCTACTAAAGTGAAGTATATCGCATCGTAACGTCACATATATGAATAGAACTCAAGAGGGCTTCACATTTTTCAATCCCCAATCCCTGGATCCGCGTCTTTTAACGCCCAAGTCGATCCGATCCAGTAAAATTTCGTGATCGGATCGACTTATCTCAAATCAATTCACTGCGCGTAATTCTAAGCCACTTTGAAACCACGTTATAAACGAAGGACAACATTTTTGGTGCATTAAGAGTTCCGTTTCAATAAGTTCGATTTGTGCTTGTCGTGAGTTAGTTTGGTCTTGTTTTTGGCAAAGGACGATTTCCCCCGTAGACATACACTTTTTAGCAAATGCAAATAATGCAACAAGATCACTGAATCGTCCTTAAAGCATTTACTTTTAATCTTAGAGTTAAAGTTTACAACATTACAATCATGCGGAGAAACACGCTTACATGTTCTTATGAATTTCATTGGCGGGAGACAACGTGATCGGTGAGTTTTATAGAAATAAAAGTATTAATAAGTATTAAATGATTATTGAGTGAAAGGTATTCTGAGTTTATCAAAACTTTTTTGAGTAAACGAGTTCAACTCACATCGAAAATTGAGAATTGTGTTTTCGCGACTGATACATTTGTTAATTAAACTTTAGCAAATTGGTCTGTTTATCAACATAATATGATCCATCATAGCATAAAACACAAATTAATAAAGAATATGTAGGTCTCGAGTAGTCGATAGCAAAAACTACACGTTGTATTTCTAATGAGCACCTCAAGCTTCACATAAAATCAATTAAAAATTTGCTCATACTCGTTTATGTCCTACATGAGGCATGTTCGCATACTGCAGGGATTCTAATGCATTGCAATGCATTGTCAGGAACTTCTACAAAGTCGTTTTTGTACTCTGTTTGACTGAAAATTGTTGCTAACGTCATCGGTTTGCCTCTTTTAGGAGAGACGATAAGATTTCAGTAGAATGTACGAGGGTAGTTTGATAAGTCAGTTACTTTTTGAATGAAAGATTTTCTTCCAGCGAATAAGCGTTTTATTTCTCAACATAGTCTCCTTTTAGCTGTATATATTTAGTCCAGCGTTTTCCGATTTTTTTATTCCTTCCAAACAGTAGATTTCCTCAAGGTGATCAAAATTGTCGTTTTTTTCAGTGATGACCTCTTCATTTGACCCAAATCTCTTACCGCCCAGCCATTTCTTCGGGTTTGGAAACAGGAAATAGTTATAGGGGGCTAAATCTGGAGAAAATGCTGAGAAGCAGATCGTAGCCGATTTTATGAATTTTTTACCATAGTGGCTCACACGTGTGCACCCGTGCATTGTCTTGATTGAACAGCAGTTTTTTCTTTGCCAAATGCGGTCGTTTCCATTTCAAATGAATATCGAATCTGTCTAAAAACTCTGAATAATATTTGCCGGTGATCATTTTACCCTTTTCAACGGAATCAATTGTACCCTTTTCAAGGGAATCAAAGGAATGATATCGCGTGCAACCAAAAAATTGTAGTCATGACCATTTTGGCAGACCGACCAACCTTGGCCTTCATTGGTGCACGTTCACTCGAAGAAACCCACTGTTTTGATTGTTTCTTGGTCCATGGTGTGGTGTGATGGATCCATCTTTTGCCAACGGTAGCGAAACGGCGCAACATCTCGTTCTAAATGCGGCTGAACATGATCAAACTCTCCTTTGAATTGGTGACACTGTTCCGCTTATAGTCGAGTGTAAGCAACCGTGGCACCCATAACGCAGATAGTTTCTTCATGTCCAAATATTCATAAACAATGTGATGTATCTGCTCAGTTGCCTTAGCCAACTCACGCACTTTTATTCTCCGATCGTCCAATATCATTCCAAGGATGGCGTAACGACCTCTTTTGGGTGACCTAAATGTTCGGCATCACTTCGGCTGGTACGATCACAACGGGACTCAGTAAACCACTTTTTAACCATTGAAATTGAGGGTGCAAAGTCCCCATAGTATTTATCAAGCCTTTTCTTGGTAAACTATAACTTCTATCATTTTTTTGGACTTTAATTTCAAGGATGCTTCAAACGTCAACAGTTTATTAGAAGTTGATAAGGAAGTCTTAAGTGTAACCGTAGTAAAGAAAATTTTAAAACAGAACTATTTAACTGAAACATAACAAATATTGGCTGCCTACGCGAAGAGTAAAGAATAGATGGCTTCAACAAAGTCTATGTATAGCACACTCAGAAAAAAATCGTTGTGTAAATAAAAAAATAGGGTAAAGGTGTAGTTTTAGGGTCCATCCGCGGAGGGGGTGGGGGGTTACTTTGTTTGATTCAGGGGGGTGTTCATATAACATCCCCATAAAATTTTGGCGGCGGTCACCCCCTGAGAAAAAGTTACAGCCCCCTAAAGTACGCGTATTTGAGGGAAAAAGGAGTTAAATGAAATGGGGTGGGAGACCCGGAGGGGGTGGGGGGCTAGTTTGCTTGATTTAGGAGGGTGTTCATATAACATCCCCATAAAAAAATTTCGGCGGTCACCCCATGAGAAAAAATTACAGCCCCCTAAAGTATGCGCCTTTTTAACTTTGCATTTTCAACTAGAAGATAATTAAAATTTGTTTAAAAAATCTGTTCTGTATCCATCATCCCATATCTATAAAGACTATGGTGTTTTGATGATACCAAATTAAAGTGCTGAAGTATTTATATTTACATAGCAGAGAGTTTGCGCGAGAGAATGCAGTAGGGCTAGTGATACGTAGAAATTTTCAGAGAGCGTTGCAGGAATCTAGATTCTAAACGGTATTGGCTACAAGCCATGCTTTTTATGTTGCCCCGTGGCGATATAAATAAAAATGTCAAGTACTACTTTCAAACCAAACAGAGAAGAAGAAATATAAAGCTTGGGTCAGACATCGCTACTTTTACTGCGCAGTTTTTAGGTTGCAGAAGCAAAAACTGCTAACTCTGTTCACACATAGTGGGTGCAACCCGCTACTTTTACTGCGCGCAACCGGGTAGCTGCAACTTCTTGCAAAGAAAACTGCAAAGGTGTTCACATAACTCACAGTTTTTGCTGCGCGCACCCTCTGTTGCAGTATTTTACTATTTAGTTTGTTATGAAGTTTCAACCAGTTGTGTTAGTATGTATTTCGATGATCCAGAAGTGTTGGCTGCGGCTTGTTTAGTTATAGTTTTAAATAAACGAAAAAAGAAAAGCAAAAGCAAAAGCTGCTGGGTGAGGACGTGGATCGCAAATAGAGAACACTATGGAGCTGTGCATTGTTTGTTAAATGAATTGCGTTTAGATGACGAAGCATTTTATAAAAACTTTTTGAGAATATCGGGTAGTGATTTTGATGAACTTCTACAACTGGTGACTCCATAATAAAAAAAAGACACTTGGATGAGAAAATCAATAAGCCCAAGTGAACGAGTCTCTTCCTTCAACTATTTAAACAAACTTAAACAAATTTGTTTTGAAACATTAGAATAGAATAATTTACGTAAATTTTATTTATCAGTTTTTTAATATTTAAGTTAGATTTTGCAAAATAGCTAAAACATAGACTTATAATTAGAATAAACCGTATCGCCCATAAATTCTCTTAATTAAAAATGCTCTTCCTTCAATCAAAGATACTGTGTCTTTCGTCCAATTGTATTTAGCCATATCCTATTTGGTTTAACAAAATTAATATTCTACCATTTACAAATTTTGAAATACATACCGTAAAAAAATATTAAAATTGCTATCACTACCGTACACACAATACTGTCACTTTTCAAGGCACTAATTGAATCGGCAATAACAAAACGAAAAGCTGCAGACGCAGCCGCAGCAAAGTTTCGACCAAATCAATATTTTTTTGCTGCACTTGCAACTCATTGAAAAGCATTTCAAACATCGCTACTTTTTAAGCTGCAAGTTGCGACCGCAGTCTGGCTGCAGGCGCAGTTTTCAAGGTTTCTACATTGATCACACATCGCTACTTTCTGTTAACGCAGTTTTTTGTGCTGCGCAGCGCAAAAAGTAGCGATGTCTGACCGTAGCTTAAGTTGTCGTAAGATAAACGTAAAACATTCAAAATAACTGTTTACCACAGAACATATGAATAATTTTAATAAATTTAAAAAAAACTGTGAGATAATATAGTGCTTCTGAGAGAATATATTGCATAACTTCTAATTATTGTTTTATGGATTGTTATTAGTGATGGGCGTTTCTGTTGTTTTCAGAAAACGAAAACGAACTGTTTTTTTTTCCAAAAATAACTGTTTTTTGAAACTTTTTGAAAACTTTTTTCACTCGACCAGCAGCAGATTGATACTGGGTGTTACCATAAGTGATGGGTGTTTCTGTTGTTTTCAGCAAACGAAAACTATTTGAAAAAAAAAACAGTTTGAAAAAAACTGTTTTTTTCAAACTGTTTTTTTCCAACTGTTTTTTTTCAAATAGTTTTCGTTTTCTGAAAACAACAGAAACGCCTATCACTAATGGTAACACCCAGTATCAATCTGCTGCTGGTCGAGTGAAAAAAGTTTTCAAAAAACAGTTATTTCTGGAAAAAAACAGTTCGTTTTCGTTTTCTGAAAACAACAGAAACGCCCATCACTAATTGTTATGTGTTTTTAAGTTCGAGAACCTCTTAATAAAATTTGTAATCAATGAAATTAGACAATGATTAATAATAATCAGGTTTTGTGAAAGCTTGAAACTGACGATCCCGAAGCAGGAGATGTGCTTATTTGGGATTGCCAAATAAAATTATTATTTTTTTCATCTACACCTTTATCGTTATTCATCGAATTTTGAGCCTGTCTATTTCAATTTGCTGTATTGAAAAACTGTGATCTATATATGTTCTTATATTTGGTAATAAAGTATTATTATTATTATTACTTGTGTACCTGGTTAAATCATACAAGTAAAATTATGATATCTCGTTTAAGGTATATGGTACTACAAATAAATTGAAACAATTCCCCTATCATTGATCCTGGATTTCGTTAGGAAATCAGGCTAAAATTTGAAAAGCTGGGGATACGAGTAAAAAGCAAAGGGTCTTTAGGCCTGAGTGCTTAGAAGTGCCAGGCGCTTTTCTGCCAACACACACACACACACACGATCGCATATAAATGGTCTCGACCTAATATAAAACTTGTAGGACCGTCATAACAAATCAGCTCTTCAAATCCTTAAAAAGGACTATTTCATTAGCAAAATCAAACTGACTATTCAATCAGCTTATGCCATCCATCTGATACTGTCGAATTCAATTCACTCAAATCGTGCAACCGCGAACATAGACACATAATTACATTTCTAAGCATAGCATGCAAATCGCAGCGAACGAATGAATTCCTTTGCAAGTAACCTACGGGCAAATTGCCGTAACGCCAACCGTTCATGAATAAATCAATGAACCTCTTCTAATTAGTAATCGATAATTATTTTGTAAATATCCGTTAGCAGTTGACATCGTGTCAGTAGCAAACCAAATGCTATTGGTTTTACTAAATATCCCCAAAGGTGAAAACGAAACACAATTCGTGGCTTCATGAAACTTTCATTTATGTAAATGTGCGAACGTTTTCATATCCGTACTCATGCATACTACAACGGCTGGTTGTGTTTTGTCGTGCAACCCGGCCATCCTGACCACCGACAATTGTTTAATCGAGAAGTAATTAAGGGCACAAATTCGTATTTTGTTATTGCGAGCGGCCGGGTGTGATGGCTCGTTACTCGCCGATTTTCCAAGCTCTGGAAATGCACAAAGGTTAAAACATAGGGCGGGCGAACTATTAATCCAGTAGTTCACCAATAATTTATTTAACCAAGTGCTACTAAGTAGTTGAGGAGCGCATTCGTGTGAACTGGATGACACAGAACAGCCAGGCTTGCCGTGATCGACAAGAAATTTGCATCGAAACCAATAGGACGCTTTCTCATAGGCCTGTGTTTGGAAAATCTAACCTGTATGTCAAGATATCTTAATTTTAATGCACAAATATTGTAAATTACAATCATTACCATCATCACAATCACTATTCTTGGTGTGTTTTTCATACCATTTGCATCCATTAGTTGCTCCAATAAATCGATTTCCTAGAGTAGAGCATCCTGAAAAACGAAAAGCATCCGTTAATGTTTTTGTTTGTTTTTATTCGGAACTAGCAACACTTTTACAATCATAAATGCATGCGATTAATTCGGCAGATCCAATGTGATATAATTCTATGTGAAATTTTCGATTCTACGGGCCTGCTTAATGACCTGACCATTTAATTGCGATATGCGACGATTGCTGCTCATTTCCTCTCGATGTCAGCGTCCAATATTTGCGGGACTGAAACTCATTTTATTTCGATATAATGCTGCATGCATGCTTACCACGTTGTGTGTAAGCATTGTTGCACTTATACACTTAACATTCATTTACCATTCTAATGCATCGAAATGACGATTGAAATTGATAATGTTAAAATAATCGGCTGAAAAAAATCGACAATATGAAAGCGGCGACAATATGAGATGGCTGCGGCAGAGCTAACTCGTTATAAATGTCCACAAAACATTGTGTTCCAGATAAAAAATAAAGGCCCTATTAATCCATGTATGCAAATTGATGGAGTTCAACTGGAGAAGGTGGACTCAATAAAATACTTGGGATTGATGTTGGATGAAAAGATGTCCTGGACACATTACATCAACTACATCAGAAGTCAAATTGAGACAGCATGATTTCCTGGAAAAAACATACTAAACTTCTAATCTTAAATGCTTTTATTCTGTCTACTGTTAAGTGTGGAGCAGTCTTGTGGAGCCAAACAACTAAGCATAACATCGAGCTAATTGAAAAACTTGTCACTAAGGCGATAAGAGTTATATTTAGATTGCCGACCTTAGCACCAACGGTTGCCGTGTACTCTCGATCAGGGTTGTTGAACATTCAACAGGTTATTAATTTCGAAAGAGGAAAAAAATATATAAAATTATTAACAACAGACTTAAATGGCCAGATATTCTTCGGACTGTTGAAGAGCTAACTAGCAGAGAAACCAGGTCTGCCGGCAATCTTTCAGTTTGTACACCAAGAACGGATAGATTGAAAATGGATCCAATACAACAGGCTATAGCTTTCTACAAGACCTTGCCAGATACGATAAGGAACTGAAGCAACATTGTAAAATTCAAAGAAAACTTAAAATTGCACATAAAAATAATAAAAATAATGCACACAGACTGTACACGCTGATAGAGTGATGGAGAGAGTGGAAGAAAGAAGGGGGAAAATTTAAATTGAATGGAAAATAGAAAAGGAACATTTCCACACAAATATTCTTTTACATTCTGTTTTTTTTTTATTTTTTACAATGATTATATTTTTCTTACAAAATTTCTTTCCTATGCATAGTTCCCACTAAGATTCGTTTTAGATAAAATTTAGTCTGAAATTTCATCAAAGCAGTGGGGGAATCCGGGAAATTCGTTCAGGTGGGAGAGATGCTCCATATTGCCTAAAACGTTTAAAAATTCGTTTCAAAATTCAACATGCTCGTTTATTGTTTGCCACATATGCGAAATTTGTTTTTGGTGATCACGAGTGAAAGAAAGGTTTTTTTAAAGTCACGTTATTAATTAAATTATTGAATAAGTGTAGTCTCAGGAGAGTTGAAGAATGGAGTCGACAGGACTACTTTACATCGCTTTTGTAAAAACGAGGATAAGCTGCAACAATTCGATAAAAAGGGTCGATACAAAGCTTCCCACTTCCTTCCCAATACCAGAGGAAAAGATTTCGATATTCGATATCTATACACTGAAAAAACACATAGCGCCAGACGCCATAATTTATAGCCTTCTGGCGCCATTTACATAGCCGATTTCGGGATTGTGATAAAATATAGCGCCACACGCCATAGTACATGGCAAAAAGTACATAGGAGCAGACGCTATGCTTATAGCTCTCCACACCATGTATTATAGTCCTCCACGCCAAGTACTATAGTCCTCCACGCCATGTACTATAGTCTAAACTATAAGAAAAGTGGAATAAAATTGACCAACACAGTGTCTAGAAACTTATTCACACTGTCGCTAAAAGAATGAAAGAATGAAAGAATAATGGTGGACAAGTACAGAAACATATCTCTATCTTAGATTAAGCTGTGTTTTCTTCTAACTGGCCCAAAGTTTTGTTGAACTGAAAATAAGAAAAATTCGCAAAAAGTTCCGTTAGGTTAGAACGTACAATACATTAAGCTTCAAAAACCGTCATTGGCTAAATGTTGAGGCTAGTGCTTATTCTGGTCACAAAATTTCATTTCCTGTGATTTTTCAAAACTTTTTCAGGATGTCCAGAAGCTTTGTCGGAGAGTGTATATAACAATTTTGACACTTCAACACCGCAAACAAAACGTACATGAAGAGGATCAACTCGAGCGGCGATCACATGCTAATGCACCGTAACTAAGTATATATATATATATATATATATATATATATATATATATATATATATATATATATATATGTATATATATATATATATATATATATATATATATATATATATATATATATATATATATATATATATATATATGACTTTTGCGTTAATGTAACTTCAAAAGTATACACTTCCACCATGAGCATTTGAAGTTTAAAACTATTGCATTTAAATTACGAAATCATGCGTGCAAACATTTAGGGGTATTATTGCGCTGTCATAGTACGCTGAGATCCTTTTAGACGGATTTCATTTTAAATGATTCGAACAAGCACTTTAATTCATTAACGCACTTCATGGAAACTATAGCACTACAATAGCACCCTTAAATACTTGCACGCATTCCAAATACCACATATGTATATCTCCATATGGTTTTTCACTTGAGATAACGAACAATATCAAAATTCGCTCACCTATAAATTTGTCGATGAGGCTGCTAAAACCCCACTTCTCCAAACAGTCTTTCACATTTTGGAACATCTCTGAATTATGACAAACAATACGACAACTGAAGACATATTGCATGGCTCATGGTACTATGTAATATAGCTTGTGGGGCCATGATTTCTGCGCCATGTAAATATGGCGCTGGGAGCCATACTGCATAGCTCAGGATATTATGTACATAGCGTGTGGGACTATAAATGCTGCGCCATGTTACATAGGACCACGCGCTATGTAGATTCTGATATTATGGCGCTGGGAACCATATTGCATAGCTCGGAGTATAATGTACATAGCGTATGGGACCATAAATAATGCGCTATATTATATAGCTCTGGGCGCCATGTGGATTTTTTTTCAGTGTAGTTTTGTGAGCTGGAGTTCTACTTTGCCCTGAAGGTTGTTTGGCCCAATGCATACAATTATTTTTTCCAAAATAATAGACCGATGCGCTGTAGAAGACCCAAGCAAAGTTTCAATATTTTTGGAGGCAGGTGAATCTGGAGTGGGAAAAATCTCTTCGTCTATCTCCTATTGAATACCAATGGAACTGTCGAGATCACTAAATATTTCTTCATCGCTAGAATCGATATCAGTCAGCATCATTTAGAATACGAGCCAAAGCCTTTTTTCTGTTATCAGCAGCAAAAGGCAAAGAAAAAGAAGCTAAAGTAGAAGCAGAACAATCTGGATATGCGGAAATATCCTCCTCTTCAAGATCATCATCAAAAAGCAAAGCATTCAAAGTCCATCTATCTGTAAACATATTTCTTGGGCTTGAACAGATCAAGATCTTGAGATTGTGAGGTAGTGTTGAAGATTGATCAGAAAGGTCTTTTTAAAGACGTTCTATTCAATTGGGGCTCTTGGGCATCTCTGTATTGTATTTTGCGACAGGTTTGCATTTGTTATCAAGTATTTTCTACAAAGTGCAGCAAAAGCAAGGGTCAAACCAACAAGCACTATGTAGCGTCTTTGATTTGCAGTGCGTTTTCAACAACTCAGCAAAGAAAATATTGGATTTCTTTAGTTTGATTATGAGCGATGAAACTATCTGTCAATTAAATTGACCCATCAAAAAGCAAATTTGTAGTATATTTGAGATTCTGAAAGACCAAATGCTATACGTCAACTGTAATCGCACCTCCTTCGATGCATGGCTAGATGCAATACCTATAAAATTGAATATAATCACTGGGCCTAATTTTTCGAAAACAAAGATATCCCTCTAGCAGATGTTCTATAGCAAAAGTATCTTCGTTCAGCGATAGAAGGTTGGCCTCAGATGTGATTCCAACAAAATGGAGGCGACTGAAATATATAATTCGCGAGAGACTAATTTCTAAGGGCATGAAAACATTGTGCTTTGGAGTTATTTGATAGGCAAAATCTATGTCAGTAAACTTTGTACAAATCAGGAGCTAAAGTCATGATTGAAAAGGAAATTAGAGCTGTGAAGCTGGAAACTCTAATCTCACAGATTCAAAATTCATTCCAAAGAGTCGAAATCTGTGTCCATTTACAAATCAAAATTTTTCTCATATAAACGTATTTAAAAAAATATCTAAAAGTATCCACGTTTGATGAAAATGATATTTTTTCTGAAAACAAAGCGATTGCTCTTTTTCCAATCATTGAAAATATTCGACTTCTTTTGTAATCTTTTTGAATTCGTATGTACGAGTTTCACATAACTAGTTTTACAGTTATCATTTTTTTCGTTATTCGCAGACAAACATAACTTTAAAAATGTAGAAATATGCTAAGGTAACTGAAAATACCTGAGGGGTGTTCACCAAATTTTCTAATGATAATAAAAAGGAAGGAATTATGTTTAATCATCATATCATCAAATTGAAGATATAATAGAGTAAATAGGGACTTATTCGTTGGTGAGGATGCATTGAAGCTAAAGATATAAACGAGATATATAGCACAGCAAGTATTGCGTTTCGAACGATATTTTGCATGAATTTACGCTATGGTGCGTGCTCCATGTAGATGTGGAGTGTGAACAGCGTACGCATTTTAACGTAAATGATTATAGTTCGTGTTAACCGGTAATAAATATCAGATTTACGTAGTAAGTAGCTTGAAAGTGTCTAACACGTAACGATAAAGCAAAATGTTAACATTTTTTCACCGAAGTCTGGTCAATTTTTCAGGTCGATTTATGCGAATTTCTTTCATGTGCTAACAAGTAGATATGCTTCGAATTGTTTTCATCCTATTTTATAGTAAAAAGGTTGTATATATCTGTAATATTCGTATGTATACATAGACTTATTCGTTGTGATATTAATAATACCTGGAAAAAATGCCAAATTATGTAATCGGGCTGAGATTGAGTGACGGTTTTCGAAATTAAATTCTAATATCACTTATGGAGTAAATATTGTATAAAGTTGTTACATTAAAACTAATCCATATGAGTTTGTAAAGAAGTTTGCACTAATAAGATACGTGTCCCATAAATCTTAGATAATAAGTTTGCAAATTCTATCTTTTAATAATGGAAAACTTCATATTTTCCTCAAAAAAGCTATACAACTTTTTCCACAAGGATGAAGCAATGGCTTGATCGTGCATTTGATGATAGTGTTGGGAGGTCGACAGCTCTATTCGCTAAGGGGTCATGCCTGTGAATTCGAATCCCGTCATATGTTCATGGTTATGTTTTGTTCGTCTTGTGTGATCTTACAGGCAGCACCAGCGCTTCGTTAATTGAATGTTATATAATACCGTTACTGTCAACTGGGTATAAAGCCAGCGCTCTAGATGTAAAAGAATTAAGAAATGAGTGTCAATTGCATTGAATGGAATAGTTGTATCGGTTTCTCCCATGTGTGTTTCCCTAGCGCCACAGCTAATCAATAGCTTGAAAGAGTTATCACCTTACCAAAAAGCTCGACTCCTAGATGGACGTCAAATCATACACATATTATTTCAGTGGAGTATGAGTCTTTCCATGTCTAAGTGTTTGTGTTATTTCTCTATGAAATGTCACAAGTCCAATTCAGATTCGATCCATACGTCAAATACTTCCTGCACCACAATCTGCAGAGGACCAGAAATCGCGAAAACTTTGTCATCACCGAAAAATCGTTGCAAAACCATCAAATCCTTATCAATACAAACGATACAATCTCGTTACGAAACCAGTCGAAACTAATAAACAAAACGTTTGACCTCAGTAGCTCGAAAGTCCACACCGACAAAAGATGCAACGAAAAGTAACTAACAAAAAATTTTGATATAATGTGACCAGTAGCCGGTAGCTGTTAAGTGGAATTTCATTTCATTTTGTCCATACCCAATAGCTATCGAACTCTGGTCCCGATAAGACAATCACTTTACAATTTAACCATGGACCATACCAGGCACTTCTTCCAAACGCTCGCCACGGGCGAGACTGTGGCGAAGAAAAGCGTGAGGAACGTTTTGAATAAATGTATTATGGGCTATTCGAATCGAGTGTAATCTCAACTCAGGCAGACCACAGTCCATCCCATTGCCAGCCTTCGGCTATATCGGGGAGTAAGAACTTAATCTCGAGTTCAATCATTTGTTTTTGAATTTGAGGAATGCTTCGTTTTAGCGGACACCAATTACTAATGGGACTCCAATAATGGAGCGAACATGCTGGTGACCATATCGCTGGAACGTATGTTCAATGGCTTCGTTATAATGCCGATGACTTGGATGGTGTATATTTAAGATAGACAGATCGACGTCGTACGTTCCGTTTTGCACTCGTACAGCAAGGTGGAGGGCTACCATTCTCTTGCGAAAAACGGCAAATATCAGCATTAATCGTATCTTGAGACATTTTTATGGAGATCAACTCACTTAGTTCAAGAAGTGCAAACTAAGTTTTTTTTAACTGGAATATGGACCTTTAAGGTCATCATATCAACTTTATTTTCAAGTAGCTTCCAAGACTCTGAAATTGTTGGCAGCACCCATCCAATTCCACTTATTCTCTTCAAACGATTTATGTTTTCAAAGTGTTGAAAGCAAGAGATAAGAAATTAATCGAAGACACGGACAAAAGATTTTTGAGGAACCAAGAGAAGAACCAATTTGGTAGTAGGATTTTTTCGGTGCTCGGCCGCTGTTACATATTATAATTGGCAGAAAATGTGAAATAAATGTCAACCATTCATTCCTAATTTGCTTTGTTACACTTTTCATTTTTCATTCCCGGCTTTTTATTGCAAGCTCATTTCGAATGCATCGCGGCCAATGATGATCAATTGAATTTCGATTTTTCAAGATAAATTGGCATTGTTTTGATGGGGACGGCTATCAGGCAGAAGATTTAACTTTTAATCGTGTGCAGGGAAAATATTTTGCAGGGTGATTAGTGGTACGGTTTTTCATTATAGTGGCTGCATGGAAAAATAGAGAATCGGCAAGTTTAGCGGTCGAAATAAATTTCAATTCGAATTTATAACAATTTCACTGCTAAAAATGATAGGTTTCTGTAATGAAACTTGAAAAATGAATCCAGGTTGTTTTGAAGTATGAAGTCATGTCCTGAGCCAACGTCGCGGCCGCATTGTATTCATTTAAATTCTCCTTGAGAAAGGATTTAAAATGGTCCTAAGTTAAAAGAAAAAGTGCATTTTCATTGGAACCGTATAGTCAATGTGGAAGTCAAAATAAATATGGAAATATTACCAATACCTCATTATTGCTACAAACTTAAGGAAAAATAAGAAACGATAGTATTAAATATTAAAGCTGTTCTTCTTTAAACCGTTGCGGGTCTGGGAGTGGAAGTTGGTAGAGATTTCATTGTGTAGCATTGTGTAGCTGGCGTAATCCCGAATGCAATTAGATTGATATCTCGCATTAACTATAATTTGACTCAAGTACCCAGTTAACTTAAAGATCGTAGTCTTTCGTTCATGGCTGGATTCGAACCAGGTTCTACACACTAGTGCCGCTACTGTCCTTACTCGGCTACACAAGCACCTATTACCTACTGAGAAATGGATGAAAAGATATAAAAAATTGTTAATCATGCTATACAAGATTAATATCTAAATAAAATTATTTCATAAATATCTATGAAATTTTAAATTGAAAAAAATGAATGAGGAATTTAGTAACGTCGAAGGAAACTCATTTCTAGTGAAATGTATGGAGTAACATTGTAACATTGATTAAAAAAACTTAAACAATTCATTAATTTGGCGCTGATTGCAACAGTTAGTCCTATCTGTGTCCTTCATATGAAAGGTTTTGTGAAAAAATGTAGGAACTACAAAAATCATATCTTGCATTGGAGTTCGTAGATTGGGCGCTTGGACAGCTTAAAGCCGACCTTTACATTTTGTTGAAAAATCCAATTTAGTGAAAATACTCACTTTTGACTAGATCAGCTTGTAAATAAGAGAAAAAATGGCGTTTCCAGTACGATTGGCATTCTTCAAATACTCATTGAATTCAATGTTTTCCTCAAAACTCAATTATACCCATAATTGCCCCATAGAGAGGTTGGTATCTCTTCTCGCTAAGACGCCAGTCCAAAGTAGCAATCTACTGCCCGGGAGTTTGAATCCTGTTGCATGATTTGTTCTCAAGTTCTTAGTGCCCACGAGTATTGGAGTCAAGTCTGGTTTTCTCACAATAAACATTTAAACAGTGCAGTGAAAAACGTACAACTCAGATAACACAGCAACAACTTAGCTTAGACAAAACGCTCTTTATTGCATAGATTTTTTTAGCCCTTATTCTGAGTATGTTTTTCTTTTATCCTTGTTCAAAATCCATTCTTCAAAATTTCCAATTTGAAAATTTATAAAAGGGTTCTTTGATGAGTGTTTGATGAAATTACTTTGTTATATCACGCTGCCTAAATTCTATTTGAAGCTATTCCTTCGATTAACGTCTAACCATTTTGATAGTTTAGGCTACTATGGACATATTGTATGTGACCATGACTTTTCTATACCAAAACTTTTTCTCATGATCATGCGCTGTCCGTATTTAATTCAGTTTTGGGGCACGTCCAGTGTCCCTTGAACAATGCCTAATCTTGAAGCGTTTAAATGATTGTGTGATTGTTAATCTCAGTATTGATTTTTCAGCTTAATATTCCAAGCGTGCAAATATAGCCTTATTCTTTTTTAACAGCATTTTTGCGGCCCAGTAAGCTCTGGTTTTAAAAGGAAATATGTGATGCTTTCCGTATTTTTGAAAAACAAAAATGCAAAGTATGCTGTTTATATACTTGTTTAGAGGGAACGCATATTTCCTTGAATTATATTTTTTTTCAAATTATAGTTTTGTGTAGTTTTTCATTTGTGATCTCTATAATTGGATATATTTTCCGAAGATTTGGATAACAAATATAAATAAAACATGTATAAATAAGAACATACCGCCAGATAGATTTTGACGAAACATGCGATGATCTTATTTGCGAATACGGCTCTCGTTATATTTTCCCTAATACTGATCAAAAACAGAGATTTCATCTCTTGTCAGTATATTGAAACCCAGAAAAAAATGTAAATTGGCTTGAGAATTAGCTGAATGATTCAGACTTCATCTGGCAAAAAGTAGAAAATGGAGTGCATTACATTGGTAATCCAGAGTAGTCGAGATTAATAGCACATAAGCCTGTTGAAGAGTTCCTGTCTATTTAATTTCGTTCTGGCTCTGAAGAAAGCATATTTAGATTAATATGTTGAATCATTCTAAAAGATAACAAAAAGTATCAAATAAAACCTTCGCATATGAAACCACCCCAATCAACGTTAGCATAATTCACCGAAATATATTTTAAAAATATTGTTGTCTACATACCATTTACGATACCAGGAAAACAAATCAATTCAAATACCAAACTATTCAACGCTTCTAATGCAATTCATGCAAAGTTCCTAATTAACGCCATTTCAGAACTTCTGACCACATTCGAAACTCAAACCGTCTCATTTCTCCTGGTTCCTCTTTCACATTAAATACGTCCAGGCCACCAAATCTAAGCACGAGTATAAGATATAAAAACAAACCTTTTCCAAGGCCATTAATTTCATTCGAATGACCCCCGAGCCAATAATCACTTCCGTTTCATATGATCAGATTTCGAATGGTTTCAGGAATTTTCGTTCTTTGGTGTCATCATCTTTTAAATAAAATAGACTTGTCGCTCATAAAATTCAACTTTAAATATATTCAATTTGATGGTGCTACCGAGTATCGATGTTGTCTAGATATGCAGCTACGTGTATACGTCAAACAAAAGAAAAAATCAATTGATTATTTTCGATTTCTCGATAAGTCGCTGTTTACTTCAGATAAAAGATACACACAAAGGAGTGAAAAGAAAATAAAATATTTAATCGTTTCGATCGTTTGAAATTGAGCAAAAGGCGCGCATAAAATTAACGCACCACCAACCATGTTTCTGTGGCTCAGGCCTAGGTAACAATTGTATGCGCGACGAACTTTGTAATAAATTCTCATCTAATTAACATATCTCAGCAGAGGTAAAAATTAATAACAGTCAATTAAAAGACAAAATCAACTCGATCTCTAATCGGAATGTGATATCGGGGACACGGAACTTCGGATCGTAAATATAAATTTATTGACCGTCGGTTTATTTAGTACATATTGGAGCTACTAAGAACGCAATAAAATGGGGGACTATTAGCTTTAATGAAATAAATCATTTGGTGTTGCGAAGGCTTTTTTGTTTATATGTCCTTCGAATAATTTGTCCTGATTTTTGTGCACATTTATTATGGTCAGTATATTTACAAAGACTTACAGTCTCTGATGTGTGAATATCGTAATTTGGAAAGTGTAATTTTTAATGTATCAATGCTGGTCCTAATTTACCCTTTCCACATGCACAACAAAGAATTAATCAGTTCATAAACGAATGAAAACAGTTTGTTTCGCTACCTCAGCAGCGAGGATCATTGACCGGAGGGATTTAATGGTGATACGCACAAGCACAAGTATCGCATGTGCAAAGTGCTTGGAGCCAAGAGATTCCGTTCGAAGTCTATCAACCTTTATGAATAAGAAACTTGGTGACGATTTTTTAACGAACCGAAAATGATTTCTTTACAAACCTATTGTGTTTTCAAGCGTAAGAGTCGTCGAATCTGCGTTTTATGAATAAGTGAAGGAAATACAACTCGATAAACCGAAACAAACATTTCGCTTTGGCAATAATCAGAGAAATTGCTGGTATCAAGTTCCAGATGATAATTCTATCAAGTCTGTTTAATTGGGCAAAAACGTGTGACTTTAATGATTGATATCGATTTGAAATCATTATATGAACTGTAGCCAATGTTTCCCATTATTTTACAGCAATAGAAGAAGAGTTTTGAGCGCTGAAGAGATAAGACCTAAAATGTTCATCTATAGATTATTAGGTTATGAGTTTCTACTGTTCACCCTTTCTAGCTTTCCAGCCTTAAAGTATATCTTGTAATTGAGATTATATGGCATTATTCGAAATTATATGGCAGCAATTAGCATCAATCAAATATCCCAGCTATTATTTTACTATTATTTTTCAGGGATTATCTTAAGCACAAACTTTGAACGCTAATTCATTGAACATTTTCACAATCGATCATTTCCAGACCTCTACCATCAACAAAGTGCTCCTCGTTCAGTGTATAGTGTTTAATTAGCATGATGGTGAATATACTTTTAAATTTTATGTGATTTCTTTCGGTAGGGATTTTACTCGGCGTTTCATTGCCTTCTGTTTTCCACTCATACGATCTTAGCTGGCATGTTAAAAGGGCCTTAAAAGTGCAAACAGACCGTTTAAACAAATTCGCAATATTGAATCGTAAACGGCCGATTGCCATACCACACACATCGTCGACCGCCG
Source organism: Nemotelus nigrinus (assembly GCA_947369275.1). Classification (NCBI taxonomy): domain Eukaryota; kingdom Metazoa; phylum Arthropoda; class Insecta; order Diptera; family Stratiomyidae; genus Nemotelus; species Nemotelus nigrinus. The sequence continues at coordinate 25,772,105 of OX376374.1, read as the reverse complement.
TTTGTCACGCTGCTGATATTTAACACTTTCGAAGTGAATCACTTATTTCATATTATTTTTACAAAGCATAAGAGTTAAGCAAATCACAGACTATATATGTATGTCACATGGAAGTTGCAAATATTATACATACATATCCAGTGTCCAACAACAACGTACTTTTAATTGGTTTTTGTCGCATGAATGTCGAAGTGGACAATTGGAATTACTTGGTTATAACTGTCCATCAAGTTTTTATGAGATTTATATGACTGCTTTCGACTGTGCGCAAATGACATAAGCAGATTTGCTAGTAGGTGTTATATGTGCTAAAAAATAAATTAATTTAACGGCAGTGTAGATTTACAAATTCAGAACTATTGGATTCTGTGGAATAGAATTATTGTTTGTGTGGATGATCAATTTTTCTTCATTTCCAAGGTTTCCATTTAACACACGTCTGGTCATTTTGTTGAGATATGGATACGCGACACTTTTAAGAGAATCGTGGACTGCAATTTGGTTTTTAGACATAAAATATTTCATTCAATTTCAAAACACTTCCGTGAGATACAATATGGAATAAAATAGCATCCAATATAGAATACAGGATAGATACAAACGGCCTTTTAATTTATGTTTTAAATTTTCTGTGTCGTCCTGGAAGCAATGCTATCTCTCAGTATTTTATGGATTAATATTTTACTGAAACTACTGAAATGTTGCATTTTTCTGGGTATCACATGTAGATGAACAAAGCGGCGCACATTAAATGATGAAAGAGTTAGGAAGCAAACCAAACCAAATTCTTTTATACTCCGGCCTAAAGTGTCATTTAAAATTATTGCAACAAACTGAAGCAATCCCATTAAAAGCTGGGGATTAATTCGTTGATTATTACTGTAAAATCTGAAGCCTTGAAAATTAATGAAAGGAAATTTTCTACAGCATACCGCCATAGGCGGGCCGTGGCCTAAAATCTGGCAGGGGCCAGGGACTGAAAGGTTCAAGACATGCGATGATTTTGTTTTTGATTGTACACGTACTGCTCATAAAACTTATATAATTTACTAATACATTATATTTTTGTTGATTTATTCTTTGTTATTTATTTATTTTATTTATTTATTTTATTTATTTATTCATTTACAGTTTCACCAACAAAATGGTTACTACAAAAAATACAATTACTTTATTAATAACAGTTAAACGGTCGGATAAGCCGACACTTGAAAATTTCAACAGTATGATTAAAGTCGAACATTTGATATGCTGAGTTAAAGCTTCGGGCTATTGCGCAGGTAGGCTCATTTAATCCATAATTAGTCCTATGAATTGGGATGGATAAAGCGCTATGATATCTACGCTCACCATGACAAACACGAAAGTTTAACTTTGATAATAAAAAGAGTTCACGTTTCCATTGAGCAACTTCGCAGCGAATAGAACTTTGGAATTTTGACGTCTAGTTTCAAGAGTATCCATGGTCAATAATTGCAAGCGGCTTTCATAAGGAGGTAAACAAAAAGGATCAGACCAGTGAAAAGAACTAAAAATAAAGATTAAGAATCTTTTTTGAACAGATTCAATTCGATCAATATGCTCCTTATAATATGGAGACCACATCAAGCACCCATATTCAAGGATCGGGCGAACCAAAGAGCAGAATAGGATTTTTGTGATGTCATTGAATTCTTTAGACCGCCTTTTTAAGAAGCCAAGTGCACAGTTGGCTTTTATTATTATAGAGTCAATGTTTTGCTAATGCATAATGCATTATCAAATAAACTTCTTGTCTGTGAATACGTATGAACTACAACCACATGCATATAATTTGAATGGTAGGTATGAACTACTCATGAATTATCAATGACCGCTAAGAAATAAAGCTTGTATGAATTATACGGGAATAGAATGGAAATAATTCAAAATGTAAGAATATTTCTTCGTTTAGAAGCTAAATATATTTCAACTTATACTTGAAGAAGAGTATAGCTTTGTTTCAAAATATCTTTAAAGAAATGGAAATATATTAAGCTTAGAAGGAAGAAATTGATCTCTTGCTTCAAACATTTGTTACCTAGAAAACCTTGAAAAAGCGAAAATAATTTGACAAGATGAAAAGTGCTGTATCTTACTCATTTCGAGCCATTTGGTTTGCAGAAATATCTTTGTAGCCCTAACTGCGTATCCGAGGCTAGATGAAACAGCAAAACCTTTGAAACTAGTGATTTTTGCTGTTTTCCGTTTTCGCGATCCTCTGGTAAATGTGAGATCCAGACAGTTCTTTTCTGCGAATGATTTCATTTTTTCCCAAACTACATACAAGTCTTCTCGCTCACTTAGTAGTGTTCCATTCACAAGACTTATCCCATCCCTAAGAGTTGCATTTTTAGTTTGGCAATATGTGCTTAACATGTTCGTTATAAAAAGTGAAAGATGAAAAGATTTACTACAAATTTAGGATTACTGATTGAATGAAAGATCCCCAATGAATAAACTGAGTCGTTGTATTTTCCCTCATTTATTTCTTTTTCTAAAGCCTCTTTCATAGTCCCATAGCTATCGATCACATATTTCCTAACGAGTCGAGCGTAAACTTCTCATTCCATGCCTTGTGTTTAGACCAACTGCCTCTTCAAGCTGCTTCAACAATTCGTGTTGTGATGGCTTCGAAAAGTGTAGGTAAAGAGATTCGATGACATTGAAAAAGGATGTACACGTTTCGATTGTGAAAATGTGTCCATCACAACCAGGATAATTTTATGAGCTAGACAGTGTACAAATGTGGCTGCAGGGTGTTTCATCTTAATTTAGATTTGTACACCATTTTTTTGTCCTGACATGACACTAGCACTATCATAAGACTGTCCAACAACAGGCATTTCGCTAAGTCCGTAGCTGTTTAACAGGCTCAAAATTATATCTACTAAATACGAGGCATTTCTAGCTCCTGCACAGTCTACAAAGCTTGAGAACCTTTCTTCGACTGCTAGCTCTTCAACGAATCTGACAACCATGGAGAGTTGTTCCTTTTGTGGACCCTTGCTTCGTTTGCCATAATGGATATCAATCCGCAATCTTTTATTTCAGCTGTATTGTACTGTACGATTTCAGCAATTATTTTCATCAATTCATTTTGTGTTTTGCCACTACAGTAGTTCGCAACTTTGTTTTTAAAATTATTTTCAAAAGTTGAATCATGCTTTGCGAATAATGCACAAAATTCCAAAAAAAAAAATTCACGGTTTCCACTGGCACCGTTTTCACCACATCCTCTGAAAGCAAGTCCTTGGCGACTGAGACACGTCGTAATGTCGATAACCTTTTCCAAATAATTTCGGCTCATCTTGACAATATTCCAAGACTGTTCAAGCACCATATCATTTACTGTCTTCCAAGTACTATTAGAGTTTTCACATTGTGCATAAATTTCCGGATAATTTATCCGGGTCGTGAAGTTTGGTCGAGCTGAAATTTTGGTGTATTTTGGCCACAATGGAAATTCTATGGAAAATTTCGCATTGTGATAACTTCACACTGAGTCATCAGATCATCCCAAAATTTACAAGACTCATCCAAATTAATTAATTAATTAATTAATTATGCAAAATAAGTTTCTGTCGTTTTTAAATAATGCCTGGGTAACATTGTAGCTACCATAAGTACATAAACACAAATCTTTCACACGGCTGTTAGAATAAAATGCAAATTATTGATCAATTTGATACTATATTTACACAGTAAAATCTAAACTTGTAAAATTCCCAATCGCACAAAAATCGCACCAAATTATTTATATTTTTAGCACCTGGAACTTGCGTTTACGGTATCTTGCAACCGGATAAAATTCATAGAATATACTGGTCTTGAGTAGATACAGGCTTCACAAAAGTTTAATGAATATGATAAGAACCATGTGGCGGCTGTGTCAGTATGAAAAAACGCTCGCTGAAATTGAAGTGCTATGCCTTTTAACTTCCGATGCAGTTATCAAATTGTAATGATATTCACACGCATTTATCCTGAGTGTAAACCAAGTAGGTCATAGATAGCATAAAAGTGGCAGGGATAACATTTTTGTTCTCCCAATGGCTTCGAAAATTGTATTCTACGTTAATTACCTTATTGCCAACCATTTTAATACTTAGACTATGTTATGTGAAAAACATAATTGCTTAAAACGCCAGTTTATAAAAGTGTTCTTATCTAAATACCTGTATATTGCCTAGTAGGAATGAACAGATAATCTTAATAAAAAAAAGATGATTGGCGAGGTACTTTTCGTTTTTTTCTTAACGTATAACTTGTCCAAATTAAATATTGCCATTCATATCTCGAAATAAGTTCCATAACGTCGTAATTAATACCGCAAGTAACACAGTCTCTATGTTATAAGTAGTGTAAGTTGGTATAGGCTTACACTACTGCACTACACAACTCTTGCTGTAACCACAAAAACCATAGAGGCGAAAACTTAAGTGTCTGCTTTTGGAAATATTTATTTTTCTGGGAGGGGCCAACCTAGGGTCTGGGGGGGTCCCGGCCCCCCCTGGCCCCCCCTACGGCGCGCCTATGCATACCGCCTCTCATTTTTCATCCAGATCAATCGTTTCTCACTCTGCCTACTCCCCTTGTGTGAACCCAATCAGGATAGTCATAAAACGAATCGATTACTTTTTCTAGATTCAAATATAAGTATGCTTTCATGGAAATTATAATTACACCAGTCGATGTATTTGGTTCTCCATCTCCACGTGAATAACACACCTAGCTTTGTCGTTGCACTGCAATCTTTTATTATGTATGAAACATACAAGCACGCATATTAGTACATCTGGAATTATTAATTATCTGCATCAAAAAAATTAAACAGTTGAAAATATGTTTTTCAAAGTGACACTCTTCTTCTATGTCAACTAGTCGATTTCAATAATCATACGCATGCAAGTCGGCTGTCTTCATCTTCTTTGAACAGTTTCCCGACTAAACATTTATAATCTTGTTCCTGTCAAACATACATTTTGCTTTGAGGTGGCAACAAACTTGACACCCGTTGTACAGCGAACCACTTCAATTTATTGCCTTTCTTTTTGGACTTAATGGATTCTTAAGTATGCACTCCTGGTTCTGTATACAAGCACACATTATATCGAACACTCATTGCTATATAGAGTCTTCTCAATGAAAATTATGTGTAGCAATAAATTTTGTGGTTAATGGAATCTCATTCATATGGGCGACTTAAAGAATGAAATTTTTCAGGGATGTTGCGGCAATCAAGAATCTAGTGAACATTGAATCTTGTCGGAAGGAAGAATGTAGATTTGGTTGTTTGTGTATGATGTATCAAACGATTAAAGGTGATCATGGATTGGAATGCATAGTCATCAGTTTGAAAATTAATGAATAGATCAATTTAGTTGTTATGCTAAGTAAGTGATAAAAATGTCAATGATCATAATGCTTGTAAACAAACAACAAAAAGCATGGGCCATTAAAAGCTATTGAAAGTCTGCGAAAAATATGGCGATGTGAATATATTCTGACAGTAACTAAAATAAGTGGAGCCGTGACACGATTGAATGCATGTTACAAGATCTATAGTGAAAGCAAAAACATTTAATTGGTCACCGTTGGATTTAAAAACAGTTCTTAGGCTTTGTAGGAAGGAAAATTCAGCGGTACTTACTGCCCTCAATGGTATATCGTTTCATATTCTAGCCAAACTTTCTTAAAACCAATAATATTTTACCATTAGAATAGTTCGGACGCGCGATGATATAATTTCTATAGAAAAGTCCAAAGGGTTCCCATTAAGAGAAGATAAATTTAAAAAATACGATTTTACTATAAAGTCCCAGACTTTAGTCTCGCATTAATTGCACTAGAATTTAGCGAGTGGTAGCAGCTCCGTATTGTTGAAATCAAAAGTAATGTTATCAGCGAATCTTTTTTTCAGTCACTTTTCACACTCAAGCACTCGTAGAATAATCAGTAGCGTGAATTTTAGTTTAATTTATTGATAGATTTTGATTTTCTTCGTTTATTATAATAGCAATGATGACTGCATAATATGTACGAATCATGCTGCAATTAGAAAAATTTTATTCTGAAACAAAATGCATTTTGTGCGAGAGTGCTTCGTTTCTTCGCTAAAATTAAGGTGACAACAAAACAAAATCTTGGAACGGTGATTTTCGCATTTTTTCGGTGAAGCGTTTCGTTCTCAGGTAGGAAAATGTTTCTGGAATGTAATTCTTTGACACCTAGTCGACTAGCGATTTTGGTTTGAAAAAGATTTTAAGAAGAGTTTTTTCGTAGCTTTTTCGAACTTCCTTAAAAGATGCTGATACAAAAATGCTAAGATATTTGTCTCATATTTTCTTATCTATTTATGATTGAGCTGATCTTCTGAAATCGCCTGATATATCTTAAAATCTTACTTTACAGCGTAATCTATAAATTCGTAGCTTTTCAAATTTTGTAATAATAATGTAAGGAAAAACGCCTTTTACTTTCTTAACTCATTGCCAACCTTTACGAATCATTTCTAAACTCGAAATTCCACATTCTTCCTCGAACTTAACTAACAGAATATAATAACAAAAAACCGAACAATGATAAGATGCAATGCACAGAAGAATATATAATTTTTCTTTTGAATTAATGGCTCTATAAATAAGATTATATTATATTTAATGTCTAGAATTATTGAATTAAACTTTTTTTGTTTAAGAATATGCAAATAGATAATGTATAGAAAAACTAATATGTATGACTAATATAATATGTATGACAACTGAATCAACATAATATGGTTTTGATACAATGTTTATCAAAATTATACAAAAAGTACGTAATTCATTTGATAGATAGCGTTAACACCTCCTAAAGTTTTTAATGGAGGTAAGATATGCCTATGTGCATGCAACCGATGTACACATTTTACATTAAAATAGTCTCGTTTATAAGGAGGCAACAAAGAAATATATATTGAAGTCCTTACTTATCAAAACCTATCATTACTATTTCTCGTACGTGCTAAATTAATTATGAGCTAGACATTCAATTTGGCATTTGAAATGTAGCGAACAAGGAAATAAGGAGCGACTGATTTTATTATGCATGACATCTACTATAGTTCATGCATATGGAAACAATTCTGCCATTATTTTTTTCGATGAATACAAATGGAATTTCTGCAAAATAATTATCGAGCCGATTAGCATGGCTGTGATTCGATTTAGAAAAACCTGGCTAAGTTAATAGCACTTGTATGATCATAAATGGTTTCCATCGATAATTAGCTACATGCACCTGTTTTCGAACATTTCTCCGCCATAGCAATCAGGATCGCGTAAAGAATTGATAGGTAGTTGTGTGTATGTAAGTGGTATGTGTGTGAATTTTTCACTTTGCTACATGCATCACATCGCTTTTGGAATCTCAGTGCTTCGGGTAATTTGTTTTATAAGACTCTAGAGGAAATTCAACATATTACGTGTCATTTGGATGGAGATGAGGAAACAAATTTAATACAGTGTGTGCGATAAAAAAGGGCGAGTAAGATGGCAGTGAAAATTGTATTCTGACAATATAGTTGCTAGGTCGATCGGATAGACTAGAAGTATAGGTATGTTCTCTTACACTTCGTGTGCAATTTTTTGTTTAAAAACTTAATTCTGTGGTGAGAGAAAACTTGCCGAAAGCCGGCGAAGGAAAAGAACAGAGTCTGTGTAAACTGGCAAAAAAAGAATAGCCAAAAATGACGTATCCTTGCATGTAACTGTTTCACTTTTATTCCTAGGCTTTTTACATGGTTCAACTCAATTTGGGTGGTGAAGGCGAGAATGAAGCGGTAGGTGCTAGTTACATTGATTTATGCGCCATGAATATTTGACGTTTGTCTTTCACTCATCTTCGTTTGCAAGTATAGTTCCGCATGAGTTAATTTTTTGGACTACCAGATGCTATCAAAATTCAGAAATTTCATTCCATTCGCCAAGTACTCACAAAATTGATCACCAATATGAGTATCAAAACACATCAATCGGAGTATTGAGTTGATCCAGTCAAATGGTAAAATCAATTTTAAAAGAAAATTGAGCAGCATTTTTTGTAGTAATTTGAGTCGTTTAATACGAGTGTCTCTCAGATAAACAAAGTCAAATTAATCAGCTGTGGGACTATTTGGCAGTTGGGATCACATTGCAACAAATCACCCGTAGAAAAAGTTTGGATGAATTCTGGCAAGAGGGGAACAATCCCCTATTTTTGGTTTAGGGGAAAGTTAGTGAGTGACACCGCGGACACCTAAACTTCCCCAAAACTGAGTAAATGAACAGGCCTTATGTGTCCCAATATTGACATTGACATTGTAGTGTTCGGTATTCTTTAAAGTACATCGTAAAATTATGCAGATATCAATAAAAGTTACAAATACTATCATCTTCTGAGTAAGTATAGGAAGCCAGTTCTGACGCAGAACAAGCAGCAACCGGAAAATGTTGACGAAAACTATACATACATGATTTTTTATGAGCCTACTGACAGACCTGTAGCTACATCAGGCTCGTGGATCACTGAGCCTCCTGGAAAATCACTGAGCTTCCTGAAAGTTTTTTTTTTTTGAATGCAAACTATTGTCAAATTCTTTTCTGTGCCACCCTTTCAAATTGAAATTTTTGAATTTCCACGTTGCCCAAGAACAGCAGATTATCCCTATTTTGAACATTCGAAATTTCTGTTCGCGTGAACTCATGACTCGATATTAATACTAAATTCGCAGGACGTATTGGTCATCAGTAGGTGCAGGTCTGATAGAAGTGACTTTGAAAAGTGGGCAACCCTGTTACAGTGGTGATCGAAAATTCGCTAAAAAAACATGCTTTTTGCCCTATAGCTTCAGATACAGCCTCTAGATTTTGTCAAAATTCACAGAGTAGAAAGAACTTACTCTAAGCCAAAGTTGACAGAAGTGTGGTTGAAAAATAAGGTTAATGCTGCGAGCTATGGTAATTTTTGTCTCTTGGATCTTGAAAAATCAGGCAGCAAATAAAAGCTTTAAGTCCTATAACTTCCAATGCAGTCATAAAATCAAAATGAAATTTATATGGCAGACGGACCTTATAACAGGTCACGCTTATTAGGAATTTGGTAGATAAATTCTGATAGGGCTGTCAACTGTGGTAATTTTTTTTACTAAGTGGCGTTATCGTTGAATTCTCAAATGATCTTGTAGTGAAAATAAACAGCAAATATTCGGATTTCGAAAATTTGATAAGTTTTGCGAGTGGAAACCCTAATTATTTTTTACCTCTATAACTTCCAATGTGAAGCAGATTCGGTGGACTTTTGTTTTTGGTGCTACCAACTGGTTTGCTTGTTTTGGATTTTTTTATGACCCCGAACATCTTTCTATCCCCGTAACTTTCCGGCATAACATTAGCCTAGATCTTCCTTCACCTTGCAATGCTTAATGAGCCGAAGTAACCTGGAGTTCAATCTTAATAGAAAATGTAACTAACATATTTTTGGCATTCTTTTATTGAAATGCTGAATGAATGGAAGTTGTTTACGTGTAAAAGAGCATATACGTACGCCCGTATGAATGAATGTACGCAAATTCAGTGAAATAGTGTAATTAATTGTTTGTTAGGCCGCGTTATTTTAAGCAAATATAATCTAACATTTCTCGTTTCATCGAGTTTTTCAAGCCTAGATCGTTCTGGTTGTTCCTTCTTTCGCTAAATGGGCTTGTTTTTGGGCTATGAAAATTAAAACCGGTATTTCAGGTTGGGGACTATCTACCCAAATTCGATCGAAGCGCCATCGGTTATCACATTGATTAGCCACGGAATCGGCAATACGTTCCTAGCTCTTGCCGATCCTTTGACAATGCTCAAAAACTATATTGGTTTCCGATTGGAACCTCCGTGAGGGAACCTTAAATATAAAATATAGAGAACGAAAAAAGTATTAAAAACAATTATTAGCATGGAATACTATTAAGCTGAATATTTAAATTACATCATGTGACAATTTAAAATTTATTTTAATTTAAAAAAAAAAAAAAATAATTAATATTGCCACAAAAAAGGGAAACTGTTTGTTTGATAGTGAATGCGAACAGTTACATTATATTATATTAAAATTTCATTCCAGTTTGGTTTGTACGTTAGTTGCCGCAATGCTTTTTAGATAAAATGCAACTTTTTTTTAACAGACCCGCTTGAGACATACACTGTTCACTCATGCCCAATACAAGATAGTGTCTACTTGTATCTGAAAAAGATTTGTTTTGCGAAATTGTTTGCATTTGCTGATAGTCACTGGACATTTTAGTATAAAATACCAGCATACACTTCAAGATATGTCAATGTGGAATGTTAATTACTGAAAATGCCATATTAGTCGTTTGTTGTAGCTGTCGCCGAACAGTAGCTTCCAGTATCGGTACGTCTGTATTGATGCTGCGGACTGACGACTACTGGACACTTGACTGGTAACGTAATGCTCTCTTGGACATATTCGTTTTGTACAACGACCATCCGATCGAACTTGTAGCGAAAGCAAAAAAAAAAAAAATGAGAAGAAAATCCATGACACATAGCTAATTAGAATAGAAATTAGCATTACCATCTTGGCGTCGAAGTCTTGATAAGACATATCATGACTGTCCAACGTTGACACTTATAAGCTACCAACGATAGTCAGTAGATTGTTGTCAGCCAATGAAATTAGGATTGACAGCCATCAAGCTATTGCCGGCGTTTTATGGGCTCGTTTGCACATCGTTCCTGAACGAAAATCGTTTTAATGCAATCTTTCCGTCAATATCTGATTGAAACCTGTACTTCAACTCGTTTCAAATCTGATCTGCTGTTTGTCTTGCTTTGCGCGAAAGTGTATAAAGAAATGTAGTACCCACGTACATGAAGCGATTGTTTTGAAATCAATATACTTCACCGGGCTATTGATATTTTGATTTCATTTGCAAACATTATTCATAGAGAGAAAATGTGATGGTGCCAATTGTTTGTATCAGCCTGAAAAGATCATGTCCCATAAAACTACGAATCACTAAATCTGCAATGAAGAAAATTCGCTCCATGTACGAACCACTTCAAGATCAGCTCAACAGTCGATAATCCGATCCCGAAGAAAAGTTTGTTTTTTGTTTTCTTGCCGAGGTAGATTTAATCCATATTGTGTGTTGGCATCTGTCACTCAGTGGAAATCTTTACATTTACATCACTTCGCTAGCGAATTTCCTGTACATAAAAATATTACAGAAGCATTCAGCCATTAGTCTCGTCTTTTCACTAGCAAGAAAATCTATCTGCCAACTGAGAATAAAAAAATTCTCTCTTACAAACGTACGTGTAGTTAGGTATGTGATCCTGTTGGAGACAGGTTGGTATGCCCAATACATTTCCAATTAATTTCTATGGAAATAATTTCCATAGGTAAGCTACGAGTATTTCAATTGGTGGTGCTTGTTAGAGGATTTTCACAGTCGTAGTAAGTACTACGTACGAATACTTGTATGCCATCGTAATTGTGAATTGATAAACTGAAGTTTTCGCTGAAAACAATTACGACGAGGCAGAACCAACATGATTGATTGATTGCGATCGTTTCTCAACGGTTATAATTGCCATGAAAATCTCAATGTTTCATGATTTTTCCGATAATTGGACAAACGGATATTATAGAAATCGTCTGTATTGGAATGACACAAATTTTTTGGAGCAGGGACAAGGCTCGTAACTTCGTATTGTAATTGGACCACTTTTCATGTAAGTTGAATGCGAAATAAGTTTATTGATTGTACAGCGGATAACTGGTGATGGGAGAAAGAAACTACAGCACGAGGATAAGCAGAGAAGCAATAAAAAAATGTTGTTTGAGAACACTTCAAAGTGGAAAGTGGGAAGGTTTAAAAACATTTTTATAGTTTCAAAAATATTTTACATAAACTTGAGATTCTTTCTTGGATATAAACTGGATTATAATATTGTATGCTTGCCTTCAAGACGTTTAATAAACGAAAATTCCTATATGCCTAAAATACTGTTCTAGACTTAGGATTATTATTTTCTCGAAAAATTGACCAAAGTCAAGTTTTTAAAGATTGTTGTTTCCCAAAAATTGTCTTGTTAATGAATTTGTATTATTAAAAGATTAACGAGTTGGCTTTTCTACCAACTAAAATCGGTTTCATACTAAATATTGCTCCCTAATCGTATCAAACTACTTTCTTCAACCGAAATAATTTACTCATAAAGGTTATTGATTTGTGATCATGGTTCCCTTCTTGTCTATAAATCAGCATAAACAACGTATATCGTCTCTAAAGCTTATCAAATCACAAACCAATAGCCTTTATGAGTAAATTATTTCGATGGATATAAGTCGGAGATGTTAAAATTTGTCACAACCAGCGTAAATAACAATTAATGATTTCCAACTGCAAGTGGTCACACCAGTGGCGTGGCGTGATAGTTTACCTTAGGGAAGCAATTAGTTCATTTCGATGACTGACTTTGGCTATGTTTTCTTCAAATTTGTTACGTATTAATGGAACGCCTCTTGTTAGCTACTTTTAACATTGCAAATACAAAAGCTTCCATGAATTACGAGCACGGACGTGAGAGTACTTATACTGTATTGTTATCAGTACTAATTCGCATGCCACCAATATATAATTATTTTTTCATTAAATATATATTTACAAAAATTAAATATTGGCAACCATATAAATTAGCTATGTTGCAACAGCAAGCTATGTAAATAAAGCATTTGCAAATATAGCTACGGCAACAATAACAACCACAGTGATTATGCAAATTAAATGTTTATACGCATAAAGAAAATTTCAATATTCTAGTACTTATAAAAAATAACAGTAAAGTAACAACATTCCCATAACGAATAACATATATATTTATATTTAAAAAAACAACCTAGTAAATTTAAAATAAATGAAGTGACAGCTGAAAAAAAATCTATTATAAATCAAATTTGAAAAGAAAATTCATGCATACTTCTATTTTAAATTTAATGCAATTTGCCTTTGTTTTTTTTTGCAAACTCATCTATGACGTCTTGAAAACTTTACTCGCTCAAACATTATTTTAAGAAAACCTATTCTATGGAAAGTATTGCCAAGTCACTTAGTCACTGTTCATCTGTCCTATTCCTGAGATAAGTTTTAATCCTTTTTAAGGAAGAAAAACTGCGCTCTGCGGGCGCTCTTGTAACATTCTCTTTTGCATTCATTACTTGCAATGTTAGAACTAAAAAAACTGATTTATAAAATTGTTTTAAACTATTTTCTGATTTATTGTTGATAGAATATTCAAAAATATTTTCTCTGTGAATTTGCATTAGAGTAAAAAACAATGAGTTCCTTTTTATCCGCAAAAGATCGAGATCCAAAAGGAAATTTAAAAAGGTCACTAATTATGCAATTATAATCCATGCTATTTACGGAACAAATAAATACATTAACCTTTTGATTGCACTCTCACTATTTTAAGTATTATATAAAATTAAAAAATCATGCGATTCCAGAAAGTAATTCTACGCACTCAATTCTAAACAATTCAAATCAATTTAATTACAACAATACTCTAAACTATTGGTGAAATAATTACCTTCACTAATTAAAAATACCTTCACCAAATTTATATGTAAAATATAGCACAAATTTCACTACCGAACTACATTCAAGCAGTCTCTGGCAACCCTTAAAACATCTCGTAGTTCAAATTCATTCAAAAATTCACATAGTGTGTAGGTACTACCAATGCCTTCTAGAAGTACGGGCCGTCAGGCTACGTAATCGTTGTCGATGTGACGTCATGGCGTCAAACCATTTTACATTTCCACGAGGCAGTGCCGACACACACCGAGATTTTACATGCGGTTTTTTTAGCTAAAATACGAATAAAACGTTAGTTTTTTGTGCGTGGACGCGTTATAATAATAATATTTAGCCATAACTTTCATTTTGTATCGACCAATTGTATCGCGATAGTAAATCGACACGGAACATCACATAACCTAACAACACCTGATAAACATTTCGTCGCGAATTTTTCTAATTATGCCGCACGCACCGCATTAATATGTGTTTAAGCTGTTCACTAGCACTGTTTCGCATGTTACCACTTAGTTTTCATTAAACTCACTTTAGCATAACCCGTACAATTAACATTTTCCCGCGGACGTCCCATAAGACTACGTGTGTTTTTCGCGACATTTGGTCGGATGCTCTGACGTCATCATTCTGCATTACGGCCCGTACATATAGAAGGCATTGGTACTACAGCAAACATTCTCATTCAAAAAAAAAATACGCACAAGCAAATTATATGGGGAACGTCACAATAAGTTCCACAGCAACCATATGTACGCGGCTTCTCTCTCAGTTTCTCGCTTGAGACGAGAATTTCCCCTAAGAAGCAATTTCTGCATTGCTTCCAAACAGCCAGTACAAGCATATTTTTTTGAATGACGTCACAATGCAGTCTACATGAAGTGAAATTAATGCTCGTAGAAGCAATTTTTTAGTTGCTTCCACCCGTCTTGTTCTCTCAATATTTTCATTCGGTGGTGTTACCACCTTAGCCGTGCAAGATGTTCACTATGAGTTTTTGGGAAAATTTATTTCGAAAATTCCTGTCCATGATTTTTCTCGTGATTTTTAAATAGATTAATTTAAAATATATATCAGTAAAATGTAAGGGAAGCAATGCTTCCCTTGCTTCCATGAACGCCACGCCACTGGGTCACACCAGTCAAGTATGCACTGTGTGCTGGTGTCTGATAAGAATCAGTGCATGCTTTCGAAACCACTTTGTCAAATAAAATTTTCAAGATGAATAAATTTTTTTTTTCAATTTTAATCATCCCGCAAAAACAATTCAATTTACTTTCTTCAAGTTTAAGTAATCGAGTGAAACGCTTGATAGCATTATTATCCATAAAACTTCTACAAACATGCAATTTATTTTGTACATATTGTTTGATATTACCTGAAAATGAAATTTTCAATATGCTTTCTAAGATACTAAGATGTCGTTCACAAGGAACTTATGTGACAAAATAACCTATAACAACTATTGTTATTGTCTGCATCACTTCTTCAAAATATGAACATAAAAACTAAATACTTAAAAGTCACTATTGCTACGAAATTGGTACACTCGTGCCAAACACGATAAAATGATTATTTTAAAATCCCTAAGGAGAACTTTCAAATACATCTGGTAGCTCACTTAACAATCCATGATGAAAGATATACGAACAGGCCTGAAATTTGCCGAAAATTCACCAAATCATTGTTCATCTGCATTCGCCCACATTTTCAAGTGCATGTCATTTAAGTCGACATTAACTTCGCATTGAACTTCATTAAACCTTAAATACGTTATTAATGTTCGAAACCTCCATGGAAAATTGATTTTGTCAGCCTGGTATATATTAGTGTATGCTTTCTTATATTATTCCTACAATATGCAGTTACCAAAAAAAAAAAAAATTTTCACGCTCATTCGAACTGAATGAAAAGGGTTCTCATTCTCACTCTCATTCAAACAATATCGACACAAAACCATGAATGGAATTCTTTTCAATCTCATTGATAATTTGAATCGGTTTTCTACAGTTTTCGTAAAAAAGAACTGCAGGACTTGAAAAGTCAATTGAAATGAAATAACAGAAAGAAAACATTTAGGATCGTTGTTGAGAAATTATCTTGTCCGTAGATTTCGAAATGATCGGGCCTCGTTTTATTCTTCAAGCGAGTACAATTGTGTTCGAAGAGAAGATACAAAGCGTTATGATGAATTCGAAATAAAAATTGTCTGGGAATGACTTGAGTTTTTAAATTGCAATGGATAGAAATAAATGTAGGACCCATTGAGTCGTTTTCGACGCTATATAGAGCCTGGATTCATCGAGGGGCTAAGATTCGATGCATGATGTTATTCTGTTTTGAGGATTTATGGCTGTGTGGCGAAATTTAGATGTATACCTGTATCAAATTCGTCTATGAATGAAGTGAAGATGTTTGTATTGTCGTCGGGGTCAATAAATTATGATGGCTTTTGATATAATATTTTCGGGTCACTTAGATGTTGAAGGAATTCGAACAGCTTTAGATGTGTAAATTTGGAAAAAAAAAGATTCAGCCTGATTATGTGCTTAAAAAATTCAACATGTATTTATATCCCTGTAGTGATCACGTAAACATTATTACTGGGAGTAGGGATCACCAAATATATTTTCCTCCTTGCCACAAACTTATTTTAATAGATGATATCATTCAGATTCCGAATCTGGCGCGAAACATATGGGCATCTAAACCATTCAGTATTTTTAATGTTTTTAGTTTTTTTTTTTGAATTTCAGAATCGGTTAAAAAAAACTCTTTCATCAATTTTGTCAATTATTCAAACCCCATTACTCAGCAACTAAACCTCATAGAAAAAATCGTGTTTCCACGTTCAATTACCATTATGCACAATATGAATGAAATCCAGAGCTTCGACTTTTTTTCGCTGTCCGCTCAACGTGAGATGTCCCATAAATTAAATATGTACAAGTACACTTTCTATAAATTGTTATTCAAATACAATTCGTGTTGGTTGACAACGTAGCTTCTCCTGTCATTTTATATGTTTTTTTACGATGTTTATCAGAAACAACAGCAATGAACAACAATATGAATATTTGATAGCCAGTTTTGATTGGTCGATATGGCTCAAATGATATGGCTCAAATTGTAAGAGACGTATTGCAATTAGTTTATTCTATTTATTACCCATGCAAGGCATATATTTTTAACATTATAAAATAAATAAATATACTTTTAAGGTTTAATTATAATATTTATGACCTGATGGAACATTTGGGTGCAAGTTTAAGAATATCAAAACTAAGCTCTTTTTATAGTATTTATTTTATTATTTGTTTATAGTTTTTTTTTATATTCATAGTATTTAATTTAATTTTTTTTTGTATTTATTTATAGTATTTTATTTTTTATTTGAATTAAACTGTAATTTTAAATGATCGCAAGTGCACTATGCGAGGGCAAATGCATTCATTTAATTAAGTGTTGATATCGTTTTTGTTTGTGATTTCAACTGTTCATGGTAGTATGAGTTTCTTTAAGCTGAAAGTATTTGTACCCCTCAATCCTAAATCATTTGGTACTGAACTACTAATCTTATGGCAACCTTTTCTGAATTGTTGCTACGAGAAACAAATGGAGTGTTTTCCATTTTTTCTAAATTTGAAAAAAAAACGATTGTAAAGTGAAAATTGCGAAGTTGAAGATACAGGAATTGATTCTTTAAAATAAATGTTATCAGCTCGAAAAAATAAATAAACTAAATAAATAGGAGCGACTTGTAGTTTACATTGTTGCTTGCCTTTATGCCGCTGTGTTTAAGCCTATACTACTATTCAGAATAGTATTTTGGTGGCAAGCTGCTCTCAAGGTTCTCTACCAACTAGTGTTTGAAAAGGTGGAGCGCTAGCCGCACTTTTAAGGACAAGGGCTCGCACCACCTTTACTAAGGCACTCTTCATTTTGCTTCATTGGTTACCTACTGATGTGTTTATCATATAGCAAGTCAATATTGTTGCTGCGAGATTTCATTGAATTTATCCATAGACTAGAACAGATCTCGGTCATGCTAGAATTTTATCTGTGTGAGTACCCGCTTCAGCGGATATTGACTAGATAATTCCAGAAATTCTACTGGATTTGGAGTTTACAACTTGAATTCATGGCAGGTATGAATGAAATGATGGTGTCACCCTCGAACGAGGGCTCGTCTGTGTATACACAGATGGCTCAAAACGGAACAATAAAGTTGGTAGTGTTACATACTGGAATGAACTGAATCTAAAGCTGTTCCTTCGTCTCTCAGATCATCGTGGTGGTGGACGCTGAGGCTTTTTTCAGGCTATCTATTAGATTCTATGTAGTCAATTTTTGGTATCTTCACAGATAGTAAAGTAGCTATAAATTCCATTGTATAGTGTCCTGAATGCCGTGCATATCTTCAGGAGATGTCAAGACATTCAGTTGTGGAATTAATTTAGGTACTTGGACATAGGGCATTCGTATAGAACAGTGGTGGGCAAACGGTCGATCGCGATCGACCGGTCGATCGCAAACAGTTCGACAGTCGATCACAGACATTTTTAATAATTTACCAGTTTAATTTAAAATGTGAACTAAAAATTTAGTAGACAATTTATTCAGTATATTTTGGAATGGGACTTGGCTTAAAGGCCCCCATTCGCGAGCAGTCCATCAGTCCAAATGGCCTGAGGCCAGGCCAAAATCTCATCGTATGTGGGAGAAATCGGAAGGACTCATGGACTCAAGAAACCAAATTGGATTTCCAATCAACTCAAGGTCCATTGACTCAGGCCAGCGAGCCATTTTTTGGCTCGACCGTGTGTGGGGAAATAGTAGGCCGAGTTTGAACAATCAAAAAAATGGACTAGTCGTGTGTGTTGAAGCTTCAGTCCAAACAACGTGGCAGTCTTGCTTCACACGCTGACCTGTGGCAAGCTCATTGACTGTTAGATTAGATTCAAATAGATTCAAAATAATTTTTTCATCAAGTTTATGTTTATTTTTTCTAAATTAATGACAGAAAATGGAATGAACTGACCGGGTCGAGACTCTATCGTGAGTGGCGAGATAAATTGGACTTAAACCAAACGGACTCAAGCCAAATGGACTCAGGTCATTTGGACTATTCGTGAATGGGGGCCTTAATAGATCCAATTGGACAGTCCACAAAGTTTCAGTTCACACAAAAACTCGCAGAGCCTTGGTGGCGGAGAAGTTAAGGGAAAATCCGAGATAGCTATGCTCTGGATTTGTGCAATTTATAGATTTATTTCATTGTAGTAAAACTGCTTCACTAAATCTCGAATACGTATACGGTTGTTTCATTTCCTTAAATCAATCTGTTCTAAAGTACACACTTTATATTTTTGCTTCCCGCTATACACCTTGCCTGCATTCGCATTCGTCTCCCTGCTACCGAGGTAGTAAATTGTTGCACACAGCGCAACAAAGGTTAATCTCAATTTTAGATAAAATAAAATTTTAAATTAAAATCTTTTCACGCCAATTTATGTGTGCAGTTCATTCTTTCGAGCTAAAAAGTGACATTTGGTGTTTAAATTCGAAAATTGAATTGTGCAGATGTCCTTTCAATAACAAAATCGATGGGAAATAGAAATTCGTCACATTCTATCCGCCAGAAATAAGCAGTGTCTCCGCTTTTATCCACTGTCAAAATTACCGCTCGAAAGAATGACCAGATAATGGAGACTTGTCAAAATTTAGCTTTACGATTAACTCAGCACTAGCCTAAAGAATGAACTGCACATACTAAATTGGCGTGAAATGATTGGAGACATGTGCCAAAACTATCGGCGTTTTCAAAGCGAAAGCATCTTCCAAGCAATTTTTCACGCTTAAAAATGAGTACAACTCTTGCTTATTTTCAAGCTAAATTTTCGCCGAAATAAATTTCACGTGAAAATTTGCATGAAAATTTGAGGTGAAATCGAAAACAGGACTAAGCTTTAGATGGCTTAGCTGAGGAAGCTTTTTGCAAAGATTTCTAAATCTTTTGCCTGAAATTATTGCATTTTTGGACACATTGGGAGAAAAACATGAACAATTGAAAGATCCAGTATGGCTTAAGAAATTAGCATTTCTCACGGATTTTATGGGCCGTTATAGCTCGCTTAATTTACAATTATAAGGAAAACGAAAATATTTTTGACTTGTTGATATTAAGCTTACTGGTGAATGTAAAATGCAAAAGCTGAAAGACATCCTTCGGTTCGCGAAAAAGTCAGGGGCCTTCGATGGCCGTTCGGACTAAATTTTTTTTCTCCTGGCCCATTTATCTGGTATCACTATGGACCAATAGGTCTATGTGTGGCCTTGTGCCAACCGGTACAACCTAACCTAACCTACTGGTGAATGTAATATGAAATGTTTTGTCCTGAACTGAAAAATTTTAATCAAGAATTCGAAAGACGATTTGCAAATCTCAATAACCTTCAACCGATTTTTGAATTTATTTCATTTCCTTTTAGAGAATTCGATAACGAGGATATTTCATCAAATCTAGCTCATACTTTACAATTGAATTCATCGGATCTAGAGTTAGAAATTTTAACAATAGCACGCACAAATGAAAATTATTTTTGGATTTTATTAACATAAAAAGTATCCGTTATTGAGATTGGTGGCAATGAGGATATTTGCATTTTTTTGCTTTCATTTATCTATGTGAAGCAACGTTTTGTCAAATGAAAAACATCGAATCGCAACTTCGGAATTTTCTGACTGATGACCACTTAATGGCATCTATTCGTTTGTGCATCAGTGCTTACAAGCCAAACTCTACAATACTTTTTGATGAAATGGAGAATCACGCATATACATCAAAAATAATCCAAAATATTTATTAATAAAGTACATTACACAAACTAGTAATACAATGTATTTAATATATTAATATCAATAAAGACCTTAATTAAATTTTTATTTGTTTTTAATTTAACCCATTTTTCGAAGTCGATCGCGTATAAATTAAAAAAATTAATGTCGATCATACCAGTATTAGGTTTGCCCACCTCTGGTATAGAAGGTCTGGTACCTTGCTGCTAGAGGTCAAAGTAAGCCACTCTTATGATATGAAGGGAGGGATAGTTTTTGCGTGCCAACAACATACCATACTCTCAAGCGGTCCCCCATCTAAGTAGTAATCGCGCCCAGCACAGCTTAACTTCGGTGATCGTACGTGAACCGATTTATGCCAGACCAGAAACCATATCAAATTTTACTCAGGGCAAGTTCAATAGCAGTTCTTTTGAAATGAATAAATTCTTTTCTTTGGACTGAGTAAATATTTCTTTGACGCAGTATCATTACCAATTTTCTTTGATAATGTGTTCATTTTTCTTCAAAAAATAGAAGTATTTTTCTGACTGTAGCATGGCAGCTCTTGAAACCATGTTTTTACACTCTACACACTTGCTGTGACTTCACAGTATTGACTGAAAATCAAGAAAAATATTTGCGGAATTTGTGTGTTTGCCTCCTCTATTTCAAAGTCGTGTGCACGCTTATGAAGTTCAGGGCTAGCAGTGCTGCCAGCACTGGTAATTTTGGAAATTTTAATGTGGAAAACTATCAAATTTTAAATTAAAAATATTCCACAATGGAATTTGGCAACAAATGCTTTAATTTTGCAAATTTTGAAATTTTAATGAACCATACAATTTTTTTTTTCACTCTGTGGCTATGCCACAGTTATCGGTTCAAAACCAAATTCAGAAAGTAGTGGTTTCATTATAGTCCTCTGGCCGCGATGCTAGCAAAAGTGTGTCAGCACCGGACATTTTCGTTATTTTTCTATCAAGACATGCTACAATAATGTTTTCACATATTCAACACTCTATACAATGACAAAAAGTATAGCGCCAGAGACCATAAATTATATACTTTTGACACTATGTACATTATTGATTTCGAGATTGTGATAAAATATAGCGCTTGACTCCATAATGCATAGCAATATATAACTTTCAATTCCGTCATCGAAACAAAACCAAATTCAATGCACAGGCTGGTTTCGAATTGGCGATGGTGACTGGGTGATTTGGCCACTTATGTGGTGAATTTGTTGAAATTGACTTCATAGACATTTCAATCAATTAAAGTTTACACGTTGACAAACTTCGTAGACAAACTTCGTTTAAACTTCGTAGACATCTCTGTTTTACTATTTTTGTTTTACTACTTTTACTTTACTACTAATACAAAGTTATATTCAAAAGTTGTTTTTCAATTTTACGCTGTTCGTACCTTATCCTGCAATTTTCAAGAACTAAAAACAGTTAAAGACAGGAAGTGATAAATTTATTAGAATTATAAAAAATATTCATAGTTAAGGCGGTAGCCAGAAGAATATTTTGGGAGGGAATTTGTTGGTTGAAAATGCCATATTTGCTAGTTCCGTTTTAATTTCATTTTCAACGAATTTAATCAAAAAAATTCTTTGCTAGCATAATTTAACTTTAATTAAATATCAAGTTAAATAGACATACGTACTGAAATTTAAAATTTGATTTCCAAGCCTCCTTTCCCACAAAAAAAGTTTATAAGTTCTTCTGTATTGATGTCACCTTTCCAATAAATTGGCATTAATGCTAACTCTGTTAATCTTTCTTCGACGGTCGAGTTTCGTAGATACGCTTAGAGACGTTTCATTGTCGAAAATATTCTCTCAGAGATACACGTAGCTGCGTTGTTGCCGAAAAATGTCAAAGTTTGCGAAAATTCGGATACAGATCCTTATTTTACTCGCCAATGGCTTCGATTGTACACTTTGGAAGGATTTTTTCTTTGCCAAAGCTCAAATTTGGCTTTAATAGAGTCAAATTCCAATTATTTCTTATAAATTTGAAAACATTGTTGGACGAAATTAAATTTTTTTTTGCGACATACTGACAATACCAAAGCTTAAAGCGATGTGGATGAAGAAATTTGAATCTTTTTAGTACCTGAGCATTAAAGTCATCTAATAGTTGAATCATAATAGTAATTCAATAATAAGTCCCGGGATTTCGTACCCTAAAAAAAATTTTGGCTGAATTTTACCCTACTATTAACGATGTAAATTTACAAAAGTTCGTAAAAAGAATATTTTACGTCTTAAGTGCTTAAATTTTTTTACGATCAAATCGTGTACTTTTACTCTAAAAAATGATGCAATTTTATGGCTTTGGCGCAAAGGTGAATAGCAAACTATTAAATTTACACTCTTTTTGCTTCAATTTACAAAAATCTGTGTATTATTCAGCTAATATGACGTAAAAGCACAAAAATGCACATCGAATGTGTAAAAAAAATTGTGAATCGTTATTTTAAACGAAAAAATGAATATATTTCCTATTATCAAAGTATTAATTATAGACCCACTTTTTAGAGTGTACATCAACATTTGCTATGTGCTGCTGTCGTAAGGTGATTCTTGAAACTATTATTTAACTTTTATTAAGCTTATGTCAGCATTTTGTAGGTGATTCGGCCCATTCAGTACGTGCGCCATTTATGTAGCTTAAAACTTATAGTAAGACATACGACAAAAGTACCTTTGAAGTGCATTTAAGTTAATTGCTTTAAACTTATTTTCATTATTAACGGGACATATTCAAAAAAGCGCTTCCACTCCTATTCTACCTTAAATTTCAGGGTGGCTTTGTATGCAGAGCAAGATTGGCAGTGAGCCGAGATTTAAAAATAATCGAGTTATCGAGTTTTGGGTACATTGAAGAAGAAGGTATTCCGGTGTACGTTGAAGAACAGTGTCGATTTCTCCCGAAATGCAGCTGATTACCATTTAACTTCAATATGAAAAGTTCGTATTTAACAGAATTACTAAGTTTACTAAGCTGCACGATACATAATTACTGCATAATTTCTGTTTCTACTCTATGAAACATATATGCATAAGCTGAACAACAAATGCAGATCTAGTCTCAGTTCATAAAAATCTATGGATTCTTAAGGCTTTCATTTAGCGGAGGATTTCAATGCATCCCTATGCTATTAGTACAACAGCTTCACAAAAACCAGTCCAAATATCGAGCAATACCCAAGCGAATTATCTACATTTAATTTGGAACGATATAGTTTTCAATTATGCGATTCAAACAGCATCATTAGCGTCATCGTTTTGCACGACTTTAATTCATGAACCATGATATTACCTTCTGAGTGTGTCTTTTGCAGGTGATTTCTGCAAGTCAGTGAATGTTGCTGCACAAACGAGTCTTCGTGATTTTATTAGTAGCCAACAAAAGTCCAATTAACTGCTTACGGCGATGATTTTTATTGGGACAAATGAAAGAAGTACACCTGAAACGCATAAAATCGCAATAGGTATTGCTAGAGAGATTTCCCATCAAGAGCCCTTCGGGAGATATTTCCTCGCGACCATTGAATGTGCGTTTGCGTTGTCGTCGTAGGTAGCGACAACGGGCATATTGCTTTACAGAGATGTGTTCATTAAATCGTCTGCACGATCAATGCTTGATCAGTGCCTATTACCACTATTTGACTTTAAATCGGTAAGAATTGTTGCTAGACTTGTGCGAATCAAGTTAAGAGGTCTATTCACTTTTGTAGAATGGTAAAGTAATTTGCATAGATTTTATTCGAAATTTTCAGACAATTTGAAAGGAAAAAAATGAAACATTGGTAATATCTTACCGTTTACTATATTTTTAAGCAAATAAGAAAAAGATAATTGAGGAATCTTATCGGCATGCAAACAGTTGAAGTTGCGAAAACAGGACGGATTAAATTTCACAGTCACTATTTTGGATCATGATTTAGCACTCAGATTGTTGACTAAGAAAAATGAACTTTGAATTTATTTTATGATTTGCGACATGTATGCGCACTTTAAGTACCCAACAAACTCTCCATTGACTATTGTCAGATTTTGAAAAACCCGTTTTCCAATATCTAGCCGCTGTTTCAGGTGAACGTTGCTGTGCAATCATCTTGATATGTGTTGTGCGCGCCATTAATTAGTCATTATGTTATTTGTAAATGGAGACGGGTGCCTTGTATTAACTAGATTCTTGGTAAATTGCTTACTTCGAATCTAGTTTCCTTTCTTTTCTTTCTTTTCATCCAACAACATATTGCGTCGCGAAACGGTGGACATTCCACGGCTCGAAGGGTTTCTTTTGTTCAAAGTATTATATCTGAAGTATACCCTACACGATAATGTGTACTCATATCGATCCCACGGGATCTAGTCAGTGACACACTCGTAGACAGTTTTATTGGAATTAATTCTTTGACGGCCGTCAAGGTGAGCATTATGCAGCCAATTCAATGAGCTCCAAGCCGATTGCTGCGGATAGCGAAAAATGTCGATGTAATAAATATGGGGAACAATAGATTGATTGCTTTCGAATTGAGCATCCATTCACTTGGTATTTTTTCCTAATTATTTTATAACCGATTATTGCTTTCAATTGCGACCATCCGAGCGCAAGACAAGTATCGGCCTTTTCGTGAAGTGGTCTTCTAAACATGGAGTGCATTTCAGTAAAACACATCCAAAATAAGCGAGCACACATCTGACGACATTTCTTACTGTATGCGCGATCGTAATAATTTGAAATGCGGCACTCTTTGAGTGGATAATGATTTCAGGGGGCTAACGCCACGCTTTCAAGATGCTCGGAGCTAAGTATCTACTAAATTACGCTATTAAATGAAACACTTAATCACTTGAACATATGTCTTGTGTCAGGATCTTAGATTTGAACAGCGGTACATGTTTGTTAAATTGCCGGCGACACGTACTGGGACGAATATGAATGGATTTGAAAATGTTGAATGTTCTTTTGACGAATTCGTCAAACAGGTGTCTAGATAGATGAAAGACTGATCTATTTCTTGATTTAGAAATATAGAAAATGAAATAACTTCGCCAAAATAATTTAAGTGCAGGTAATAATTTAACGCAATTTGTCAGAGTTCAAATAATCTGAACAGTATCGAAAAATTCAAAAAAATGCTGAAGTTTTTCCTTCAAACTTTTTCTGATACAGAAAGCTGCATAACGATACCAGATTTTCCATCAAACGAACTGTTCTTTTACAAGTTTAACATTGACACAACCAGTAAAATTTGCAGCTGCAGGATTTGTTGAAAAGTATGTTGTTTGAATTATTCGATGTTTAGAGAATTTGATGAAGGAATCCATTAAACAAATGCATTGAATCATCCATCGATTAAACATTCAGGACTTTAATGGCATTGGACCTCTAAGAGCATATTCACAATAGAGCGATGAATTCTTAAAAAATGAAATTTCAGATTTCAGTGAATCTATCAAATGACCTGTTTCCAGAAATATCGATTGTATCAATGTATCACAATATTTTATCAGCGGTGTTTCGCTGCAAGCCCTTTTCTCTCTCTCCCTCTCTCTCTCCCTCTCTCTCTCTCTCTCTCTCTCTCTCTCTCTCAAACAATTCAAAACTGCATCAAAACAAAAAATCTTTTGTTAAGCATTTGCAGCAAGGAATTATAAATCTACAGAAAAAGACAAAACTCCAATTAAAGCTATAGAAACGAAAATAATAATAATTTTTACGACAATCAACGTAGAATAGCATGAAAATCGTTTTAAAATTTTGGGTAGTTTGGAAGATATGACAGTTTTAAGATAAGATCCCCAATATGATGCCATCAATCGGGCAAATGACTAGTCTGCCCTTAAACAACACTACAAAAATTCAATATTGATTGATAGTCATTGACATCTTATTTATCTCTACATTACCTTAAGATGATGCACGAACGGCATGTACTTGATGTTGCTCATTGATTTGGGAATTACATTTTCACCTTCGCCCAGTCCATTATTTAAACCTTCATCAGACAACTCGCTGAGGTTAGGTCATAAAAAATTAAATCATAAAAATAATGAATCAAATAAATTGTGAATGCAATTATCGAAAAGACACTACTTTATTTAATAACTGCCGCACCACCTCTGCTGCCACTTTCAATTCGGAATTATAATATCAAAGTCTAGCTGCTGGGCAAGTAGCAAACATTCACCTCTCAGCTCGATATTTAATAATTTCCAGCAGCGGTAGCGAGTTCAAAATGGAATCTGTGCAAGTGTAACTTCAAATTATTCAACTAGTCTCTGAGCGTCGGTAGCCGTGAGCCGGTGCAGGCAACACAAAAAAGAAGTTGAATGCAATTTCCTGCCAATAACAAGAATCTACGACCTTTACGTGTACGTATAACCGATTCCCAACAGAGACGTTGCATTCAACGAGAAAATTAATTAAGGCACTCGATCATTAATAAATTTCTAATTAGAAGATAACTCCGTCCAGAATGTGAAATCATATTTGTAGTGTTGTGACCAGTCGAGTGAAATACATATTTAAGGCCTATGCGAGGTATTTGTGTGTTAGTAGCTGTGCCTGGACGCGTACGTATGCACATGCCTGATGCTGTAGCATCTTACGACTACCCTCATTACTTTTGCTTCTTTCCACTGATTTCTGATTTCTTATTAAGTCCATGTCCATCCCATTGGCGAAAGATTAGCTCTGTTGTTATTATTTATCGATCGACTGCCAAAGACGTGCCAAGTATTCGTAATTGAGTCTCGTTAGTAGATGCCTGTGAAATATTCCGGGCGCGGATGGGCTTTACTGAATTTCAATTGCCCATAATTCATTTCACTTTGAACGGATCGTTGCAATAGAATATCGAGTTTTGGAATGGAATCGCATCGCCAAGCACAAATTGACCAAAGAATTGTTGGGTGGTATGTTCGATGGCAATATCAAATGATTTTTTCAAATAAGGAAGACAAGTGACATAACATAGACAATATGGGGTATACTTATAAATATTTGTTGTGCCGTATCAAGAAAAATTATTTCCAGAATGTGCATGTGACCGCACTGTGAGAAATTTTAAAATTCAAAATGGGAGTAAGTAAGAAAGGTTACTAGGAAATTTAGAAGCATCATACACCATATTCTTATTTACCTGTAAATCAGAATGAAATATGTACATATGCGGCAAATTCATTCAGGGGAATTTAGATCAAATGCAGTCAATACAAGAATTAAAGAATTAATTGAATTTATTATCTTGTGTGAAATTTTTAACCCTTTATCGATATTAGAGATACTTGTTAGCGGTAGAAAATTTCACTCATAACATGACATTTCCAAGTAGTTCCTCCAATAGATTTCACATAGGGAAAGAGATCGGCTTACAATGCATATATGTATATTTCCATCGTAAGCAAGCAACTGGAGTATTAATTTGTGTGTCCATGTCACAAAAATCAATTGGAAGCTGTTCCAGCACAACCCGCTGTGGTTCTTAAGGTTCAAGTTTGTGAAGACTTCATTATATTGTCAATATATACCTACCAATGTGAATAATTAGGCCTATGACTCACTTTACCTCAGATTTGACTCAGATAACTACTTAGAGCTGGGTCAGCTGAACGTCCGTTATCTGATAGTCTGAATAGTCATAGCTGAATTGGAACCAGGAAACGCACACACCAGTTGCCGATGCTCTTACACAAGCTATGTCACACTCTGCGTATAATCGTATCTATATCAACATAAGTTCCAAGAATAACTAACAACTGATCCTAAAAATATTTTGTACATAAAAAACGTCGATTGCGGCTTGTGGACCTTGTTAAAATTCCACATTTGCGCTTAAACGTCCGCAATACTGCAACCTCATCCAAATCTGTATGTTGCCGCATTCGATGCCGTAAGATGTTTCCAGTTTATTTACTCGTCACCAAATCGGACACGGAATTCAGAATGTGTGCCAGGCAAAGTGCAGCCGAAAAGTGTACAAGTGAAAACAGGTAGCGGCCATTTTTGCCAATATGTCGGACCAATTAAGCAAATGACAAATTACAGGAAAAAATTCGACTCGAAAAAACTTGCTGTCGTAAATAAAATAAATGAATAGAATTCTGAACGCTGATGCGCTAAATAAAGACGACCCATCACATTTATTGAGTCGCTCGTTCTCTTCGCTCTATCGATCAGCACACAGTGGCAGCGGCTCCGGGTCGATCTGTATTTATTGGGATTTGGACCGCCAAATGTGATTCCTTTTCGTTCATCAAAACAGGATCTGCAAGATTCTTTACTGCTTGTCTGACCGGAATTCAAAATCAATCCCGGACTACTGCTGCAAGCTTCTTACTGCCTAGAAGTGAGCAATCGTTCTGTCTTTGAGTAAATACATATTGACTGCGGTTGTAATTCGTAAAATCAAAATGGATAGATTGGGGAACGGAGCAGAAAACAATAAGTTATGCGATTTAATTAAAGTTGCTGAAGTCACTTTTTCCTTTCTGAGTATTGTGGAATTAGTCAAAATGGTCGGTACTGTTTCAGTCATGAATAAAGCAGTTAAAAATAATTAATTGCAATTCCTTCAATGGTGATCGGAATTTCACGAGGTTTTTGTAGATTTTCAATGATGGTCTTTCGGTCAGCTGATAGGTGGACGAACTGATCGAAGGGAAATCATAAATTAATTACATTTAGGAAATTTGGGAAATCATAAATTAATTACATTTAGCTTAGTAAGGTATTCAAATTTTATGTTCGGTTATTTGGACATTTAATATAGGAGCGTAAAGTTTTCATATAAAATCGGTAATTATATTGGTAACAATGTGGATATTGTTTAAAAATTATCTATAAAAATAATAATCTCTAAAAATCTTTAAATTTCACAGTGGCGAAAAACCCATGTTTCGTATAAATTTTATTGCGAAGAACTGCAACGAGCACTAAAAATTTGACAGAAATATACATTTGACAGATGCCCAAACAATGTTTTTGTGTTCTTTTAACTTTAACCGCATAGATTTCAGTAAAGTTAATAATAATAATAATTAGCCATTAATTTTTGCAATAAGTGCAAACAATCTCCTTCATATGTCATTGTTGCTGTTTGTACTCAGCAACTGTTTTGGCCGACGTCTTTTAAAACCTTTTTAGTTTGTGTGTGCATAATTTTTTTTTTAAAAGAAAGGAATAGGATGTGAAATGGCAAGTGATTAGAACTGTAAATATAAAACTAGTATTGACCACCTGATTTCTCAGTTTTTCATATTTTTCCCTTTATTTTTGTGTAACTCTTTTATAACTGTTCGGATATTATCAAACTAGCCCAACGTTTTAATGGCGAAGCTAAGCATGACTGTACGTATATTATCAAAACAATTTTCACACGTATGCCTAATACTATACTCTTCGCGAAACGAATTCAACGGTCGAATCCCATACAAAAAGAGCTTTTCAATTCGTCAGTAAAGCTCTTTTTGTATGGGATTTCACCGTTAAATTCGTTTCGCGTAGAGTTTAGTACTAGGCATAAGCATGATTACTTTTGTGAAAATTGAATTTTAGATTTTTAGGGAGATAAGCTGCAGCTTGGAGTCGATTTTTATTAATACACTAGTGAATGATGAGACCATTGAATAATCTACTTATATTTTTAAGAACGGGAAATATTGAAATAATTGCAGATAGTATTAACTTACTGATTTTTTTGGCATCGACACCTTCTTGTCTTCGTTGTAGGTTTGAAGAATTTTCTACGGAAGATATAATTGAGTTGTACTTATGAAAATTGAAAAAAAAGTTAAATCATATTTTGAATTGAATTTGTTGAATTGAATTGAAAATATTTTAATTTTAAATTAATAGTACATTCTTAGCCTAGCTTAAAGTTTAATCAACAAGAAAACTTAAAATCTAGCGGCTATACTATTTTAGCCTGCTGGCTTTGATTGTTTTTATTTTTAATATATTTTTTCGGCACAATTTTTGTTTTTCTTTACACACTAATGGTATTACCCAGCCTTTACAAAAGCTGAGATTACCCTGGCAATGATTTTCTTAAAAACTACCTTATATTAAAAGTACAATCTCGATCTCACTTAGACCTAATTATAACTAACTTAGGCTAATTCGACCTAAATCTTAACCTAGGTCTTAAATCTAACCCCTTCTGTTCGTCGGATGGCGTATGTAGTTGAAAAGCGCATCCGTGAGCCACCGCTGCACTGCTATCTTCGCGGGGCGCACAAATGGCTCATTAGAACCACCTGTATGCTCTACCGAATCAGTCCATTCAAATGTTCCTTTGTTTGTCTCTAGAATCGTGGCGGTAGCTCCACAACTCGGTCCTTAAGGGGCTTCAATCTCGACTCCTGATACAGGAGAAGGTTCTTTAGCCACTTCTTAGTTACCGGGTTGTAGAACCTGTTAGTGCAGAAGCGGAGGATTCTTCTTTTGAACGTCTCCACTTCGGCCATGACAGTCTTTGAGCATGTAATCCAGGATGGGTCGAATGAGGGTCTGATAGCAAATGGATTTAGGTTTGGTGGTCATGCCCATCTTTTTGGCGAAAAAAGGTCGAATGCGTTGAAATGCAGATTTGGCAGCTTTGATTTTTCGCCGCACAAAAGGATTAAAGTTTAAAAATTCCTAGAAATCGATTTCGAGGTACTTTAGAGATGAACTCGGAGTAATCTTAGATGTTCCGCACGAGACAGCAAGTTTTTTGGTTTTGTTGCGAATAGTCTGAGACCCCCGATACTTGGAAGGATTGCGAAATACACATAGCTGAGTCTTACTCCATTCGTCAAAGTAAAGACATAGTTCTATGAAGTAGTATTCCAGGCTCTTGCGAATAAGAGCGTGGCTCGATGCGAATAAGAGCGTGTCATTGGCATATTGGAGGATTTGAACTTGGGGTTGGCCGACTGGAATAGGTAGGTCAGCGGTGAATATGGTATAAAGAATTGGTCCAGTGACAAAAGCTTGTGGCACTCCTGATGTTACAGGCTCTATGAGAGAATCTGCTCCATTAACGCTGACATAGTATTGTCTGTTGATAAGAAAGCTTGCGGCGAGTCTTATTACCTCAACTTAAATAGAAGACCTTCGTGCCAAACGGAACCCAAAGTCTTCTCGAAAAATTGAATTTACGTTTCGTCGGCTTTTAGGCTTATGCATATCTTCGACAGCTTTCGAAGCAGATGGCTTCCTCTTTACTCATCTTCTCAGATGTATCTGGGATATTCATATTGCTTTTTTGTCGTCTATATTTTTATGCTTGTCTTCTTTTTGGTATAAAAAGCAAATACGCAAAATAATTGTAAACTCTATTTCAAACAAATTTGTTTGCCAAAAATTTTTGATGCATGATTTGTGCAGAAAATGTCGTCCAGCATAATCTTTTATTGATTTCAAACTGTGCGAAAACATTTCAAACTAACATTACCAGCAAATACAATTATGTATGTTTGCATCAATGTACATATTTTTAAGTGTAGTTTGATAGTTGAGAGTAGAAGGTCAACCAAATAAGTACATCCTAGCACCTACGCTTGACAAAGCTCTTCCGCCATTTCTTACTGTACATATTCTCATATTTGTTACCTTAGATCACCCACAAGATTATCTAGAAGATTATTGGTGCTCAGTATTTGTACAGTACATAGTTCAACAAGCAATCTAGCGACAATTTATCCCATGCTCGCTTGAACTAATTTCAAAAGATATGCTAATTATTTTCACTTTGAATGTGAAATCGATACTTCATTCAAATAAATTAATCGACGGTGCACGTAAATACCGCCACGACAGATTGATCGAATAGATCGATAATTAAAATCAATTTAAATTCACAGCAAATTTATATTTAAGATAGTTGAAAGTTAGTCTTTTAACCGAAGCCATGCCAGCCGCACATGCAAATAATCTTTCAATGGTTAAAGATATGCATAGGGACATATGTAGATTTGTGCATGTATGGCTACTGAATGCTCTCGTGGATTTGAGAAGTCTTGCCAGATACGAAGTAAATATATGTTCTTCATCTTGTGAACCATGGCCAATTGAATTTTGCGGTTGCTGTCGAACTAAACTGCAATTTTCTATTGCCCATGATGAGCTATTCGTTCCACCTTTTTTGCGATTACATTTTGGCAACTAATTCACGGTAGCTTTAGCAAAAATGCAATTAAACTGGCAATACCATCGTTTTAGTATCTGTACGTTTTCGCAAACGAAATGGAACAGCATGCACCCCTGTGCACCTCCGGGAATAAATCACCAAGTGTCAACGGTTAACATTTGTCCACTCATTAGACCTATAAATCTACAGGTAGGTAATTCGCAATGCATGTGTGTGAATGTTTAATTATAGATGTCACGAAAACAAATAATTAACCATTACTGAACTGCTTGAGAGGGCAAGTCAGACGACGACAGTGCACATATTCGTACATATGTAGGTTTGCACAGATGTATGTCCATTTGTTCGTTCACTTAGGCATTGTTTTCGTTTGTTCGTTTGCGTTGGAGCCGTTTCTTCTCGGCGGAGGTGCTCGCTCTTCTAGTGGTGATGTTGGCAAACGTAAATTTGCATTAGGTGCATTTATAATAGCATGCTACTGTGTTTGCCGTCTGACGAGAGCGAATGAAATAGGAATTGAATTTGCAGAGCATATAGGTGTGAAATGTTAGAAGTTGCGTTTATCTGTTTGCTAATTTACGGCAATAAAACGTTTCTATTAATTGTCAACAATGATTGAGAGATAAAGAAAGTTGGCGATTTGAATATGGTGTGGGCTCATACGGCTTTAGAAAACAAAATAAGTATATCCAACGACCGAAAATGAGCCACTGCACCTATGACTCTATTGTGATTAATTTGAGCTTCATGACAAGATCAAACTGTGGAGACGTGATGCGATAGGTCACCATACAATATCCTTGCCAGACAATCTACCAAGAGCAACGACCTGTATTTGAAGTAACATTCATTGTTGAAAAACTCCCATACGTGCTCTTGTGGCTCTGCACATTCACGAAGCTTATGGTCACCTTATTTGTAGGCAATTAAGCTTCTCTTGAAAGCATAAACGATTTACCGATTAAGTACTCGATATTCAATTTCTTCGAAAGGAAATTCTTGCAATCTTGCGATACAGTTTTGCTCTTTTATTTTGTCAGCAGACTGAATTGGAATTACTTATTTACACGAAGTACTAATTTTTCCTCGGTTACCATAAAACCACTATGGTCGCACTGTGCAGAGCGACATGTCATTCATACAAATCACAACCAGCATCGCACTGGATATGACGAACAGGAAAGCCAATTACTCATAAATAATTAATCGTGGCCAATAATTCCCTGATTAAATTGATTTATTGCACGGTTGCACTCTGGGAGCTTTCTCTTCTTTCTGCGGAAAATCTTTTAATTAGCCGACAATACTTTCTTGCGAGTCGTAATGTTTTGTAAATGTTGTCCTTACCTTACGTATGTTGATAATACCTGATATTAATGCACGACGCTTGTCTTTCAGCTGAATCTTTGGATTGATTTCGATCATTAATTGGACAGAAACATGTCCGTATCACGATGGGTCTCCTAGGCAGACGTCGAAAGCTTGTGGACAGTGTTGAATCATGGGTTGGCTGATCGAAGGAAGGAGACGGAGCCTGAACGCCACTTAATCAGCAATTAATTGCCGCTTCTTCTGACGTAAATGAGAAATTAATTCATTTCGGTGACACGAATTTCGTTCCTTTCGAGCTGCTATAGAACTGCTTCCTGCCTTATGTTAAGGTCTACTCTTTGAGGTTCCGTGCAGACGTGTTTACATTTTCAAGCGTTGCTGCTAGCAGTGGCTCCAAAGTATTCGGGTTTGGGTGGTTTCGCGTTCGATTATCAAATCGTATTTTAGGTTAAGTCTTAAGCAATGTACACTTTCAGATTTGCATACCTCGTCATAGGTGATTTTTTTTCATGCGCCAAATGACAACCTATTGATGTTCAATATATCAATATGGAGCAATATTATGGTTTTTTCTCGATTTTTCGTATTGATTTGTATAACGGAATGCTAATAGATTTTAATGTCAAAGATAAGAATACAAAGGTCTTAACTATTCCACAGTGGAACGCTTGCGAAAAAGTTTCCGAGCAACCGTGCAAGCAATTCGTATTCACATTGATAACATTGAAATCTACGGCACGACAGCTGGTGCGCAAAATCGCAAACAAGAAGTTGCACTTTAATTGGAGCAAAATGGCAACACAAAGTGGAATGAATCCGACAGAGGCCACAGCGCAGAGTAGTCGGATCGCGGGAGAAAAAATGTCTTAGGCATCGTGGCGTGGCAAGCATAAGAATAGAGTTAAGGTAGTCAGGTAACAACAACATAAGACACAGAGAGCACACAGGTAAGTTGAGTTAATTTATTGCTTATTTAGTTAACTTATGTAAAGCGAGGCGAATGTTTATAATTAAGTTCTGTCGACGAATTAATTGGCGAATGAAAAAGAGATTTCGTATCAGCACGAACAAATCTGTGGGTGTAAAGAATATGCCACGTCGTTGATATTTAAACAAAATGAATGTTAACGAGCTAGCCACCTTGCCACATCAGGTTTTTGTGGTTTTTGATGAAGATTTTTGCATTGAATACAAGCAACAGTAGATTAGTATAAAATGTTGCAGTTTGATTTGAAGCAATATAAGTTAGAAAATATACTCTTGTTTCGAAAAAGATGAGAAGAATAAATCTTGAATATGATATAAGAATAAAGCGATTTTTTCCGTATATCGTTCTAATTTTATGTTGCTACATCGTTATGCTTAAACTTTTCTAATGAATATCATTATGTAGGGTTAATGTATCTTTTGGTCTGATCTGAATTTTTTCTGGTCCTAGAAATTGATCGAACTGATTGGTAGTTGCTTTAAGTTTATTTTTTTAAAAACTGATTGTTCATATAGAAAGAAAAAGATTGAGAATGTTTTACTATGATTCTACTTAAATTAATATGGCACGATTTATCTAGCTTTCAAACTTTAGAAAATTTTCACTGCTGCAGAGGGCAGAATGACGTTTCTCTTCTCACCCTGGAAAGTATGTGTCCAGATTATTAACCTATGCTGTTTACCTATGCTATGCTATGTTTACCTATATACCTATGCTATGTTTACATATGCTATTACCTATGCTATTTAACCTATGCTATTTAACCTATGCTATTAACCTATGCTGCATGTTGAACTTAAGCTTTTGATTCGAAGCTGTTCTGGAATGAAAGCATAGCTCACCCATTGCAAAAAAGTATGTCAGGGTGCATACTAGTGTATACCAGCCCATATGTCTGACAGCACACCCGTAATTGAAGGAACCAAGAAGAAACCATACATTTTTCAAAATGTTGCAATACTAAATATTTCAATCAATTTTGGCAGCAGGCCTTTAATTCATTCAAGCGAAATCTCAGAAAAGAGAGATTTAAAGAAATCAAACAAGCGTATCCATATACGAAATTTAAAGAAGCAACTTTACTACAAAGATAAAATCTATAAATAAAACAAATGGACAGAATTACTACCTGAAATATTCCCTTTGGTTTCTCCGCTACCTTAGTTCTACAAGCTTTTGATTGTAACTTGTCAAATTCACGTATACATGACCTACTATCTCTATCTCTGTCTTCCTGTTCGCGGAGGAGAAGTGTGTCAAATTTACCCATAGTCCCATAGTTTTCTTTCAGTGCTATTAACGTTCAGTTTAAGGAAAATTGCTTCAATTCTCACTACTGTTTTCATTTCCTTATATGTATATCTCTCTTCTGAGGGCAAAATGCATTTGTTGAGGGTGAAAACTACTTTGGAGCATCTCTGACAGCTCAGTCAACACTATCACTTGAGACTTTCTTGCTCAAATGCCTTGTAAGTTGTTTACAAAATGTACTTAGAGATTACGGAAACATATCAAAGCTCAAAAAACAGTTCA
This sequence comes from Nemotelus nigrinus, assembly GCA_947369275.1. Classification (NCBI taxonomy): domain Eukaryota; kingdom Metazoa; phylum Arthropoda; class Insecta; order Diptera; family Stratiomyidae; genus Nemotelus; species Nemotelus nigrinus. The sequence goes on along the minus strand of OX376374.1, from coordinate 25,735,602 downwards.
AACTTAGGGTTTTCCATTATGGCCGCCCTATATATAAGCCATAAGCTAAAAGTCCTATCAAAGATTTTGTAGACCATTGTTTGCGCAAAGTTTTGACGAAGGTGCTTTATAAGTAACTTGAAGCAACTATTCCAATCATATTCCTGGTCATCAATCGGACTATGCATGCACACTATCTGTACGAGACAGTTTTTCGTTAATGCCTGTTTCAATTCCCTTGTGTAAGGTTTTTTTTTTGCGTGTCAACCAAATAATATTTCGGAAGCGACTTACGAAAACCTCAGCTGTTTTTTCAATACACGCAACGTACAGGATTCTTCTTCATTCAACGTGCAGCTTCTGTTCTTCTATCTGGACCATTGACAGGACACTTTCCTTGCAGAAAGTAATTCTACTGAATAGATGGGGAGCGGTACAACTGCTGCAGATACTGTGGAGAAACGGCAGAGTATGTTCAACATCTGCCTCTGCCCTAAGCTGCAGAGAATGTTATCCCACGCGTTCTGCCTGGTGAACTTACCACCGCTTTGGAGAAGAATGGATCAAAGTCTGCCCCTTTTCGCAAGGCAAGATTTATTTAAAGAAAATAACAAAGTTGGGTGTTTGTCTTCCCTATACAAAGTTCTGCACACGCTTACGCTTCTAAGGGAAACTATCGTATCAAAAAATTAGAAATCTCAAAAAACTTAAAGTTTATTGGTCCTATCGCAATTAAAGTAGTGCTGAATACTCGTAGTCCCATGTATATTTGGTGTTCTTCTCCCTGATTGGTAACTGCGAGTATTTTTAACCCTCGACAGACTTCTTTCAAGCACTTTTGATTAACAAGCTGATTCGACCGGTGCATTGAAACAGATTTTATGAACTTACTCGTCTTATTCTTACCGCTTTGTCGTCTTAACAAAAGGGAAATTCGTTCAACCCATATGAATACTATCCCTTCGGTAATTAATTAAAGACAAAGAAAACTCACTTCTTATTTATGATAGCTTCATCTTATATTATTCCCAACAAACCATTTCATCGTTCCCTCGATTACAAGGATTTCATACTAAATGCCTCTATGAATACCATAATTCTGCATCATGTGTGGATTAACACTGAAGCAATTAATTGAATTTTTCACGCAACAGTTTTACACAGATTTGGTCGAAGAATTTCACGTTTCATCATCATTCCTTAATTGCGTCAAGAATTTATACTCAGTTAGCTGCTGCGACTAGTTGCTGTGGTAGAATTGAAATCAAATTTCAAGCTTCGTCAACTTTGCAAAGAACTGTGACGAAGCAAACAAAACGTTTCTTGACTGCATTCGACGGACTGCATTCTCGTGAACGTGCAAGAAATTGGCGAAGTTCATAAATTTGGTCATGCGTATGCTTCTGCTGCTGCCTAGGTGTTGAATTTGTCAAGGTCTAAAGAGAAGTCTTGAACTACGCTTGTAAAGGTTAATTCGAAAACAATGTCTCCCTGTTTGTCTCATTAGTCGGATTATAATAACACATACGACAGAGAATTGATGTTTTTTATGATTTGTGATAAAAATTAGACGTCACGCGAACAGCAAAAGAATGTTACCCATTAGAGTGAAGTTTTGTTTCATAGCTTCTTTATAGGTTCTGTGTGGAGCAAGAGCGAATAGGAAATCAATTTAGAAAAACTAAATTGCATCATTTCACCATATCCACAATGCAATTTTTTTGCATGGGATGCGCAAATCAAAGATCGAAACGAGCAACAGATGGACTTTACACAAATGGATATGAGTAAATTAGCAAGAATAGCATGCACTGATGAGATTTAATGATAAGCTTGCATGGGATATAACGAGCCTTACATATTATGTGCACCATTGTCACCGCATATTGGAAACTGGTGATCAGGGATTGAATTGAAGAGTGTGTTTGAAAATTGCAGGCACAATCTACAGCCAAAGACGAGCCACTCAGCAGGTTGTAGCTTGAGGTACGGTAGAATGTGCGATAATTGGCTGATTTGTCTGAAAATGAAACCTTCGTACTCCAGCATTTGATTTGTTTACGCGAAGTAGATTTCATGGGATTCCACATACAAGCATCAAACTCCTCGAGCATGAATGATACGAATTCAATAAATTAAATAGTCGATAAATTGCTTCAGCGCAATTGAAAGTTAAAAAAAAACACGATTTTTCAACATATTCTTATGTATCTACCTGCGAAAATTCTTTTAGATACGACCATGTGATCAGTAGATGGAATGACAAAAGCTGAATTTTTCGATTGTATCGATCCAGTATCGAAACTAAGATAACTGCTACAGCCCTTTGAAATCGAGTTTAATGCTCCTTTTTCGTCAGTCAGTCGCTTCCATTTTGAGATTCATTCGTCGCGAGCCTTATTATAAAATTGAAAATACAATTCACAGTTCCTATATGGCATAAGTGGTCTACGAGCAGAAAAATTGTGAATGTGATAGATAGCTAGATAGCTTGTTGGAATCGTGGTAAGTCATCTTAGTGGCTCAGGAAGGGATTATTCTCAACTTGTGGCTGATTTTATTGCAAAAGCGATTATAAATAATCGATTTGATTCGATTGGTTTTCATGATAAGAATGAAAGGTAATCAGAATTGATTATATATCAAGTAGAAGTATTCTGATTTCGATTTATTACTAAAGGCCGAGATCAGATACACGACAATAGCTTGAGCATGTGTATTTGAGGTGGTTACTTACAAGGAAATTTGTGAGCAAACAAAGTGTTTGATGATGTCCATAATATGATTGTGGATATCTTGTTGCAAAATACAGACGAAGAATGAGTGGCTTTGCTATTAGTACAGGCATAGATCATGTTTAGGCATGTATAGGAATATTCTGTTAACACATGTCCACGAACTTACAAATCTGCTAATTAGAAATAGGGTGCTATACTCGTCTCTTATTAGCTCTTGGCAAACGAGAGGTCAATTCGGGCATTCCTCACGACAGTGTTCTGTCTCCCTTGCTTTCGAATTTGACAGTTAATAAGGAGCTTCTAAATATGCCTATCGAAACTGGATACAAAGGGCCTTTCCGAATTCGTGTCTCCGACTTGGTCTTGATCTCCGTATAACAGATTATGACGTCAGCGTTTTAGCTGACCTATTATAACAGTTATAGGAGATCAAGATAGACTGTCCGGATTCTCTGTCTTGCCTTGTTATGACATTTAAGGAAAGATGGCGAATGAAAGACTGTGCTCTTGTACCTGGCAGCATGAAACTGATTGAGGGTGGAAGACTACCCCAATCTAAATTAGCTTTGAGACATATTGCACGCATAACGAAAAGAATGAATGCCAACGGTCAGCTACGAATCTGCTTCACAGCACATACGAATTAAATTACCGAAGCTCGTCGGCAATGGGAACGTTGTACGACAAATGCAATAATCGATTGCATTATCGTTCCTGCTTTACCACGCGAAGCGCTCGTCGAATGGCAAGTCTGGGCTCATATGCACAATAACCGTTTTGATTGTAAGTTTAGATTTTCTTACATAATTGTAATTTGTAAATATATAAATCAAACATGGTATCATGACGTCTAAACAACGAGATGAGACTATCATGAACTGTTATACAGGGGAGAAATATAAAGCCGAAGATAAACTATTCGGACAAGCTAAACTTGATGTGACGTCACATTCTGTTATAACAAGCTCAAGACCAAGGTGAAGACGACAATTCGGAAAGGCCCAAAGTAATAATGTAAGCGGATGAATTGACCTACCTTTATCGTGAAAAATTGATCGCGACCCTATCAAAGATATTAAATTACACAATTGCAAAATTCAGCAAAACGAAACTGCTTCTCTTCATGAGGAAAAATAAAGGCCAAGGCTTAAAAGAACTTCTATAGACCCCAGAAGTAAAGTAAAATATCTGGGAAATATCCTGGGCTCCAAAATCTTATGCAAAGAAAATACTGTAAAAAGAGCTTTAACATATTTGTGAGCTCCTTACAGTTGTAAAAGGGCCATAGGAGCAACTCTTGAATTTACAGTAGCATATTGTAACCAAATTTACAGTACAGAGAAGTATTCTGGTGGCGAGCAAAAGCAATAAAACCAAGGTTATAGAAATAGTACGATTGTTAGCGGTCAGGCTGATAACGGGGGCGTTCCGTACCACCCTTCTATCTGCCTTTTTATAGCGGTGAGTATACACTGTGACCATCGCTGCAATAGAAAAAAAATTTAGGTGCAGAGTTTGTCTGTTCGTGTCGATGTCGATTATAAAGGGTGTTCCAAAAAAATGCCCCAAAGCTAAATTTTTTCCCAAAGATTACTTATGTATTTTCATTAAAAATTGTGTAAATTCGATAAAATTCACAATACAAGTCGTTCGAGAATTCATACATATGAAATAAACAAAGTTTTTTAAAAATATTAAAAACAAGTGTAGTAAACACTGCGGCCACACTTCATCCAAAATCTAACGATCATCATTATTTTTGTGTGGAAAAACATCGGCCAATAACGTTCAGCTGAAATTCAATCATTAAGCTAGATCTAGTGATTACAGCTCTTGAACAACTCAAACTCGATAAGAATGTAATTCTAATACTTTTGTGGCACCGTCATCTCCACACACTGTGACGTATAGCTGTAGGGCATTTGCTATTAATAAACCCTTTACTTTCGCTCCATTAAATATATTATCCGAATCTTTATTAATTGTGAAAACCCCGTACTCACGTTAAGTATCGCTCTTAAAAAAATCCTCCCTCAAGTAGTCGAAAGATATGTCCCTAAAATTAAGAGAAAAGGTAAACTTTCTGAGTCTTGGTTTGACAAGACTCTTAGACGGCTGAGAAATCATAGAAATAAGCTTTACCAATCAATAAAAAATAATGTCGCCTTTAGCCATCGTATCAAAGAAGAGTACAACACAGTGGCCAAAGAATTCCATGAGGATTCTCACGAAGTGTATGTCCCATTTTATAAATTACCGGTTCGAATACAATCCAAAGTCCCAAAGAATTGTTTGACGTTGTGATTATAAAGCGGAAAACAACTGGCTACCCCTCTTCCATGTTGAATAATAGCTCAATGTTTTCTTCTTCTCAAAAAATCTGCAACTTTTCCATTGATAACTTTCAAAAGGCTTTGACCTTTCTCCTCCTACTTTTCTGATTAAGTGGGTTGCACAGTTACTCTCTCCACTTCATAGGATATTTAATGTATCTCTTTCTGCTGGGCACTTTCCATCGTATTGAAAGTCCTGTTAGATCACACCATTATGCAAATATAGCGTTAGAGGATCAATTCAAAATTATAGAAGCGTCGTAATTTTAGCAAATATTCCTAAAAAAAATTAATAGAAACTAACTGGGAAAAATAAAAAAAACAATTAGTAAAAATGATAAAAATTATCTATTCTGGTCGATGTTTGACTAAACGAGCAACAACATGGATTTAGGAAAGGTCGTTCTACCACTAAAAATCTGATGGTAGGTACTTGTATCCCATGTTGCATGCCAAATGGAGACAGGCGATCAAATTAACGCAGTCTACAGTGACTTTGGCAAAGCATTTGATCGTGTTGATCACTCTATTTTGATTTCGAAAACGTAGCAATTCGGAATCGCAGGATCTCTATAAAGATGGCTTAACTCTTACCTCTACAACCGCTCACAATATCTGAAATTCTAAGGGCTTATCTCTAAATATTTCATATCAACTCAGGTGCATCTCAAGGTAGCCATCTTGGCCCTCTTCTTTTTAACTTTTTGTATCAGAATTGTCGGAGGTTTTATCGATAGCTGGGGACCTTTAGTTTAGTTTGCATCTGTACTATTGCCAATCAGCACCAAACTAGGCGACAAAGTCAGGTATTGCTTATTTTCGACTGATTAAAATTTGAAGCTTTCCTTTCACCGGACCATTGTACTATCTTTCAAGCAGAGCGGTTGCTTTCGAAAACGACTAAATATGTCTTATGTAATCAGATATTCTGAGTAAATATTTGTATTTTCACTGACAGCCCAGCGTCTATACAGACGTGTGATACGGATTGATGTTTTTTCCCAAGTACCTTAATCTAAGTGACTATTTGCTAAAATATTATTCGAGCATAGATTTTCGAAACTACAGCAATTTTTAAGTATTTTACTATTACTTCAGTTAATGAAGAGTATGAAAACCGAATTTACGCCAGCTGTACATAATTTCTTCAGGTGAATATATTTCAAACGACAACAACAGCTAATATCTCAAACTATGTATATTCAACCCGAATAATTTTTCGGTAGTTGTTTTTTTAAAAACTTGTGGTGAAAAATTAACCAATTAGTTTTGAAATGAGCTTATGAATGCTGACACAATCGAATAATGAGAAATCGACTCCGCTCATGTACCATTGACAATCCTTTGATGTTGCTGACATAAGTTTGTCCACTTAAAAATTAACAATCTCTACTTAACAGCAGGTCAATTAACCAATAACGTGAAGTGAGACTACAACAAATATTGCGTTATCTAACTAGCCTGAATTCCATGACATCACTTATCTTTAAACAACATCTGAACTGTCTGGTCTACTGTTTGAATAATTAATAAGAATACTTCTCTGAGCTGCCACTAAACAATTTCGACTTGTTACACGATCATAAGCGGCAATAATGATCTTTCAGAAGCTCTAAGACGTACCAGTCACAATTTTCGTTCATTTTTTTTTAATGAATTAACCAAATTTGAGGATTGTTGAAAATATTTGTAAGGGGGTATGTAAGACTCATGTTTAAATTTGTGGTCTTCGGTCCCGAATATTTCAGAATCAAATTTTTTTTTATGAATTTCAAAAGAGTTCGTTAGTTTTTCATGAGATTATTTTAATTTAAATTTTTTAATGCATTTCATCTTGTTTTAATGCTCGGGTCTCCCCTGTAAGACTTCGAAACGATCATGTCAACATCACTCATCCAAAAATAATCCATTGCGACTGAAAAACACACAGCTAAAAACAAATCTTCAACTGTCAGAAAAATTAATGATATCAACCACATAAAAATAAATATATCAATTAACACGCTCTGATTGATTATGCGCTTGTGCCCCCGTTGCTTCTGTTGCTCGAACGTCAAGACTTGGGGGGGGACAAAAAGCTATCCGACAATGATCAAGATTATGATCGCGTCAATAGTGTATTTCATTGTACATGTAAATACTTAATACAGCAGCAATGGCGTTCAAAACGGATATGTTTTGAACTGTGAAGGCTCCCGAGTGAGTTGTATTTGACGATGAAGATTAAAATGAAATACGGTAATATTTATTTCGATGTTCCTTGGAGTTGACTAGATAGTAATCTGAGTGTAAGCCTGAATCGTATAATAAGCGCCATTCGACTGAATGATTTTATCAAATAGACTGATTCGCAATGATCGATACAGAAATTTGAGGAACTGCGCCAGGTAGGAAACGTGGCTAATTAATTATGTACATGTGTGTTTTAAGTTGAAATTAATTAGGGAGCAAATGTCTTTGATTCTGCTAAAAGTAGGACGGTAGTTTCTCAATAATGTGTTTTTTATTTCAAGAATTTTTAAACAAAAACTACATTCCTTACTATCAACTAGTATAAAGTTATCAATCTGTATGCAAAAATAATCTGCCAAAACTACTGATCGCGCCGGTGTTCGACTATAATTCTTAGATTTATGCGTTTTCATATTGAAATATGCATGATTTCATTTAAGCTCTTGAATGACCCTGGCAAAAATTCTAATTAAAATTTTTGAAAACAAATTCTTTTTTTTTGGTTGGCTTTCGTAAATTTTGAGAGCTGTCGTTGCTACCCTCGTTTATTGTTCTGTTCCTGAAGTTGTTTGCAAGTTGCCGATTGTGTTTTGTTACTGCAACGATTCGATTGACCATGAAACGCTACTGCGGTGAAACTCCTTAGCACGGATCTGAGCTTGACAAGAGTTTAAGAATGTTCCTCACGAGCCTGTGGTATGTCGTCGGTATCGGTGGCAACTTTTCCTTAAGTATGAGATATCAACGATGAGTAACAAGGCTTGTGAGGCAGCAGCTCACTGAAAGTTCTTTCGGTTCGGCCGAAACGCAAACGCAGACAACGTGAGCCACGAGATTTATTTCGGCTAATAAAAAAGAAACTCGTGAACTCTATCTTCATCGAGAGGTTGAACAAAGATGGGTAGAAGATTGTATGTTTAGTACCGGCTCCCAATTCGAAAGATGTTTCATCACATGCTGGTGAAAGGATTTGGGAATAGTGGTACCAGTCTTGTGGTACAGTTATATCAATCTTTACATTTTCGCACATATTTTGCAAAAGAGAATTATTTGAAGATAAGAAAGCGAAAGCTTCATAATAATATCTCATTTCAATCAGAAAGCAATAAATTAACTCGCCTTTTTTTTATAAATTTCAAAGCTTACACAATCACCATTCTGTGTAAATTTCAAAGATTTCACATTCATTATACTTCTGTTTCCAAAAAGAAGCGACACTGTGATCAAAACTCGATTGGCAACCCGGATCGTCAGAGCTGATCCGTGGTGGACAAGAGCAGAAGAAATTAAAACCAATTAAAAGGGCGCAAACGAAAAGTCGATGGGATCTGTGCGATGTTTTAAGGATGTTGTAGCACAGTGGCTCATTAGTTTCGAGTTTTTCTAATTGGCATCGACTTCTGAGCAAAACGATTTCCGATGCCAATCGATCCGAAATCCAGATTCGGTTTTCTCCTTTGAATATTCGAATTAATTGGAGGGTCTCGCTGGGCCGAACCGTGCTTTTCGGTGTGGATCATTGTCGCGTTTGCCCTAATGTGATATTGCTACTGAAATTATTGGAAAGTTTTATGGCGTTATCGTGTGGTGTGTTTTCTCAGAATTATGTTGTTCTACGTTGAATCAAGATTTGATTGTTTTCCTCTCTCTCCTTTGTTTTGTTTCGAATGTGATTTATCATAGACGACAGGCGAATAATTAGTTAGATGGGTCCCAGGTAGGTGCATATATATTGATGAGTGAATGTAGAATATTGTGCCTCTAATATGGATGAACAATTTGAAGACGATGTAATTGGGGTTCGGGAAAGTAATGAGACCTTTTTGATTGGATCATTTGGACACTAAGAAGTTGGAGCGATTGCATATAATTTGTTATATTGATTTAGATGGATTGTTACAGCTTATTAAATTTTCACAAGATAGGTACAGAATGATGTGAACAGATGAGGAAGTTCTTTGAATAATAATGGAGCCAGCAAGTAACAAAAAACTCCCTAAGTCAAGTACAAACTTGCCTTACTTACAGTAACTACAGTGGTGGCTCTACCAATGGGTCTGGTACAGCTTACCTCCGCTTAAGATCAATAAAAGTATATGAACTATCAAAAAGAATTAAACAGTGCTCTCCGGTTATTGGAATTACATTACGACTAAGCATAAGTCATAATTATAAGCGAATTTTATGACAATAAACGGTGGATAATATTACTTGCACGAGTTTCAAAATTTAGGAGAAAATATACCAAATGTTACTTATTTTCGCTATAAGAAAATTTGATGTTGGTAAATAAATAACAAAAATATTTGGTGCTGACAACGCTTTGCTGGGTTAGGGTAAAGTGACTGCCGATCGACAGAGACCTGCCAAAAGACGCATCTAGGCACAAAGAAGATGCCACAATAGTTTATTTACTGTCTCCTATTCACTAACGTCAGTAAACCACCTGCTTCCTTTGATGAACCCTTCGTCAGATTTGAGAAAAAGGGTGCACCAAGTGCCGCAGCCCTTCTCCTCGCAAAAGCCCGGCACTGGCACATGAGATGGAGGATGGATTCCTCCTCTTCATCAGAGCCACAAATCCGACAGAAGTCGTTGAATCCTGTGCTTAATCGTTGCGCATGCCATCCTATGAGGCAGTGGCCCGTAAGAACGCCCACAGCACAACGCAGAGCGCTTCGAGCTAAGCCTAATAGCTACCTGGTGCGATGCGCATCAATGGAGACCCAGGACTGCCTCGTTATCGTACAGGATGATTCATCTGCCCAGGACTTCCTAGCGTCCTCAATGTATTTTTGTCTGATGGCTAATTTGGCATGATACCTCCGGTAGTAAGATTCCAAGTCTTGCTAATTCATCGGCCTCACAGTTGCCCTGAAAAGACTTGTGCCCAGGTACCGAAATTAATTTTACAGCCGAATGTCTCGACCATCAAGGGCCGTAATAGCCCCTTAGCCTATCTATGACAATACCAATATTGACTTCGAACATTCGATTATCCAGAAGCCAGTCAGTTTCCTGAAAAATAGCCGCAACCTCCGGCTGGAAAACATTACAATGGTCTGGTAGACGGAGCGACAGCTTGAGATTCAGCTCATCTGAGTATACACCACTCCCGACTCTATTGTTCAACTTTGAGCCATCGGTGGACACATGAATAAGCCCACTTTTGAGGGTGACACCATCACGCCATTCGTCCCTACCAGGAATGCGAGTTGTGAACTCCAAATCTAGTAGAAAGTACGGATCGATGTAGTGAACATCCGCTGGAGTGGGAACTCCCTGAACCAAGATCCTCGCATGGCTGAACTCTGTTCTATTTCATGCTGAGATACAACTCAGTAGCCTCGAATATTACCCGGACTGACTTGGAGTGACTTGGTTTGGAACGGATTGAAATCAAACTTCAAAGTAGGTTGCCGGTCTAAATCTCAATGGTTCACCGGCTATTAACAATGTCTCTAGGTCAGGAAAGTTTAAGCTGGGAAAAATGGATTTGACGAAAAAATAATTGGAACTTATAAAAAAAGAAGGATAAATTACAGCACGATCAACTAAAAACGCTATTTACATATTAAGAACGAAAAACAGCCATAAGAGTTCTAATAGTTTTTTCACCAATTTTCATTATGGTTTGCGAAGGCACATTGTTACAAAGGCAATTTTGGGAAGTAGCACTTACAATCTAGGTTCTACACTGAAAAAAACACATAGCGCCAGACGCCGTAGTTTATAGACTTCTGACGCCATGTACATAGTCAATTTCAGGATTGTGATAAAATATAGCGCCACTCGCCATAGTACATGGCCAAAAGTACATAGGAGCAGACGGTATGCTTATAGCCCTCCATGCCATGTACTATAGTCCTCCACGCCATGTAAGAATGATTTTATCACAGTAAAATAGAAGCTCGACTTTAAAACAAAGCACTTACCTCAATTCATCCGAATCGGTATGACAACTGAAGCCATATTACATGGCTCATGGCACTATGTAATACAGCGTGTGGGACCATAATTTCTGCGCCATGTAATTATGGCGCTGGAAGCCATACTGCATAGCTCAGGGTACTATGTACATAGCGTGTGGGATCATAAATGCTGCGCCATGTTACATAGGACCACACGCTTTGCAGATTCTGACATTATGGTGCTAGGAGCCATATTGCATAGCTCAGAGTACTATGTACATAGCGTATGAGACCATAAATAATGCGCTATGTTACATAGCTCTGGGCGCCAGGTGGATTTTTTTCAGTGTAGGCCAAGTCAAGTGGAGGGCAAAAAAATAAATGTGAAATTTACAGGATTCCTTGCCCAGAATGCGGTAAAATATGCATCGCTTTGGCGGTTAGTTGGTGCTAGATCCACTGAACACAAGCAGGGAGCAGCTTCAGTAAAGAAAATAAATACAACTTTGGTGTGATCAGCAGCAGCAAAACTCATCCTGGAGGAAGATTACATTATAATATGAGACAAGAGATGATCAAGGAGGTACGGTAGTTACGAAAACTAAATGCATATGAGAGCCCAAACATATGAAAAATCCCGATCAGTAGACGACTAAGCATCGACCAAGGCAACTATATATGTACATCACCATCGTTCAGGCGGATTTGAGTAGTCATTTTATGGATGGTAATAAGAAACTAAATGTATAAAAAGTAATTATTATACATACGATTTTCGAGTCAAATTCATAGATTTTTGGTAGAAATTCATAATATTTTCGAGCCTAATTCATATTTTTTAAAATCAAAATCGTACATTTTCGTCACCAATTCATAAAATTTCGAGTCTAATTCATAGTTTTTTCATTCAAATTCACAATTTTCTCGAATCAAATTCATAATTTTTTCGAGTCAGATTCGTGGTATTTTAAGCAGATTCATAATTTTTGATGCGCGAAATATAAACTTGACTTAAGAATGTATGAGTTTAACTCGAAATAATTATGAGTTTTACTTGCAAAAATTATGAATTTGATTTAAAAATATTATGAATTCAACGCAAAAGCTTATAATTTAATATGGAAAATTAACTATTTTGGGCTGAAAAAAATATGAATTAGATTCGAAAATCGTATGAATATATATCAAGAATCTGTAAATTTGCATTTAAAGCTAGGAACTTAATCAACCTTTTGCATAAAACTGCCTTCAGTACTATCATTTTTAATTTAAAATATCTTCGCCTCCTCCAAAACGCTCAAAACTCATCAAGAGGGCTTACACACACCTAATTGGCTGTATCATAAACCTATTGCTATTAATATATGTAAGAGATTCATGTCTAATTGAAAATCCCACAAAAATAAACGTTTCAAATACCTTTCGCCTCCCTAATAAGCGTTCATGTCACCAAACTAATTGCACGATTTTACGAAAAGAAGAGACGATGGCTACATAGTTAATGCTACATACAGCTAGCAAGCACAGTCTGGTTTCAAACGCTAAACGTTACGCTTAGCATTTTAAAAGACCACGCTCTCTATTTCCCGAAAGTATCATTTAAAAGCTAACATAGTAAATGTAATGTGTAGTAGTTACTAGCAATTACCTAACTTTGCATTACGATTTCGGTACGAACCGTTCATGGTAGCAAGGGTTACCTTTAATTATGTGTAATAAATTAAGGCAACAAATTCTTAAAACCTTATTTGCACCGAAACACTTTGAAACCGAGTTGAAACTGAACGAATAACGAGGTTTTCATTTTGCTGATATATCGTTTGGAAGAGGCTTTGACGCTGAACGCTTCTTGCTTAGGCAATGATAGGCTGACGACAATGATTCGGCTAGAGTAACTACAGTATTACTAACAAGTCTTTTTAAACTTCAGGAACTATGATTCGTTTACCTTATCGAAATACTATGGTGCATAGAAAGATGCATATAAAGTAAGTTATGTCAAACTGGGAAGCACAGTTGTCATCAAAAAGCCTGCCCCTGGTGTATGCATTACGTGCAAGCGTGTCAACATTGTAAATAACGTGCATGCAATTTACTTATATTTCCCAGTGTAACTTCTTCGATAGCCACTTCATTCAAGCAAATCCCACCGTGCAGTGTATCTATCCGCATATTGCGAATTTACATAGATATCTGACTCCAGCTAAAATGTAAATTGCCCCAACAGAAAACTGGTAGCTGTGGAGCAAGTTACTTAAGTAAGGCTAAGGCAAGCTAGTTTCTAGACTACATCAAGCATGCACATAATACAATGCAAGCATAGCTTATGGATACGCGGCGGAGACCACGAAGCCAAGTAACTTGGTCCGATACTGATAAACTATCCAAAGTCTCTAGTCGCTGCTAACAAAAACCCATCTAAAGTTGAACCATTGGACAAAAAGCATTAAGCAATTACAAATTAACTTAATTGCAAACATTTTATTCTTTAATGAGAAATATTTTAATTTAAGGAGATCGTGACGTTAATTGTTTATCACATTCGCAAACTCTATTGCGTTTGTATGTAGTTGTAAGTGAGGATTTCATGGCAGTTACATGTCGCGTCATTGCACTGTGCCGTCGGCAAGGTAATGTGTGGACAATTTTTGCAATAATTGTGCAGGTGAAAATATGTTATGCGAATAAATTGTGTGACACATAGGTAGAGGTAGCAGTAATGTAAAGTTATGAATGGGTTTTTGCAGTATGAATTGGTTTTAGAGAATGTATTGAACTCAATGAATAGTTCGAATAAGCGGCAGTAGGGTAGATACTCGTAGGTTCAAATTGAAAGCCCAGCTGTTAAGGCATATTGTGGAATATGCTATTGGGGTTTTGCTTTGAAGGTATGTTTGGACTTACCGACGGGCCAAACTTAGAAGGCAAAAATACAACGCTACTCCTTTGAAGAGCATGTGCAATAAATAAGTTTTGAATACCCTAGGTCAATACCAAGAGCTATTTAGAACGAAAATCTTTGGTGAAACATGTTACAAAAGGCAGGGCTTGAAAACAGTGTTCTAACGATGTTAATTTTATGCTTACTTTTTATTGAAATCGATACAAATATTTATATTTATTTGAATTCAATCGATACAAATATTTATATTTATTTGAATTCAAATCAATGCAAATCAGTACATTAAGACTTCAATTTATCTTTTGTCTTTCTATTTTAATTGAATCAATCAACGACATAAAATATGATGTCTTTGGAAATCCTTTTAACATTTTTCGTATAGCTTTGGAGTTAAATACGTTAAAGAGATAATAATTTAGATAATAATGATTTCATTATTATCTAAATTGAAGTGGAAACAAGCTACTCGTCTAGAATTATTTGCTAATGAAATATTGCTCTTCGTTCAGCGATTTACTAAATATTCTGGAGATGTTGCACTGGGTCTTCTCTTTGTAGAGAACAACAAGTGATGCTTCATCAACAAGTGATGCTAACTATCTCTGAAACTTTAGCTCAGAGCTTAAAAAAAAAAATTATTTGAAATGATTTTCATCTTGCGGAAGCGCCCAAAAGTTAACTGATTACTACTTTACTACTGATATAAAATATATCCAGCATTTTATTTGTGTTCCTAGAAACTTTGATGATATGTAGCTGGAATGCAAGTGCATAAATCTCATAAATTTTCAGCCAGAGAATAATCAAAAAAATTATGGAAGACATGACACGACGTATGCTGTGCTAAAACAGATTATTCAGTGCTTACTAAAAATTTATTTATAAGGAGCCTTTTTATTCGGCAAACATTGTCATTAAAATATTGCTAAATTAAATTCCTTCTACTAAAATATTCTATTGCATTTTTGGAAAGCCGAGCGAGTAGAGCACATCTTCTTGTAAATTTTGTCCATAGTTTGAATCCAACGATGATCACATAGCGGCATTGAAGTCAACCTAGCTGTAGAGCAGGTGCTATGTTTTATAGCTTGCAAAGCTATGTGATATAATTCTCAATCCCATGTATGATAGGTGGAGATAAAACGCAAAATTTTACTTTGGCTAAGACACAGTTATCCAGTGGTCTACCTAATAGGTTATGGAGCTCATTGCAATACGGAGGCAATATAGTCCAGTATAATAAGTACTATAGTTTCATATTTATTAGAATCGGGACCATGTGTAGATTTTAGACTATGAGCATTCGAATCAAAACTATGAGCATAGCAGAGAATCCCATAATATATGAGAAGCTATATTTTATAGCTCAGGCTACTATGCACTTAGCATAACCATAATTGCCACGCTAGGCTACATAGAAGTATGCGCTGTCGAGTAGATATTTTCAAGCTATATTTTATAGCTCAGCGCATTATTTATTATAGAACCATAAATACTGCATGAACCATACTTGGATAAGAAATCATGTCGATCTTTTCCGAAGCTTTGGATAGTGAAGTAGATATTTCGGTTTGGTAGTTCAGACCTATATCCTTTCTGGGAGAGAATACTATAGCCTAGAATTTTGTAGGGCTGATGTTGATTTTTTGGCATTGGTAACTCTGATGAAGCAGATCAACTTGATATGCAATACATAAATTTAGTTTTTTAAGTATACTGAAGCTACTATAGATGCAAATATCGTCAGAAAAACATTAAATAGAGGTAAGATTAAGCAATAGCTTAGTGCCTTTTGGGTGATCAGACGATCTTAAATTTTTAAGTCGCAGAAACGAAGCGATGATTTGAAGCATGAATATGGGAAATCCAAACTGATTTAGCTTGTAAACTATCCCATCACGCCACATAGAGTCAGATGATGAGATCAGAGATGATAGAGTCAGACGAGAGTCACAAATATAGTTGATTCCTTACTTTGAAAGGACTCTTGAACCAAGATACAACCGTGAGAAGCTGGAAATCCAATGCGGAAACCAAATTGAAACTGGAATAGGATTGAAAACGAAAAGCAACGTTCAAAAACGCAAAGCTGTGCAGTTATATTGCATTTAGGGTCTTGGCGAGTGAAATTAGTGAGACTCCATTTTCATGATCGAAAGTTTTAAGTGTGAAATGATAAGTTTCATAACTTACTTTGCTTTTCACCATATTCGGATGCCTTATTGTTTTTGAGATTCTTCAGCATAGATTTGATATCTCTAGATTCGCATACGCAAGCTGGTAAAAAGTCAGATTCGTGTATGTATTTATTAATTATTGTCTACATTATCAGATACATAGACAAATAGACAAGGAATAAATTGAAAAATTAATAAAATAATAATATACAAAACTTCAAAAAGAAGAAGAAAGATGGTAAATTCAATTAACAAAACTAGACAAAAAGCAGTTAATAAAAGAGAATTGTAATTTTTATACTGGGATAAAATTGGATAAAATTAAAGAAGTAATTCACAAATGACTGTTGTAAGGTAGAACAGTTGCCTTTAAATTTGGGCCATGGCATAAGAGAACAACTACTTAGGCAAGCGTAAAATAATTAAAATGAGTATGAGTTCGTACAAACGGTATGTCGAAGGTAAATGAAGATCTGGTAAAATATTTGAAGTCGCGAACGGAAAATTACACGCCGGGGGTAGAAGTCATCGAATCAATGATAAATAATAAAATAAATATAATAATAAATAAAATTATCATCTAAAAATACTCATCGTGACAGGCGAATATGAATTTTAAGGATAGAGAGACGTATACTATATTTACTGTAAAAAATACAGAACTTAAGAAATAGCGAGCAAGTAAATCTGCGATGTACACATTCTGCAGTATCGACTAAGTACTGATAATGAGGACACCAACTTGATTACTGTTGCCAAAGTCGTACTCAATTACTCTACACACGAAGGCGATATACAGGAGTATGTAAAAAGAAATGTCAACAAAACGTCTGGATGCTCTAAAAATGAAGCGAGGCCTTTGATTCGACACGCAAGATATAGAAATCAAACTTAAGCTTGGTATCAAAAACAACTCCCAGGTCATTGAAATTACCAACAGGGCTGAGGAACGAGCCAAGGATGACCACTGACTCAAACCACCTATATATTTTTTTGATCGTGAGTGTACAAAAAACAGACGAGGTTAAAGAAAGAAAAAAGGTCGTTTATAAACAAGAGGAAAGACAGAGAGCCAAGAATCGAGCCTTGTGGAGCACCAGAAGAGGGGGAAGAAGAACAAGAGTTAACCTTAACAAAGCAAGTACGATCCCGAAGGTAAAAGGAAAACCAGCAGTGGAGTTGAAAACCTTGGCAAACTCTGTATATTTACTTGGCTTTGCTAGTGGACTGAATATTATTATTGGGCTGAACATTATCGCCCCTTTAAAAAAGTGTTGATCGAATTCGATTCGATTCTAATTTCGATTCGAAATTCGCAGGCAGTACACGCTGTGGTGATAGTTATAGCATTTTCTTAGCCTTTCTGTCTCTTTTTTTATCATCACCGGCGAATGATGGCGGTATGAATAGGGGGATAAGGCTTTTGTAAGAATTATTATAAAAAAAACTTGTGGTGAGTTTCATTTATTTAGTGCTAAAATGACTAGTACCATTGATTTTTGACCATTTGATCAAATTCTTCTGATAGGTTAAGTGTATGACATCATATGTTCTGTGAGATGTGCTATGACTGCGAATACTTCACACTAGATAGGCTAGAAAGTACTTTTCTGGTCGATTAGCACTGTGTAACTCCATCGTTTATGTCAGGAGTTTATATAGCTCCATATTAATGATTTCATAAATGTGCTAGTTAAAGCATGCTCAATTTTTCAATTTTCACCCTAGTACCAAAAAATCTACACCTATAATGTGCATCTTAACATCTGGTAGGAGTACAACAACATTTTGGACTAAAAGAGGAAGTAAGATTTGAAAATAAGAAAATCACAAAGATTTTTTACGAGTTTTGTAACGAAATATTTTACCATATATCATTCACAACCCTGGCAGGCCTCACTTTCTAAAAAATATTGCCATGATCAGAGCTCATTAGTAATAACTGATCAAATAATCAGAGATCGAAAAATGCTGTTAGCACCAATCTATATTTACCCTATCTCACGCATTTAAGATAATATCGTCAAAATAAAGAAAATGTGTTGTACAGTGCAGCATGTTGCATCATTAGTTTTGAAAGCCTGCCAATTAAGCCGCCGACAAACTTTTATCATCTTTGGTGCAAGAGAAGATATACATATTGCAACTTTTATGGAATCTATCAAATTCCGTCGCAGATAAAAGGTATACATATGTATATCTACGGAAAGAGTCATAAGAGCTATATTGGCAAGCTTCTAGTTTTAGGGACGGGAAAATATTAAAACTATGACTTCAAGTCGAAAGGTGAACATGATAGTGCAACGGACATTGCTAAAGTAGATAGAGGGTGTTTAAGGAAATTATGTGTTTTCATTTTTATGCTTGTGCTACTGATTGATAAAACTTTGAATCTTAGCTTGTAAAAAAATGAAAACAATATAGAAACTTCAAGAAAATTTAACAAGAAAAAAATACTTAATTTTCGTTGTATTTTTTTTATTCAGCTGTTTGGTGTAAACTTATTCGACTCATTTACTCAATCATAGGCAGGAGTCTGTTACGTAACTTTTATCCAAAACAACATATTCCAATTAGAGCAAAAAACGTAGCAGTTTCGATATCACCCTGTGATTCACGCTAACAGAATAGAAAGACACAATAAATAGAAACGAATATTCTCATGCTCGCACAATTATCAAAGATGGCAGTGGTAGATAAGCGACCAGCTCTCACGTCCGCCGCCCCAAGAAAAACGGAGGCAATAGGTGCACATTGAACAAAAGCTGAAAATGCTTGTAATGACCTGCCACCGGGCTGCCAAAGTACAAATCATTATTTTATTTATTTCCCATTATTATTACTACTATATTTTGCCAAACGTACTAGAATACCATATCGTTCTCGAGCCCATATTATCGTAATCATTGTGAAAACGAAGTGCTTTGTTGTTGGCAATAATTCTGATATCGCTTGGAGATAGGCGACGGGAAAAGATGAGCGCGAACTCGAAAGGAACTCAAATGCGAGTTGTGGGTGCACCGATAGCAACAACAAACAATTCAATTGTTCTTTCAAAAGGCAGCAATAATTGCGATTTGTACATGATAGGTTCGATCCCACCGTCACCGCCGTATATCTGATATATCAGAGCAAATGCATCTGCTGAGGAGCACTTTCGAGATTTTTATTTGTGAATATTACCTGTTGTCTGCGCCTACACTCGCTCGCTTACTGCTTGATAGCTTCGAGCGGGGTATATCGATGCGGCAGGAGCAGAGTCCGCACTACAAAAGAGGCTTATTATGGTTATTGGCGCATATCTCTCATCTTTCGATTATTTTTCATTCGTTTGAATTGTGGAGCTCTGGAAATCGAGCATAAAACAAAATTGACATATTTTCCTATCATCTCACTAATTGGTCTAGGTCGTGCATTTCCACTTTGAGAATCAACGAGTTAGCTGCTAGCGGGGTAGGTGTATTGTTAATATAGATGGAATATTACGAGGAAAGGACTTTGGCGCTCAAAAGTTTTTGTTCATATTCGATTTTCAGAGTAATTGACAGTTTTGTTTGCTGGATATAGTTTTGTATGCTTTTGCTTCCTTATTCCTCATTGTTCTAAAATCAAAGAGCCGGAGTATTCTTAAACAATAAGATCGTTAAAGGCTGACCAAGGAGTGTTAAAAGTTCCTGTTTGCTTCCAATACGATGCCATTGATTGAGAACGATTGGCTGTTTCCAGCAATGCAACAATACAATATCTTACTTACCAAAGAAAAAGTCAATGATACTATCGTGTAAAAACACTTTCCGAATTGAATGTGACGTAATTACATGTTGGGTTCAGCATTGACGTATCATCGCTGTGATGAATCAAAGTGAATGCAATAAAATTTGCAAATGCAGTAGACTTCTGACGAGCTGCGAGCGATTCGGTTCCAGCATTTCAGTATCAGTTTCAAGCCAACAAAGTAATTTCTCGAGAAAGATATTCATTGCCGATCGCCATTGAAAGGTCTACGCTGAAAAAAGATATACATACGACTGCCTTACAATTCACTGGTCTGCGCAAAAGAAGCCAATTATAATGGCGATTGAGTCCTACGGGAATTTTGAGTTTGATCACAGTTGCCTGTCATGCATTTCAGAGTGCATCTGAATATTTTGATTTATTGATTAGGCACTCGAGGGAATAAAATTATTCGTTTGTAAATGGCCCATTTGCTAATCGGATACGTGAGCGTTTCAACGTTTGCTTGAACCGGGCCAATTTAAAAGAGAAATGATGCAATTTATTTAATATCGACATAAGAAATTGCAGAGATTATTGCAGCCAGGCTGGGAATATTGAAGTTGAATAAAAATACTTCCGGAATTGTTTTTATATGGTATTGTTTTGGTTATGAGACTCGTTTGTGTAATTGGCTTACTCGGCATAGAACCACCACGCTGTGTTAAATACGAACAAAGCGTTATTTAAAAATAATGGATTATTGAAAGTTGAAAAGTAATCTTGTTCAACACTATTTTAATACCAAAGTAATAGACGGGCTGTTTTGAATAAACAAATCAAAAAGATGACAGAAAAAAGCTGTAAGAAGGAATCAAACTTTATAGTACTCCTTGATTTCATAAGGCTCGATCCCAAATAATATCATATATTTTGAAGAAAAAAAAACGCGTGGCTTGTTAAATTTCTGCAAATACATGTTTGCAAATCTATGTTTTTGGTTTCAAAAGATGGATAACTGAGTAACTGCAACTGTTTAGCATCATATCATTTAACAACACTCGCCCAAGCTGATGTTCTTTCCTTGCGGCCAGCAACGTACAACATGGTCGTTAATTCTACTCTATTTGTACCATCCGTATGCCTAGTCTACCAATACACTTTCCACTATGTTTGTCCACGATTCATTTTGTTGCAAAAAGGAGCCGTTTAAAATTGTACACAATAAATCTGGCTGTCAAACAAATCTCTGGTAATTGCAAAGGAAAATTCCATCTGAAAAAATACTCTAGGCGCATGTAGACACGATTACGTACTCTAACTTCTGTTCGAAACTCTCTGATTGATATGTACATATCAAACGGCGACAGACGATCGACATTTTGTTATTGTCGCATCCAATATGATATGATTTTACGAAAAAGGAACTCAAAAAAGATAATTGTTAGTGCAGTATTATGACTGGAAAGTGTGGGAAGTTCAATTTTGTTCAATTTCTAATGAGAATAACTTCAATATTTTCAGAGAGTTCCAGAGAATCTCGATCAGGTGTGATTGTTTTTTGGCAGATTTTTTTCAACTAGGTTTTTTAGCTGTTACCTTTGTAGAAGAAGCGCAGTAAGTTTTAAAATCTTACATATCAGGACAAAAGATGTGCACCTTTCATAGTTGATGACGTGCACATATTGAACGCAAATTACTTTAATGTCTTCAAATCAAAGAGCACAGTTAAGTTCAGTGCTCTAGAGTTAAAATATTTATAACGTCAAAGAAATTGAGCAACAAAGAAAGTGGCTACACTGTTTGTGCTACGTTAGAGATGAAGAGTTCTTTTCAGTCGCTGGAATTTGCGATGTGGTAGTATTCTTTGGCCAGCTTGTTGAGATGGTGAGCAAAAGTTGCAACATATTTCCTACTGCCGTTCTTAATATCCTCTGTAAGAGTATGGATCCCCAGGTCTTTGTGGAAATTACTGTTGCGAAAATACCACGAAGCGCCGGTGATAGATTCAAGTATTTTTGGTTGGGTCATCTGGATGATGTTGATGTTTGATGGCACATGACAGACTTGCGGTCGAGCAGCTGAGAGTCAGGAGACAATTTTGTCTTTGTATTGAGCATCCATTTGCAGATTCAATTCTTGGTTTTTAGTTTCATGGTGCCGTTTCTAGGTGAACCTCCTGCCAACGTGTATTCCAAGATACTTTATTTCGTTACTTTTAGGTATTGGTATATTTTTTAAGATATACTTGATGATAAGTTTTTAGCGATGTGAAAGTAACGTGAAATAATTTGGCATTTTTCTACCTAGAAGCGAGAAAGAGTGAGATGTTGGATTGTACTGTTCGGGATACAATTACTCGATCTGAATCAGTATAAAAAATGGCAACGTCATTTGCAAATCTGTAGCTGTTTTGTCACTAATTGGGGGATCAGGTGTGAAAATTGTGTAGAGTGAAGGTCCCAAAACACTTTCTTGCAGTTCACGAGCATGTGCACGATATATAGCGGCAGAGTAGCATTTGTATCTGACCTGAAATGAGCGATCGATTAGGTAGGATAAGAGTATATTATGGAAGCTTTTCGGAAGCATTGATTTGATTTTCAAGACTATCAATCCTTCATGCCAGACTTTGTCTTGGTTTACGTCTAAGAAGGCTGCTGAGCAGCACTCTTTATCTTCGAAAGCTATTTTAATGTCTGACGCGATTCGATGGAGCTGTTGAATGGTGCTGCGATGTTTTCGAAATCCAAATTGATGCTCGGGAATTTTTATTGCATCTTCTAGTATGGGTAGTAGTTCTAGTAGTACTTGAAAAATGAGTCTTTACCAGACTTGAGGATCATTATGATTACTCCTGTTTTCCAAGTTTCAGGAAAATATTAGATTCGGAAGATAAAATTGAAAAGATTAGAATGCAACTGGTTGCAACTGTTTGAGCAAAGTATTGGTGATAAAATACATTTCCGCAGAGCAGGTTGCCTGGATAACAATATTTTGCATCTCTTTAGCGAAGTCGTGACTAGTTATGAGTCCTGAGCATTGATATTAGATGAAAAGTCGCATGTTACCGGATTGAAAGGTGTGGAAACCTGTTCTATTTGAACAGCGAAGGCGGTGGCACTCTATGCGTTACTTTTGGTTCATTGTCCGTTGGAAGTTCTTAGTGAGTCTTCCCTGGTGCTAGGTTTGTTCATTTTCTATACCGCCTTCCGCAGCGAATAGTCGGTATTTTTAGTGGGAGTGAGGTTCTCCAAGAATAAGTGAAATTTTATTAATTTAATTAATTTAAGCTTTGCTGAGTTGTGCTTTAGTTTCGAGTGATCTGTCCAGCTACCAATTTCTCTGTGTCAGTCTTTTTTACTGTTCTAAAATTTCAATTGATGAAGAGTAGGTTATGTTTCAAGGTGAGGAATTCAATTTAATATAAAGTGTTGTGGTGTCGAATGATATTGACCTGCTGATTGAGTAGGATAACTACAGAATTGACACCTTCTTGTGATTTGAGGGATGCTCTATGAAATATTCAGTTTATGAGTTGAGTTTACTGCATTGCATAATAACCGATAAATTAGAGCTTTAAATAATAGCAGAACTACCAAAATGAAGGATATGAGTTCCTTGCCATCGTATTTATCTGCTTTAATTTTGCTATGATTAGTCTAACGTACAGTTTAATTGGGGAGATGCGTCGTGTTTGCTCTAATTTTTTGGGAATATCATATACAAAAAGAGATGGATTCCGATCGTGATGCTACTTTCCAAGTTGTTAAAGTAGCAAAAGCAAAGTTGACAGCTTTTTCCTTTTTTCTTTATAAAAGGTGTTTTTTTCAAAACAAGGCAGGAAATGCAAACCAAAAAGGTAGTTAAAAAACGAGTTTAATACTAATTTTCTTCGAAAATTAGTAAAAACCGATAGTGGCAAGATCTTTAATGTGATTATAGATTCGAATCTTCATTATGTTCTACGATCGAAATGTGGAGCACTTAAGTTTGAACCTAATTTTTACAAAACAGTAGATTAATTCTTAAAGCAACACTATTAATTACCAAAAAATATTATTTCTACTGTGATTTTATGAGTTTTCGTATGAATATACTAAATAAATGGTAGATTTGCTGGATCGAATCAGATAAAAAATAGGTTTATAGAATTATTTTCGTTCTCTGAAGTTCAAATTACGCGTGAAATGTAGTATGTATGATTGCTGAAATATTTTCGGATATTTTTAATATTTTCATAGAAATTTAATTTTGAAAATATCAAATGCAAGAATTCCAAATGAAAATTTGATTATATTGCATACCATCTTTAGGCCTCTTTCCTCCAAATCCAATGCACGAGATAAGTAAAGAACATTACTAAGCATGAGCACTTGAGTAGCAGCTGTGATGAGAGCAAGTAAAAACTAGGTGAAAAGGAAGAACGAAGGAATGGAGTAGAATCCATCTCGTCATATCCACAATCCGTCTCGTCCAATTGAATGAGCTCGAAAGGTATCGAAGGCAACCACACCACGTTACACCAGCCACGAAACAAATAAATTCTCACAGTGACGGGAATGGGACGATGAAATGCCTGAAAACTTGATCCGTCCGTCAAGAGAATGATGGACGCAGGGACAAGCCTCCATTCCGTCATCCCGTCCAAGTTCCACTTGGCGACTCGAATATAATTGGAATAATAATTGAACGGACGCGCAATTTAGTCTGATCGGGCAAAAACTCGGGCCAAGTAAAAGCCAACAATGTCAGTCATCAAAGCTGGATTAATTGGGAGTTTAACTGTAATGCCATTCGGTTTTTTGTAGTCAGCTCGGAACTGGGTTTTTGCCGACGAAGTCCGGACGCCAATCTGACTTTTCGCCATCCTAAACCGACCACTACCCTACTTATTTGTTCAGTCTGAGAGATCCGTATCAGACGAAAGGTAGAGAATAAAATGGAACATTGAGAAGCCGACCACTTTGTTGTTGGCTTATTTAGAAGGAGTCAACTGTACAAGAATGGCATAAGGTCTGCTACTTTCCTGGAACTTTTGGGAAGAGAGTGTCAGGGAAATGCATGGAATTTGGGCTTAACTGCTATATTGTGCATGATTGAGATAAAATTGAAATATTCTTCCTCAAACACTATCGGAAATTAAATTAATGTAAAAAACAATTCGTTTGAGTTTGTAGGTGCCACAGCTAGACAAGCAATGGTTGGAATATTTAAGCTATAACCTTAAAACCACACTTGCAAAACATAAAAAAAACCTACAGTTCCCCAAGAATACACACAAGTCTTTAATTTGTAAATGTTTCGTTCGGAAAAACAGCATTCGAATTCGTATTCGCCTGCGATTTCCCTACATTAGATTGAAGCAAATCAATAGCAGGCCCTAACAGAATTACCGCGAAATTGAACAAAGGTAAGATCTGTCTTATTCGTGCGCTTAACGTTTCACTTTTCTTATCTGCGCCTGCCCCCATATCCACTCTTTGTACTCGTCTTCACAGAAGTAGATTAGGTACACCTGTTGTTGTGGAATTCCAGTAGCAGTTTATTAGCTGCAATTTAAACGAAAAATGGTTAAAAGGTAAAATATCGCCAAAGCAGGGTGCTTTGCCCCATCTGAGTCTGTCTCTTCATTGTACCTTATCTTAAGTGAATGCTCGCATCTCACATGCGAACATGGATTTGTTGCTGGCTAAACAGTGTGCACGCTCGATCGGAATTTTAATTGGCGGTTTCAGAAATACATTAACAAATAGTAGGAAGAACTGAAAATAATGTTATTAGTTGTTTTGTTTGGCGAGCATCTGAATAGATTTCAGACATTCATGCAGTCAGACAGCAAAGCAACTGGGTGAAATACGAACTCAATTACTTGAGAATTGTAGAATTGCAGGCACACATACATAGATGTAACCAAATAGTGTTATGTCTGTCAATGGGGAAAATATAGCAAAAGGAAGTCGGTTTGTTTAATTTTTCGGTTGGTTTAGGTAATAGTCTATGAATAATGCAATGATGTTGTGAATGTAAGTTGCAAGTATGAAAATAATTGTTTTAATCATTTTTGAGGAGCGTTCACATTCCACAAAAAGTTGCGATTAATGGCATAATTACTGATGCAAAAATATACGTTACATCAATAAAAAGAGAACCCGGAATTATACAACATTTTAATCCATTCAATTATACAACAACGCTTTTATTGTTCAAGTAGGTTTTTGTAGGTTAATTTCTGCCTTTAGTACCTATTATAATTTTCGATATATTTCCCATATGTAACGGAACGCTGCGTGAAGAGCACAAAAATATTGTGGAGCGCTTACATTCAGAGCCAAACAAATTATAATGAGCGGGCACCGCTTTATTTGAAAGGTTATCAGTGTATGTATACCTCGTCATCATTTTCATACATTTAATCAACCGTTTTAAATTTTTATTTTTATCAATACAAAACAGTCTAGAAACAATGAAAATATATCTATGAAAAGGCTACCCTCCTTTATAAGGCAAAAAATCATTAACACAATTCATGATATATCAAAGTGGCTCCAATCAATTGCATATGCACTTATTCAGTAAAATTGCATAATTTTTGGTAAGTTAATGTAGTTGATTGCAGCAGGGGGAAAATGTAACGGCAACTAAAATAAAAATAAATTCTTGCAATAGTAATAAAAAAATATTACGATGAAGAACAAAACAAATTCAGTGAGTATCAATGTTTTATAGTTTTCATAAAGGTAAAATTGAAAAGAACAAAATATCGAATAAATAAAATTTGATCAACAAAAATTAAAACAGTATAGTAACCATAATAAAGACAAATATCACGTAATTTAAATAATAACAATAAAAAAGTATAAGGAGTAAAATTCTTTGAGACACGTTGTAAGCAAATATTTAATATAATATTTGTATGAGTACATTCAATCCAAAAAGTAAATTTCTCTTGATAGATCGTGGCAAGACATTAAAAGTTTTAACAGTCGCATACATATTATGATTCATGCTCTAACTGTGTCACAAGGTTCCGCAACAACCGATATTCCTCAGTGCCACCTGTGGTATGATTTTTTTTTCTTAATGATAACGCCAAAGCTCAGGGGATTACCCTTTGAAGCCAATGCTTAGCGATGGCGGTAGGGAGACACATATGGGAGAAGTGCCACATTTATTTCTTATTTTCTAAAGCGCTAGTGCTATGCCTAGTCGCTACTAAAGCTTTAATGTGGCACTTGATTAATGAAGCGCTGGTATTATGCCCAGTCGCCGACTGATAATACAACAAATACAGCCATGGGCACGGCGGGATTCGAACCCGCGGGCAGTAGATCGCTGCTTCGGATTGACGCGTTAGCGAGCTAAGCTACCGACCCCCCTAAACAATCAATCCAATATTTTATTCAATCTATTCAATATTTTTTTTTAAATAAATTTAGAAAACCTCAAATTAAATTTCAATGTTATTAGATTTGACTACGAAGTGGGCACAAAGTGCTCATTTTATCCAGTCAGTTTAAAAGTTATGACGAATATTTTCACACTTTTATAACAGCTCCTGTCGTTGAAGAAAATGGAGTGATTTTTAATGTGACCTACATAAGGGCGAACACTGCAAAAAAAATCATCAGAGAATATTTGCTAGAATGGACAGATTTACTAGTATTGACTTGAATTGTTAATGTTTGTTGTAGCTGAAACGGTGAATGCAGCTGGAGTCACATCAAAACGTTTGGAATCCTGCTCCACATTTGTCATTTCTCCGGACTCTTTTCTTAGCTCGTTAAAAGTGACAAATGTACACATTTCCAACCAATTTGTAAAGGTCTTAAAAATTGGGCATTGAGAAGAATTTTTTAATGCAAAACTCCTATGAACGAGGCTTGTATTAGGCCCATGTTTGGACCTATTCTCACTGTCGGCGGGCAAGCTCAAGCTGCTCAAGTTACCACTCCACTAAATTTAATCAACTGACTCAACGTATCAATTTTAATCACCGCTGTTAACTCTTGAAAGTGACAAGAACCTATAATAGAGGTATTTATTATTTGGGACTGAAAGATCGCAAAAAGTATACTAGATTGTGTCCTTTTATGCCCTGTTTACATATATGGCGAACGTTTCGTGATGGCATTCGACAAAACAGTCGACGAGAAGTTCAGCAAAACACAGGATGAAGATGGCTTATCTTATGAAAGGATACCTAGCTTTCTACACGATATGCATGTCTGTAAACTTAAACTTTGCACCCTTCTGCTTAGTGAGAAATTTAAGTGGTAATATCATGTAGGTAGGTAGCATTTTCTGTGTTCAGAAATTTGCTTAAAAATATTCGAAAAGTGTGGCTTATGCCCATCTGTACGTATACATCTTGTCCGATGTGATGCTTCTTGCCCACGATTTCATGGGCAAACCAAATAGATTTTCAAATACCATCGAATTCATCACCAGACCTTTTAGCTATATGTGTGTATGTAAAAGAAATGTACTGAGATCTCGAATAAAATATAATTGCCAAATATAAGCACTGTTTAATTGTTTGTTACTTAAGATTGACTTTACTTTTTTACGTGAAAACCTTTGAAAAAATTTCTGCATTTAGATGCTTGGAAATGGATTTACAAACATGAAAATAAACAAACACTTAAATACAATTGGAAAGCTATATTTGCTATGCCAGTGCAAATTATATGCTTCTTTTCAATATTCATTAACAAATTAAGACAGTTTTTCTTATTTCAATTTTTTCCAGATATAAACATCATGTATAAAACATGTGAATCGATTTTATATATTTCATTATTAAATGGCATAGTAAATTTTATATCAATATGATATTTGCCATAGTAAACAAATTTATAATCATTTTATATCATGTTTATATTTAGCTTTATCAAAAACATTGATATAAACTGTTTATAAAAACTATAACTTTAAAGTTTGAGTTTGTTATTGTTTGCATGTATCTATTTGATATTTTTTTTAGATGGATTTATATGTATATATTTTTTATCAAAATAACACCATTTTTTTCAACCGTGTACATAAAACCTACAACACTTCGAGCGGCCACGAACTAGGACGAAAACCTCATAAACTCTCGGACACCCTTATAAAATCCTCATTAAAGCTCAATAAAACAGGCGAGAGCCGACAAGGAGCCATTTACACTCTCGTGCTTGCCATGTTTTGGCATGTGAAAAACAGGCCAGAATAGACTAAGTGACCATTTACACAGTCGGCTCGCCAACATTTGCCGATAGTGTAATTTCGGCTTTATGCACTGAAAAAAATCCACATAGCGCCCAGAGCCATGTAACATAGCGCATCATTTATGGTCCCATACGCCATGTACATAGTACTCTGAGCTATGCAATATGGCTCCCAGCGCCATAATCTCAGAATCTACATAGCGCGTGGTCCCATGTTACATGGCGCAGCATTTATGGTGCCACACGCTATGTACATAGTACACTGAGCTATGCAGTATAGCTCCCAGCGCCATAATTACATGGCGCAGAAATTATGGCCCCACACGCGATATTACATAGTGCCATGAGCCATGTAATATGGCTCATGGCACTACAATTATAACTCGCAGCCATACTGTGTGAGGGGATCTATAAATGTCAGCAAGTGATACTTGAGTATCGTCGATAGATCGAAAACATTCTCAATCGGCTAAGGGCGCATATTATTGAATGGCTCCTTCGGTGACTCTAAAAGCAGCCAGCGTCTGTTTGTTGCAAGCAAGTGACTTCTCCGTGTATTCATTTATGGTAAGTAGCACTGTTTTGACTGATTTGCTTCTTCAATGTACTATAGTCCTCCACGCCATGTACTATAGTCCTCTACGCCATGTACTATAGTCCTCTACGCCATGTACTATAGTCCTCCACGCCATGTACTATAGTCCTCCACGCCATGTACTATAGTCCTCCACGCCATGTACTATAGTCCTCCACGCCATACAGTATAGTCCTCCACGCCATACAGTATAGTCCTCCACGCCATACAGTATAGTCCTCCACACCACGCAGTATAGTCCTCCACGCTATACAGTATAGTCCTCCACGCCATACAGTATAGTCCTCCACGCCATACAGTATAGTCCTCCATGCCATGTACATGGCGTGGAGGACTATAGTACATGGCGTGGAAGACTATAGTACATGGCGTGTAGGCCTATGTACTTTTCGCCATGCATTATGGCGTGTGGCGCTATATTTTATCACAATCCCTAAATCGACTATGTACATGGCGCCAGAAGTCTATAAATTATGGCGTCTGGCGCCATGTGTTTTCTCAGTGTGTCTCGGTTACACATTAGGCGAAGGTTTCGTCAAGGAATTTGGGAAATTACTTGCCTCCATGTTTTGGCATGTAAAAAATAGGCAAGAATAAACGAGGTGACCATTTACACACTCGGCTTGCCGTGCGTGTAAAGGAGGCATTAGATCTAAACTGCTTGCATAAGATGTAGTAAGATAATGCCTTCTGAGCAGGCCAACCGTTGCTCTCAAGCCGTTTCTGCTGAGTTTGAGCAGATTCACTATATTTCTTGAATCGGTTGATAGCCATAAAGGGCCATTCAGACATGCCTCCATGCGTCCACGCGTCTATGCGTTTTTAGATTACACGAGTCAAGTCAACTCAAATCCAGTTTTTTGAAGGCGGGGCTAAGGCGAAAGTGGTCGGATACGGTGATTGATATACCATTGACTGAATTGTTTTACTTTCGCTCTTTGTCATTTCGAGATGATAAGTGGATGGATGGATTGATAAGAGGATAGATATTACACGCTTGCAACGATGGTTTTTTTTATTTTCATATTATTTGAATTATAATAATTATAATAACTTATATTTGAAAACATCATCAAGATCATCAAGAGCGAAAGAAATCATTATAAAATCTATTGTACATGAATCAGCATACTCCACCTCCTTCGCTTTAGACCTGCCTATATAAACAAAATCAAATTGACCCGTGTAAGCAAAACATGCTAGATCGCATGGACGCATATCTGACTGGCCCTTAATAGTTTGGCTACCCTACAGTCTGTCCTGTTGCCCCAACCGGATTTTAGTTTAGCTCATATATCTACATCTAGTTTGCTTATGGTGCCCGCAAATGACCGTGACATAGTTATAGCGTATATACGATCTACGCTTTAGCGTATACACGATCATACCAAAGTAGATTCGTACAAAAATCTCTTTTTATTGTTATCGTATGTTTTTATATCTCAACTAGCAAGGACTTGATATTACATACATTAGGTAGCGAAATCGACAAAATTAACGAATCTTTTCTCGTGGACAGGTAGTCTATAAAACTGTCACCAGCTTAGTCATTTTATAAACATTTGGAATGGTTAAATAACTGCACGTGTGAATAAATCACCTGTAAATTCCTGTTCTCATGTGTTTATGAGATCGAATTAAGTATGGATCATAGTTACACTCATTTCTCTACACATATGGTGAGTACTCCTCTTTTTGAAGATAATATAAATTCCTTTGGATCTTGCAAGGTTTTACTGCCAATTTACTATGGTAATTGAAAATTTGCAAATTTTTACTTCATCAAACGTTTTTATGTCGACCAAAATGCGCTAATTTCTACGAACGATCTGAATTTAAATGATTAAATCGGACACTAATCATGCTTCTCATTCATTCAACCAATGAAATCAATTTGGTCTTAAATTATCATTTGGTTTGAAGTTGATTATTCGCTAGCCAGCTTCAGATCTCTCAAGTATCGTATTTCGGCTCATGTAGGTGCCCAACTCAACTTGCCTACATAAACTATTCAACAAATTTCGTAGTGTTTTGCATAAAAGCACCATAAATGTAAATAAAAATGTGTAATAAAATTTTCAATGTTGTCTTTCTCGCCGGGGGCTCATCTACGCTCAGGTCTTTCATTCGTTTCATTCAGAAAATTTAAATCTTCATTTGATATCGTTTACTCGTTGATTCTAGTTTATTTTGGTTTAGTCGTTTTTTATTCGTGCTGTCGCCTTAATCGGTTGGCACAAAACTCATTAGTAAACGGCTCATTTTCGAATTTTAGTTCCTGTTGAATGAAGACGCTCTTGTGCCGTTGGTCTGCTAGTTGAGACTGGATGATGTTCAATGGTACAGGTGCGGCAGCAGCAGTGGTTGTCTCTATCTGGGATAATTAAATATTTTGTGACCAGAACGAGGTATGTCATTATCATAAAGGCTGATGCCAATTAATATCAATCGTTGTCAAGACGTGGGCGTTAGCGACTGGCAGCGATTTGAAAAATACCGTGTTCTGACTTGTTTATCAGATCGATATTTTGCGTTTTCGGAAGCGAGTTACATGCAAGCATTTGTCTGAATGCGCGTTGGAATAGTTAATATTGGTTTTACAAAAAAATCTGCTTGGTCATGTAAATCTGTGAATGAGTAGGTAATTTTACTATTGATAAACTAACGCTAAATATGTGGTTGTAATCGAGCTGTTTAGTTTTAACTTGAAATCACAGCGATTTGTCCAAAACCCCCAATGAATTTCAATTTCACCCACCAAACCATCAACAACATACTTGCACGTGCAAATTTTCGTACATCCACACTAAAAAATGCTAATATTGTGCCGATTCCGTTGCTGATAATTTGTTTGTTGTTAATAATTCTGGCCCGGGCTAATAAACCGCCAAGAATATTCATGAAATGCTAACGAATTACGGATAAATTATTAGACAAGATCGACAAGATATGCGTGGATCATTTGGTTGTTAATTGTCGGCACGACAGGAGTACCTACCTACAGCGAGTGGGCGAATCGATGGAAATGAATGAAATTTTTAGAAAACTTTATATTCATTCATTAATTCCCGTATTTTTCGATAAAAATTTGCATAAGAATCAGAAAAGAAAATGACCACTAATGGTTATGGCATACGTTCGCAATAGGATTAAGAAATCGGATAATTGGATTTAAATTCATTAAGTAAGTGAATCGCAATAGAAAAGAATATTGAAAAATATCAACGTTGAACAATGAACTGACATTTAGAGCTAAAACGATTTGGCATTCGATTCTAAATTTCAAACGATCCCGAACCCGTAAATGTAAATTTATTTTTGTGTTTATTTAATGATTGACATTATATAGTTTGCGAATTGGGTGATTAGGAAATTCGATAGATTTCTATGAATTGATTTGAGACCCTGCTGAGCTTGTCACATTCGTTATAATGGTTATTGGACATTTTAGAAATTTTACAAAGTCATTTCGGGACGCGTCAATTCATGCGTCAATCTTTGATGTTTTAATAGTTTGATATGCTATACAGTTACGTATAGAGAAAACTTGAAATTCCTGGCCAAACTGGGCAATATCATGATAATAATAAATCATTCGAAACTAGCTTAAAATTGTATTTAAATAAAGTATTTAAATATGATCAAAATTTATGACAGCACCTACTTAGCAAATATATGACATTGTTGTTGAAGAATACAGATGTAGCGAAAGTTTTTTAGACAACATATATGGTCTCTAAAGCTTATCAAAGCAAAGAATAATTGATACGAACCTTTTGTTGGATATAAGTCGAGGTTGTTAATTAATGGTTTTCCACTGCAAGTGGTCACATCAGTCAAGTATGCACTATGAGCTGATGTCTGATGAGAATCAGTACATACTTAGTTAATAAAATTTCAATTTTAATCATCCCACTAAAACCGTTCTGTTTTTTAGATGTTAGGAAGCTCAATATAGACACTGAGAGATTACATACGTTTTGTAAAATTTTCTCGAAACTCAACTTCAACCAAATTTTCCACTGATAGAGATACTTAGGCTTTATAGAATGATGATTCTACAAATCAGGCTCCTATTAATATATAAAGCCCCAATATTAACGGTTAAAGGATTAGGGTAGAGAGAGTGGGTATATTTTGCTAAACATCTTTCACTTTCTTGGAATTAGTTGAACTTATTGAATCGAAGAGGAACCCATAAATTACAAGCATGGTGAAATAAGAAGATCAAGGAAAGATTATGAGGGCTAAACTACCAAGCAAAAATCGTATAGCCGTAATTTTAATATTTTCCGATCAGTCAGAATCTAAGCCCTCACTCTGATACTTCAATACAAAAACTATCTGCATTCACAACGGTGAATTAAGTGCTATCAGTCAAATATTTGGAAAGTGGTAGTAACGATCATTTAGAAAGTTTTTATGAAAAAATAAAACGCTATTTATAAAAATAAGATATTCATAGAAATTATATATTAGATAGAAGAGTTATTAACCTATTGGACCTCTCTGATTTCCAACTTGCAGTATTCTACTTTATATTGTGTTTGTGTATGATTGCAGCTGTTCTAGTGTTAAAGATAACAATGCCTCTAAAATCGCAGCTTTTTTATTTTCAATAGTGCTACATTATTGATTGTCATTAAAAACTTATTGTACCACTCCCTATATGTTTTTCATGGGGTTAAGATCAGAGGAGAAAGTTGGCCAATCGCGTAATAATGTAAGTCATAAGCCATGATTTTCTTGAAGCACTTGCATGTATTCGAGCATTTTCCTGTTGAAAAAGCAAATTTTCTTCAGAATTGGTGCTCAGATATGGTAAAAGTTTCTCCACTAGTATGGCTTGGTGTTCAGTAATATCCATAAGACATGATGAGAAAATAGAGCGGGAAATAGAGTATCATAGCCGGTAAACGAACCGCAGCTCATTAACGAATCACCGCCAATGTTTGCCTTCGAAAAATAAAATAACGTGGGTCCTTGCGAATATCCTTCTAATAGGCATTTAAACCTAGTTTTATTTTTCCTTTTTTCACCTTCTTTCTCTTTTTTTATGAATTTTTATTTCGCTGTTTACGATGTGGCAAAATTTTGTAAAATTGTTCCAACTTATCTGGTGAAAGTTAAAATCCATATGCTGACAGGCGAATGATAGTCTGGCATCCTTATTTCGGCGTTTCAGACAAAAAGCACAGTTAATTATATCTTGTTTTTTTTTCATGGTCCTGGTAGTTATCGTTTACCATAATTATCCTTCCTCTTCAAGTGATTCGGAGTAACATGCACCGATCTTTCGATTCTTCAAGCAATTTCCCTCATTGTTGAGCCTGCTTCAAAACAAGCATTAATTTTCTTCTAATACTTTACCACGTGCGTTGTAAGTGAATGCTGTGCTTTAGTACATTAGTTTCAAAAAACTTCTTGAAAAATATCGAAATTAGATATGTTCCCGTACTACGATTAATTGCAATTAATTGCAATGAAGCGTACTAAAACGGAGTACAAAAAACGGCTTCATTGCAATTAATCGCAATTAATTGTAGTACGGGAACATACCTATTGTTTACCTTAATCGTTGCGTCCACATTTTTAAAATGATCATGACCACCACTTTTTCAAGTAATGCACTGATAACATGTAATTCACCGTTATGAATGAAGATATTACTTCATCGTTTATTAACAAGATGAAGAACGTAATTCTTGGTTACATTACATTTAGTGATTGCTTTCGAATAATTACTACAGAAGGCAGAGTTCATTGCACATTTAGCTAGATCTACAAATTTCTCAACTATGCAATGCAATACGTTCTGAAATGATCACGACGATACTCATGGTATGCAGATAACATAGTTTACCTTTTTAATATGGCTGTTGTGAATTGTCAGCAAATGACGTTTACCCACAAAAAATCTTCTTTATTGTTCTCCTTCTCTATTCTCGGCTCTTCTATCAATGTTTTGGTAGTTGCAAGGTTCTTTGTGTGATCTTTGGTTCTAAGTTGAAATTCGACCGGTATATATTGCAGATCTCTGCCAGGGTCTCTTGTCTTACCAACTTCATTATTAGATCCTCCAAAACTCTTGCTAACCATTCCATCTCTTTTCACCTTGTTTCGCCTTTAATCTCGAGCGTTATAGAACATTTTGCCAAATGTGATGTCCTTAATATATGTGTTTGGTTCATGTAGTTGAATCGTTGAAACGCAAATTCATCCATTCATTATTCTGTGTTCAGCGCTCCCTATATTGATTACATTATGCTAGTCCATGCTACCAGTGGCGGCTCGTCAGGGTGGGCCAGGCGGGCCGGGCCCACCTTGACGAGCCGCCACTGCATGCTACAGTTCCATCCGCATGTCTCCAATATTCAATGAAGTTTATGAAAAATATAAAGTGTCCAGGGCCAAGAAAATTATTCGAATTATTTTAGCATTTAGTATGCTCAAAAAACCACTTTATGTGTAGATTTTTGTGCCGTAAGCTATAATTTTTTCAAAAAAATTTTTTTACATCAAATAATAAAAAATATAAAAAATAATAATAGGCGTGTTTTTTTTTGCTCCTCTATCCAGCAGAGAATACAGTATATGCATTGGAAACAACAACACTCTTGTATCAGTCAATTCACTAGTACAGAAATTCTATTCCTCATTTGTAGTTCAAGTGTTGAACTATAGAATGTGCTGATAGAAAAAACAAAAACTCATGAGAAGTTGTTTTTTTGCTGTGCACTGCTATTTTGTGCTAGATCTGCTGTTTTGTGCTAGATTTTTTTGCTCCGGAACAGAATAGAACTATGCCGCAAAAACAACGATCTACATACCACAAAACAGCAGTGCATTCGCTAAGACTGACATAGGTTGCTGTATTTGCTGTGGTAGCACACAACAGCTGAAAATGAAGGGAGAAAATAACGAGTATACACTACCACAATCGATAGAAAATAGAAAAAGAACTAACAGAAAATTGCTTCTTTTAACTTTCTACGCATTATGAGGGCTTTTTCTAATTTCCTAACTACTTCAACATAACCATGAAAAACCCAAAACCACCTCACAGCAAAAAATACAACTTCTCATGAGCTTTTCTTTTTTCTATCAGCACATTCTTTAGTTCAACACTTGAACTACAAATGAGGAATAGAATTTCTGCACTAGTGAATTCACTGGTACAGGAGTGTTGTTGTTTTCAATGCATATACTCTATTCTTTGCTGGATAGAGGAGCAAAAAAACACGCTTATTAATCGTGTGAGCATTGTTCGGGATCAACTTGAAAAGAAATAAATTTAAGTAAAATACGAATCTAACGAAAGATTTGTAGGTTATCGAAAAAGCGATAAGACCAAGGTCACTTGGACCAATCGGCACTAAGCGAAGTCTAGGCATGAAATGGAGTATATTTTAAAGTAAATTCATTCACAGTCCTAGATACAAATACATACCACACATGTCTGGCACCAGGGCAGACAAATAAACACAATCAATCCAAATATTTGAGAGCAAGCATACAATCTTATTTGAGCGTGTAATAATGAAGCAAGTTTTAGCGGCATAAATTATTTATATTGCATTCGTTCCAAAATCTGTTGGTGATTTGTTCTTTCTTGCCAAATTATATTTGTTGATTATAAAATATTAAAAAAAAAAGATTTGTTATTAAAATTTATTGTGTTTAAAGATTTGTTAGATCAAAAATAATTGAAGTAGATATTACTGTTGGAAATGTATGCACCACATTCAAGGCACAATCCATTTTTCCTTAGTGTGGCAACACTGAACATCGTTGCCATCTGTACATGTTCTTTCATAGGTTAAGTTAGTGGTTGCAACGCGCTTGAACAGCCAACACGTATCATTGTATCTTTGGTTAATAAATGCTTTGAACTCAAACCAAACTTTTAATAGGTTATGGGCCCAGTCCACGTGAAAAATAATAAGTCGTTAAAAGAACTGCTGTGTGCAAAAGACATTTGAAAAAACTGGGTGTGATAATACAACGCTGTGTGCGAATGATACGTGAAAAAAAACACTGTGTGTGATAAATACTACGCCGTGCAACAACGAAACTAGCCACGTGCAAAAACAAACGAATTCGAAATGGCATCTGCTTCAATGCAAATTGAAAAGTTGGATGACAACAACTACTCATCATGGTGCATCCAGATGAAGAGTGCATTGATATGCAGCGACCTTTGGAACCTGGTAAGTGGAAAATGTTCAAAGCCAGAAGAAAACCCTGCACAGTGGGAAACGCGGGATGAAAAGGCACTCGCAACAATTATTCTGGGGGTGAAAACGTCCCAACTCAACCACTTGAAGCATTGTAAAACTTCCGCCGAAGCTTGGGCTACTTTACAAAACATATTCCAGCCAAAGCAGCCTGGAAGAGTTGTATCTCTTTTCCGCAAGCTGATCCGTCTCAACATGTCAGAGGGTGCCAGTATGAAAGACCATATTAGAAATTTCACGGACATTGTTGAAGACTTAAATGCAGTGGAAGTTGTTGTGCCTGACGAATTGCTGACAATTATTTTGCTTGCCAGCCTACCGCATTCCTACGAAAATCTTGTTGTTGCAGTAGAAGCACGTGACAATTTTCCATCTCTTGCGTCTTTGAAAATAAAATTATTAGACGAAGGGAACAGACGGCTAGAGCAAGAAGGAGATGCTGCTACAGGCGAACAAGCGTTCTATGTGAACGCAAATAACACAAACAACACGAACTATGTAAACGCGAGAAATAGGAATTCAATTTCAAAGCATTACGAAAGAGACAGCAAAGCAACGAGCACACATCGAAATGGCCAGACAACGAAGAGTGGCAAGAAATGTTACAACTGCGGACGTTTGGGTCATTTCGCCGCGGACTGCAGAGATAAGAAGAGACAGCAAAATAGGCCGGGAAATCCGCGTGCATGTGCTGCGTTATGTTCTTCTGCGCTCGCAGGTATGAGTGAGCGTGGTGAATGGTGTCTTGACAGCGGTGCAACAACTCATCTTTGCCATAATCCAGAATTATTCACCGATATGAAAACCTGCAATGAACGGGTTTATCTTGCTGCGAACAATTTTTTGACAGCAAAAGGAAAAGGCGAAGTAAGACTGCAATGTGAGAGTGAGCTGCTGCTCAAAGATGTCCTATATGTGCCAGAGCTGCACATGAATTTTTTCTTCATTGGCAGAGCAGTAAAACACGGCTACCAAGCGCAATTCAACGAATACACTGCTACAATAAAAGGTAAGCAAGGTGAGCTGCTACTACGAGCTAAAATGCGAAATGGAATTTTTGTTGCTGAGCAAAAGAAAAACAAATGTTTTGCTATAGCCAAAAGAAGTAATGAAGCTATGGAGTGGCATAAAAAGTTGGGTCATGTCAATTTTGATATCATACAGAAAATGGCAATTAATAAAAGTGCGAATGGTTTAAAAGAAAATATTAACTGGCGCACGGCGAAATTAACTTGTGAAGTGTGTGCACGAGCCAAAATATGCACTAAGCCGTTTCCATGTACGAGCAACAACAGAGCGAAAGATTTGCTGGAAGTTATACACAGTGATGTGTGTGGGCCGATGAACGTACCTTCAATTGGTTCTTCGCGCTATTTCCTGACGTTCATTGACGATTCGTCTAGATACATATTCGTATATTTTCTAAAAGAGAAAAGTGAAGTGCTCGCAAAATTCAAACTTTTCAAGAACTTTGTGGAAAACCAGACTGGTAAAAGGGTTCGCCAGCTAAGAAGTGACAACGGAGGCGAATACACGGGAAATCAATTCAAACATTTTTTACAAGAATGTGGAATAAAACATCAACTGTCCGCACCTTACACGCCCCAACAAAACGGCGTCGCTGAGCGTGTAAATCGTACTCTCGTGGAGATGGCAAGAAGCTTAATACTAAAATCGTCTGTAGAAGAGGAGTTTTGGGGAGAAGCGGTTTCAACAGCAGCATATTTACGAAATCGAGTTCTTACAAACGCTTTACCTGATTTGAAGACTCCGTACGAACTATTTCATGGTAAATCTCCATCAGTATCACATCTTAAGATATTTGGTTCTGCAGCCATAGTTTTGAACAAAAAACATACACGCAAGTTTGAACCCAAAGGCAAAAAAATAATAATGGTTGGTTACTCTGATAACTCAAAAGCATATCGACTGTTTGATGTCGAAAAAAGAATTATTGTCATCAGTAGAGATGTAATTTTTCCGGAAAGAGTTGTGCAAGCAGATTTTACTACAGAAACAAACTGGCCGAGTAATGATCAATTAATCTTATCGAACCAAGAAAATGTGGGTCCAGCCTGTGACGAAAATATTAATGAATTGTGAGAAGGAGTGTTGGAAATGTATGCACCACATTCAAGGCACAATCCATTTTTCCTTAGTGTGGCAACACTGAACATCGTTGCCATCTGTACATGTTCTTTCATAGGTTAAGTTAGTGGTTGCAACGCGCTTGAACAGCCAACACGTATCATTGTATCTTTGGTTAATAAATGCTTTGAACTCAAACCAAACTTTTAATAATTACGGGGCAATAAATAAAACTGCAGAACTTTATTTGCGACCTAGCAAGTGATTTGAAGCGAAAAATGTCTCAACTTTTCTCAGTAAGAATGACATTTCCACAAAAGTCAAGAATTTTCAAAGATATTTATAATTTAAAATTCAATTATGCAATTATTCATACTCAATTATTCCCGAAACGTATTTGTTAAGCCAAAGCTTGTGTCAGTGCAATCAAAAATTCCCAACGGAAAGTACTTTTTCGAAAGTACCTAATTATTAAAGCATCTCTTTTTCATACTTCAATTAGGTTTTGTAAAGCAATCCCTTCTTTTTCGTGTATTTATTCATGTTATCCAAAAAAAAAATTGAATTTGATTGTTCAATTCGGAAATCGTGACTACAGCATCAAATTTAGAAACGAAAAGTTTTTTTTCTTCATTTTATTCAAATAAAAAAAAAATTGGGGTGCAGCCCTTTTGCTTTTGCTAGACACAATTCACGTTTTAACTTACAATGCGCTTGATTTTCCTAGCAACGTACCATGTGCTCTACTAGCGTAAAATAACGCGACGTCACTTAGGCCAATGACAAACACAGCGGTTTTTGCGAGGCGTTTCCCGAGAGGAAAACCGAGTCGGTATAGTCGTGCATTACTTTAGCATTGTGATGACACACACCGCGGTGGGGACCACCTCCCGGTTTCGGAACCGAGTCGGTAGACGAGAAAAATGACCCACCGACTCGGTTTTCGATTTGTTTATTGCTGCGTAGTCCGATCGAGCTGAAATTTTCAGGATGCATTGATGAATGCATGGGATAGGAGAAGGAAAATCTGATAAGAAAATTGATTTTTGAAGAATGGCTCGGGTACAATATTGGAAAATGAAACATTTGTGGGTAAATAGTTTCTAAAAGTATGCTGAACCAACTCGATAAACGCTTCTGAAAACCGCTGTGTGTGCCAGCCGACGCGCCAAACCGAAGCGTTAAACGCCTTAGGCCAATGACAAACACAGCGGTTTTTGCGAGGCGTTTCCCGAGAGGAAAACCGAGTCGGTATAGTCGTACATTACTTTAGCATTGTGATGACACACACCGCGGTGCGAACCGCCTCTCGGTTTCGGAATCGCGTCGGTTGATGAGAGAAATGACCCACCGACTCGGTTTTCGAGCGTATTTCGATGAGTTCATTGCTGCGTAGTCCGATCGAGCTGAAATTTTCTGGATGCATTGATGAATGCATGGGATAGGGGAAGGAAAATCTGATAGTCCGACGTAATTTTTAACTGAACCGACTCGATAAACGCTTCTGAAAACTGCTGTGTGTGGCAGCCGACGCGCCAAACCGAAGCGTTAAACGCTTCGGTGAAACCGAACTGTCTGTCATTGGCCTTAGTGTTATAGTGGTTAGATGCGTTTTGAATTCACCCTGCTTACTTGGTTTATGATTTGATACTGAAAGAAGTTTTATCATGTTGTATAAAATAATACATTAGAGGATATGCATACGTATATTCAAGAAAATTTAATATTGAGAATTATAATATGAAGAAAAATATAACCATTGCGTTGGTATGTTGTGGATAAGATGTGCATTAATAGGATCAACTATACCTAGATCCACCTTGCACCATAAGCCTACACGTGGGTGAACCGAAATTCGAAATATTTTAAGTTTAACAGAACTCTTTGCAGCATTAAATAATAATTATAATGTTCTGATGGATATTTGTAGCTGCATGTTTGAGTAAAATCGTAGCAAAATTACCTACCTGATCATCAACATAAAAAAAATTTTATCCACTTTATACACCGTATATTGGTTTAAACTGGACATACAAAAGATGCACTATTTATTTCAGTTGCACATTGTCTCCAACCATCTGCTCCCTCATTTCGCAGTCGTCTTGGTCTCCACCTTAATATCGGCCGAGTTCAACAGGCAGCAACTTGAAAACAGCCTAACTTAATGCAAACTTGCTACAGAAACTTGCTCAACAGCCAGGCTGTTCGAACTCAGAAGCCGAATCGCGATGCAGTGACTGAGGAGCAACAAAAAACAAGTGTGCTGACGAGGTACAAACAACGACGCCTTCATGTAGGTGGGGCTAATTGGTCACGAACTGGCTTTGCCTGTTTTTACTCCATTTTCAGTATCTGCTGGGCTTTTTATTGCCTGCCGAATGGAAT
The DNA here is from genome assembly GCA_947369275.1 of Nemotelus nigrinus. Lineage (NCBI taxonomy): Eukaryota > Metazoa > Arthropoda > Insecta > Diptera > Stratiomyidae > Nemotelus > Nemotelus nigrinus. Next base: position 25,693,099 of record OX376374.1, on the reverse strand, counting down.
GAGTAGATAATATCGACGGCATCCACTTCAAGTTCTTGATGGGGGCTGGAATTGAATTGAGACCATACAGTCGCTGACAAAATGTTGTGGATAATGCCATGGGAGCAAAAAATAAACAGACTGAATTCAAATGAATTAACTTGAAGACGATTCGAACTGCTTTTTATGATGTCTAAAAATAATATTGTAGTTTTGTGATAATTTGCTGCCGCTGAGTCTTACCTGTTTTGGTTTTCGGATCGCGGCTAGATCTTGGACTTAATTTGCTCTCAGTTTTATTGAGATCAGTAGCTGACCATGGTTTTGTGCAAAATAAAATCGGAAATTCGGATAACAAATTTGGGTGAATTTATGTGTCGTAAAAGTTTTATTGTCAGTATAATTTCTGATAAGGAATATAGATAGGAAACTGATATGCGCATGTTTATTTACTTGATTGAAGTGTTTTATGATGCAGAGGATCCACAATTAGGTACATGATTTGAATGGTTACTTTTAAAGGCAATGCAATAAACTTCATTGTTAGAAGTAAATTGAAATGTGTGGCTATTGCTTCTTTTTGGTTGAAATTGTTCTCTCTCTGGCTCTCTGGGCATAAAATTAAGACAATAATGAGAATACGATTCGAGATGTGCCATCAACTTTTCGAAGCATAAGATAATGAAAACTACTTTTCGCGCAGCTTTTGTTTTCGTGTCAAACATGCATATGTGTCCATATCTGCATACACTGAATTTTCGAAACAGAATATTTAGAGCTAGAGTTCCTCAGTTTTTAGTTATGAGCATCATAATAACAAACTATAGAAAAGTATCATCAAAAATTATGATTTTAAACAAAATTAGAGAAGGAAATTCAGTAGCTTGAAGATTCCCTTTCTATGCTGACAAAAAAAAATAAGTACTAGAAATACTACTACCAACCCTTTGGAGATTTTAGTGAACTATAAGATACTTATATGTTTCTATGGAAATAAGAAATGTGGAAAATATAAGTATGCGAAATGATAACTAATAATGTTTTCAGTATGCCGTTTGAAAGTGTTTAATACTTCGTAGGCGGTGATTGCGTTAAAGTATGCACAGTATATTTTTCAAATTTTGGATTGTGATAACTTCTGATAGAGTCATCAGATCCTTCCGAAATTCCCAGAACATATTAACGCTTTTTAGAATAAAACTGTGAAATTTTTGATGAGTTTTCAATCAGGCAACATTGAAAAAAATCTCGCGAAAAAATCCTTCAAATCAAAACCTCTTGATTTTCGAAGAAAATTAGTATTAGACTCACTTTGCCCCAATGAACTGTTTTCAAAATAGTCTCTATTCGTAGCAAAAGAAACTCATCTATGGATATTTCCTTATCTGGTATGTATAAAACCTAAAAGTCAATAAAACATTACGAAAAATCGCTGAATTTAGACTACTTTCCATAATTCATATTATGGACTATTTTGCACTGATTCACGAGCATCCATGTACTTGACAGCTCTAGTACATGCACATGCCCATTGTAGTTGGCTTCTTGGTATGACGAAATATTTCGTCATACCCAGTTAACAGGTTAAATGAACAAGGGCTATTTATTTATTTATGTAAATCAGAATTTTGTGGTCAGAGTTCAGAATTTTAACAAGCCATAAACTGAGATGTAATTGCACCACAACCTAGCTGTGACAAATTCCAATCGATTTCTCTTGCAGCCCAATAGCCTGGAAAACTCTAAGGTTCTGAAAAATATTGTCAGAAAAATGGTTTGTATCGCAAATGCTCAGCATTTAGATATAGCGGTAATTTATCGGATATCACAATTTATCTTGCAAAATATATGCTAAGGTTCTAATGTTTTATATACATGCTTTTGTATAGCACTCTAACAAGGGTCCGAGTCTTAGCATAAATGATTTTTATTCAAATAAATTCCTGTTCTATGTTGAAACTTTGGAAAATTTTGCAAAACCCGCAAAAGGTAGAGTATTTGATTAACAATAATTATTGCGTATTACGTCAAATCCTCTGTTTTGTTTATTGTGTTTTTGGTATGTTTGTAGGCATTATTTTAAATTAAAATGAAAGAACAAGCGAAAAATAACAAATTCATCTATTTTTATTTCGTCTTTTCGCCTATTTTCTTTTGTCATTCGTCTTTTTGCATGCACTAACAGTCGAGCGATTTCTTTTGAATGAATCTTTCAATTATGAATTGCGTGTAAAACAATTTCGTTGTCTTTCATCCGTGTCATTTCTTGATGCGAATTGAAATTACTGACTGGGGTGAAAAGAAAATAGAAATCATGTTTTAAATCGAATCGGTTTTTTAGAAATACACAAATGGAATTCATAACTTAGAGTGGTTATTTAATTTTAAGGGATGACATAACTTTGAACTGTAACTCAACTTGATTAATCAGCAGATCTAATATTTTGCAATACAAACATTTTTTCAAGCAAAGCTGACGATCTTGCATGTCAACTGTTTACCGCAACGTTCGAAATTTGCTCTGTTTAAGCACAAATATTTTTAAAATAATATTCGTCACATTGCAAACTTTTAAGAGTTAACACAAGAGCGAAAATTCTGGCCTCGCAGAATGCAATATCGGTCAATTGACACTCGAATATGGAAAACCAAATCTGTGCTAGAAAAATTTATATTTGTAATGTAAGTCAAATACGTTCCACAGAGTGCACGAGCACGAACTTCACTGAATTGACAAGTGTTCAAACTCTGAATGTTGTTGTTTTTTCGCGTGCTAACCGCTATCCTGCACTACTCCGGATGCAAAAAACGCACCTATAATGACTTAAAACTTCAATAACACTGATTATTTTACAAAACAAATTATGTACAATACAGGCGTTTAAATATAGTCCGCTCTGAAATATATTAACTAAGAGACCAACTACTTTTAGCGGATCTCGAAAAGAAAGTTGAAAATCTTGATACATTTGATATAAATATTCTATACTCCTGAATTTTTTTAACATCAATTACAGCACTAAATTAATCTTGCGCGCAAAACAATCCATAAAAAAGCGTGATGAGCAATTGATTTGATTTCGGAGTAGAATCCCTTAATTTCATGAGCGGCTTCGTCACAAGTTTTAATGATGTATTTTTTCAATACTAAATTACACGTCGATCAGTAAAAAACGCACACTTAAAGTACACAACTAAAATCAGTAGTTTATTTGGCTACTTATTTTGTTATTCACTATTTTAATATATGTTTCAATCAATTAATTTTGAATGGTATTTGACAATCTTGTAAAAATCGACGGTTGATAAAAATTTATAAATTTATTGAAATCTGAATCTGAGTTTTAAACGGCTTCGCTCAGTTTTTTTTTAATTTACCTGACTGTCAGAATCTGCTGTTTCTTATCAGAATACGCATTTTTATTTTTAATGAATGTGTGGATTATTCTGTAGACACAGCAGGTGTCTTAACAGAAAATCTTCAAATAAGCGACCCTCCTGAAAATTTTTAAATGCAATTTTTTGATAAAACCATGCTTTGCCTATTCAGCCATATTAAATTTTCAGAATTTTTCTTCTCATTAGAACGATAATTCTTCCCCAGTAAATCCTTTATTGTTAGATCCTGCAACTTTCTGTTCGTGAGAACTGACGACCCGACGGTCGGATCTAGTTGAAATTGTAGGATTTATTTATTTTTAGTTTGACAAATTTTCATAGAAGTAATTTGAGCTTCTAATTCCGAAAGAAAAAGTGCTTTTTGCCCTTTAACTTGGAACAAAATCATCCGATTTTAACGAAATTCACGCAATAGATGGACCTTACTCTAAGCCAAGTTTCGATATACATAATATCTCAACTATTTTTCTATAACTATTTTAGCTCCAACTATTTTTATTTTGTTTTACAAAGAGTTGCTACCATTACATTTTCAAATTATAATGAATGTGTAGATAATCATAATGATTTTGTAGTAACCTTAACACTAAATATCTCGTTTTCGAAAATGAATGAAAAATTCGCGGGCGGTCCCATTAAAAATCTTTCTACCCCTATAACTTCTAATGCAATCATCGAATTAAAACCAAATTCACGTGAAACAAATTTAGTATACTTCTGGCTGTGGTGTCAGTAAAGGTTTGCAAGCACCATACATTTTTGTTGTCTCCGCACTATATACACATCAACAATGAAAATAACTAGCAAAAGCTGAAATGTTCCAAGATTTGGGAAGTGTTCTGAAGGCAATCTCAAAAATCTTTCCATCAGTGTAACTTCTGATGCAGTCATCGGATGAAAACAAAATTCATTGTTTTGATTTTGACGATGAGCAGTTGTGATAGACTGTCGGTTGGCTAAGAAAGCATTACCAGCACTGAACATTTTTATCATATTTTTACATAGGAGATGCTGTCATCAAATTTTCATAGGATAAATATCCAACAGTGAAAATTAGAAAAAGATGTTTTCTCGCCTAAGTTTTGAAACTCTTGCAAGTGGTCACCTTTGGAACCTTTCAAAATTATTGATTCCGATGCAGTCGTTGGGTCAAAGTTGCACAAGACCTTCAATAAAGATTGGTTGTAATGTTTTCAAAGTCTACACAATTCCTATACTTTTCTACGAAAATCAGAGTATTTAGCGGCTCTCATGCGGTAGTTTTTTCATCCTATGATAATTTGTATGGTGTGGCCTTATCAGAGTTCTTTCATTCTATGATAATTTGTATGGTGTGGTCTTGACAACCCATTTGCCTCTTAAGCTACGCAAAGCAAAACGTAAATAAAAATAAGAGTCAACTGTGGGATACCAAGCATATATATCCTGTCAAACTTAATGTAAGTTGATTATCTATTTGATTTAAGAGTGTAAAATTCATTGTTTGTCCTTAATTCTTCAATCAATAATCAATGTGTGCATTTGCAGTGCATTTCAGAAATCGATTATTTCCAATTTAATCTATTCATCTTTATAGTTGATAACTAGAAATTATATCTTTATAACTAATAACTAGAAATTCAACCCTCGCATGATTAGATGAAGTTATTAGAGGTCAGACTCTTAGCGTTAGTTTCTCTACATACCGAGTAACAGTGGACAAACACTTTTTCTAGTAGGTGTAGCGTTTCGGGGAAAATATTGTTAGCATTCTCAATCAATTCAATATTCTATGCTTGCACGGTCATTTCTCAATAAACTAAAGGTCAAGACATATAAAACTGAAACAGCAATAAAATTTAATGAGTTCGATAGCAAATTGGTACTACGGTTTTCAGTAACTACGCCACAAACATCTCAGCAGCAGCCAAAGCCCCAAACTAAACCTCGATTTGAGAAACAATAAAACCGAATTTCGATTTATGACCTATCCAAAAGCAGTGAAGTCAATAATGTTTACCAATAAACCTTAACATACTTCTTATGATTGAGCAAATGGGCAGCTCATTGTAAATTATACATTGATTTTAAGCATCCTCTTCTATTTACATCTTAATTAAAGGTTGAGCGAAAACGGATTTCGAAAATTGAGTGATTATTGCCATACGTTTCCGATCAATGGCTGTTTTATTGCGAGCTTTTATGTTTCTGACTGGAATATATGGCATTTTAATGATTCAGGATGCCTGTGATATCCCGCAGTGTGTTTAATTTTCTGCCCATCAATGATTCCTGATTGGCCACGAATAAATCATTTCAAATCGTCTTCCCGGCATCTGCATCCATTCACTTCGCTAATAATTACATTGAGCCAAGTCAAATGTTCGTGCACTGATTGACTTTCAAGATATAAAAATGTGTTTAAGAGATCATCATGCTGGATAGGTTGAAAGTTATTATTAGTGTAATCAGGATTTTTATTAATAACAGTCTATTGGAATCAAACTAGTTTCTGGAAAGCTTAAAAAAGTAGCAATTTTTTGTGTTACGTCTAGCACAAAGAGAGTTTTGTTCGAACAAAAATCGTTGGATATAGTTGACTTGAAAATGTGTGTTTTTTTTGAAACGTGGAAAACACACTCTACTGTTCTTGGAAAAAGCTTACTAGGCGTGTACACAATTATTACCATCACACCCATCGATTAAATGAACAATACGTTCCAAAAAGATAGCCACGCTTATTCTCAGCAGGCCTATGGATCGTGGATAATCTGTGAAGATTATCCTGAAATCTCTAATGAGATAATGTTGAAAAGATTCAGAAGTTAACATCTTGTTTATGTCAAAAACACAAACATATTTGCGAAGGATAACATAGCCGACCTTCAGTTGAACCCGAACCCAGTACCTTTTGCCATCGACTGAGCTATAATCCCTAACTCTTTCGCAGAGTCAAACAAACATTGCTAAGCTGATTGGTTTACATAGAAATCCAATTTAACGAAATGCGATAAAAAGACAACAGTGAATATTAAGCCTAGCGTATTTACAATTGGATTGATCGCGAGCTCATCAGCTTAGGAATGACATTTGAATATGTAGCTTGTGAAGAATAGAGTTGGAATATCGATCATAAATTACATACGGCTGTAAAGTCAATGACAAGAATCTTTTCTGCATTTTATTATTCCAGAGCGAAAAATTGAACTAAGAGACCTATTCAATGTGGCTGCAGACGGACTGCATTTGCTTTTCAATGTTTCGAAGGAAATAATCGTTTTTTTCTGCGTGCATGAACTAAGAAAAAATTATGACAATTATTCGATGCGTTATATTATTACATTAAGCGTACTGCACCATTTTTGGGCTTACTTTCTGTTGTGATAGGTATATAAGGCAAATCGTTCAATCAATTTACATTTGAATACTGAAGATTCGAAGGAAGCATCTTGATATTATTAGCTTCATCCACCCGAACTACTGAAACTGTTTTAGTAGATGCAGCGACTAATAATTGAATCATATTTTTAGATATTTATTTTTGTTAAATGAAGTGTTATACAATCTTAAAGCCCACTTATTTAAAATATGTTCACCTCACATATGATAAATAATGTAATATTCGCTATGTTACATGGAAGAAACGAATACAATGAAATATGAAGAGAAATAAAAACAATAATGGCCATGACACAAAGAATTCATTTTTTTTTCAAGGTCTAAATTTATATTTTCCCAAATCGAATAAAAACTATCTCGAACAGGAGTCAAATTTATATTATTTTATTTTATTTACTGACCAAAAAAGGTACAAATTACACATATAATAGCAAAAAAGAAAAATTGAAAAATAAAATAAAAAAAAAACAAATTCATTAAATAACAAATAAATAAATAAATAACAATCAATAAATAAAACATAGATATATGTATATGGGCTATAACTTAAGGTTAGGGGGTACGGATAGCTCACAAAAGCGAGTATTTGAAGGATAATTTGGAAACCGTAGAGGAATGTAAATAGCTTTTTGCTGGTGAATATCCTGCAGCATCTATTTATCGGCTCATTAGGTGCATATGTATTCGAATGTGGAATGGATTCGACCTAGTGTTCCTAACAAGGATATTTATCGAAATTTTACTATTCAGGAATTCAACTCTAATAGCACCTCTGACGTCGAATGTGAAGCAGGCCGATATAATCATTCTTCTGGGGCAAGTTAAGATAAGTCGATGACCCAGACGAAACTCATAAGGGGGTAGGTTATTAAAATCATAAGGGCTGTACAGTTCTCTCAAGGCGAAAATTGAAAATTGCTTGTGTATTGACTCGGGTCTGTCACTGTGGGTTTCAAAAGTGGGAATCAAGCTAATGTAAGCGTATTCAAGAATAGAACGTACAAGTGTAGTGTATAAGGATCTTCTGACCCGCAGATTACAAAATTCTTTGAAATGTCTTTTGAACTAGCTGTTTGTTTGCACGGGAAAGCATTTTATCATAGTGTAAGGTGAAGCGGAGTTTTTCATCTAAGATAACACCGACGTCAGCAATATAATTGATAAGATATATATAGCTAGCAAATTATTGCCGATGAAGTACGTATTGTGCGTGACCATGCATTTTCGGGAAAAAGTAATAACCTGGCATTTATCAATGTTGAGAGAAAGCTTGTTTACATTGCACCAATGATCAAGTGAATCAAGCTTGAATTGGAGAAAGAGGACATCCGATTTAGATTCAATGATCTGATATACTTTTAGATAGTCTGCATAAAGTAAAAGAAGTATGTTTGCAAGGACGTCAGATAGCTCGGAAATAGATATATTAAAAAGGAGTGGTACACCAGATGTAGAAGAAACGTTTTTCGACAAAAGTTTTTCAAATTTTACACATTGTGTTCGACAACCAGCTAAATAAAGATCCGGCAAGACCGAATTTCTGATGCTTTAGAATGAAAGTAGAATGATCAACTCTGTCAATCGCCATACTGAAGTCAGTGTAGACTGCGACAATTCGGTATCCTTTTTCCATTTTACACAGAACGTCTGAGATTAGGACAGTCAAGTTCGTGGTAGTTGAGCGACCTTTTCTAAAGTTATGTTGTTGCTCGTTCAAACGGGACTCAACAAGCGGAGAAAGTTTCGGAATCGAAGACAAAATGGCAATGCTCCTATAATTTCCGATATGGTGTACATATGGCTGTGACACACGAAAGCTTCCAACATGATGAGAAAACTCTGGAGGAAAGTGATCTATTAAATAAAATATGCAAGGGGGCTACAAGCTGCTCTAAATACTTTCGCAAGAAGATCGGAGGAAGAAGATCAGGCCCAGAACCTTTGTTGGAGTTGAGTTCCAAAATAGCTTTACGTATTTTATCATGTGAAATTTCTAAGTGGTTGACAAAAGCAGTTGGAGCTGAGTCAGAGAAAGAAAGGTGTGAGTTTGATGGGTCTGGTGCATTAAAAGCTTTTTGGAAGCTATCTATATCTCGTTAGAAAAAGAAGACGTGATCTTATTAAGGAACATCGACGATGGATAACCAGAAGTTTTTCGCTTCACATTAACAAAATTGAAGAATTTTTTCGGATCGCGGACTATCTTTTCACCGGTTGTTCTGATGTGTCATAAGCCTAAGACTTTTCCGAAAATTGCTTATTTCATTATACTCTTCCTAAATAGCAAGACTAACGCCAGTGTTGTCTAATCCGCTTATGAAGTTTGTTCCTACGATTTCGCACATGCCTATCAAGCCATGGCTCAGACAACTTTTGGTACGTATCTTTCAACGATGTCAAATATTTTATTGTAAAAAATTGGAAGAAATGTTTGTTCTGTTTGAATGAAGTTTACATTTGGAGTGAAAATAATGTTGGACAAATAAAAATGATGCAAAGCTTATAATTCACTATACATAATATGCAGCTTTATGCAGCTTAGTTGGGTACTTCGTCAAACACTTATTACAATAATGCATTTTTCACTTTTGGGGTTATTATATCATCACATCCAAATCTAAATATAACACTTTTAAATGATAATCCAGCAGGAAACAAGCAAAAACTGGTTGGTTGACTTAGAGAATAGCGTCTATTGAATTTTCTGGAATAAATAGCGCAGAAAAAGAAAATGTTCCAAGATCGCCACTCTCATTTATATTTTCTTACAAAAAAGTAAATCATTCGAATTTAAAAATACATTTTTCGAATTTATTGGTTTTACTCGTTGTTTCCAATAAGATAAAATCTTGCTCCACCAATCATTTAATATTAATTTCACTAATCAATTTTGAGCAAAATCGGGGAAAAAATAGCCGATCTCATTAAATTTAACATAAAAACTCTCGCCGATATTATGGTGAATGATTTCGCCTGGAAGCAATGATAAAATCTTGTCCAGCTCAATTTAAATTGCATCTAAATCCTATCTATTTCACTGACAAGGTGGGAGCAAGAAGAATGGCAGCGACCAAATTAAGACGTTTCCAAGCTCTAGCCAACCTATGGAAGCAGTAGCGATTCGACTTTCGTCTGCACGGTCTGAATTCAACGAAATTATCATTCAACTACTGCATAAGAAGCTCAGACTATTGTTAAAGGGGCTCATAAGAAGTAGTTGCTGATTGTTTGCAGAAGGAAAGAAAATTGTGCTGTAGCTACGATACAAAATTTGTATCGAAGGGAGCGTGACTCTATTTCCACCTTTTTTTTCGATTTTAGATTTAAATTTTTAGTAAAAATGGCTTTAAAAATGGCTTTTACAATTAAAAGTTTTTGTGTGAAAATTCGAAATCATGTGAATTAATTCTCAGAATACGAGTTGTGAATGCATTATAAAACTGAAACCCAAGTCCATCGATACTCAAGAGGGCCCCTTGTCGAAGCAACTGCACGGTGCAATAGGAAGCCAAAAGCAAACTAAAGGTACGAACAAAAACTTACTGTTGCGAATAATTATTGCAAACAAAGTGGCTCGTTGTTTACGGTGCAGAGGCGTTGGTTTATTCACGTGATTAGAAAATGTGGGAACTTTGGCACAGTGAATTAATCGTGCAATGTACCCACCCCTCCAACATTTCATACTCCACGCGTGGATGATAAACCTAGTGTGGATGCAATCCAAGAGGACCCACCAAAGAGCATTGCTGTAGTAGCGTTTACTAACAATCAGTATTATATTTATGTGAGCCCTAATGAGCTTGTGCTTCGTTTGAATTAGTAACGAACCTTTGAGAAAAGATGAAAACTTGAAATTGGATGGTATGAAAACGAAAAACAATACAAGTACACTTGAACAAACTCAGTGTGCAGGAAATTAAATGGCGAAAGGGAAAGACAAAAAAGGCTTGTTAGTGTTAATGTTTTGAATTAATGTATGATTTGCCATTTATTCTTTGCTTCTAGATGTACTGTTGAAGTGCATTGCGCAAAGAGCTGTCGTCATTTATTGTCTGGAAAAATGCACGAGTCGCCTCGTAAAACGGTATGACTTACTGTTTCATGTTTCACGAATTTACTCTAGCTTTCGGGCAATTGGCTTAATTAGCTGTTTCACTTGTGTTACATAATTGATAGGAAATGAATAGATGCAAGCTCGACTCTAGGGCAAAAGTGAATAACATGAGAAGATTTGAAAGACATGCATGAAATAAACGTTGTTAGTTAAATGAAGTTTGTTTAAAAACCTCCGTTTAAAAAAGTTCCTTTGACTTTCAAGACATATTTTGTATTCTAGTCTCACAAATATTTTGTATTCTATGCATTTCTGTACAATGCATAGAATACAAAATATTTTTTTGTTTGATTTTAGTGTTATGTCAATCGAAGCTCATTGCAACTTGGGTAGTAGCTTCTAATGCATTGTTCGCATGCTCATTAAATACAAATATAGTGTGGTATTTTGACGTTTAGTTGCTCAGAAGTGAAAGTATTCACTTCGCCCAAGTCAACTGAAGACCATTTTTCCCATTTGAACAATTTCATTATGATACCATTATTAATTTAAGAGAATCCAGCTAAGTCTTTATACTAAAATATCTTGAACTCCCTACCAGATCAAAATATTTTCTACCCCTAAATCAGATATCATACATTTCCCCGGCAAGTCACCATCATTGTCCTGGAACGGTCTTCGATAAGAAAGCACATCATTAAAGTCAAAATGTCTTTCTAATATCATGCAATAAAACAAGTTCAAATCATTTTTGACTCATTAAGCAGCTCATAAGTACTTTTGTCAAATGCATAACCACGATCCGCGTCCAAATACCAGTATTCGACCGTAGATTTAGGGATGTATATGTATTTTCGAATTAGTTTCCCTACTTTTTTCACTACTATCTAATTACGAGACCATTTCACCCTGATCTTTTTCACACACCATTTGATCCGTGTCGTCGGAAATTATTACACCGAAGAAATGGTGTAATGATAGATAATGGGTGGAATTATCGACATCGCGGTAAACGTAAGTGCCAGGATAATAGTCTACTCAAACGCTTCGAAGATAAGATGAGCAGTAAACTTGCTGCGATTAATGGTTGGAGGTAATCATCATTTTGATACCGGCAGATCGACTTGTTCATTCGCGTACGCATCAATATCAATATTGGCATGATACCATGTACGTTAAATGGCAAACGATTCCATCGAGAAAGAAAAAACACTACCCACAGTGCTATGCCTAGACTGCCACTCAGAAAAACGTCCACTAATCATTGAGCTCGAAAGGGATTAATTTCCTGTCGAACAATCTATCGACAGGTTTTAATTAAAAAATATTTGCATGGGAACAGGTTTTTTTGTGAGTTGAAACCGTTTGATACCGACTCAGTTGCAATTGAATTGCATAATGCATGTTCGTTTAAGGATTTATGTCATAGTGTTTCGTATGCGCATAATATGGAAATAATAGTGTTTGATATATGGCATGTGGCAGGTACTATTTTGTGAACCTGGTGCAATACGGATTGAGGATGCGACACTGGTGGTAATAAAATATATAGATATGCATTATTGATTCAGGTGAACAATTTATGCATGAGTTTTGAAACGAAATCCATGAAAGAATGTAAATGAAAATTTGAAATTGAAAAAGAATTGTCATACGAAAGTCATGGTTTATGTTACTGTGAGTTTAAGATTTACTATTAGTTCCTGTGGTGTAGTTTCCGATTCTGAATGTATATATCAATTGCAGGGAAACACACGAAAATCATTTTTGCAACAAAAATATCACAAAAAAACAAATAAAATTTTCATACTAAATAGTATAAATTGCAGATATAATTATTAGGCTAATGCATTGCATTTTAAGTTAATTACTGAATTTATTCATTAAAAAACAGAATGCAAAGTCGTATTTATGTGAAGGACAAAAATAAACTCAAATAAAATTTTCGGCAACCATAACGCTTCCGAGTGCAGCACAAAATGGTTAAAAACAAAAAGGTCTGCCAAGTGTCAATTACTTTGCCTGAATCAGAAAAAAAATTATGTTCAAAAATTCCAATTTATAATACAGCAAATTAAGGCCACTTCATACAACATTAATGACATCGCACTTTTAGTTTCTATTTCAATCACAACTGAATAATGGACATAATGCATTTATTTCACTGGTAAAATACTATCAAGTACAATACTATCAATTTTCAAAAAAATGCGTGGAGAAACAGCATACATTGATTTCAACATAAATGGAAAGTTTGCACAATATAAGAAGTGGATGCATTTCGTCTGCATGCAGAAATATTTTTTTCATCAACATCTACTAAAATCCATTTACGAGGGTTGATCCAAAAGTAGCTATAATCTTCTATTTCCAGTTCACACAAAATTAAAAAAAAAAATTTTATATCATATACCCACTAAGTCAGCTTAAAAAAACATATAAATAGGCCACGATTCCAGGGAGGTACATTCATTTGAATACGAATAGTCGAAGAGAGAACATCAAAATGAAGAAAAACGAAATTAGGGTGTTATTAAGTACCTGTGCTCGAAAAAAATATCTAACAAAGATATAAATAGTGACTTTGTGGAAACAGTAGGGGACTCTGTTCCTCCATATTCCACCGTTGCACGCTGGGCCAAGGACATTGAGTAGGGAAGAACATTTACGGAAGATGAATACCGCGAAGGACGTCCATTCACGTCCCTCACAAAACCTCAAAAAATCGAAGATGTCGTGTTGGCAGACCAGTGACCATCGGCATGTAAACTATTTGCTGAAATCTGGACCTATTTCACATATACATCAATATATCCTGAAAATTTTAGCCCAATTGAATTCCTTGCGTTTGCATTTACAAAAAATCACCGTTTTTTAATTATAAAATTGTCATGTCCTTATTAAACAACCCTATACATATTTTGTTGTCCTTTGGAGAACGATTCCAACTACTTTTATTGACGACATACATTTCCAGCCTAAATGATTTCTATGGTACTCAACTCGAATAAATAACTGTTTTAGATCCTCTTTTTGAGTTTCAATGAAATCAGAAGTGTTGAAGTCTTAATTTCACGAACCTATTTTTACAATGAACAAATATTGCATAAAGGACACTACGCGTTTTTAATTTCGTTTTGCAATACAATGCACTCAAAATGAATACACCTTCCAGTTAGAACAACAAAACTCAGAAATTCGTGTCGTATTGCATTCCATTCTTATATATCCTAATAACTCAATAAATTCACATATTAAAAGATTGCTGCCATAAAATCGTGCCACTTCTGCACGACAATCTTACCCATGGCTGCATAGCTGCATAAGACAATCACCAGACAATTTCGTGGCCAAAGATTATTTCGTTTATTTGTGTACGAACGATGTACACTATCCAAGACACTTTGTACGGCAGGATGAAGATATAAATTTCAAAAATAAAGTTGTTCATTCATGCTGTTAGAGAAAATATTCGGTTTTGTTTTTTCCCCAAGTTTCGTGTGGGTATATTAATGTAGCCATTGTAGAAATAGAAGGATTTTGTTTCATACTTCGAGTACATGAAGAATGTAAATATTTTCGATATGCAGTACAACATTTCACACACGAACTAAAGTATTGAGATGAAATTCGTTTGATTATTCAAATTTAAATGTATTTTTGTATTTTTTACTTCTAGATTCTCAATATATTTGTAGATCTTTTGAGTGAAATGAGCTTGTGGTCTATGAAACACTAATTACAAAGTTTTTTTTTATTGGAATTTCGTTTCGTGCGCACAATTTCAAATCCTTATATTTTTGTAGCTCGTCATGTAACCTTAACGAAACCAATTGAAACAAAGTAGAAAGTCAATTCGAAAACAGGGAGTCATTACAAAGTAATTTATTATGAATATCAAATCGAATATTCCATACTATATCCCGCGACAAACCAATCGACGTACACAATTTGATTCTATCGACTCAACGCAAGGAGTAGCCAAACAAGCCAATCGTCATGTACAAAATCCAACAAAAGGTTGAGTCGTTTTGCAAGAAATTTACGATATTTCGCCGCATTTGTTATTCGTATGCAAATCACGCTCATATCTAGTCGCTGACACTAACCAGTATCTAAACCGTTGGTATATCGCTATTCGCTACTGATGCGATAACTGGGAATTAAATCCTGTAGCGGCTGAAATGTTCGATTGTCTCTTTGAACTGAACTAATCCATGAAAATGCATGCAACTACCGTCGATACATGCAACTTTATGAGATTGTGCTTTCAGAACGAATCCTTTACGGATCATTAGTGTGCTTCTCATTGGAAATGTCTTAATCATGAAACGAACATTTTCTACTGTTATTAATTTTTCATTGTACTTTTTGTTTGGTTTCTTACTGCTTGTTGTGTTGTTACAGGAATATGGTTTTGGTTCTTTGGTTTACATTTCCATACACTGTGTATCTAAAAAGTGTTGATTGGATTTAAATTGGAGGACATATGCTGATACTTATACTGATAAAATTCTACCAATCTCTGTGCTGCGAAGATGATTTCGGAAGTCTCACTCCTTGTAAAACTAGCTCCAAACTCTTCGAACCGTGGGCAACGTTTAAATACTTTCAAACTAAAGGCAATCTTTTTGAGTTCATACAAATGTTTCATTAATACACCATAAACATCCCACTTAATCTTGACGAATTTCGAACAAATTGAGCAAAGACTGTAAATAGGTAAATATTTCCGCGAAATTTGCGTCGGGTTTCTCCCGAGTCAAATATTTCAATAAGAAACGAATTCGTGCATGCAACCATGTCGCGATAGTTCGATTAATGTCTTTTTTCATATGTGATGCAAGTCAAGCATGTGCTTTATTAACTGCAGCATTTGCTGACTCGCTATAGGCAATTGCAGCGGTTGAATAGGCCCCGATAATTTCAGAAATGAGAATGCTAGCAATATCGTGCAAATAATTACAGTATGTTTTTGATGCTATTAGCATCACGTTATTGCTACATGATTTCAATGTAAAAGAATCGGCTGAGGACGTTTTTATGCTTGTGAGATGTTTTTGGTTCTTCTACGAGCATTCAATCATGTAAAGTATTAGTTCATTAGTATGTGTTGGCTTAAAGGTATCCAAAGGGTATTTGTTGAACAATTTTCTAATTGAGTGGTTTTAAAGTAGTGCACAACATTTTGAGTAGATTTTGGTGAAACTTAAATTAATCAAACGTGTAAAATATAGCTTTTTTATAATAGGCTGAATCGTGAATGAATGCTCTAATTTCCTTCATCGCCGACAAAATACATCGAGTTTTCGATATTTTGAAAGTTACAGCCTCAAAGTATGATACTGTTGACAAAACTGGGATATCCACTTCCATATGAAACTACGTAAATGTAGACCATGAATTTTCATAAAAATTAATTCTCTTGCTTCCATTCGAAATCAACAAAACTATCACCTGTCCACAATATAAAAACAACTCATTAAATGTAACATTGATCATAGTGTCGTTGACTACAGAGGCCTGTAAGTGTAAGTGTTATGACATCTTTTAGCTCACACTCGTAGATTTAAAGCAGATTACGAATGACTCCTATTATTTCATTTAACACTTCGATTTATTGCAGCTGTGGAGTGCTTTGCCTGTAGTGTCTGCTTGGTGTCTCCTCAGTTTTCTTTGAATGCTGGCTGCCCTCGTCTGCTTCTTTCTCTTCTTCTTGCAGCACAGCACGCTCCATTTGGCCTCCGCCATCGAAGAGATACAATACAACGCAATCACGAACATTTGCCGCAGTATGGGCATTGTCAGGTAGTCGGACTTTCAACACCCATAAACTAGGATTAATTTGGCTTTATTGAATCGAAATCAAAACATCGCGTGTAGCGTTTAATCCGCTCTTAAGAAGTGGGTGCAAGATATGTCAAACGATGTCCAAGACTTGTGGATTTATACGATGTCTTTACAATTATAATTTTCTTTTAGTGGGCTCTTAGCTCTGTAAGTGATCACAATTTAATAATTGACCCAGCGTCTAAAATGAATCGGTGTCGTAGATAAGTCATTGAGCGAAAGAGTAACGTGATAATGTGGATTATAGTTAGAATGAACATGAGTTCTCGATATTAGGTATATAGGGGCTAAATGCATATTTGTATTTAGTTTCTACGATTATCGAAAATTTTTGGTTCCATTAAAGAAATCTTGATTGCCCCAGCCAATTGAATTGAAATTCGCAGGTTGCATTAATGTGTGGAGGGTATATGGAATAGGACAGGGTCTAACCGAAGCTCAGTTATCTTTAACTCTTTGGCGCCGGTGGTACTTTAAGTACCCTTCTATTTCTATCAGCAAATGACTTTCGAAAGAGCCTAGTATGTGAAATCAATTATGCACGTGTTCCAAACATGGATATGACAACCATTTGGAAATTTTGACCCCTCTGTATTACTCAATATTTTACCAGCTTATGTGTGGCTGATCAAGTCGACTTGTCAATTTGACTAGAAAATTGAAATTAATGCAGTTTGAAGTAGACTTGTATGCCTTTCATGGCCGTTAGATATATCTTTCTGTAAATTTGCAGTTTCTACGATAGTCAGGGGTGGACTTGACCATTTCGCCGCCCTAGGCATCAGAAATATTTGCCGCCCTTTTCGTGAATTATATTATATGTAACAATGCGCGATTTTTGTTCGATTCTCTAGAATATTTCGCTGTTTTTGTTGCGCCCGAGCTCACAAAAAAGGAATATCAGAATAAAACCGGCACCGGTACGTTCGTGAAAATTCTCTATTATGCTACACAAATAATTATTCAAATACACACACGGTAAAGAGCCTTAAAGTATCTAAAAAAAAGAATACACCAATTTGTAACAGTCGAAAACCGTATACACTTTTACATCGCATATAATTCCAATGTCTTCGCTCATATTTTTATAAGTAAGTTTACAATTCCGTTCAAAGTTTGCTTCCGCACTTGACTAGAGATCAACTATGAACTCGACTACTGTAAATTAATGTACGATATGTTATAATTAATGATGAACCCGATATATTTTGACCTATGATATTCTAGAATTCATTTTTTTTATAGAAATTAATATCACTAATGGAATACAATTTGAAAAAAAACACGTCAAAAATAAAGAGAGATTCGCATGTAGTTGATATACGCTGTATCATAATAATAAAAAAAATTCTCTGAAAAATCAACGCACGCAAATATTTACCTCTGCTAAGCTTTTCGTAAATTGAAAAGGTATTATTTGGGTTCTTTTTAGGTCTTTTTAGGCTCTTCTTAGGTATTTTCAGATACTTTCTAGGTACTTTTTTTTTTTTTTTTAGGTATTTTCAAGTTTCTTTGGTCCTTTCCAATGTCCCAAAAAATCAACAGAGGTGAATTTTTGCGTTCGTTGGTTTTTTAGAGAATTCGGTTGGCTTGAAGTGTTAGGCCCATTGAAATCAGATATATGACAGGGAAAAAAATTGCGGCCTAAAAAAAATCGAAAATTTGGCGCCCCCGAAATTTGCTGCCCTAGGCCCGGGCCTAGTGGCAAATCCACCCTTGACTATAGTATTGATGAAAAGATACGGAAGAGACTCCATGTCTTTCGTTTGCATTTTTTTCAGCTCTTTGTTGTTCTCTGAGAGTCTCTTTTCTTAAAAATCCGAGTTCGATGTGTTTTGGCCCTGTTGAATTCTGTTTTTGTGGGCTTTTCTGTTCTTTTCTTACTCCCAATTCCACCATTGGAACATCGATTTGGAAGCTCTGATTTTTTCAGGACAGTTTTCATAGTAAGGTTATAGGATTATTCTAGTGATGTTTATCACTATGCCTTCCAATTTCATCTTCTTAGGGTATTTTCCTGCTTAGGTAAGATCCTGCTAGAACATTCCATACAACATCAGGTTCACTATGCTCTTGCCTGCTAACTGATAGGAAAGAACGTTGGTACCAGTGCTGCCAGATAGGCGCTGCGACTTACCCCCAGAAAATTCCTATTTATCCCTGAAAATACCCTAAGTAGCCATAGTGGCGTAATTTCCGGGAAATTTTTCGGGATTCTCGAAAATCAGGTTATTTAAATATTAATTTTCATATGTGTAAGACTTTCGTCACATGAAGCAAACATTTTTAAGGTGAGATGAAACTTTCCTTCACTCATTCTAATCTTTTGGGACTAATTTTTTCCTGGGTGCGTTAAGTTTTCACTTAGAAAAAATTAGTCCCGAAAGGTTTATTATCGACAGAGTCGCAAGAGACAGTTAGGCAGTACCATGGGCAGATTTCATCGGTTGATTAATTAATAAGCGAGCTCGGAGAAACGAATATGACTTATTCCGATATTTTGGAATGTCCCCGTGTTAAATGCAATACACATCAAACAATGATAGAGCGAGGGTGGTTAAATGACCTCATCATAGATTTGACGAAAGCGTATTGCAAATAGTACCTACGAAAAAGTGAATCGATCACTCAGCTGAATAGATAGAGATATAGGGTACGGCAATCGCGGCCTCTGTAGTCAATCGGTAAGGTAGAAATATCAATTTTGAAACAGCATCACCAATATCCGCTTATTGGTGCTTATATCCCCCTGTTTGTCCCCTGAAGTCTTTAAAATATCTCTAAATCTAGGGTTAAAATCCCTAATATGGCAGCACTGGTTGGTGCCTTGCCCATAGCTACACTCAAAAAAAAAATATATCGCTGACAGATATAAAACGACGGAAATATAATATATCTCACATGAGTATATGGGTGTATTTTGAAAGACATAATATATTCACGGCAGATATAATATAAATATTTATCGTATGTAAGCAGAAAAAAGCTCAGGGGATTGCTCTTTGAAGCGAGCGCTTAGCCATGGCGGTAAGGAGACACATATGGGAGAAGCCGATAGCAACTATTCCATTATTCTTCTAAGTGCCACATTTATTTCTCATTTTCTAAAGCGCTAATGTTATTCTTAGTCGCTACTAAAGCTTTAATGTGGCACTTAATCAATGGAGCGCTGGTATTATGCCCAGTCGCTGACTGTTAGACAACATAAGACGAACAAATACAGCCATGGGCACGGCGGGATTCGAACCCGCGGGCAGTAGATCGCTGCTTCGGACTGACGCGTTAGCGAGCTAAGCTACCGACCCTTTTGAAAGCTCAATCTCAAACTATAAACAAAAGATGCCCCATAATTAGAAACGATAATAAACCATATATCTACGAAAAGCATATTACATTGTTCAGTGGTCATTTTATACCTGTCGCGTATATAATATACCAACTGTATGGATTTCATATCTTTCGCTACCAGAAAACAGAGAAACCCATATAGAACTTATACCTGTAGCGTGCATAATTATGATTGCTGTGTGCATATTTTGTGTACCCGAGTTATATTTTTTACGTGAAAGCCAAATTTTACTTAAAATGAGTATAACTCTGGATTTCCATATACTCATAATACCTTTTAAATCAATAGTTATACCTGTTGCTAGTATATATTATGTATCACACATAAATAGAACAAAAATATATTTGTAGGGGCAATTTTGTGCCCACTACAGTTAATTATGGCTATTACAGATATTATTATTTTTGCTACACATATAGCAGAGCGAATTTTTTTTTGTGTGTATACAAGAGTGACTCACACCTAGCGTTGACATTACTGCTGTCCTATGTCGTGTGTTATGCATTGGCATTAAATCCAATTAACACTGCTCAGAACATATTTGAATCTTATGAGCATATTTTTGCATTGAATATAATATGGAATTTTCCAAAAGGGTACCAATAAAAGCTAATATTGGGCAATATCGTAAATAAGGCTTTCTTGTGTCACTATTAGCTGAGACCGAGGCCACATTCTCTGTCCAAATGATATAACTGCCGATGCAAAAAATAAAACGAATTTGTGTACGAACGTTAAAAACATTCTCAGACATGGAAAAATTAAAAGAAAATACGAAGCCTCCGAAGTTTTCTTTGGTTAAGCTAATTACTGTGTTCGATTTCACGTGAAATTTTATAATTTTTAAATTTTTTCATACAAAATTTCACGTGAAATCTGTTTCGGCGAAAATAAGCAGGAGTTGTACTCAGTTTTTAGCATGAAAATGAAGTTGCTTTCGCTTTGAAAACATATATAGCATTGACACATGTCTCCGATCATTTCACGCCAATTTAGTTTGTTCAGTTAATTCTTTCGAGCTAAAATGTGACATTTGATGTTTGAATTTGAAAATTGAATAGTGCAAATATCTTTCCAATTAGAAATTTGATCCAAAATTGAATCTCTTGATATTTTATCCGTCAGGAATGAGCAGCGCCAAAATTTTCGCTCAAAAGAATGACCAGATGATGGAGACATGCCAAAATTTAGCTTCACGATTACCTCAGTACTAGCCTTTATATTTGTAACTATTATGTGAAAATTTCGTTACCGTATACTTAAAGTTCTCCACACTATTGAAAAATAATCGAAAATGTCTTAGAACTATGGCCATTGCAATAATTACTGAAATTGGTGCGGCTTGGCCCATATAAAAAAAACGTGCTAAAGCTATGCTCTTGGCTTGCTGCATTCATTTTCCAGATGTTTAATATTCCAACTATCAGTCCTTGCAGTAGTAATGTGTAGCGCACGTAAAATATTTGAGGAAATAATTTCTTAGCTCATCGTAGGCTAGACACCATCGAGTCACAATCAGCCATACAATTTAGACTATCACACTTTAATAGATTTTAAATATTTCCGAAGATTCTTCCTTCTGCTAAGCATTTTCGATGCCCATCAATTCAACAGCCTCGATGCATATAATAGCCATATAGATTTACGGACCACTGTTCATTCCTTACTGACTTGTTTGTGATCATGCGGAATGGAAGAGAAGTTTCGAGACGACTTCGGATTATGATTGCTCGTAAATTTCGATTTTGGTCATCGGCTGCAATTAAATTGCTATAACAGAAAAGATGAACGCGTTTTCCTTCACGGCCTCGAAAATTACTTACTGACTGATACTAATAATGTGGCTAATCCGTTCTTTCAAAGTGCTGGCCAGGTGATAAATCATTAAAAGGAGACAAATAAATTGAACACCAACAAAGACAGCCATTTCGATAATCTTTAATGATGTCCTTTTATTTAATGATGAATGTTGAGCTATTGGCTATGATCTTTTTCACCAGCTAATACCTACCAAAGCGGGATACTTTTGTGGCACGATCAGCAGTAAAAGAGCAATAAAAATGCATTATTCTCATATCTACCATATATGGTTGCTGTGAGAATATCGAACTGTGTTCGGTAACAGAACGATGCTGAGTTTTAAGTCAAAAGTCAAGCTGCTTATGGCTTTTGCGCCGAAAGTAAAAAATATTGAACAAAAAGGTGATACCAAATTTTATCATATTTAATTGCCGAAAAATATTTCTAGCAAACTATGCCATTTAAGAACTTCATCTGTTCACTTGTTCCATCGACTCTTCGCTCGCAAGCCCAGCATCAATTATCAAACATTTCTTTCTCTGACACTGAACATCTTCATTAACCCTGATTAGATTTCAAATACTTAGCCAAATCATACTTGTCAACTATTTTCACAATCTATAATTAGATAGTAAAGAAACTGTTTTGTTACAAAATTTAATATCAATAAATCATTCTAATCAATTCCGTATGAAACAAGAACATAACGAGAAATGAATGGTATTTTAATATTTTCTCGTTCAAGTTTATTTTCTCGCCTTAATTGCGCAATTACTAGCCATCGGGTCAGACCTTAGATATAGTCAGTCTCTTATTGATACACTGCGAACACCAACTGAAAAAATATAATATTTTTGTCGACAACGAAAGCGACCAAGACGATAATTGTAGTGATTAGAAAAGGTCAAGACAATAAATTTGTCATGAAAACTGATTTTCTTAGTCAAGTGAAACCATCTCGACTACACCAACAGCTATATATGTGCTAGCTCGTTGTACTGTTGCGCTCAATAATTTACATCTTATTCGAAATCAGTTCATTAACCATAGGGAATGATACGATTAGCCCCGAAACGATCAGTAAATATGTCAAAGACTTTGACGAAGACTCCAATATTCTTGTTTACAATCTATTCGAAACAACAATATATCACAAATTCTATTAATGAATCTGCTCGTGTAGTGGCGGAGGGGCTAATAAATCAGATATGGAACGCCAACAAGGACTTGAGGTTACATGTACTGCAGTAAGAGATAATAATAAGGTGTCAGCCGGAACAGAATGATGTCTGTGTATGGGATAAGAAAATGTTTAAGGACGGGAGAATGTTGATGCCTTTGGTTTGAATATACATATTGGGAAGTGTAATGGTGTCAAGGGATCAGAATGAGCTCCAGTGATAAGAAATGATTTTGTTAGCGTGTGTTTTTCTTGTGGAATATTATGAACAACATACTTTATTTAATGAAATTAATTTTCTACATTATTGTTTTCAAAACAACATTTGGGTTATCATGGTGGGTTTCAGCCAGTGCTGTTGTTCTGAGTTGGAATGTTTGGTTTTTCGACAAAGTGGAAAAAATGATCAAGTTACTGCATCTAAATGAAAATATAGTCTACATTTACGGTAAAAAATAAAATATAATGTACAGTTTCGTTTCAGTTAGATTGGCTGGCATAATTAAAGGAAGACCTTTGTTCAACTAAAATGCTGATAGCTATCTCAACAAAAACTTTAGAAACAATCCCGAATCTGTGTCATGCCTCTTGAAGGACTTAAGCGAATAATCAAAATGAAAGCAGACAGGATTTAGAGGTTGCCACATGGCTAAAAATGGAAATTCCTTCACTTTGAAGTATACGGATGGAAACAAAAAACTGCAGATATATTTTACTGACCAGCTATGTCAAAGATCCTGATTAACGTATTCCGGTTTTTATTCGAAATGACTCTTGGTATTTTTCCTTTAGAGTGCATTTGATTGATTAAAAAAATGCTAATTTTTTCCACAGTAAAGAAGGTTTACCAAGATAGTGCGAATTATCCTTCAATTATTTGCTTGCCAGTTTGCAACTTTTTTCTTGCAAGTTCCGCCCAGCAGCAATTTCAGACCGCAAACTCTGATCACTGCTTAGGGTGATTGCTTTTAACGTCGGCCTACTACAAAAGTCGGCCGCCTGAAACTTTTTTGTCTCATAATTACAATACATAGAACAATGGCCACTGTTCTTACTTTCGGTGCCTTTTTTTAACAAGTTTGACCCGTGTTGTGAAACAAGAAAGGGTTTAAAAAAGAGTTGCAGCAACCCGAACATTAGGAGCAAGGCAGCTGACTTTTGGGACAATCACAATCATAATCACACAGTATTTTGCGCGATTGACCCCTGGACTAGGTTTCATGGAAAAGTTTGTCTCGCCTCAAAGGTTGCGCAGGGCATGCTATGTCTTATGCAGTACGACAAAGCTTCGGGACGAAGCAGATTAGACAATCATTTTATCTGGTGGTTTATAAATTATGCAAACTCCGCTTCTTTCACCAAAGCTGATGGCGGTAGCATCTTAATCTCCCTCCATAGCACACTTCCAGAAGTCTATGTGCCGGGTTCATTGTTCCTGCTTTGATTGATTTTGTTGCTGTCCCTTTTATCCTTTCCCGAATTCTGATTTATTAGCTTGCTTTGTATACGTCTTTTTAAATTCTTCCGTCACAAAGTGTGCTCGTTTCTTCTTTAAACTTTCTCACTTCATTCTTTCCAAATTACCTTCAATTCTTCTCTTTATTTTTTGTGAATTGAGTATACCATCTGTAGAATCTTCAAGTATCATTGTTTACTATCCGCAAACCACATCTCTGTTTTAATTTTTTGCCTCGACTTTTATTGTTCTTGTTAGCAAATAAACTTCCTTCGCAATGCTAACAACAAAATTATTGACCTAGTCTTTTCAAGGATTATTCTACTCTTTTCCCATATGAACGATCAGTTCTTCATCATGCTCCACTTATTGTAAATATGGACCTCGACGTCTAAGTTAGTTAAATATCCACTGAAATAACAGCTATTTTTTAGTTTCTTTTTTTTCGTGGGGCTATTTGTTATTTGGGCTTTGTCAAAATTTTAGTCCTTCAGCGCTAATCTTGTAAACGACCTGTTGGTACACTTTAAAAGTTTCTGATGTCTAAAGTAAAAGCTTGTAAAAAGCGAGAAAGACAAGTTCAGCCGATTGATCTCCAAGGACTCTATAGTTAACACTTTGAAGAAAAATATCTAAATAATCGTATCCTCTCACAAATAAACAAAGGTAGAAATTTATCTCTCCGTGGCTACTGCTAATCAAAGGCTCTATAAGGTCAATTAGCTTAGCTGTTCAGCGTCTTTTAGTGGTTTCACTCCAAAGTTATTGCCAAAGCTGGAGGTTTTGTGTACGTCCGCGTTTCAGTTCTGACCAGCTCAGACTGAGAGAGGTAACCTTTGTAACAAATCGTTTTGGTGCTAGTAGATCGATCAGAAATGCTCCCGATACCATCATTACGGCCCTTTCTGAGGCTATGTGATAGCTATAGTTTATCTACTGGGGACCTCTGCGTTGCGCACTCTCCGGAAATTCCTCATATAACAAGACAGAATTCAATATCGCCATCAGCAGCCTTCGTTTCGTCTTACTGGGTCCGCTGATGGTGGTCGTTAACCGTCTCGTCTCACTGGGTCCGCTGATGATGGTCGCATTGAAGTAAAGTGGATACGGTCTTAATAGATCAGCTTGGTATTCAAAGTCACTCCCAGATACCTCTCTGAATTGCTGTCCTGGACCTTTGCCATCATGACAATCTCTTTCTTTCAGACCACAAGCTAGATACCAAACGTAGTCATCCACCGCTCCACCTTCTTCGTGATTTAGTTAAGTCTGAGTTGAGTGAAATCGGCATATCTGGCAGTAATTACCGCTGCATCGTCACCGGCATAACCTACCAAAAACAAATCCGCAGTCATTTCCTGGCACAGCAAATCATAGTAAATGATGTTCCAGTGGTCAAGTCCTAAGATTAATTCCTGTGCTGTGCCCGAGGTGGCAGGTCTCCTGACTTTCTTTTCCGTACCGTATGGGCACAAGTAAGGTAGCCCCGCTTCATGGCCAGCAAGTAGCTAGGAATAAGGGACTTCTTCTCAATTTTCCATAAAGATATTTACTCCCACCCTTGTCGAGTTGAAAGCGTTTTGCATGTCCTGCGTAGTGTCCTGCGATGTGACATGTCTCTTCTGCCCTTGCTATTGCCCCAAAAACCGATCTGACTATTGGCACCAGTCACGGCTTGTATAACCATTCGAGGAGTTTCCACGGAGTGTCCCGCATCCGCAAAGGAAGACCTCTTTAGCTAAACACAACCTATACAAATCTAATAGAAGACGCAGTTTGCTCTCAGACATAACTTTAAGCGCATTGATCGCCACTCCTTGAGATCCCGGGCCGAGAGAGGTAGTCTTCATAGCGTTTTGGTGCTAGCAGGTCGATCGTTTGGTAGCTACATGTCATATGCACGGTACCTCTGCACTGCACCATGTTCGAAACTTCTCCATATTGCAAGACGGACACTAGACCAGGACCTCATCCTGGACACTGCATTGCGCAACTCCTCGTTCGTAAAGAGAAGAGCATAGTTGACGGTGATGGGATCCTCTGTCCTTGGAGTATGCACTGAGAACAGCGAATTAACAATATGCTCCATGGATATCGCATTTATGAGAGTGCTAGACTGCACGCAGCCTAGTGTACGGGTGACGAGGTTTTAAGTTACTGTCGTTTCTGTGGGCAAGGCAAAGCTTTTTCATCATTCTTGTGACACAACGCAGATTGTCTCAAACTTACTGGTGAATGACATCCCAAGTTAAGGAACTACTTTCGCAATATTGGTGATCCTCGCCAAGAATGTACGAATGTTCAACGAATATTTTATTGCTTTTACGTGTCTCTCTTCCACTTTTCACATTAGATTGGCCATTTAGAAATTACTTGCCTACGATTAAATATTTGAGTTTATTTATTGGTGTGAATAATTAATGAAAGTCCCAAACGAGATTCGAAAATATTCATTAATCAAATTGGCAGCTCTCATTTTACATTCAGATGCTCATATTACAAAATTGTTTTCGCAATTTATAAAATTAGATTGAATTAATTAAACATGATTGCAATGGGTTAATTGCTTATCGCTGAAATGTTAATTGGGATTAGAGGACTTGCGACTCAAATTAAAAATTAATCGAAACCTGATAACAAATTACGATAGTGCCTTGGCGCATTTAGCAACTGACCTTAGCGAAGCAGTTTCTTATCAGCTAACTGAGATGGAAATTCAAAAGCAATGTGCATGGCTTTCATTTAGAAGCGCCCGTTCGGCTTGTTCATTTCTTCAGCATCATCAATTTCTCGCATGAATTCCATTTCTGAGCTGTTGGCTACTTGATGAATGACAGCCATTGAAATGATTGTTTTCGGGCAAATGAGTGAAAAAAAAACATTAAATATAAGCTCGGTCTATTGAATCAAAGCAAAACAAGGCATATGGAAGACATAAAAAAGTTCAGAGGTCTTCGTTAGGATAATATGGTGCTATTGCGAAATTACAAGTATAATATGCGTCTGGTGTGTTTAGTCGCATGTCATCAAGTTTAATAGTTTTCGTGGCGGAACGCAAATGCTGGTGCTTCATAATTAAGATGTTGGCTTTAAGGCGATGAAACGTGTGATGCATGCACTTGAGTGAAAATATTAAGCTATTTATGTTGAGCTCGTAAACCCTTAGTTTATGACCCTTAACGCCTGCCCTGTGAGATTATATGGGACGAAATGGTTAGTTTTGGTGCAGTGCTTATCATTTTGTTCAGTCAATTTCCAGATGAATGCTCGCGCCCAAAAATTTCATGCAATGAACCGTCATTATAGTTCGAAGTTATTCGGCATACTCTATCATATTCGACATACTCTATCATAAATGATTCAATCAATTAGTCGTTTCGATGATTTGAGATTTGATATGATTCAGGATTCATACAATTTAAGAATATTAGGTACAACTGGCGCTATCTAGACGATAAAAAGATCGAGCTGATATCACGTATAATCAATGCTAACTGCTCTTTACACCCAGCCCTATAAAGTAAATTTCGCCTACATGTTCACGTATTGCCAATTAGTTCGACACATGTGCTAACCAGAAACAGTAGCTCTTTGGTATAACATGAAGCACACACTTCGGCATTTTATCTTTTAACTTTCTTGGAACTAATTAGTTAGCATATTTCTCGGTGGAAGTGGCGTTCCAAGTCATAAAAGCATGGTTTTTTGATGTTTCACACGCCTCAATGTTAAAGAAAGATGAATGAAATAAAGATCATTTTACGTACACACTAGAACTAGAATGTGCATCGTTTTTTGATAGCTAAGACTAATGCGTGCGATTTATGCCAGTAATTCGAAACATGTTCTTTCCCAATGAAATAATTTACTTAAATTTTATGAAACGCTCCGCATGAACTAACATTTGTTTCTATCGAAAGCGATTACGAAAATGTCCATCACGAAATGCTAGATACTTTCGATAATATTGTTAAGAAGCTATTTCGTGCCATGCTGGAAATGTTCTAATATTGCTACTTCCCTACTCCCTGCTAGCCGTATCCGGTTTGATCCGATAAAATTCTCGTTTACGTATAAATTAAACGTTTATAGAATATTAAACCAATTTTATTTCCACAAGAACCTGTGAGCAAGACTCTAATAAGAGTAATTTCTGAATTTGTTACACACTTAGTTACCACACAAAGCTGCATACATTTTCACGCGATAGTCTCTCATTAGCGACTCGACTGTGAATGGCAGGACGATTAACTAGCTCCACGTTTGTGCAATTTAGCGACATGAAAGCGGAAATTTCACTGCTCTTAGTACTGAAGCCGCTCTGCTGTATACCAATTAATTTTCTTGAATCGAGCTAATCAACCGCAACTAAATGTCCACTTAAGACTTAAGAGCGTTTTCCATTCAGGGTAGGCACGGTACATAACAGATTGCTCTCGGAACCTTCAATCATTGCAATCAGCTTGCGATCATTGCGCACTCAAATTCCCATCGCAACTCTAATTTTAAATGAATTGTTCAATTATAACACAAACAAGAAGTTAATAACAATAATCATATGAATATTAAAATCGATCGTTTCGATCGAGATCTAAAGCGCGCACCGCGTTCCGATCCGACCAGCGAATCGATCGATCGGTCGCCGGATCGATCGATGGATGAATCGATCAGTTCAATTGAATGTGAGCGCTTAACGATTGCTGGCGATGGCTATGACGTGAGTTCAATGAAGTTGAAAGGACGTGTTTTTTGAAATTGCCGCTCATTATGTCGTTAGGTACGAACCGATCACAAATTGATGACTTCACATCATCACTACGATCGATACCAATATATTTAACCGACCATCGCAAAAGCATGAAATCAACAATCTGGCAGATTGTTTTGTAATTTACTCTTCATTGCTATTGAGGTATCGGAGAGGAAACCATTGACTGTTACATTGGATGAAGAAGGTAATGAAATGCCGAAGAGTGATATTACTGCAAGCATCCCAGAACAACGATTGGATATATTTCTCCGAGAGAAATGCATTGAGGTTTCTTTGGATCGTTCTGTTTTGACGGAAATCATTTCCTAGATACTATTGTTACCTTTACGTTTCAGTCCCAGTCACATCTTTTAAAACATCACCGTACGCAGATGTGGTGATCTTCATACCATTGGCGATTTCATGGCAACACACACTGTACATAGCACCATCATAAAATATCATACATGAAGTTCGCATTTCTCTCCTGCAGCTATTATGGAAGATCTAACAATGAAGTCATTATAGAAATGCCTTAATATAATTGAAGTTGTGGCGAGCGTTGCTCGGCCTGGTCAAATTGTACCTTTCATACAATTTACTTGTGAATGCCCGTACAGTACGGTGATGTGTATGAAGCCGCGAGTCTAATCTTGAGTTCGTAGAGTGTTTGAAACGAGCCTAATTGAAGATATTTCAAGATATTCTTGAGGGGCAGCTATGAATAAAGAAGATATTTATTGCTCACGTCCACATTGAGCAGGACAATTCATGTGCGTTCAGTTAGGAATGTAAACAGTCGCGCCTGATATGTTGAAATATGTTCTTAATATGTATTCAGAAGCAGCAATTGCCACTAATTAAACAACAGATCTATAGTTGAATGGTGAATTACGTTTTTTACTGGTGGCGAATAATATATGTCTCAAATTTGACATATGACGAAGATGGAAAACAGTAATTTGGATCAATGTGATCAAAAATTGCCAGTCAAATGCTTGGATTTCTTTCACAAAGCTATTTACTTATTTTTATCGATAAGTTAA
Organism: Nemotelus nigrinus; assembly: GCA_947369275.1. NCBI lineage: Eukaryota > Metazoa > Arthropoda > Insecta > Diptera > Stratiomyidae > Nemotelus > Nemotelus nigrinus. The sequence continues at coordinate 25,662,858 of OX376374.1, read as the reverse complement.
TATTATCAAGATTGAAAGTTTTTGGTTAAGTCAATATTGGTAAGAAACCTAGAGAATCAGGTTCGGTGGAAGTTTTTGAAACATTTCTGAAGAATCAATAATAAGACTATGCTCAGTCAAGCGGATAAATTTATAGATCTTCTCACTGAAACACAATCCAAGTAGCAGTGATAATTGGAATTAAAAAGTTAAATTAAATCGGAACAAAATTAAAAGTGATTAACAAGCCAAAATGAAGATAGTAGTCAATTGTTATGGGTCGTGCCAAGAATTTTTGGCTCTTTATATTTTCAGGGAAATTGTAAAGTTGATTAACATTTCATTAGAAGGTCAAGTTTTTAATGTTGGAATGATATATGTAAGCTATATATTTAGGACATGTTTTCTCATATAGTTTCTTATCCAAGAGTTAAGGGATTACACTGTCACGTGGCCAATAAAAAGGAATTTCTCAAGATTTTTACCAAGAATGATATGTTTAATTTTTGACGTCAAAATTTAACTCCAAACTCCAAACTTTATTTTAATTTTCTTTATTTGCAAAAATAATGATTTATTACGCTTCTACAGCCAATCACCGGAGGCTCCTCTGAAAAATGGGTGTCTTGCCGTGATTGGTTCTGGATTGGTTCATTACAAATGAAAAAAAAACACAAAATGTGTATAAAACAGTATTATTTAGTGACTAATTGCAGGGATAAGCAAAATATTGAGTTTTAACAAAAAAAAAAAAATAAAACTGTTTTCGGGAAAATGTTGGCCTTTTATTGTTTATAAAATGGAAAATATTTATCGGCTAGACCAATCACTAAAAAAATATGCTCGGAAAATGGTGTGAAAATTTGAGACCAATCGTTTGAGCCATTTCCGAGCAATGTTGCTCTCAAAGGATCCGGTAAATTATATTTTCCAAAAAACAGCACAGGAGTCATGAAACCATTAAAACCTAAAATAAAATGTATCATTCCGCTTAATTGCGAAAAACTATGATGTTACGTACTGTTCGAATAATTATGAGCGGCAGTGTTTGCATGAATAATCATTTACCAACCACAACAAACCATATCCGCGTTATTTATTACTTGAAAATCATGAGTGAAATGCTGGATGTAAGCTCTGAAGTTCGATATTTTGTCCTGAAGTAAAAATGACTAAAAATGCAAATACTGCAATGGGTAATATACTGATGACCTCAGATGCAGCGGTGCAAATTTAGTTTGCATCCAATACTTAAAAAAAACCCTTACAAGTCAAATAAATCCATGACAGTACAAAAAATAAAAAAAATATTAATCGGATTTTGATTTGTTTGTAAAGAGATTTTGAACGGTCCCAGTGATTAAAGAACGATGTTTAAAGCTCTGGGAACACTATCATGCGCTACTTCGAAAACCAACCACGATATTATTGCAGGCTAGAGCGGTGATCGCAGAGAGCAGTTAGAGCAAAGAACAGTTTAGAGTAGCAATGATTTCAATCGCAATTTTGTGCAGTACCAAAACTGCTCGAAAGAATTTACTTGATTTTTGTCATATTGCATAGAATGTTCAAAGTAATAATAAATGTTACATAGGATAGTAATAGCTATAAGTACCCAGCAACCAATTTAGTGAGCTTTTACTAAAAACGATAGTTTCTCCACAATCAACAGACATATCTGTTCTTGAAGCGATAAGCAAGCAATAATTTTGCTTAGGATGAATGTACACTATGGCATGAGCGGCTCAGTAACAGGCAATATTATATAGATTTTTCCCCTAGTATGCTGGTCGCAATATGCCAAACAACATTTCAGTTTAGTAATTAAAAATCTGTGCTGCAAAGTGTTCTTATGCTACGATGTTTTATGTTCCTCGTTAGGAGCTTATATTGCTTCTTTCTTCCAGTCTTTTAAATTTAATCTACTATGAGTAAATAATTTTAGCTCATTTTCAATTCGTAAAAGCTAATATATTTGAAATCGTTAAAACTATCGCTAATAATCCATAAAAGTATCACTTTTAACGAGTATGTAGGTGATATATACTCCCGAAAACCAAATATTTTCTAACTCATTAACGAATCGTTAGAAATGATTCTTCTCGGATGGCCATTTAAATAGGACTAATGAATCGTTTTCGATTCATTTGCGAGCTCGTTAACGACAAAAACATTCGTAAAATATGACTCTTTTATGAATTAATTACGATGCATTTTGTTTGCTGGGTAGGTAATAGTTGCAAAGAATTTGGATTCAAAAAATGTATGTTTGTATTTAGACTAAACTATTTTAAAATTTGAATAAACGTATGTAAATTAATGAAATTTCTTATTTTGGTTTTATGAACAGCATACATATCTACTCTGCGCAGTTTAAAAAAATCAATTGCAAATTATATTTTCAATACATCAATTTACCAATTTTAGGATCCCATAATCTGGTGCGTCGATCTATAATTATTATGCCAGCTTTGGCATAATTTCTATCACAATGTACGGTTGTTGCAACCATGCACCATTTTCATTTTAACAATTCGCTTGGATTTGGATATTGCATGCTGTTGTTTTTCCACTACACAAAAGGATCATCTTTCATTCAATCACTATGTTTTTCTAATTTAACCGATGATGTGGTAGTCGTTGATGGCTACCCTTTTGATATGATTTCATTGCATTCTAACCACTAGGAAAGTGGCTCAGAGTGACTCGAATATTTTCGGACATCGAATATTTTCGGAGTGCTGTATTTCTCTTGTAATGAGTCCAGTGCATGTTTATTTTGTAACATTTGCTGTGGAATCTTGGATGTAAGAAAGTCCATAATAAAATGTTCTAGTTGGATTTAAGATTGCAACTGCTGCAATAATTGGTCTGCAAAAGTTTGTATGCTCTTGTGCTTCCTCCAGAAATTACTTTTTGCAGAACTTTTTTTTAGATCAGTAGATACAATTATGATTTTCATTCTAAGCCACTTTTCTATTTTCATATGCGTGTGTTTTCACAAAGAACGCCGAACGAAAACTAGCAACCGAAAGATGTGAACCATTTTGCGTCGCATTTATATACCACTATTCAACATAATGAAAGTAAATGCGATTTCCATAATTTTCCACTAAAAAACTTACAAATGTAAATATAAATGCAAAAAAAAATACTGCAGCAATAAAAACCGATTCTTTAGAATCCCAAAAATAAATTCTTTACTATCATATCCTTTACCCTTTTTGTGTACTAATTATGTAGGTAGATGAAAGTTACAAACATTTAGTCTGAAAAACTTGCAGATAAAAATAGCAATACAAAACAAACGTCAATACAAAAGAGCAGTGAGTAGGTGAACAGCATGATTTGGCACACTGCACAGCACACTGCTCATTTAAAAGAATAGTGTGGTTAGTGGCAGTGATCATAGGAGCAGTAGCATCTTTATTATAGACGACTAGTAGTTTTCGTGGTAACAAAACATCTAAGCGCAAATCAAGCTGGATCCCTTAAAGGATATAGTACAGTGGATCATAAATGAGCTTAGTGCAAACAACAACATTTTGATACGTTGAAAGAATTTGGACATGGACCCATTTTAAGTTTCCTCTTGTTTCGTTTTCTTTGTAGATGAAGTATATAAACAAAAGCTAGGGAGACGTGAATCAAAAGGTTCTTGTATGTGCTAATAATGTTGTTGTAGTCCCTGAAATTTTGTGAGACCGTCTGCTTATGCTAAGCAAATTAAAAAATGCCTGGTTTTCTAGGGACTTCAATCACATATTGTTAAAACCAGAACAATGCCATGTAATGAAAGAAAAGGAAAATCGGCTCAACCCGATCGGTTTTTTTTTGTGGTGGCCAGCTACTAGCTAGTTTTCAACCATATTAGTATTTGGCCCTAAAATTTATTCCTAGTTTGTTATGTGATATTTGTTTAGCAAAAAAGTCAAATTCAGACACCATTAAGGTATCTGACTTTAAAAAGTTTTATATGGAATGTGGTTAAGTAATATAAATAGCAAGCTGAATATCTATTAAAAACTGAAGCACTTAAAGTTGACCAAATCCTAATGATAATCCAAATGAAAGACATTTACTACCTAAATTTAGTATGCTGTAAAATAGTTGAATTAGATTTTCCTTTCACAAATCAACTAGAAAACGTGGTATCAATTAACATACCACGCCGAGCGCACTTCAAATTCTTAAAATATCTGTTATCTATTATCGCGTGCATTCACGTTTAATTATTCATCAATAAAACAGGCACATGTATAGCAGAGAATCATATTTCCTGACAGCAAACTATACATAATTTAATTGATTAGCTGAAATAAATACCAGAAATCTTTCTACTTTACTCGGAACTAAAATTCTGATTTTTTCGAAATATTTTGTAATTGATGAATCTATTGCTCCTTAATTTTACAAATACGAGAGTATATCGTGTGATAGCCGACAAAAAGGCGGTTAGTCTTTGACGAACCGAAGTAGAACACGATTTTCTATAGTTTCACCATTTCGACGATTCTACAAACCTACATGTTTCAGAAGTAGTAATTCGATATTGAAACTAATGATTTGAACACTTTTCGCCTTTCGGAGAACGATGAACGACTTTCCGGTACGAGAAACATGTCAAGATCTCAAACATATGTTTTGACCGCAAAATAAATCATCATGTCGTGTTCTTTTTGACAGGATCATTAACATGTGAACGTCGGCGGCTCGTTTTCCGATACGCTTTAGCAGGACGATGTCTTGGAATAAATCGGTAATCGGGCACATTGGTCCAGTAGCTGACTAAAACAAGGGAGCATCATCTGCGCCAGCGAACTCAGATGTCCTTTTGGGACTGTTGCGTGTTTCGTTTGCGAAGCGGCTAGTGCGTTTTGCAAATGATCCTGAACGAAATTTGCTCCTCCTCTCGTAGACGAAAATGCAATACCGAAACGATCGTGGCGCCAGATCGTATGAGGAACAGTGTTAGGTTTAGATTGTAGTTACAGCGAGTTTAAGGTGTGATTCAACTAAATGCAATAAATTATATTGCGAATTATTATATTATTTGCACGAGTTGCCAAACAATTTATTGAAAGCACAGAGATCGTGTCAACATCACTTCTTGATTATTGTCTGTAACTCGTCGTAACATTCCCGCACATAGGAAAATCGGAATAGTATTCTCACTTGTGATTAGAAGCTGCCATTAACCCCGACGCGGCTGAGCAATATCATTTCCTCAATAGAAATTGGAAGTGATTCTGGGCGTTTGGTCAGATACAATTTCGATTTTCAATTTTATGGATTTTAGTGATAATGATGTCATTAATAACAACTTTCTTGACAGTTCAAATAAGTAGGATAGTACAGATTGATATTTTCAACCGGGACTATTCCTGTTGAAAGTCATTATCAGCTTCAACAGCTTTGAGAAAACCACAATTTATCAGTACTTGACCTTTTTGTGTCTAGAATGGAAGTGCATGAGCGTAAGTTATCAACCCACCAACAATGTAGACATTTAATTAAATATGTATTATGCATGAAGATAATAAAGAATGTGATACCTACTTATTGATTTCTTTAAAAAGTTATAGACATATAATCAGAAGCATTGGAGCCATTTTAGGGCAACAGCCATTACTACTGTCTTCAAGTTTATAGTAGCCAAAATTTTTCTTTTGTTTTTACTTATTTAAAAATATTCCATAATTTTCTTGAGAAGAATTGCCACAATTGTTTACGCTAAATGAGCGGTTTATAAATTTTGAATTTATATTAAAATACTTATTTGTCTATCATTGCTTTTAGGTAATTGTTTCTGCTTTTAGGTAATTTCCAGCCATCGCTGAGTTATCTTACTCACTGGTTTGAATCCTTCTTAAGGAATCGGCTGGTGGCAAAAATTGAAACAAAACTTGATTGTTAACGATTAAATGTTTTCAAATGTCAACGGTTTATTATATATACATTGATATGCTGCTATGAGTAAAAGAGTAAAAAAACTTAATTTGAATACAAATGGCAAATAAAATTTGGTTAACTCCTGTCTCGTACGGTGTACCATCTGCATCCGCTGCCTTCTCTTCCAAAAATCTGTTTTTGACTTCCTTTTTACACTACCAACCTTTTGCTTATTAAAAGAAGGTCTTTAAATATATTTATATATAAATATTTATTTGGTTTCAAATGAAAAAAAAACCTCAAAAATTGCATAGGGAACTGAGCACTGACATGATTATAGGTTAGTTCAAAGTAAAAAAAAAACTAAAACGGTACAATGGCAGCAAAAAACCGTATAGTCATTTCAAAACCAACAAAAAAATGAGAGAAAAATTTGGAACTGGAGCTGAGAAACAGATATATGAACATAAATAGTTTTGTATGGGATTTGGTGCTTTGTAGCAGATGGATTGAATAGATTGTTTAATTATAGCGAAGTTATGAAACACGAATATTTCAATTATTAGGTGCCAACCATCGCTAACGAAATTAATAATTGTTAGAAAGCTAATTGGCAATTTTATAAAATTTTGTTTTACTTATTTTCTTAAGCCTACTGAGATATTTTTGTCTGTAGTTTCATGTATATTTGTAAAGTGTTTTGTGGTCATGGTTGTATAAATTCAAATTTTACCCGTTTATGCGACGCGATATTTGGGGTAATCCCGAATCGGGATTCAACTGGGATCTTGCAGTAACTAAGCCAATGATTAAATCCGTCCGGTCTATCTAGATAATTTTTTTTCACCTAAAAAGATAACGGTTTTCTATTTTCTCCCATATTCATACGATTAGAGCAATTTTCCGATTTGAAAAACCTGATTCTTTAAAAGCCTCAATTTTAGATCTTTCTTTTCTACTGAGATACTTTTGTTTCGGTATGTTTGTGAATAGTCTTGTGTTACTAAAATTACTACATAAAATTTAGTATATACTCAGAGGACAATAAATACCTACCAATCAATACCTACCTACATTTGAAATTGCTATGATATGTCATATTTGATGGCATGCCATAAATGGTATGCCATTTGCTTGGCCACCTGCGTGGCAATATTTTGACAGCACTTGATTTTCAAAATGGCAGCCGTGGTCATGCTCCGTTTCTTTTAAGAAAATGTAGGAATTCTGAATTTTCAGGGATTTTAAGGTCTCATTGAGTAATCCAAATAGTTTACAGAGAATGGAATGGTGGGAAATTGCGAAAAACTCGCATGATGATACGGAAATTAAAGAGATATTTTTTCAATTTTTAAGGATGAGTAAGTAAATAAAACTGCCTATTGGCGATCGGCGGACTTTTTTTAATGGCTTCTACCCCATTCCCCATCGTACGCCAGCAAATTATATAATAGTTTCACCTACATCAGAAATTTCACCCGCTTATCAAAAAAGGGATTTATCCTATACGCGGAATTTTCATCAACAGCAGAATTCTTTCGCTCTCCACTTCAAACAACTTTTTAAGAGCATTCAACGGCCAGATGAAGCACACGTCCTCACCGTTCAGAGGCATTTTCGAAATGATTTGGCATGCCATGAAATCGCCCACTCATCAGATGGCATACCATAAATTGACAGTCGTTGCCATCGGATATGGCAATTACCAATCGAGTGCCGTTGTTAATGATATGTGGCAAGATTATGTTTTTAGTCGTTGGGGCTATGTTACATAGGAGTTGAGGCTATGTAAAAGTTCATAGCAGAAAAGCCCAGAATTTGGTACTCATAGTGCATAATGCATGCGACCGTGGATTTTGCGTTTTGTTACATATGTAGGTGCATGTAATATGTAGATTGTGATATTTTCGGCGCTGGGAGTTATATTTTTAAGTTCAACCTTCTATGTACACAGCATCAGCGACCTTAAATGCTGCGCTGTGTGGAATTTTTATAGTGCTGAATGACAAATGGAGAACTCGGTTCTTTTCTATATTGGCTTGGCAATCGTTTGAAGATTTCGTAGCCTCTTGCGACAATCATTTAATGACCCTTATCAGATTTTAGAATGCATCCATGTATGCATAGAATGCATACTCTCTCGTTTCGAATCGATCATATTCAGTATTTTCTTGCACATTGTCCTCTCTTGTAGCAGGATGATCTGTAGATGCCACTTGACATTGAAGTATTTCGTACGCCTTATTATAGTACTTGCTTCCATCGAAAACATTTCAAGATTATCCCTTTTGGACATTCAAGAGCAGTTGCAGTACCAAGGTTAAAACATGGATCATCATTTGTATTATACGGACGATAGGTTACAGTAAAACTCAAGATCAAGTAAAAAAGAAATGCATTAAATAATTGTATGATATCTTCAGCGGCGATATTACAAGCGAAAGAGAACCAATTTTGAATCAAATTGAAATTAAGAAACTATACTACATCGTTTTAAACATATTTTTGCTGATCATATATTTCAAATTTCCACAAAAAGTACATTGGTAGACATATTTTACACTGGTGTATAGGACACATCACCTGTTGTGTTTTTGTACAATTTACTAACTGACCAGTTCACTACAGAATCGAATAAATTAGCTATAAAGTTCAATATCATAATATACAACCAGCAGGATTGGAATTCCAAATTTCCCTTCAGATACTATGTGCATTTGTTCATTAAAACGCTGGATTTCGAGTGTCACGTTAGGATTCACGTTGCTTTATCTGATATTGTTAGAAATTCTGAATGAGATTGACTGGAACCAACCATCGAACCGAGCACAATAAAAGTATCAAAACAATCATGTCATGCCAATCAGTTCTAGAATAGTTAAGAATCGAGTAACCAAATACCCTGAGTCTTGTATTGCCGTCTAATATACAATAGCAGATAATCTTTAAGATTTAGGTATGCTTCCTCGCCAGAATGCACAATAAATATCATTGGCCGATTAAGTTCACAAGCTTCAAATGAAATCCTTGTTTGCTTTGTAAGTTTTTGCCTTAACAATAATGTCTATCATGCAATGAATAGCTTCAAATTTCTACCTTTCCTGCATTTTTTTTTTTAGGAAAATAATGATTTTGTGTCAATTCACGGCGGCTTCCATTCGCTTTAGAAGTCCATCAATGTCCACAAATGACATATATTAACCAGTAAATACGACCACAGTTCACAAATTGCATTCGAATCCCTGAATTTCGCACAAACAGTTGCGTCAAGATCATCAAATATCAAAAGAAAGTCCTGAATAGTATAACATTCACAATCACACACTCTCTTCTATTTCGTTATTTCGAAAGAACTAATCAGAATTAGTGATCCAAGCAAATTTACCGACCTGGCAATAATTGTGACATTATTGTCTATTATTATGTCGTTTATTTACGACTGATACACACTCGGACCAGCATCGCCTCGGTCCCTTGAAAGTGAAGATATCATATGAATGGAATAGCGTAAAAAATGAATGAATTGTCCGAAATAATATTGAATCATTGTGGATCGTGTGATCTCGTCAGTACGACACAGACAAGAGGAAAAAAAACTGGCCAGTCCTGTGCGGTGATAAAAGAGGATCCGAAAGTGATATTTCACGCGATCATGAATGAAAGCCGTGTCAAACACCCTAATAAATTATAAGTTATGCGTTGTAATACGAGTCGCAATCGGTTAACTATGCATTGAAGGCGTCAAAATGAACAAGTTTTCTGTACCACCCGAACTATATAGACTAGCATTTGAAATATGATATTGAAACTTGTCCCGATTCATACGTTTTGCGGATCATTTATTACCCTCGAAATGGTCCAGTCGATCGCAGAATGTGTTGTTCAATGTAATAGTTATTGAATGAAATGAAGCGTAGTGGAATAAGTAGTAGGTATGCTGGGATTTGATACCTTGTCATGCATTGCTGGCTATTGAGATAAAAGTAATATTTAAGTTAACGGCTGGCATCATAATATATGAAGTTAATTATATTTAAAGAAAATATTGTTGATGTTGCTCATTGAGCATGACACACAAAGTTATTACTTCATATACATAAATGATTCTTTAATAAGGTTATTGATGCTTCAAGTTTCATTTGGTGATCAACCAATTTCGGATGCCTATCTGCTTGCCGATTTTACGCATGCGAATATATTTCGATTTGCACAATAGATCAAGCAATTGTTCAAACCTCAGTGCAGTCTACAGTTACTTCATTTTTTGTTTGAACCAATTTCATATATATTAGATGTCGCACCACCCCGATTTCCCAGTGTGCGTTTCATGCATGGCTGAGTTCGGATTCATTTAATATTGCTTTGATACGAGCTATCTATGGGCTGACATTATTTTCTATAGTTATGAGGTCCTCCTGATGTCATTCCCATTATAGAAGTGATCTCCCTTATTTAATTCCCGTTTGGTTGAAATCGGGCGAAAACTATAAATGTTGGCATCGTAAGTGCCATTTAAAGCCGTTTAGAATTATTTAATAATGAAAATCCTTTCGATAGTATTCTGAAGAGGGAACATGGCTGTCGAAGAATTAAACATTTTATCGTTGATTTATTGCAAAAAGGTCTTTGATCGTGCAGTTTGTATGAAATGGTTACAAATTTAATTTTCACGTTAGGTTCATAGAAATTAAATTTGTTTTCATGTATGCTAGTTGATGACATTATTTATTTAGGTTTTGTTTTTTTGTAGATGAAAATTCTCTTGCATTGTTTTGATGTCTAAATACATAAAATTGTCTGAATTCTCTTGCGTTTGGATCAAGCCAAAATTTCTAACAATCGATGCAGTTTACAAAATCTGGCAAACTTTTTCGGTTGAATTTGTTATGCAAAAGAAATCAGTAATACTTTTGATAGATCAGTCATGATTTTATAAAGGGTGTTTTTTCTACAAGTGTCGCATTTTGAAACTCTCCACTATCAAATGAGCTGATGACAGTTGTCAATGTCATTGTCATTTTAACACAGTAAGGTCTGAGAAATTATCATGGACAGATTCATACCGCAGCAGCGTCTACAAATTGTAAGCCCTAACCAAACATAAGTCTGCGAACATAAGCAAATGTCAAAACCGACCAGTTTCCAGCAAAAATTCCACTTTTTTACATCTGCGAACATGAGTGAATATTACTGCCCATACAGCGTATAAGCGAACGTATGTTAAGTCGTATCTCATCACCACTTTACATACGGACAGCGCATACTTCAGCACTTCTCTTTTCGTACACAGAATCATCACACCTAAATCAGTGTTCAGTTTTGCAAACTCAAAGATCGCTTTGTGAGTTTTATGCACCAGCATGTGCATAATTGCACATTTTCGCAGCCACTTCACGTCGACAAGATCGAGAACAGTGCGCTCGAAAGAGGATATCGAGCCGTTGAAGCCAGTGTTGATGACAACCCAGATTTGCTGATTCGCAGACGTGCGGAAGAAGTTGGGACTTGGCCGTCTACTTTGTGGAAACTTTTGCGCAAGAACCTCGGTCTAAGGGCTTACAAGATCCAATTGGTGTAAAATTTAACGCCGTATGACCATCGGATGCGTCACACGCTTGGACAATGGGCCGAACATCCACCTCTGTTTTACAAGAATACTTTGTTTAGCGACGAGGGCCATTTCTGGCTCGATTGCTACACCAGGAACCAAAATTGCTTCTATTGGAACGATGGAAATTACCGTCAAGTCATGGAGACACCGTTGAATCCACCAAAATGCTCTCTATGATGCGAACTGCATGTTGGTGGCATTATGGGGCTATATTTCGTCAAAAAATTGTTGGTCTACGCTGATAAACCAGCGACAATCGACGATTCGGAAGCCAACATAACTCGCACCATTGACGATATACGGCCCCAGTTGTATCAAAATTGGTCGAAAATTGGACATTTACACGGAAAAAAAATTTAGGATATTTTACCCAATTTTATGTATCTCTTCTCCTATAGTGTATAGGGTATATATGGACAGTGACCATTTATAGTATATTTAGACATAGTTGCATAGTAGAATGCTATGAGATATTTTAATATAGTTTTATGACTTAAGATGCCATAAGCTATAGGACTTTCGTTTGAGAATCTTGACGAACGTAGAGATACACGATAGTATTTCTTACAATAACTTATTGGATAACATACAAAATTATTTAGATTCCAATAACTAAAACATGTTAAACTTTCCCATGTTTTGTTGAACAAATTGCCAGTAAGCATAGCATCAACTGCCAATTAGCGTAGCCACTGCACTGCATCGTTTATGCCGTGTTTACACGTATGGCAAATGGTGGCGAGCTGAGTGTGTAAATGATCCCCATGTCTATTCTCGCCTGTTTTTTCATAAGTTCGTCGACGAAACGTTCACCATATGTGTAAACGATTAGACTAATTTCTAAAAACACTGCACAGTGCATCAGATGGCATTTGTTTAACAGTAGCTTTTCGGGCAATTGCAATTTGAATTTGGGTGATAATTTAGTTCGTATTATCAAAGTGAAAATGGACGAAGTGCGAGAAAAAGCATTTTCACATGGCAAGAGAGAATAAAATAAAAGAAAAACACATGATCTCTTTCAATGTGCTCCTCAATGTGCACACTTCTTCGGCACTGAAGTGCATCGCATTTCGTTTTGGGCTTCATATTTCATTCATTTACATATAACTTGCAACGTAATATATAGACTTCACAGCATAACATGAATATGAATTATATTGAACAGTGGCGGCTCGTGGTTTTGGGAGTTAGGGAAGCACAAGTAAACTATAAAGGCATATAGATAAGCATACTTATGAAGCGCGTAGTAAACTATACATGCGATTATTTTAAATATCGTGTAAATAAACAATAAGGTATTTCAATGCTGACCATATTTACATTGAAAGTTAGTGATTGATTGTCAACGGCTTATTTCATATTCCTGCTCACTCAGATCGACAATCTCACAAAAGTTCAAATTATGTATATTGTTTGAAAGAAAAAAAAAATTACTCATCTCTTTCATTTTTTTTTTAATTATAAAAAAGCCAAGTTAAAAACGTAGCTTAATAAATGGTGAACGTTTTTAACTAGCTCAAAGTTGAGGATATAATGCATTTTTTAGCAAATTAAATTATAAATGTAATTTGCAATAAAAGTGACTAACATAGTTACCTTTTGCAAACAGTTGACTGAGCGAAACGGGTTGTCTTGGTTGCCAAGACGCATTAATATCCTCAATGAAAAAGACTGCCGCAGTAAATCCTATATGGCACAATCACAGCAATTTTGGTTTTCCACTTTAAAACCCATATTATACGGGTAAATATAAACTTTTCGAAACAGAATCTATTCAATACGCTCTCACTTTAACGAGTTTTATAGTATAATTTACTTTGAAAACTATTCTTTTATTCATCTTTAACCGGCCGTATTAATACTGAAAATACAAAAATTCTAGAAGAAAGAATTATAACAGGTGCGTTTTTTTGTGCGACGAAGACAACAAACGCACCTAATGTAAACTACAAATGCTAACGAAAGCACAAATTCAACATAGAAATAAGATCAACATAAGCGAAAGCAACAAGTGGTATTCACCCAAAGCACCTGAATCGAGAAACAGATACAAAAAAACCAGCCTGGAAAAAATTGCACACGAAACAATTTAACTCCTACATATACTCCATATCAACATCAAAATAACTTGCACCGTACATACACCATGCGGACAGAGCATAAATGGCATCAACTCAGAAGGGGAACAACTCGTAAGAAGAGGAGCAGAAGAGAATCTACATATTCTTTAACGTAGATCATGACGAGAAACAGAAACATAACAAGACGCGGATAACTTTCCAGCGTTAACATAGGCGTCCAAAGCAACCAAGTGGTCATTTCACCAAAGCACCAGAACCGAAAAACTACGTCTTTTGGGACAGCAAACCCAAAGCAGACACACAAACACTAATCTGGGGAAAATTGCACACGAAAAAATGTAACTCCGACTATTCTATTCTCTACATACACATCACAATAGCTTGCACTGTACATGTGTACATGTGAACAAAGCAGAAAATGCTTCAACTTCTAAGGGGAACGGCTCGTTAGAAGAGGAGCAGAAGAGAATGTACAAATAAATCATGAGGGGTAACAGTAACATAACAGGAGACGCAGAAACTATTGTAGCGTATTAAGTTCATTCATTAACAAAGATTTTCGGGTCGTTCAGCGGGTGGATGGGGCAAGGGTTTTTTGAATTTTTCTACCTAGCAAGACGCTGTGAGCTGAGCCAGCGTCCGCGATGCTACGTGAGTACATTGATTGAAAAATTTTGTGAGCATCATTTAGGCAAAGCGTCTAAGTAGATCTATGCGAAAAACACGAGATTGAGCATTGAAGCAAGATCACTTCAGTGTTCTGTGTAGTATATCTTAATGAACTGTATGTTTCGAATTGAATGGTATGGCACTGCATTTGTTTGTAGTAAAACGTTTGAGTTTTCGTTGCTTTGCGATAAATTTACCTTGGGAGCTCTGTATTTGGACTGTTATAAAATAAAACCATTTGATCCATAGTAGCAATGGAGTTTCGTTTTTTGTAAGAAAATAAATGTTATTACTTTGATTGTTAAATATTGATTGTAAATCTTTTGATTGTAACATATTGATTATTTAATCAATTTTGTGGTTTAGCAAGGGAAGCACTGCTTCCTTTGCGTACATCGACGAGCCGCCCCTGATATTGAACAGCGAACCGAACACAATTTTGCTATGTAGCATATGAAACTTCTATGATAGAATAGGAGAAAACACTTCGAATGTGGATACAACATTAGATCAGAATCATTACGATACCTTTTGCAATTGATACTATATTGTATGGTTGAAATTATTTTTATAATTTGAACAATACATATAAAGAAAAGTAAAGTTTGTTGCTATTTATGAGGCAAGCGACCATACACTTTTCTGTAGACAGAACATTTTAATATTTAGTTGGAAGCCATTATACATAGTAAGATTTTCTTAATGTTGCTTTTACTATGTTGCTATGAAAAATACATTTGAATATAGTGCGGTTGAACATAAATATGCGAACTTTTACGGCGAAATAATGCACTTTTTCCCAAACTCAGTGCCATAAAACTATAGGAATATTAGCCAAGAAAATTTTTCTCAGTGTAGAATTGGTTTTTTGACAGGTAATCGTGGCGGTCATTTGCACAAGATCCTTTTCAGAAATTAAATGTAAAGATCATAACGTTGCAATTTAATAAAAAGGAGGCGATTTGATTGGTACTTTTTGTTTTACTCAAGTTTGAAATCGCAACCCTATATAAAACCCTTTGGAAAACCGTGAACACAGTTGAGACTATCATTATCAATTATTTTGACGATGAGTTGCTATAAAACCGCAGCCAAACATGGCCGGGAACATTTTTGAAATCCCTTCAAAATATTTCGGAAACATTTCTGTAATATCTTTGACACATTCACGCGATGTTCAAGAAAACCAACAGTCGAAAAGTTGGACGTTCAGATTTGTCTGGAATGTGTCCGGAAAGTCCACTGCGCAAATTCTCACTTTCCTACGACTGTCATTTTTTCTAGATTATCAGAGGGTAGGCAGTTCGTATCTCTGTAGCGCTACCTTTTCCATAGAAAGAAGCTAAAACTGTAATTTTCGATGAAAATATAATCTTTTTGATATTGAAAAGCGGTTAGTTCTAGCGGTAAATATTGAAGAAGTGCATACATTCGTGAAAATTTGGATAAATTTGAAAATAATTTGGATGCTTTCATAGTTCATTTAAATAGAAGAGCAGAATTTATGAGCATACTTCAATTCAATTTTTCTTCCCACCTTCAACTCTAAATCGCATATCTCTAGATCATGTCAAATAACATCCTAATTTCCAAACGTGTAACGACTCAAGAACCCAATAAATCTTAATGGAAAAACTCACTTTGAATTCACCGAAATTCGAAACATGTTTATTTAGTCATACCCCTTTGCAGACGGTTATAAATTCAACTTTGGCAACATAATTAATGATCATACTGAAGAAGCCGAAGACACCTTCAACGCGATTTACGTATTATTCACTCAATTTGTATGAAAACCAGATTTTAGCCTTGAGGCTATGATCGAAGATCATCTGGTGCAATATGAAGTTCTATCTTCAAACAGTGCAGATCAAAAGTATTGCTTCGAGTTGGATGATTTGTCACGAATGAGATGAGTCTCTACTTGTGGATGCAAAGCATTTGGCGTCTTTTTCCTTAGCAAATCACTCGGCTGATCCGCTGTACAACTTCAAATTTCCTTCGAAACATCAATGAAATCATTTACTTAGATAACTTGAAGCAATTGAAAGAAATTGATTGTGTCGGTCGGCCGTACAAACACCATTTGAGAACGCATAGACATGTAGATATTCATTGCGGTACAGGTACTACGCGGTCACAGATAAATTGATTGATTTATTGATCCCACCCCAGAGAGTCACTCAATCGTGGTGAACATTCAATCGGTTTGTAATGATTTATGCAGTGAGAAAAATCAGTGGATTATTACAAGCAAGCCCAGATGTGAATGTTGTTGTCGGGCTTGGTGACTTCCAAAAAATTAACTTTTATTTAATTTTTATCCATTATCGCACATCGATGTTTGTTTGATTTGTTCGCTGTCGTGCCAAGTGATTGGTTCTTTTGATTTTTGCCGCTCCTTCCAGACGTCGAACTCGGAGTGCAAGATGTATACGCGATTGTGGTTGATGGATGTATTGGAAGCCTTTTGGTATCGATTGCTGGTGGTATTCCGTTTAGAAAAGTAAACAAAAATGTATGAGGAAACAACAAACCGTTTCGAAACTACTATAGCCTTAATTTCATCAAACTGTTCTCGATACTCGAAATAAATCACTCGTGCTCCATAGCTTTATGTGAAAGTGATAGTAGATCTGAAAATCGACATCAATAAACGATATTTTCAATCCAACCCTGGCATCAGAAGAGTATGATCCATACCTATAGATTGGTTTCGTCAACTAACGCAAGCAGTAATTTAATTAGAAAGGTATTGATAAGGTGATTGACAGTCATTAATAGATTTGAAGAGGTTTCAACGAGGACCTTTGACTCGATGCAATCAATTGAATCAATTGGGCACTTTTCGATGATTACCGCCTCGCTCAACTCATTCACCAGGCTTAATCTAATAATTGATTGTGTAATTATTGAGTATTGTCAATGTGAAAAATGTGTGTATTTTTATCGTAACGGAAAACGTGTAAACACTATAAATGATCCTAGATATTAATTTATAAACCAGTGACTTAGTGCATAGTCGGAAATCCCATCGTGCATAAGTGAATATACTCGTGAACAGATGTTGGAAATAATATGATTTTTAAACTCTGAAGTTTGGAATACACCTACATTACTCTTGGCAGTTGCTTGAGTACATGGTATACAGTTAATAAGCACCTCATTAGATTCGAATTCAATTCAATTATTAAAACTTTGGATTACCATTATAAGTTGAATATAAGATGCGATGATAACGGTGTTTTTGCCGAACAATGGCAGTATGAAAGCTACCTTTCGAAGTTCTAAACCATTAGGAAAGTTTATTTCTGACGTAGTATCGCAAGCAAAGGACAAGCAAAGAGTTATGCTATGTAGTGATTCGATAATTTTCTTCAATATATACATGTACATAACAATACTGGACATCACTCCGCTAAAGTTGGGATAGCGTATTGAACATTGAAATTGAACGAAGAGAGTAATGACAAAATGATTGAGCTTCGGCAGCACTTGCACAAATCTCCTTACTGCTTTTAGTTATCCATACTGAAAGAGGCCAGGTCAAAAAATCTTTTAGCGCAGAAATAGTTTCCTTAGCTTATTCAACATATCTTCACTTATTTGGCTCAAATATGAATTATTAATAAATATGGATATCTACTAAATTAATAATTTTTAAGCCCATAAATCGTAATCTGAGGGCTTGAAATTGCTTTTTAAGTGGAATATCCTAAATATTTCATTTAATAAAAATTATAAAACAATTAGAAATATATTTTTTAAACTTTTTTTTTTATATTTTCTCTAAATTTTGTTTTTTAATAATTATACACCATTTTTTATTTTGGGCAGGATGTCCCATTGCTTTTGAATTATCGAGCTTTAAGAAATTTTTCAGTTACCCACACAGATGGAAATCTTTGCTTGATTTTATTTTATTAAATCAAATTCGATTAAGAGCTCGATCAAGTTTTTTTTCCGATTTTTGACCATTCAACGGCAATGAGCAATTATTGTATATTTTTCTCTTTAAAGAAGAAATTAAAAAACTGGGAATGTTTCAAGTTTAGCTATGATAAAAGTTGAAACAGATTCTTTATTTTATTTTATAATTTCGATTTATGATAACAGCTGACAGAGACGTCAGATCATCACGGACGTATTATTGTTATTTTTGAAGCTGTGGCAGGTATGTAAACAGAAATCCCTCAAATCATCGAGGCTCTTGAAAAACTTTCGCTTTTTTGAACAAAAGCGCAAACGGTCAATAAATTCAATGATCTACCTACATATTCAAACCAAAATTCTTAAAAGAACGGTAACTTTCATCATATCACCAATTTTTGGAGCACAAAAAATTTGATGATCAGTTAACACTGAAACTCACAAGATTTGTTGGTCTTATGTCCTCTATAACATTCGATGCAGTGATTGGATTGAAAAAAATTCACATAGTGAGTTTATTTAATGGTAAGAGAAAAGACTTAATTAAAATCATTGATCCGAATGCACGGAAGATCACTTTCAGAGACGCTAAAACCATAAGCTATGTATATATGTAGATATTTTACGAAAATAAAGCTCGGGAAACTCCGGTGGGCTGCGTATCTTAGTCGTATGTGCGTGGAACCTGTTCGGAAACCTCTTTATGGTAGATTTCATGGCAAACAATGGCGTGGAAGACCTTGCATTAACTGGAACAGACAGACAGATTGAATGAAGTTGGCTTAAAATTTGGATCGAGGGGAGAGAGGCGCAAGGAGAGAACACCAGTTGTGGCGGAGATCATGCGTTACAGTAATGCTTGGAAGCTATTTTCCAGAAAGTCCATGATGTATGGACATCACTCACAGCATAAAGGGAATTGAACTTGCAATTGGGAAAAACTTGCGAACATAGAATGTACATTTCGGCGATGGGTTATGTATGCTATATAAGGCGGTAAGATGAATATTTCAGAGCATGTCAAATTATCAAAAGAGCCAGTTACATTGTTTAGAATAGCCCAACTATACATTATGGGTCATGTAGAGATAAGCCCGGCCGCCGTACGAAACAGCTGTACGCATTCCACAAGTATACGTCGTTGGAATTCCCAATGAGCTTCGCAATCACACAGCAAGCATTACCTGCATATTCCGGGTCACGCAGAGGTAAGCTCTGTCCAAGCTTCAGTACACATTCTGCCTAGATGGCCATTAATGCAAGAATCCGCTGCCAGACTCTCCAAAAGGCTCAGTTTTATAAAGCTATAAAGCTAAAAGCTCTTTTATGTAAGCCTAGGACATCCCATGTTAAAAAAAAAGTGATCTGGATTGTTTCCTTTTTTTGTGTTTTTTATTTTTCCCATTACTTTTCCGGTTGGACTATAACAGCTCAGTTTTTTTACTCCAGAAGCAATGAAGAATTTTAAAATGCTGATGAAAATTTCATCAGAACTTTCTAATCTTTCTGCACTACGCTGCGTCATATACGATGCACTGCATCTTTGTTTTTTTTAATGCATACAAAGGCTTATATTTAAAGAATATAAAATAAACTTCTTGGAAAAGTTGAAGATTTTATAATTTTTATTAAGTGAATCGGTCAATTAGAACGATCAGCTGAAAAAATGCGTTGCAAAATGGGAATCGAATAAGGAGACGTCAAATTTCGCTGGAAAAAATTTAACAAGACTCCTGGAAGTTGAATTTCAATCTAGGCTCAGAGATAAAGAACATGTATGTTTGAGATACTTTCGGTCCGAGCTCTGAGAACATCCATTTAAAACACAATAACAAAAGCATTTACCTAAATAAAAAAACTAGTTGCTAAACTTTCAGATAAACAGGTCAAAAGCCGAAAAACGTCTTCATCGCTAAAGCTTAATGAAAGGAAGTTTGCATTTAATTATCCACCATAAAATCATTATCAATCACAAACAAAATCATTATCCATAATTTATCCGTGGATTTTCAAATTTGATATGCTGTCAAATGCATATTTGAAAGAAGTTCCAAGCTTGGTTCCGACCGAAACGCCCTTTTAAAGGCTGGTAATATAATTACCGAAAATGGAAATTTACTATCTTTAGACAGAATGGAACTGAAACTATCCATGATCAATAGCAAGAAGCGTAAAAGAATGTTATTACATTTTTTTTAGTTTTGTTTTAAACTTAAAATTTCCACATTATGAACGTTGTTTTTTAAATGATGATAAACACGCAGTAATGCAGTAGCCAAACAATACATACATAATTTTAAATGAAATCAGTACAATGCTACAATTGCCTTCAAATTCACGAATCCGATTAGAGTTTGAAATATCTACAAACTCGAAGCGGACCTACGAGCTGCCTATCAGTACCAATAAAATTCTGTTGAATTTCATTGGTACTGATAGGCTTGAATCAATTTCAGCGTAAGGTGTTCCCCCTTGACGTAGCACTATTGCAGCCAAGACAAACTACTTTAATGTATTCTTTAGCTGAAATGCAAATAATGATATTTTTTTATTATATAGTATATCACATCTTAAAAAGCCAGTAGATTCTTAAAAACAGAATTGGTTTACGCTGTTCAAAAACATCTTTGCAGTGAGGGACAATATTGTATCTACAGTTTTCAATAAGTCAAATATACTCTCCGTAGCATACATCAATTGAAATAATTTTCATCAAGGCGAATTATTTTCATCTGGCAAAATTATTAATCTCACAAAACTGGTAGTAAACTTGATATTTCTAGCAATAAATTTCTTATTTACCATATATAACCATCATCCCATCCGCCATCATATTTGCCTTTCGATTCGAACAACATTTACACGAGGGTCCAGGTGCAAGTCACACAATCTGAACATATGAGCAACCGTTTCCTTTGTCCTTATTTCCCGACAGTCTCTTATTTGTATTTAATTTGAAGACCATTTAGAAATGTAATTTTATATAGTTGAATGGATTTCGGCAAAATGGTTGTCCCCTCGAATTCAAAGTACTTCAGTCCTGCTTGCCTTTTCAAATGCCATTTTTCCGAACGCAGACAATATAAGTGTCTTTTGATACAGTACAATATAGAGTGTGCACTGTACTGTATCTAAAAGTGTCGACAGATCGATTTCATTTCAGAAGTGCACCATTATTGGAGACAGCGATAATTTCATCTGCTTGGAAATAAATTGGTAGCTTAATAGATGCATTAGTGAATTATAACAGTCGAAGAAAATTTATTGCTACAAAATGAATCAAAGATAATTTCTTGCTTATTTGTATGTTATCGTTTGAAGTCATTTCGAAAAATTATTTTTTCATGTAAAACAATTAGTATAGATACTTTAGGAAAAACTTAAAAGTATTTTGTGAGTAAATTTTGCAATTCAGATACAATAAAGACAATGATGGAGCGAATTTCTTCAACTATTCAATGACCCTGATCCGTACTCCACGTTCCATTGAGGCCTTCAGTAAGTCCGTACTGACTCGTCAGTTAAATTACTGTATTTACAAAGTGAAGCGCATAAAGTTCAGTCGACCGAAAATAAACAACTTGGTTACCGCGGCTTTCTACTTTTTCTGTGATATTGTATTGTTTTATCAGCTTTTCCGACAAACACTGGTGTTTAGTGTAATCCTTCTGGGCACGGCAGCCTACCCTCCTGCACTCGCTTCCAAAGGTGTCGGCAAACATAAAGAGTGGCAACAAACAAACCGGAGCACAAATCCCCAGCGAGTCACATTAAGAAGTTAAACTTTTTGATTGTGTTTACCAATATTTCCGTATAGGTACTGAAGATCATTTAAGTTGTGCTAATTGACACAACAAATACCGACACTGAGTAGAAGTGAATTACTGAATTGTCTTAAGAAACTGTCTCGAAACACTCAGCTCACTCAGCATGCGTTCATCTTTCGAAAATACTGCCACGAACCAAATGTGCTCGTAGAACTATCGTAGTCTGGAAGAATTGTAGAAGGTGCTCATTTGTCAGCGATGGTGCTACCACCTCAGTTTCAAAAAAAAGATCAGGAGAATATGCTTGGATTCTTGAATGGGATTGTGGGAGATACAATAATTCTTGTAATAGTTTTAGAAACAGCACGGTAGAAGCTTGGTGGCAGCCCGCTTCAAGATGTACCTTTTGAATGGCTAATGATGTCCATCATTCTTACTAAACGATAGTGAGTAAGCAATAAGACTCGACCGAAACAGTCGAAATAGCCCCATGAGTTTGCGCACACTCAACTATACTCAGTCAATGCAAACAAAACGTGCTGCTGCTCCAACACCTTGCTGCTTACTTTAAGAAATAGTTTGATCAAATTTATTGGCGACTGCTAATCTTCTGTTCGCGTAATTGCTTCACTCACTGGCACCACAATCTGCCGCCACCGCTGCGCCGTTGGAGCTTCGTCAGTTTGTCAGTTACGTTTGTTCAGCTCGACGTGAACGCGCAAACGCGCAACGCGACCGATCGACCGACCGACGTCCTTGCGGATAGATATTCAATCACTATGGCAATTCAGATTTATGTGTGTCTTTAGCAAAAACCAAGCAACCAGTGTACAGATCACGGACGGCAGAGTTTAATTAAGTAATTGAATTACCGTTTATCTAAAGGCACTCTTAACTTAAATACATCCTCCTCGCCACAGAGTACACAGATTAACCATTTCGAGTGAAATTAATTGTTTGCTGACATGAAATTGCTGTCGTTCGTGGCCATGGGTGTTTGCAGATGGATCTCAATTTCGGAATGTGTTAGATCCATTAAGATGGCAGTTAGTTGGAGCTGAATGAGTTAATGTTCGCATTCGATATTTTGAATAAACAACGATATCATTCGATTGAGTGTTATAGCTGGCGACTTCTAGTGTTTTGAATTAAATTGATCTTTTCGAAGGTAGAAAAGTGGCGTTTGATTCGTATATTTTAGTTTCAAGCTATTTACCACTTAGAGCGAATACTAAAAATACACAACTTCTTAGTGAGGCTACTGTTTGTTGCGAAAGCCGGAGTCTAGTCGTACCAGGATGTGTGTCTAATCAAAAGAATGCAGTTGAATTCAGATGAGTAAATGTGTATCTATTATTCTACACATATCTCAGTCGATGAA
The DNA here is from genome assembly GCA_947369275.1 of Nemotelus nigrinus. NCBI lineage: Eukaryota > Metazoa > Arthropoda > Insecta > Diptera > Stratiomyidae > Nemotelus > Nemotelus nigrinus. Next base: position 25,639,545 of record OX376374.1, on the reverse strand, counting down.
CTTTCTGATCAGTCTTTCTTCGATCTGTCATTCAATTGAGTTGCATTTGTGGCATGCTGCGAGCACAAGACAAGCTAGTGCAAGAAATAAACCGTGTGATCTTGAACGTAAAAAGTAGCATTTATGTAAAAAGTAGTATTTGAATAAATAATTTGTATCCTTTTTAGGGATGGTTTAATACTGATTAATAATAATAATAATTAACAAATAAATAAAAGACACTTCGGCAATATGACTTCTTCAATTATTTTTTACGAAGCGTAATTTAACCATATGGCCTATGAATATGACCGGCGAATCATAGCAATGTATATACTACTGCCCTGAGCTAAAAAAGATGGCTAAAATGGCTAAATTTCAATTCATTAAGAGCTCTTTCGCTATGCACATAGTCTCTAGTTCTATATAACATAGCCCCAACTTCTATGCACAGAATTCCGGCACATATAGACGAAAAAATAAGAGCTTTTCGAAAAGCTCGTGTGGTCTATTGGGTAGAGCGTCGGCTTTTAAACCAAAGGGTCACGGGTTTTATTCCAGATTTAAGCAAGATTCATGTGACATAATTTAGAAGCTAAGAAATAAAAATTCAGTAATATAAATAGGAATTTCCATCACCTACAATTATCAAAATCTCGAAATTGTCTAAAACGGGAACATATCCGCTTATACTTTGCTTTTTATTTTTGTTTATTAATCCATAGCGCCAGGGACTATAATAAATGGCGTTGCGTACTATAAAACATGGCTTTGCAAGCTATACTACACGGCACCTGCTCCTAAGAATTTTTTGCTGTATATTATGGTGTCAGGTGCTATGTTTCATCACAATTCCGAAATCAATTATACGTATATCGCAAGAAGCTATGCAATGTTTTTCCTCATTCGTTTCCCCTCGGCAAACGGCAATTTTGCTGGTTCAGATACCCCTTGTGCTAAATCATAATTTCCTTTCGTTTTTAACTTTCTAAATATATTTATTTATTCAATTTTACTCCCTTTAAAATAAGCCGCACTTATCATGTGAAGAGAGGACCATCAATAAGAATTAAAATTAAAATAAGTACGGTTCACTCTTTACAGTTTTGATTAATACATGCTGTTTTGTCTTCCACTTGTAATTTCAAGAATAAAAACGCGAAGATAACAATTCAATCATTTATTTGTAATTCACTTATGCGAAACAATCCAAACGTACGAAAATTAGAAAATACAATGCAAACGAATCGAAAGAAATACGAAAAAATCGAAAGATATGCGAATCAAATTCAAATTTTATCTAACAAAGAACAGAGACCGAGCAACTAACTGGTACTACTTATATAGCGATGAAAATTTCGGTACATTTTTTTAACTGTTTACTAAACTACTATTAACTTAGTCGAAATTTCATAATAGAATACAGCATTAATATCCAACATCAGCTGACTGGAATTTCGTTAATTCCACCGGAACGGCTGGACGAGTCGTACTGACACCTGTCAGCTGGACGGATCGATCGGTAAGTATATATTTTCGTCAATTATTGCTAATTTTATTTTATTTTCAGGTTATTGAAGCCGTACGCAACACATGCTTTATACATACATTACAACGTTCATGTAATTAGTTATAGTTTCTGGGAGCGATGTAAGAAAAATGGGTTTGTTTAGCTGCTTTCTTGGCAATTGGATGTCACATTTACATTTCCTAGTATTCATGCTATGGCTAATGGTAGTAAACCTGCCATTTTTAGTCATATAAGTACGTGTCTATAAATTTTTTATGTCCAATATGTTCTTCAATGAATAAATCTGGATAGATGGATGCGTTAGCGATGCATCCGTAAATAATTCTAAAAGTTTTTTCTGTGTCCTATTATACAGTCTACATGGATTTCTTAAGTTCCGTTAGAAAAAATTGTGTGAAATAATATACTCTTTAGGTTGTAAAACATATATTTGTCTCTTAAGATTATTGTTAAGGTTGTCAATAGTTTGCTAGTCCTAAATATTTCGTCAATTTATCATTTAGTAGTTCAATTGTAGACTACGGAATTTCGTTCTATAATTTTTTTAATTTTTGGGGTTTCGTCTGGAATGGAGTTCTGATGTGTTCCAATAGTTACAATTTTTATTTTCTCGAAATTGAGTTTCAAACTATGTTTGTTAGGCCAATTAAAGTTCCCTCAATAATAAAATTAGCGTTTTCATAAGTACTGCCCCATTTGTCACCATAAATGGTATGGGTGTGTCGTGAGCTAAACCTATACATGAAGTGGACCCGTCAGCTAATTCAAACGCTGACGATGTATGTATCGTATGTAAGAAAATATCGTGCCTTGTGGGAGTCCACAGCAACGGTTAAAAAAAACATAGCTATGGGTCCATAGATATGGTTAAAAATTTCCGGCGGAGGAAAAACCCTCAATAATCAGTTTGCAGCTTTTCGTTTATTTTTATAAGGTTTAATATCTTTCTATACAGCTTGCTAAATTTAAAGTAGAATGTACCCCGAGTTTCTAATAAAAAAGAGACGAAATGACTGAAATAAAACATTCTAATGAATAACAATTGCCGATAAAAATCATCTTCTATATTTAGGGGAAACTGTTACAACTGAAATCAATATGTCCCAATTTCAGTTAGTTTTTTTTATATTAAAATAATAATAATTCACAGCACCTCCATTAGCCTTAATTATAGCTTTACCCTTGAAGGTATTGACTCGCAAAGCCTCTCGATGATATCGAGGGTTATTTTGTTGTCCCACACCTTTTGAATCATATTTTCGAGTTGATAAATAGAAAACTTCAACGTTTCGAATTATCAACTGTTTTTATGGTACTTAAACTACTTCGCGATAGTTGATTTCAACAAACGTATTTCAGTGAGCAACGTCTTTGGAATTTCTCTACGCAAAGTAGAATGGTTTCAACATTTGAATGTTTTTCATGCTCCGAATGAAATTGTTTATCAACCACGCGTCATGGTGCATAAAAGTAATCAACAATTTTCTTATGGTTGTTTTAACTATAGCCCTAGTTGATGCAAAAACAACTAAGGCAAACTGTTGATTTTTCATACTCCTCATACTCATACTCCTACTACTCATAGAAGTTTCATATGCTACATGGCAAAATTGTGTTCGGTTTGCTGTTCGATATAACTCATATTCATGTTATGCTGTGAAGCCTTTATATTTCCCTTCTTCTATTCACAAAATATAAGTCTTCTGTTTGTAGATCACTGTTATAAAACAGGGAGTCCCGAAAACGAATACGATTGTCCCAATGCCAGAAATTGTTTAGCAGTTTCAATTGTTTTCATAGATGCTGCAGCTTGCAGCTATGCATATGAACTCAATTTCACGTCTCACGTCCTGTTTCTATTTAAGGCTTGGATGGATTATGTTGCTATGGTTTATGGCTTATCAATGCTCCTCTAATGATACAAGCATTTAGAGAAAAATATACCAATACATCGTTACCGCCTGAACCAGTACTTTTTTGCACCACGGACGTTGTTTATCAACCACGCGTCATGGTGCATAAAAGTAATCAACTATTTTTTTATGGTTGTTTTAACCATAGCCCGTAGTTGACGCAAAAACAACTAAGGAAAATGGTTGATTATACCAAGATTTTTCTTTCAGTGAAACAATTAAAACAGTTGATTTCATGAACGTTGCGATATTTTTTGTACAACCAGAACCAACTACTTTTATATCGTTAAATTAACTATATTAACATAATAAAAATAACTATTTTCCGTAGTTAGTTTAACGATTTTGAATGAATCGTTGCAATACTATTAAAAATAGTTGAACCAACCAAGAGTTTTTCTTTCAGTGCGCCGAACTTTCAAGGTACTATCTGGACCAATCAAATCAAAATTCAATTCGTCGGAGAAAAGAATTCGATTCCTGTCTGTAGAGGCTCAACTTTGTCTCTCTTTGCACCGGTTAAGATTTGTCTGCTTTATTTTCATGTTGCCTAACGGCTTTTTGCTGGAGTTCGACATGCCAGACCCATCCTGGCCAACCTCTTTTGCACCGCCTTGATAACGTAAGGTTCCACTCTGCTGTGCCTAATTTAGGAACTGATTCGATAAGCAAAGGAACTTCAGATGATTGTCTTTCCTGTTGGTGGTCTTTCGTTTCACACCGCTACCTTTCTTCCTCTGTACGGTTTCAGTTTGGACATATTTTTATAAAATGCTTCTTTCTCCCCGCTCAATTGCTGCAGCCAATACGCTTAGCAATTTTACGTTTTTTTTAAAATTTATTGCTCGTATCTAGCCATCGTTTTCACTTGTATTCCAGGACACTACTTAATGACATCTTAAAAAATAATGTTTGGATTTGCCAATTAGGAGGGATTTTAGATATTTCAAAAGAAAGGTGCGAGGGTTTTTCCTGGCTTGGCAGCGAGATATTGGCTATTCAACCCATTTCCTCCATTAAAGATGGGAGTGTCTCCTTTTAATTTTAAATCATTTCAAATGGAATTGTTTTTGTGTGAAAAAAAAATGTAAACCAGTTAGTTAAAAAATTTTTTTCAACTTTAATCATCCCACAAAAACAATCCCATCTGCTTATTCATGTTTAGTACAGCGTGATAAGAACTTAAAAATTGATTGGTAGTAATAAAAATGAATAAAATATTTATTTATATTGTAAATTTTGATATTTGTGTAGGTAACCCTAAAAATATTTCGGTAGAGTCATCAGTTTGAAAAGAAATTCAAACAAGAAACAAGTTTCACAAACTTTTAGTTATGGTCCTGCCAAATGAGTGCCAGCACAAAGCATTTTGAATATTTATGTACCAAATAATTTAATTTTTAATAAATTTAATTTATGTACTAGTAATTTTTCGTATGATAACTAGTGATGGGCGTTTCTTTTGTTTTCAGAAAACGAAAACGAACTGTTTTTTTCCAAATCCAACTGTTTTTTGAAACTTTTTGAAAACTTTTTTCACTCGACCAGCAGCAGATTGATACTGGGTGTTACCATAAGTGATGGGCGTTTCTGTTTTTTTCAGAAAACGGAAACTATTTGAAAAAAAAAAACAGTTTGAAAAAAACAGTTTGAAAAAAACAGTTTTTTTCAAACTGTTTTTTTCCAAATAGCTTTCGTTTTCTGAAAACAACATAAACGCCCATCACTAATAGTAACACCCAGTATCAATCTGCTGCTGGTCGAGTGAAAAAAGTTTTCAAAAAGTTTCAAAAAACAGTTGTTTTTGGAAAAAAACAGTTCGTTTTCGTTTTCTGAAAACAACAGAAACGCCCATCACTAATGATAACCGTCTCAAATAAGTAACAAAAGTTAATGTTCCCTAAATTTCAAAATTTTTTCGGATGAAGATTCTCAAAATGTGTTCATGCCTACGACTTACGATCCAGTCATCGGATCAAAATAAAATTTATATCAAGCAGATTTAATTGTCGATCCTAACGAAGGGTTGACATTGCCAGCATCGGTCATTTTGTCATTACTGCCTTAAGAGTTGCTAACATTAAATTTCCGTAGCTGCTAATATTAAATTTATGTATAATGGAAACATAGCAACTGCTTGAATTTTAGTCATCATAACGATCCAGTCATCATAGCCTAAATTATGGCAACTTATGCATTAAGAAGTTTAACTTTCATATACTATGTGTCGGATAATCCGGTTGGGTACAAGAAATTTGTTTATATAGAAAAATCTACAATTTGACGAAAAATCTAGACATTTTTTAAACTTTTCTTCGAAAATCAACCTCTTTGTTGGTTCTTATGCGCTAGAATTTCTTTGCTTTATTTTCACATAATAGCAAGCTACATCAATTTGACGCTAATAGTATGAATGATTTTCGACCTTTTTACTTTAACAGTTGCGATAGTATCAACATCAATTTGTTCTCTGCTAAAAATTGATCACCTGTTCTAAATGACAAACGCCCTGTTCACAGTGGGCAGTGTCAAGTTCACGCTTCAATTTCTATCGCTCGAACCTAATTGCTCTTTTGTATTTTGTAGGCAGTGACATTGTTCTCTTTGTTTCTTTTTGCAGCCGTTCAATAGTAAACATTGTTCTTGCCGAAACGAACAATTGCTGAATATACGACTTTTATGCTCACCGAATTTTCCAGTAAACAGTTTTAAATATCTTGTTGGCTCTTGAAATGCTGTCGAGGTCGATATGGTTACTTTAGTACTTTAGCGATTAACAAAAGACGTTGCCGCGTGAACACTTTGATGTTTTTGTTTGATACTATTGTCCGTGACTGCAGTATCTATTTATTTAGTACTTGACAATATTGGTGAAGTGTTTATGTTTGCGATTATTCACTTTTATTCTTTTCGCTTTGTACGCTAGATCATTCAACATATGAAGAATGAGGGAGGCTTTTGATTTTGACAGCTGGTGATACTGATCATCAAGGATAAATTAAAAACATGAATTTCTGTACTTGACTCAGTCGGAAACGCTTCACTTCAGTGCCTTAGTGATCTATTCGTCAAGCTCGCAAGTAAATTTGAATTGCTTAATGGTCATTAATTATCTCTCTTGTAAAGCTGAGATCAAACTATTGTTACGTTGATACCACTTTCATGTTATCTTGCTCAAAAATTTTACCCGATTAGTTGGACAGAAGCTACACGATGGCGGCGTTTGCCTTGATTTAAATTCATAATTGAATTTCGAATGCTACCCGTGTTTTATACAAACACCTCCGCATTTCTCGATCAAACAATTTATTCCTTTGGAACATAGTCCTCTCGTTAATCGTTATATTTTCGGGGTAAGATTCTTTTTTGTCACAACACACAGGCCAACTGAAGGCCAGTTGCATTCGGCGGTCGTCTTGCTTGGATGCGAGCAAAAGATTCGAACGACCCAACGCAGGAGAAGATAAAAATCGGAATTCTATTCCCGAAAATAAATCAGGGGGATTACATTTAACTAGCATCTTTCTTCGGAAACGATGTTAAGTTGTTATCACTGACTTTTAATCGGTTAATCCTCAACTAACGAGGTGTTTGTTACCTCGGCCTTGGTGCTTCCCATTCGGACTCGAATAGGGCTCACTGCATCGAATTTGGTTTAATTTTCAATAATTTGTGTACAGTGGATGTTAGTGTAGATTGACTAAAGCTAAGAGTTACTTATGAATTGAGACAAAATCATAGCCGAACAGTCAAAGAGTAATATTATTAAAAAAATAGTGGATATTATTCAGTTGTCAATCTGCATCCCGAAAACAAATTTCCCAAAGACAGGAAGCCTAAACGCTTGTAACAAACCATGGTCTAAGACTTATTGGACGCACTCCATACCAACCACAATCAAAAACATATGCAGATGTTCGTTAATATGCAAACAAAGGTAAATATTGACGATAAGCACTGTTGTGACATAGGGGAATAATCCATATATTGAAGACAACAAAGGCAAGCATCATTCCGTTAGCCCGTATAATTGCTACTCCCTCAGAGATTATTTCAGATTGAGATATTTGCTTCGGCAGCATAGCAATAATCCATCTTTGTTCTCAAATCAATCGCTGCATATGGCACAGCTAATTTCAGCGATTCAGCAATGCATATTCGAGATGCTTATCTTAATTTTTCACTTAACATACACTGCACTTATAATTGATGACGAATCGTCCCGAAATGATGGCAGTTTTAAAGAAAAGTCCTTTTCAAAAAGTGTGAGAAATTTCCTGATGCATGCATGAGAAAATGAACAGCCGAAAATTCAATAAATTGATTGAAATTGCCGGATGTCGTGTAGAGATGTGGTTTTGAGTTGACATCCAAATTGATGGATCGGTATGATATTATTGAATGCATACCTAGGTCATGGATTACAGAACCGCAAACGATGCATATTTTTGCGTGATGCCAAACGTAGAAAAACATTGATTCGGAAATTCGAAAATTATTCTCATAATTTGATGTAGGATTTCATAGCTACAATAATACATTGTTGATTACTGAACAAGCTGTGGAATGTGTCTATTGGTGTATACAGACAATAGAAACTGAAGAAGAGCTCGGATTACTCACGAAATATCGATATCTGTCAAGAACTTTAAATATGTTAAGGTAATTGGTCCTTCAAAAAAAATATTTTGCCTTAAACGCTAGAAAATATGGAATCAGGTTCTTCTATCTTCTTTTGCCAATGGTATCATGCTGCCTGTCTTCTGAAACGGTTCACTGCTGGGCACGCACATTGTATATCTATAATCATTCTATCGTGTACACGGTTAGAAATTTTCGGATAAATTTGATAAATTTTGGAATGCATATAGGTCCAAACGAAAGTTAGTATCAATCCAATAAGTTTGTTTCAGATCAAACAATTTAATCTGATAAGATAAATTTTATCTGATAAGATAAAATCAATACCAATTATTCATATAAATTGAATAAGACGCTCTTATAAACGGTATCCGAATCGCATATAAATGAATACACCACATGCTTATTAAATGTACACCATTTAGAATAAGAAATATATCTCTCTATTAATAAAAAATGTTTTGGAAATTTGGTCGGATTATATTTTTATTTTAGAATGTCGTACGGAAGATAAAAATTATAAAGAACATCGTTTTTGAGGAAGCGTAATGAGAAGGAAAGGAAAATGAGACCCGCAGAACATGATCATCCATATATTTTTTTTTTGTTAAACGACGTTGAAATATTTGTCGAGGTTTGGATAAAACATTTTCAACAGATCTAAGTAAATAGAAAAATTGATCTCTGCGACTGTCAACTTTTATTGATTTTCGCACGGCTTTAGTACATACGTCCAGTAAAATGTACAATTTAAAATCGTAAATGGTCTGGGGGTTGGTGAGCGAAGCGAGCAGGGGGCGAAGCCCCCTAGTTATTCTAATTTCGAGGTCACACGATAAATTTATCCCATTTTCGAAAACCCAAAATCATTTAACCCAAAATCTTATTCTGGTTTTTTCCCTCCTTTTTATTATGAATATATATATTGGGAACAATTATCCATTATGATGAAAAAAGAATGAAAACAATTGAATATTTATGCATTCAAAGATAAAAGTAGGTGTTGTGAAAACACTTGACATAGTACACCAAGTAAAACTTTCGAGCATTTAATCCAATTATGTACTGTGAGATGGATAACTATTATTTGTTTTATTATTTGAAAAAAAAATCGATAGATTTTATTCATATATACTTTATTCACCAAAATCAAAGTTTTACAATATTCCTGTACTGATTAAAGTTGTTCCTTATGGCTACCTAATAATTTTTACAAATAACTTTAATAAACACTTTAATAAACACTTTCAATTAACTTCACTTACTAACTCGAAATGCTAATTGCACGACTTGCGACGCAAAAGTAATTCTAAACAATCCGTTTTACGAAAACACTCCCGAGTAGATTTTTGCGTTCAATGCAGTTCACTTACAAACTCGAAATACGAATTTTACGACTTGTGACGCAAAAACGCACGAACTTTATATGAATTTATGATAAATATTATTCGATCTTGGTACAAACCACCCGTTTATACGAAACTCGTACAAAAGTTATTCCAAAATAGGATAGAACAATTTTATCCAACGTCAACATATATAATCTATACGAATATTAGGATACATAATAGTACACCATTGTGAAGATCAATTTTATCCGAATATTTTTCACCGTGTATCTATCCATCTAAGCTTGTTTAATATATATGCGATATGTAAATATATATATATATATATATATATATATATATATATATATATATATATATATATATATATATATATATATATATATATATATATATATATATGGTGTATATATATATATACATATATATATAAATATATATATATATATATATATATATATATATATATATATATATATCAGCAAAAAGATGAAGGGAGATCATATTTGGAGTAGATCCATAAAAATAAGGATTTTTGTATTGACCATTTTTATGGACCTACTCCAGAGATGATCTCCCATTGGAGAAGGTCCATAAAAATAAGGTGTAGGTCCATAACTAGTTTATGTTAAGATATCTCTTACCCTTTGGCGGCGGGAATTTTAGTGAATTTTGGTGTACCCCTATATTTTCATGCAAAAAAATTTTTGGTTAAAAGCAAGTATTTAAAATGAAACCTGATACTATTTTTTGCTTTTTTGTGATAAACGTGTTATGACACTACATTAATAATGCCATTAATAATCCGAGTAGAGAGAGACAATGAATAAACATGGATATACGCATTTTGTATGAGCGAATAAGCCTCACTAGCCAATAATGTTAAACTGTTAAATATTAATGCCATAATTAATGTGGTGTGCTATAATAATGCGGCCGACTTCGCATTATTCAGCTGCTAGCAGCTGAAATTTTGACAAGTCGGAAATTGAATGTGTCATATTAGAATATTTGACACATTTTAGCCTTGATTTGATCCGCGTTCCAGCAAACCTTCGACATTTCGATAACAGTTAATCGTCACTGTCAAAACGAACAATTGTTTTGACTGCACTCACCTACTTGTCTCTTTCACACTAAATATTTCGATCTCTTTTCTTTTCGGATTAATAATGAGATGATTAATGCGCAAAATAATGTAGTGTCATAACACCTTTATGACACTACATTAATAATGGCATTAATAATCCGAGTAGAGAGAGACAATGAATAAACATGGATATGTGTATTTTGTATGAGCGAATAGGCCTCACTAGCCAATAATGTTAAACTGTTAAATATTAATGCCATAATTAATGTGGTGTGCTATAATAATGCGGCCGGCTTCGCATTATTCAGCTCCTAGCAGCTTAAATTTTGACAAGTCGCAAATTGAATGTGTCATATTCGAATATTTGACACATTTTAGCCTTGATTTAGGTCGATTGAATTATTCCTTTCGATGACAGTTAATCGGCACTGTCAAAACGAGCAGTTGTTTTGACTTCAGAGACTACTTGTCTCTTTCACACTTAATATTTCGATTTCTTTTCTTCTCGGATTATTAATGAGATGATTAATGCGCAAAATAATGTAGTGTCATAACACCTTAAGGAATTTGATGTTTCGAACTTAGTTCCTAAAAGTAGGCCAGGATTTTTTCCAAATTTCGATTTGCTATAATTTATGACTGAAGCATTGGATCATCGCGAAATTTTTAGGTCGTATTATTTTATTTTTTTTTTATTTTATTAATTCACCAAACAAGGTACAAAATCTTATATAAAATAACAAAATAAAAATAAAATGGAAAAGTAAAGTGAAGTAAAAAGTAAAAACAAACAAGTTAAATAAGTAACAAACCAATGAAAAAAGTAACAAAAAGATTAATAAATAACAATCAATAAATAAAAACATTGACATATAAGCTATGGCTTAAGGTTTAGGGGTATGGATGGCATGCAAAAGAGAGGATTTGAAGGATGATTTGGAAATCGTAGGGGAATATAAGTGACTTATGCTGTTGAATATTCTGCAGCATCTATTTATACGCTCATTTGCTGCATATGTCGTCGAATGTGAATATTCTTTTAGGAAACGATTGGACCTGGTGTTCCTCACAGGGATATTTATCAAAATTTTACTATTCAGGAATTCTACATTAATAGCGCCTCTAATGACGTCGAATGTGAAGCAGGCCGATATCATTATTCTTCTGGAGGCTAGTGTCGATAGGTTTAAATGACCCAGTCGAAACTCATAAGTGGGTAAGCTATTAAAATCATAAGGGTTGTACAGTTCTCTCAAGGCGAAAAGTAGAAATTGTTTTTGTATTGACTCGAGTCTGTCACTGTAGGTTTCAAAAGCGGGATTCCAGCTAATGCAAGCGTATTCGAGAATAGGACGTACAAGTGAAGTGTATAAGGATCTTGTGACCCACAGACTACGGAATTCTTTGGCCCGTCTTTTGATGAAACCTAGCTGTTTGTTCGCACAAGAAAGCATTTTATCAAAGTGTAAGGTGAAGCGGAGTTTTTCATCTAAGATAATTCCGAGGTCAGCAATGTTATCAACTCGGGTTAGCATATTATTGCCGAGAAAGTACGTATTGTGTGTGACCGTGCATTTCCTGGAAAAACTAATAACTTGGCATTTGCTGATATTGAGAGAGAGCTTGTTTATATTGCACCACTGATCAAGTGAATTAAGCTTGGATTGGAGAAAGGGGGCATCCGATTTCGATTCAATAGTCTGATAAAGTTTGAGATCGTCTGCATAGAGTAAATGAGGTATGCCTGCTAGGACGTCAGACAAGTCAGAAATAAATATATTAAGAAGAAGTGGGCCAAGATGGCTACCTTGGGGTACACCAGAGGTAGCACTAACGTTTTTCGATAAAAATCCTTGAAATTTTACACATTGTGTGCGATCGCGAAGGTAGGAGGTCAGCCAGCTGAGTAAAGACCCGGCAATACCAAATTTCTGAAGCTTTAGAATCAAGGTAGAATGGTCAACTCTGTCAAACGCCTTACTGAAGTCAGTGTAGACTGCGTCAATTTGGTATCCTTTTTCCATTTTGCATAGAACGTCAGAGATTAGAATTGTCAAATTCGTGGTAGTTGAGCGACCTTTTCTAAAGCCATGTTGTTGCTCGTTCAAACGGGAATCAACAAGCGGAGAAAGTTTATCGTATACCACCTTTTCGAAAAGTTTCGGAATCGAAGACAAAATGGCAATGCCCCTATAATTTCGGATACAGCGTCGATCACCATTTTTGAATATGGGTGTGACATACGAAAGCTTCCAACAGAATGGGTAAATTCCCGACGAAAGTGATCTATTAAAGAAAATATGCAAGGGATCTATAAGCTGCTCTACACACTTGCGCAAGAAGATCGGATGAAGAAAATCAGGCCCAGGGCCTTTGTTGCAGTCGAGATCCAAAATAGCTTTACGTATTTCATCACGGGAAAATTCTAAATGGTTCACAAAAGCTGTTGAAGCTGAATCAGCGGAAGAAAGGTGTGAGTTTGATGGGTCTGGTGCATTGAAAATTTCTTGGAAACTATCAGCAAATAGGTCACATATCTCTTTAGGAGAGGAAGACGTTATATTATTAAGAAACATGGACGATGGATAGCCAGTAGTTTTTCGCTTCACATTAACAAAATCAAAGAATTTTTTTCGGGTTGCGGACTATATTTTCGCCGGTTGTTCTAATGTAAGTGTCATAAGCCTCATGAGACTTTGCTAAAAATTGCTTAGCAACTTCATTATATTCTTCCTGAATAGCAGGAATAACATCGGTATTTTCTTTAATAAGCTTATAAAGTTTGTTCCTACGATTTCGCATATGCCTAAGGTCCCTATCAAGCCATGGCTCAGACAATTTATTCTTTTTTTTTATCTTTGGAACATATCTTTCAACGGCGTCAAATATTTTGTTGTAAAAAGAGGAAATGGCTGTCTCGAGATCTTGTGTTGAAAGAGTAGTCGACCAATCAGTAGTATCAAGAACATGTTTAATGCTTTCATAATCAGCATTACGGAAGTCAAATACAATTGAGTTATTGTAAGTTTTCAAGCAAGTGGAATCTGGAGTGGAAAGTTCGACTGACAGTGCTGTATGGTGTAAACTATTGCAAAAAAGATGCTCTGCGTCACTAGTTGGACTAACCACTACTTCGTCATAAGCATTTGTGAAAACAAGATCTAACCAATTACCATTTTGGTTAGGAGTTTGGGAAACCTGCTGCAAATCATTACCATAAAAGGCACTCGCAAGATTGAAATCGTTGGTTTCTACAAGGTTTACGGGGAGAAGGTAAGAGTCAATTTCATCCGGAACAAAGCAAAGATTCGGACGATTGAAGTCACCCAAAACTATTATTTTATCTTTTTCGCTAAGTGATGTTGCTAATAAATATATTGTGTCACAAAAATTGCTGTAGATGGACTCGTCAGATCTAGGGATGTAGACAACAGCGATGTAAATTGAGTTGTTATTAGTGGAGATCCGAACAATTATACATTGGAAGAAAACATTTGGAGTGTTATCTACAAGCTCACTTGAAAGTGTGTTGCTAACAGCAAGTAAGACACCACCTCCTCGCGACTGACCCGTAGAACAATAATCACGGTCGCATCTGTAAATAGTCCAACTACTATCAAGAATCTCCTCATTCTTATGAGAGGCATTAAGCCAAGTTACGGTGATGGCGAGTAAATTAAAATGGCACGATTTGGCGTCAAGGTATAATTTACTTAGTTTGCCTCTCATACCACCACAATTGTGGTAAAAAAGTTTGAGGCTTTTCTGAGATCGGTTAGGAAAAATGCCTAAAAGGGTTGCCTGATCTTCGAAGAGATTCAGATGTCATATTACTACCATTAGAAGAATAATTTATATTGCTCGTAGAAAGAGCTAAGTTTACGGCGGCCTGACTGGAAACCTTGGAGGAGTGTTTATTAGCAGCGTTGGTACACCTGCTTGAGGGAGAAGATGCCGTGTTAACAGTGTTAACAGTGCATTACTATTATTATGAGTAAAAGCATTGGAACAGTCAGATAAGGAAGAATTATCTGTTGTCATTGAAAATTGGGACTGAGTACGTGATGAGCGAGTTTTATGGGTGGAAGGAAATTGGGTGAAGGTGTGACTAGGGATACAATTTTTTCTTACAATTTTTTGTTTTTTCTTATACCTAGTTTTGTCGGTGATGTTTCTCCAGGGGCTGAATGTCACTCCTTTCCAATTGATGGAGCTGTTGTTTCCACTCAAGCAAGTAAAAAGCCAGGCATATTTTGATGGGATGAAGACCTTACACCGTCTTGAGGATATATGTTTACGCTGGGATAAAAATTTCACTTCGTAGTCGTTTATATGAAAATCCGCTTCGAGAATCTTTCCCAACCATTCGTCGTCAGCAGAATAAGGAATCCCTTTCACAAAGAATGCACTTTTGTTTACTGAAGTCGTTAAATTGGAAGACGTGCTCTTATTGTGAAGAATATCGTTCGTTTTTTTTATTTTTTGTAGACGATTCTGCCAATCGTTTTGAGACCAAAAAGTACCGAACTTGTAAATTGGTGTTTCACCGTTGAGGTTCGAAAATTTTTGCTGAATAGATGGAGTTGTACCCTCAGCTAGATTCCTTATAGGCGATGTTGCTTTGTCCTGCGTCCTCGTATTCATAGCCGTTGTGTTATTATTTATTTATCTAAAACTATACATGACTAGAATCATACATGAGTGTTCAGGCTATCCTGTAGCTACGGCTAGCACTTGAAAAAAAACCCCACCAAATCATCGACCTTCCGGAAAAACGGAAGAATGCAAATGATTGATAGTGTGCATCCTTTCTCCACTTTGTAAAAGGCAAATTTTCAATATTCCGTATTGCACAAGAACGGTAGCCCATGACCAAATTCCCTCTGTTTCGAGCAAGTGAAATTTCAGTTCACGAGATAATCACATCAATATGAAACTATCAAAACATATAAGTCTTAAGTAGGAGCAACACTGATAGAAATGATTTTGAAATATGGGCAACCCTGTGGCAGTGGTGCCATTTTGAAAAATCACTAGGAAAAAAAATTTGCTATGAATTCTGACTCAGTTACCAAATTTTGATGAAATTTACACCGTATCTGCATCGTATCCCAGGTCAAGTTTAGTCGAAGTTTGAAAAATTAGAATATACCTGGCAGCTACGGTAATTTTCGTCTCTAGAATCTTGAAAATTTGCTCAGGAAAATTAGATTTTTTTCCTCCTAACTTCCGGTACAATCATGAAATTAAAGCGATTTTGATATAGTAAATGAACCTTATTATAGGCCAAAAGTGCTTTGATTTTGATTGAAAAATTATTTTATGATTGCCAGCTATGGTAGTTTTTGTATTTTTTTGTCATTTTTTTACTAAGCGATGTTGTCACGACATTTTCAAAGGCTAACGATCTTGTGACAATGAACAACAAATATTAAGACTTCGAAAATTTGAGTGGTAGCCTTGAATTGAAGCGAAATGTGACGTCGATTTGGTAGACTTTTGATTTTGGTGCTAGCTAGGGGTCGCCAGAATTGGGCATTTCCGTTTTTTGCGTACCAACAGATACTGCCATAAAATATTCAAATAGCGAACAAAACAAACAGCGAACAAAACAAGTAGTGAAGATAAGCAGAAGATTCACTTTCCTAAATTTTGTAATTCATACAAATAGTAACCCTAAAAAAGTTTCCACGCTATGAATTTCAATGCTTTTTTTGTCCTTCGAAACAGGTTACCTGTAATAAGGATCACCTGTGATAGGATATGCCCTCAAAATCTGCACGATACCTTTAATTTTCTTCAAGCATTCGTTTTTCTAACGGTTGCTATCCGTTAGAAGTTTATTTTTTCATAAGCTGTCATCTTTGTCACGACCACTAAGTTAATTCACTGCTGAATAATTTCTTTGCCAGGTGCAGTTATAGACTGAACGTTTAGAACATATTCCTACGCGGGGAAAATAGTGCGAAATCGAAATTAGAACTGATACTTAGTTGCAGAGTTGAGATTTTTTTTAAAAAAGTAATTGATTGAAAAATCTGAGGAAGCAGATACTGAAGACAAGATATTGACGCCATTAAAAGGAGTAAGAGAAATCGTTTCAACTGAATGATTTAAAAATTAATTGTTGAAAAAGCTGCAGGAAAGCAAACGAAGTGAAAGTCAGATAAGTACATACAAAGCAAGATGATATTAATTGCTTATGGATATTGTTGAATCTACTTGAATTTTGAAGAAAATAATATAAAAAAAATAAAACTTGTAACAGACATTGAAAGGAGTGGGCAAGGCATTATTCATTTTTCGCCGGGCAAGAGAATATTCATTTCTCGCCGGGCAAGAGATTATTTATTTTTCGCCGGGCAAGGCATTATTCATTTTTCGCCGGGCAAGAGATTATTTATTTTTCGCCGGGCAAGAGATTATTCATTTTTCGCCGAGCAAGAGATTATTCATTTTTCGCCGGGCAAGAGATTATTCATTTTTCGCCGGGCAAGGCATTATTCATTTTTCGCCGGGCAAGGCATTATTCATTTTTCGCCGGGCAAGAGATTATTTATTTTTCGCCGGGCAAGAGATTATTCATTTTTCGCCGGGCAAGAGATTATTCATTTTTCGCCGGGCAAGAGATTATTCATTTTTCGCCGGGCAACAGATTATTCATTTTTCGCCGGGCAAGAGATTATTCATTTTTCGCCGGGCAAGGCATTATTCATTTTTCGCCGGGCAAGAGATTATTCATTTTTCGCCGGGCAAGAGATTATTTATTTTTCGCCGGGCAAGAGATTATTCATTTTTCGCCGGGCAAGAGATTATTCATTTTTCGCCGGGCAAGGCATTATTCATTTTTCGCCGGGCAAGGCATTATTCGTTTTTCGCCGGGCAAGAGATTATTTATTTTTCGCCGGGCAAGAGATTATTCATTTTTCGCCGGGCAAGAGATTATTCATTTTTCGCCGGGCAACAGATTATTCATTTTTCGCCGGGCAAGGCATTATTCATTTTTCACCGGGCAAGAGATTATTCATTTTTCGCCGGGCAAGAGATTATTCCTTTTTCGC
The DNA here is from genome assembly GCA_947369275.1 of Nemotelus nigrinus. Classification (NCBI taxonomy): domain Eukaryota; kingdom Metazoa; phylum Arthropoda; class Insecta; order Diptera; family Stratiomyidae; genus Nemotelus; species Nemotelus nigrinus. The sequence goes on along the minus strand of OX376374.1, from coordinate 25,621,981 downwards.
CGGGCAAGAGATTATTTATTTTTCGCCGGGCAAGAGATTATTCATTTTTCGCCGGGCAAGGCATTATTCATTTTTCGCCGGGCAAGGCATTATTCATTTTTCGCCGGGCAAGAGATTATTCATTTTTCGCCGGGCAAGGCATTATTCATTTTTCGCCGGGCAAGAGATTATTCATTTTTCGCCGGGCAAGAGATTATTCATTTTGCGCCAGGCAATTCATTATTCGTTTTTCGCCGGGCAAGGCATTATTCATTTTTCGCCGGGCAAGAGATTATTCATTTTTCGCCGGGCAAGAGATTATTCATTTTGCGCCGGGCAAGGCATTATTCATTTTTCGCCGGGCAAGAGATTATTCATTTTTCGCCGGGCAAGAGATTATTCATTTCTCGCCGGGCAAGAGATTATTTATTTTTCGCCGGGCAAGAGATTATTCATTTTTCGCCGGGCAAGAGATTATTCATTTTTCGCCGGGCAAGGCATGATTCATTTTTCGCCGGGCAATGCATTATTCGTTTTTCGCCGGGCAAGAGATTATTCATTTTTCGCCGGGCAAGAGATTATTCATTTTTCGCCGGGGAAGAGATTATTCATTTTTCGCCGGGCAAGGCATTATTCATTTTTCACCGGGCAAGAGATTATTCATTTTTCGCCGGGCAAGAGATTATTCCTTTTTCGCCGGGCAAGAGATTATTCATTTTTCGCCGGGCAAGAGATTATTTATTTTTCGCCGGGCAAGAGATTATTCATTTTTCGCCGGGCAAGGCATTATTCATTTTTCGCCGGGCAAGAGATTATTCATTTTTCGCCGGGCAAGGCATTATTCATTTTTCGCCGGGCAAGAGATTATTCATTTTTCGCCGGGCAAGAGATTATTCATTTTTCGCCGGGCAAGAGATTATTCATTTTGCGCCGGGCAAGGCATTATTCATTTTTCGCCGGGCAAGAGATTATTCATTTTTCGCCGGGCAAGAGATTATTCATTTTGCGCCGGGCAATTCATTATTCATTTTTCGCCGGGCAAGAGATTATTCATTTTTCGCCGGGCAAGGCATTATTCATTTTTCGCCGGGCAAGAGATTATTAATTTTCGCCGGGCAAGCGATTATTCATTTCTCGCCGGGCAAGAGATTATTCATTTTTCGCTGGGCAAGAGATTATTCATTTCTCGCCGGGCAAGGCATTATTCATTTTTCGCCGGGCAAGAGATTATTCATTTTTCGCCGGGCAAGAGATTATTCATTTTGCGCCGGGCAAGAGATTATTCATTTTGCGCCGGGCAAGAGATTATTCATTTTTCGCTGGGCAAGAGATTATTCATTTTTCGCCGGGCAAGAGATTATTCATTTCTCGCCGGGCAAGAGATTATTTATGTTTCGCCGGGCAAGAGATTATTCATTTTTCGCCGGGCAAGAGATTATTCATTTTTCGCCGGGCAAGAGATTATTCATTTTTCGCCGGGCAAGAGATTATTCTTTTTTCGCCGGGCAAGAGATTATTCATTTTTCGCCGGGCAAGAGATTATTCATTTTTCGCCGGGCAAGAGATTATTCATTTTTCGCCCAACACTGCTTAACTTCGGTGATCTGACGGGAATCGGTTGTTCCAGTGTGATATGGCCGTATGTTCAAATATACTTCAAATAACGAACAGTATCAAAATTCGCTCACCTATAAATGAAGCCATATTACATGGCTCATGGTACTATGCAATATGGCGTGTGCGACCATAATTTCTGTGCCATGTAATTATAGCGGTGGGAGCCATACTGCATGGCTCAGGGTACTATGTACATAGCGTGTGGAACCATAAATGCTGCGCCATGTTACATGGGACCACGCGCTATATTATGTCATTATTGCGCTGGGAGCTACATTGCATGGCTCAGAGTACTATGTACATGGCGTTTAGGACCATAAATAATGCGCTATGTTACATGGCTCTGGGCGCCATGTGGAATTTTCTCAGTGTAGGATTATTAACGTATTTTCTATTCTCTGGCAACTTGAGACCAAAGCATACGGCCAAAGCTATAACGAAACCAACTTGCATTCCCATCATGCAGTAATGCACATCAAAAAAAATCTACAATTTTAAATTTCGATGCGGCTCGAATTCAATCTCGCACACTACAATGAGATAGTCCAAGAGATCGGCATGCAGTTAGGGACTCCCATCGAGTCTCCAGCTGCGTATACCATAAACATCTCGTTTGGCGCAATTAGCCACAATCAATGCATGCCAAATTAATACAAACGTAAATTATGAACTTCTTTAACGGCTGCCATTTGATTGCCACGACGCGAATTTATTGCAAATTATTAGCAACAGGCACCGTTAGCACTGCTACGCGGCGGATTGAGGGTCGCCTGGAATTTAATGTCGACGACATCGGCTTCTTATCGATTTGCCAAATAACCGCGAAGTTATTTGGAAGTTATTTAATCTGCCAAGTCATGGACTAATAAGGTACTGAAATTGTCAAAAAATATGATATAGGCTTTCACGTCGTCGTTCATTTTGCTGGCGGCATTGTCATGCCTCGGAAATCGAAATGCGTACTGTGTCATTTACTACCTTTGATGCACTCGCTCCACTCTCCTTTGTACCCAAGGGCTATAAATCCTGAACAGGAGCTCGGATCGCGTGATTTATTTTCTGAAAATTGTATACATAATACTTTTAGTGTTGCTGCAATGCCATAATAGCGTTAATTTATCGAAAGTTGATTTGATTCAGCGGACCCTTGGTGTATCTTTCGGTCCAGTCTTTGCTTTCGTTCAGAAGTAAATTTATCACCACTTAATGCCTATGGATACAAACAAGCGATTAACACCTGCGCACATAGGCTAAGACACGCAACCCTAATTGCAGTGCAATAGTGTTGCCATTATACTTAATAACAAGATAACAAAAAAAGTAGTGAAGAATAAAGTCACTACATAATTCAATGCATCTCTACCAGATGCATTAAACTATATGGTAATAATAATGAATTGATTAAATGAGATTTTATCGGAATCGAGCTATTAACTACGCATCGTCAATTTTTGTCCAGTGTCTTAAAGTTCATTTTTTTATCTTTGTATGAGGAAGATTTTCCATGTAAATTTGGAACAGGGTGGTTCAAGCGATTAAAAACACAGACCACAATTCGAATGGCAATACCATAAGTTGTAAATCTTAAAACCCTACAAAGGTGGCACGAATCGTGAGTTTTATCATCGTAAGCGCACAAGCATTGCATAGTTGCCGGAAACCCACACATAATTACATTAATGATTTCTGTCTTCTGTCGAAGAAGATATGTACATCCATTCGAAATCATTCTGCACACCTATCTTTGACGTACATCGACTAAGTGTTATTAATTGTGTGTAGGATACTAAACCTAAAAATTTGCGGTGCTGAAATGATTCGATAATTGCAGGTGATCTTAGATCATCAACTGTATACCGATCACGCATAAAAAACAGTATCTACCTACTTCAAACAAAACAAGCGAACAATATATCTTTTGAGCAGAAACAATCGTCAACGCATATATCATTGTATCCTGTGTTTAGGCGCATGTCCTTTCATTGTAGCGCACAGAAACATCTTTTCTTCGCAGTCACAACATCTATTGCCTTAGATAATTGTTCGAAGAAGGCGGGTGACCAATAAAGCACTACAATTGCAAAACCATCGTTTGGAGGTGTGAATACGAGCAGATGTTGGCAATTAACTCCAACTGTGCGACCTACGCAATTTTTAAGTGCTTGCCTGGAGCTATGAGTAAGATCGGACTCTTTCTTCTATTTGATGGCGATACTTTTTTTTTTGCAGAAATGTCGTATGTTTCGTAGAAGGAAACATCATCAGAATCTGATTTCGATTTAGTTTTCCCTATCCTTTAGTCCATATTTGCAAACTTTTTATTTAACTATTTACAGAGCATTCATACATTGAAGTTTTTTTTTCAGGTTTTAAAATGTTATAGTGGTAAAACCTCGTATCAAACTTAGGGAAACAGAAGCTGTAGTTTGATAATTAAGCCCATATCAATGATTAGTAGAAATATGCTAGTAACTGTAATAATGCAGCAACATCGATGAACTCAAGGAGGTGTGAATATGAGCAAATTTGAAGCAGGTGTTCCAAAAGGGAGTGTTCTGAGTTTGGGCACCTTTGGGCACCTCAGTGCTTCGTTTCTATAACTCGCAAATAGAGAAGATCTTAACAACGATTCGCTACTTGACATTATTTTGATGTCATTCTCCATTCGTGTGTTTCTTTATTGAGCTCTAGTAGAATATCTCAATCCACTCTATTCTCCACGGAACAGGAATAGGGAAAGTGTTTATGTTATATCATGAGTAGAGTTTGCCTTCCCTATCAGTTGATTATATTGTCATGGATTTTTTTGTAGTTTATTAAAAAAATTTCGTGACAGAGTTCTGCAGGACCAAAACCAGGGAGTGGCAGTTTGAAAGATGATAAACCAAAGGAAATATAGACAATTATAATCAAAGAGCAGTAAATACATATAATTAGTTGATAATAATTTGATTACGTGAATTATTATAACTTGTTTTGTCACTTTATTATGTTACTGATCTTAATATCAGTTTTTATAAATAACTCTCCGGCCAAGTGAAGATCATCGAGTGAAAAATTGTTTTTATCATACAACTAGCGAACATAATAATGCTTTGGTATAGCTTAATTTGAATATTTATGTAGAAAATATAGAACTAATAATAATCAAAATATCAATTTATTTATTCAATTAAAATGACATAATTTGTTTTTTGTGTGGTTTTGTAGTTTATTACGGCTATGTTTTTTGTATAAATTTCTTCTTCTTCTTTTTGCAATGTTCTTGGATGCACTATATCTTACCCTATGATATGATCTACAAATACTCTTGGACCATTGATCTATTTTTATTCATTGCCGGGTCCAATGTCATCTTTTGGTTAGGTTCTTCTCACATTCTCTAGGCTCGAATTGCGGTTCGGCCAATATGTTGCGTCTTTGGCATTCTCACACTTTTAGGAATTGATGTCATCCTTATTGCACTTTTCAAGATAACACTAAATTCCTTAGCAACGAAAGAGCTCTAGAAACCTCGCTCCAAAAATGTTGAACGGATCTATCAAACCTCCCAAACACGTTTCTGAACCCGTGGCATGTTTCTACGACCACTAAAATTACCGTATAATAGAACGAATATATTTGTCAACTTTCGACTTGTAAATCTTTAGTCATTAAAAGTATACAATTAATACTACTGTTGCAGTGGCAGAATTAATGTACTTAAAATTTTCTTACCAATAAAATTTCAAGAACAAAAAAAATTTTCGACGGGTAAAAGCACCGGTGGAATTTGAGCCCATAAGTAGAAAGTTGACACTTTTTGGACTGACGCCGCAGCGAGCAGCGGTAAAGACTATCTTTAACAAATGAATTCGAATGCAATGTTTTACACGAAACCAGCTTTGAAGATTTCTCCATTCTATTTTGGTTCCGAGCTTTAACGTTTCATTCTTCCACACAATTCTCAACTGCAGTATACCGAAACTGCTAAACTCAATTAGTAGAGGTGACATCATCAGATTGAAAATTTTCTCTACTCAAGCTACAGAAACGAGGCACAGATCTCTCTCGATGAATAGCATGAGTGCAACTAGAGCATTTGTTGATGATACTTTTATTTTCAGTGGTCATTCAAAACCGCGGCCTGTCACTATTTACCCACTTGGAAAATTTTCATCAGCTGAAAAAGAGACATATAACTATCACTATTTTGAGAAATTTTTGTGTGAGTGTGAGAGAGTATAATAATCTAATTCTTCAAAGCCAACGGATTTATTAACTCGGTGGCTTCTGCCAATAAAAGTGATATACGAAGGATCGTTTCTGCTGTCATAACTGAATTGTGGGCTGCCAAAAAGATGCCATTTATAATAACTGCTTAATTCATGAATTTTGCCTTATATTAAGAAGCAAGTTTGGTTTGACTATACTGAGCTGCAGTTGGTTTTTCCTGAATGTTCAGGAGATACTGGTCAGCAACATATGTTTTACTTCTTCCAGGTTTTTGAAGAGTTGATTCACTTAAGAAAATCTCTTTTGGGTTCAAACAAAGTATACTTATGCCTATCCCGACACGAGGAAGTGTACCGTCAGTTTAAGGTCATGAGAAGGAACTAGTTGGAAGAACCGTTCCATCCCTTAAGGATGCAGAATGTTGCCAGATTGCCTAATACAGAAGACATAGAATTGATGGACACTATAAGAGAGGGAATCCCAGCCAGTAATTTTAACTCAGTCATAAGCTAAAAAAGCGAGGGCATGTGTATGGCCAGCTGATCTGCCGCTAGGTATCCGCTGCCTATTGACAGAGGACAGTACACATCAGGATTGATGCTTCCTGATGATCTGACTGCTGCTCGACCTACGATGACTGCTGGTCAACATATGGTAACTGCTGCTCAACCAGTGATGACTACTACTTCATCAGTAAAAAATGTGGTAGCGATACCAAATTTCAATATATCACTGGGGTCAGAAATGAAGTAAGATGTCATAACTATATTAAAAACAGTAAAATATATAGTAAAAATAAGTGACATGAGTGAAAAACGAGTCAATGGCCATAACACAGGACGAACAATTTGATGACTAGCAATACAGACTGATTGCATAACAGTTAAAGTTGGTGAGTATCATATTTAAATTAATATCAGAGCACAGACTCATCCAGAAACATATTATATGTCCCTCTTTGTTAGAGACCAGTAGCCCTATTAGCTTGGCAATCCGAATCTTTACCACTTAACCGATTTAAAATGGAAAACTGAAGCCTTGGAGGAAGTTAATTACATATCGGAAATTTAAAGCAAAAACAAAACGACATGCCGTAGACGAGCAGAAGTTATTGTTTTTGGGGTAATATTATCTGGAGAAAAACAAAAGCCATCTGCTGAAGTATAAAAAGAATATTTGTATCTTATGAATTAATTAGAATGAAAATGGAATAAGACTCGAAACCTGGTGTTTATATAAATGCTCCAACGGTTGCTCTGAGTATGCTGAAGAATTTCGATTTGTTAAAAAAGAGTAAAATTAATAAAGCGCTGCCACCTCAGTCTGTCCCAATTGAGGCAAAAATAAGCCTGCCAGGTTTCTATAACATTGAGCCTAATGAACAATTAACTATTTCTAAAGTAGATTTTTAAACTGCTGCCAAAAGACATCCATCAGCAGCTGTCCATCATGCAGAGGAAACTGATATCAAACCGCTGAACTACCAGATGCATTTTCATCTCTGAGGTCACTTTTCATGGTTTCCATAAAAGACTTTTAATGTTAGAACTAAAGAAGATAGCTGACAAACTGTTAAACGAAAGCGTTACTAGCTTTAGTAGCTCACCATACGCATCTGCCGTTGCATTGGTACGAAAGAAGAGCCGGAAGATGTGCTGAATATTGAGGCTTGAATAAACTGACAATTCGATTTAATTGCCTCCGTGGACTACCTTTACGTACCTGTGGAGAAAGAAGACTTAAGAAACGGCTTGCGCCAAGTTGGTGTCACCAAATCATCTACCAAGTACACAATTTTTGTGATCCCAACTGGACCGTAGGAATATCTAAAAATATCATTTTGGCTAAAAAATGCCTCAGCCGTTTTCCAGCGGTTTAAAAATGGTCTCCCTGAAATTAATTGAGAAAACTTAAGAATTTGATGTGAAAATAATATGAATTACCAAATATCTGTGAATTTGACTCGTAAATGATATATGTATATACATCAACTTCACAATTTTTCAACCTACAAATAACAATGAATCTTTTCCTCCTTTATCTTAACTTATACGACGTGAGCTGGCCGTTTGAGGCAATTGGGCTCCAAATGTAAAATATTTATTTACTTTGCGCCATCGGATTCTAACCTTCGTGACATTTTGTCCACTGGATTTCGTGCACAGGACTTCGAAACAGAAGTGCCAATTATCAGAATTCGGCAAACCTTTTCTTAATTTGCATTGAAGAAAACATGTTTTCAATGGCAGTTATGCAATACGGTGGTAGCAATTTGTGCACTTCGCTAGTGCCTATGTTCGTATATGCACCTTCAATACAGCTAGATAAAGTACGAATATGTGCTCTGAGTTTTTCTGAAGAATAATAAATTGCACATCTGTGAATAGGTTTATCTTTCCTGCGGAATGGGCTTAAAACCAACGAAGCTAAATGTCATATTTTTTAATTGTTTTTTCGCATAACTATTCATGCAGATAGGTTAAAAAATATTATTGAAGCTTTGTAAAATGACGATTATATATACTTGTTTGTATTTTCTAGAAAACAGATCTGATCGTTCTTTGATACTCGACAATGTTCTGACTTTGTCGTTAATTAATTTGTCTTAAATCATCATAGAATTTGAATTTCAGCAAAGTTAACATCATTCTGCTTGTTGATTGTTTTTAAATTGCACAACTGAATATGTATACAAATTAATCAATTGCTTTTCCCATTAAGAAATCGATTTCTACTTCGAAAAATTAATAGGAGATCATACTTATTTATTCTAACTGAATCTTGCCCTCACCCTCCATTGCTTATTACCATTCTGTCGTTAAACCCACTCAAACAACTATTTTAGAATGCCATCGATACATACGAAAATATTAGATCTTACATTTGCCTTGTTAGCAACACAGCAAATCTGCTTGAAGTTGAATGCTGTAGGTTCGTAACATGATTGAAACAGATACCGCCATTATTTTATTCATGGGGAAAAATTGATATAATTGACGTAATCCTATTAGAAGAGTTTTTCTTGAAGGATTTAAAAAATACAATTTTGTTATAGAATCAGATTTTCCATTATTTGCATCAATGTATGACGAAGAAAAATGATGAAAAGGTTTTGAATTCTTTGATTGCCAGTTTATATTGTCGAGGGCAGATAGTAAAAGTTTTTACTAAATTTTGTTCCCATAAATTCCAATTTCCTATAATATAATATAATACATATGGTCTTGTACTTACGTGATGATTCTCACAGAAATATTTGAAATATGTGTTTTATTCCCTCAGACGACGAAAAAAAACAAAAGCAAAGCTGGTCGAGGCTATATCCCACCAAATGTAATGATAATAGCGGTACAACTAATGGAAACATTATTTCTAACTTTTTGTCCGCAAAATAGACAAACAGTTCGATTTTCACTACTATACGCTGTTATGTCAGGGTGCATATAAACCTGTGAAAATTTGTTACGGGACCAGCGACAGATTCGATCTACATAGAGCCTACAGCCCTGCCCTGTACAAGTACTACATAGAGCCTACAGCCCTGGTTAATAATTGAAAAATTAACATATGAGCGACTTACATATATTTGAAACTAAATGAATACTGATATTTGGACTGAAGCAAGTAGTAAGCTCAGAAAGGTCCGAAGAAATTAGCGGAAAAGTTCAATTCTAACAGATAAACCAATCAGGTTTGCGATGAGCGAGAGAAAATATTAGTATGTAACAATAAATAGGAAACTTGAAGCATTTATGAAATACAAGCGGAAACAACATTCAAAGAGAGGAACTGAAATTTACCGGCAAGCGTCTCCTTAACATTTTTGACTTCTTATGTCTTCTCTGTTTGGAAATATGAAAAACAATTTGGAATTTCCCTACACACATTCTTGCAGGCAGAGGCACACTGAGTTTCGTCCAGAAAAGATCTTGTTTGTACATCCCTAAATTGTGTGTTAGATTTTCAATGCACTGTAAACTGTTGCAGCGCACTTATACCTCCTACCTAAATGTGAGCTAGAATACTTTTAAATTGAATGAAAAACCACATTTTTTTTCATCTGGAGGGTTGAATTTCAAAATAAATTACGTAAAAATCAAAATTCTTCATCGTCCTCGAAATTTGTGCTGGTATGATATTTAACTAAAATCTTTAATTAATTTTCTATGGTGATATTTTTTTCTCAAAAATGTCAGTTAGAATGAATCAGTTATTTCTGTTAATATTGTAAATGAAAAGAATTAAATTAAATATCGTGCCAAAACGTTATTCCATTGTCAGCCACGATAAAACCGCCAATCAGTCACAGTTTTCAATCCATGACCGACTCAACAGAATGTCTTCTACAGCAGCTGGCTTGAAAATTAGAAACTATTTAACTCGAGATATTCAGTTCAACAGCAATGCTTCATATCGGCCCTTGGGTTGAGGTCTCATCATTATAGGTCTTTCATAGCCGCACACAACAATCAATACGCAAAAGGTTGCAAAGAAAATCGCCTATTTACAAGATCCTTTTCATGATGTTGAACCTGGTCCTGAGTCAAGATCAAATAAATTGCTTTTTAAATGCTCGGCAAAAAGTCAAGATTGGAAAATAGATGTTTCACGCTCTAAGTAGACAATTGGCACTGTAAAGTGACAGTCTCTTCTGTTCGGCCCGATAGTTATTTTTTGCATCTTTTTGTACCATTATACCTGGACCACTTCACTCTGTCATGGACTCTATTTTTCGTTGTGTCTGACATAATGCTATTAACTCACTGGGGTTTCTGTTAGTATTTTTGTGAAAATTCTTAGTAATTCACTGGCACGGGTGTGCAATTATACTGTTTCAGTGCTTAGATGTGCAGAAGTTATCAGTCACGAAAATTGGTATGTAGGTGGCCAATTTTTTTTACGAGTGACACGTTCTACGGGCTAAGGTGATGAGCTCAGACACTTGCGAGTCGGATATGTTGCATACGTCATTTTATTTGTGAAAAGTATATTCCATATGACATGATTGTATCGTCAAGATCTTTTAACAATATTTGTATCGATTTCTTCTAGCTTGTAGTTAAAAGTGGATGAATGGCAGTCATGAATATTTTTTGTGTGCTTAGTAGAGAAGATTTATGAGAAGAATTTGATGGCTGATAGAGAGCACAGATTCTATTTAGCTGTTTTAAGATACGTTTGCTATTTGATCGGTTTCTATATCAAGCAAAGACTCTTAAATAAAATATATACTAAATAAAAGCAGTCAATTAAACCACTAATTAAATTTATACAAATTAAAGCTATCAATTAAAGTTTGATTTTTATTTAAGTAATAAGATGCCAATCATGATTTATCAAAATATTCGTACAACGAAACAAATTAGATCTCATGAGGCTACATTTTATCAGAATGTAGAAAAATTCATTTAGCTTCTCCAATCAACCAACCTTCGTTGCACAAGCTGGGTTAAAAAAAAACACAAATAAAATTATGAAAAACAAAGATAACAAAGCAAAATCTTATCATCGAAATTAAATTGAGAACATTATCTATCGCTCATTTACAATTCATTCTCCCCGAACTTCACTTTTATTCTACCGAATTAAACCAATTACGGTTCCACACCCTTCGCATTGCCAACGCGTTGTCGTCGTTAAGTTGAAAAATGGCAAATTGAATAAGTGACTAAACAGGGCATTGAGTAAATAAAGGGGAGGCAATGGCAATCGCTTATCTGTTTAACAGATTTCTAGACAAAACTGCTACCCTCGACGACGACGTCGACGTTGGCCCAAGTCAATGGTATACGAAATGTGATTCCCTTAATTCGAAATGTACGCTCGACGAAGCAGGGAGAGATGAGCCCAAGAAGGGATGAACGAACGATGCCGAGCAATGATTACCGACTCTTACTCACATATGACTGATTCGAAGCCCGACCTCTGCCAAGCAGCCAAGTTAACCTTCATATATGGATGTAGAAGCAAACGGTGCCTGCATTTATGTACGTACTTGTTTACAGGAGCAGCAGAAACGATGCCGTGTGACATTTTGGTAATGGGAAGTTTATTTAAACACAAAACGATTATACGCACAATGAGGGTAATGAATTTCATCCCCTGCTTATGTTTTCTGCGATGAACAATTGCGAGAAATAATGGCAGTTAACAGGAGTCTCAACGACGCATAGAGGATGATGCTCAGGGGACAACGGATTCAGTCGATTAACAATATTAAGTTTGAAAGAGACTTTTGAAGTGTGCGTGTGGTAAAATCAAAGTCATGAAATGATTTCTCACATGTCATTTTGGGGCAACAGTGACGCACATTAGTCACAACTTTGACGAAGTCTTTAAAGTTTGAAGCCCAAAATCCTGGCAGTGTAACTAAACTAGGCTGTTTTGTTTTGAAGTTTACCAGGATCAACCAGGAGCACGAAGTTTAAAACAAAAAAGATTTTCGATTCCTTTGTCTCTAAGTGGACTCTGCTATTTAGGTATAAGGTGGACTGAAATCAGATATACGATCAAGACCCAAATCAGGTCTTAATCGTATAACTGATGGTCTACCATCAAGGGATCTAACCAGCCCCTCTCAAATTAGTGACCAGCACTCTATATGTTAATCGCCGCAGCACATACATATGCCTGGTTAACAAATCCTTCATAGCATTTCGATCATCTTGTGGTTAACAACCAAGACTGATGTATCCGAAAAATTATCTCTTTCAGTGTAACTACAAATCTAACGGCTTGACAGTTCCATCTTCGAGCCAAAGAATGGTTGTACGAAAATGGGTTGAGAATTTCAAGGGGTTGAGAATAGCGGGTAAACGATCCACTGCTAATAAGGTTTCGTGTACGCAGCGAAATTTGAAAGGGAATCATTATTGCCAATAATAGCGAACACCAGTCAGCCTAATGCTTTAGACATCATTTAACTTTGGCTTCGTAAGCGATTCGTTCCCCGTCTGATTCGTCGTTCTTAGTTATTCATTTCACTACAATTCCTTGGTTCCATCCTGCTCCGCATGCCTGCTAGTTATATACCTACCCTACTGTATGATGAAGTGCCTACTCTAGGAATACTGAGGATTGGATGTGTGTGCACATGTGACATGTCTTTTGTTCGACGGTTGACTTGACTTGGTAAGCGGAAATTGAGAAATTTGTGCTTGAAACATGTTTTAAGTTTCCACACGAAAGCATTTTCAATATCTAATTGAAGATAAATAGGTTTATAAATGTGCTGGTGTGAATGTAATCGTTATGTGAACGATGATTGTTTCAAGGGTGGTTTGTGATGCATGGTTCAATAATTTTCGAATAACTTTGAGATTTTGAATAGATCTTAATTTAAGGTTCTACTTCAAAGATGAATTTCAAAATAAAATCAATTGTGGATAAATATTCAACTAAATTAGATAATTTATAAAATCATATGCAACTGAGATAGGTTTGCCAACTGAACATTTCTTCTATTCTATTCTCCATTGAAGTGCTTATCAAAAAGGTCAGAAGAGAGCTAACTAAGAAGAGAAGGCTGCCAGAAAGTGAAATAATGAGGTGATTTGCTAAAAGGAAGAAGGATGCTACGTTTTCTCGTCTGTCGCAGACAAACGCTCCGAAACTACAATGTAGGTACAATTGTTGGCCGATATATCAATCACTTATTTTTCACGGTGGATGAAAAATCACTGGTAGCAGCAGTGACTAAATGTTCGAAATTACAGCGAACTAGTGTTCCATTGAAATGAAATTTTAGCGATGGAAATCACCAAGAACGAAAAATCACAGCAACCGAAATCACTGTGATCGAAATCACAGCGAGCAGCATCGCAGAGCCAACTAAATCACAATGAATGAAGTCGCAGGCTACGAAAAATGTAATCGCTATCAATTTCGATTACAGTGATTTCGATTACAATGATTTTGATGGCTGTGATTTTGTTTGCTATCATGTCGCTTGCTATGATTTGGATCGCTGTGATTTTTCCCTGACATTTGAATTTGTAAATAGTGTTCTAGTCGAATTTCGTCAAATTATCTCAGCAGTGCATGATCCAAACAAATTGCAATTTGCAGGAATTATTGATGTAAATAAGGAGCAGGTTTTCAGCAAGTAAGGATATGTTCAAATTTTTTACGACAACGTGCATTTTAGGGAACTTTCAGGTACCCCTATATTTCTAAGGAAAGAGGATTTTCGGCAAATGGAAATATGGGAAATAAAAACGGGTAATATTTTATGCTTGGCTTTGATAACGCTTTGAAAATGCCTAGAGCTAACAAAAAAAATGTCAAATGTCAAGTGGTTATAACTTCTACTTGAAACATAAAATCGTTACGAAATTTGCTGGACATATTGGTTCTTATAAGGAATAGGGTTGTGTGATTTTCGATGAATGTTAGGGCAACCCTGTGGATACGGTCATTTCATAGCTATATTAAGATATGCTACCATTAAATTTTCATATGATGAAAAACTTGTAATGGTAACAAGCAGCATCTTTTTGGATTTCTTACGTATTGAACTTTTTGCGGGCTTCTATATAGCTTCCTATGAGATAATTAGGCTAACATTAGATTTTCACATTTCCACATCATGTATCTGGTGTGATGATCTGCTTGTGGTACAAGGAGTTGACCTTGTAAATATATCAATCGTATACAATACGGATCAAGATCTACTCATTTCTTCTGCTTTATTAGAAAAATCAGTTTTTTTTTTAGCGGTTTTCGTGTATTAGAGTGGTTTTTATATTAGATGTGATATAATATGAAAATCTGCAATGAAAAATATTTACTTTTATTTTACTTCTTCTAAGTTTAAAGAGATTTTTATTGTGTTTGATTGCTGAAAATGAAGTATTCTATTCTATAAGATCAATGTGCCCAAACGACTGTACTGACTACAAATCACTATATGAAATCACAACGATTTGAAAATCACAATCATTGTTTGACCGGTTATTTCAAAATCTATAATCATAACCAGTCTTGAAAATTTGTTATTCGTGCAAAGAAAATTTAGAAAATTTCGACTTTTCATTGTCATCAGATCATTGCAAATTTCACAAGACATATTTATGGACACGAGAAATACGCTTTTTATACGCTTGCAGCTGCGCAAGGTACGTAAACAAAAATTTCTTCAAATATACAGCGCATCTGAAAAATGTTTGCTTCGAAGAAGAAAATGCCAACGAATTATAAATTTGATGCTTTGCCTTGCAAGTTTTAGAAAATTCTTATCCCACAAGAACGGTAACCCTTCTCCAAATTGTAAATGTTTAGCACCCGCCGAATAATCAGATCCAATTGAAATTATATATTGCTCTTTATGTGTGTAAACTTGATCATATATTGGACCAGGTCTGGTAGCAGCTTAATGAAAATGCTGGCAACCCTTTGGCAGTGGCCCTATTTCGAAAAATCGTTCAGTAAAATAAAAGTTTTTTGCCCTATAGCTTCCTATTCAATCATCCATTTCAAACGAAATTCACACAGTAGATGATACTAAATATGAGCCATATGATAGAACTTTGGTTAAAAAATCAGGATAAGGCTTCCAGCCATAGTAATTTTCATTATTTCTTTGCTAAGAAAAGCTATTATTGATATTATAATGTTCCTGTAGTGAAACTAATTACCAATCAATTAAGTTCGAAAATTTTCAATTTTCCGCTGATGCCAACCATATAAATTTTATAACTCCGTAAATTTCGTCCTCTATTATGCCTAGTACATACTCTTCGCGAAACGAATTCAACGGTGAAATCCCATACAAAAAGAGCTTTACTGACGAATTGAAAAGCTATTTTTGTATGGGATTCGACCGTTGAATTCGTTTCGCGAAGAGTATAGTACTAGGCATTAGGAAGAAATATTTGATGCAATTTGGTTACATATGCCCATTGTGCTCATGGAATATTTTGTAACATTCCATGATATCCATACATTGATATCCATCCATAGTCAAACATTTCTTCATTCACTCACTGATATTCTCTTCAAAGGACTCACGAATATTCCAACGGGTCAAAAAAAATCATTGGTGAATGCAAACAATATAAATGTAAAACAAGCTCTAAAAGATGTTGATGCTCTTATATCATTGAAACAGCAATGGACGAATCCGATTGAAGAACATTAAAGAACCAACTCAGAGTTTTTCTTAAAATCGAAGCAATCAAATAAACAAAGACCAAAATCGGAACAAAATACAAAGAACAATGACTCAAGTTCAATCTGTCAATATAATTGTGGAAGCAAAACCAGTACTCACTGATAAGAAAATAACAATACTTCAAGTTCATCTTAGGCACATCGCTCAAAATTTAATTTGAACTTATTTTTAGGTTAACAATTCAAAATTTCATGCAGAAAATTTAATTTCAATAATCTGTGAAAAATAACCACACCACTGATGTATTCAATGTGCATGCTTCAGCTACTCTGAAAGCATAATAGCTTTAGTAATTGTCAAAGCTCGCAGTAGCAAGGCGAAGCAGCTATGAGTTTTGGACATGCGACAGCTGCTTCGTAGGTCGGCTTTTACACGGCACAACTTAATAACCATTTTTTCGCAGTTTTTTAAGCTTTCAGCATACAGCTGCACAAATCAGCAAAACTTTCGTCAAATATCCCTAAAGTTTTGTTTCTGCTCAACTTTTGACGCAATATCTGTTAAAATTTGGATGAGTGAAAGAAAACGTTGAAAATTTTATGGTACACGAATCAGCGTACTCGCCTTCTTGCGCTTCACACCCGCCTTCTAAAAACTCAAGATGAATTGACAATATTATATTAGAGATATGAGATATCACAATGCACTTTGAAGGAGATGCGCAAAGAAGTACACTTTTCTTGTGAAAACCGTGATTTAAAGCTATTAAATCTTTTTTATGGAAAATTTTCCAGACTACAAATCGGATTATGCATTTTCTCTGTTAAAGTAACCTCTACTCATATGTTTACGAAGATTCGGATTTGCGGTTATTTGACCCCGTTCAAAAATTTTAGCTGTATTTGGATTTATGAGGACTTTTGACATTTTGTTTACGACCATAATGCTATCAAGATTCGTAAAAAAATCCATAAGATGTAAACTGGAACATAAAATTGGATCAAAAAAATTGTTCCATTTCACAGGTGGTCCGATTTAAAAGGTTCAAAAAGAACGATGAAGATATTTTTCTCAATCTTTATTTTTACCAAAGTCTACACCATAATTTACGTTCAGGTATATATTATTAACGTATTTTGAGTATTTACTCGTATTAGAGGAAAATAAAGTGCAAAATGTTGGTTTTTCACGTGAAGATTGTGCAAATGTTATATTTTTCACAGGAAAATTTAATGTAAAATAATCTAATATAAGCTTGCTTCTTTACGCTCGTAAGATATGCTTGTCCATTAAAACTGCGCAATCCTTTAATTTTTGCAAACGTTGAGGCATGTTTCTTTGGAGAGCATTAGTTTGATGTTTCGTAATTGCTTGATTATGGAATTAGTATTCTGCTTCATCTTCAATCGAAATACTACGATTCGGATTCACTATATGTACTAACAAAAGTCGCTAAGCCCTTCAAAAAAAAAAGATTTTCTCTATCTTCCGTGAGAGATTCGTTTTTGGCCACAAATTGATCGAATTTAGCCAAATTTGGAACGTCTGGAGGAGCATTTGAATTGGCATCACTTTCGATTCCACTTTTGATTTTCGAGTTTACAGCAAACTCACATTGCAAAAACAGTTTTGAATTGTAAGCGGATACTTTTTATTCCAAGCAGATCGCAGCAAGCAGAGAGCTAATATAGAAACTGATTTTGTTTGTGATTTGTCGGTTTTGTTTCTGCATTTCAATATCAAGTGTGTGCATCAATTCACTAAAAATAGCAACCGTCACCCAAGATTTTGTGTTAACTAGCCAACTTATGCCCAAATTTTGGTCTATGGAATTTTCCTTTAACCAGCCAATCTTTCTTTTCGCCGCTTAGACTGCACAGCACTGCAACTGCCACGTGTTCCTTTAAATGCTTTTCATTTGCTCATTTTTCGTATTGAAGGCATAGTGTTTTTTATGAAGTTGTTCTAAAAAATAATCTTGATTCATCAAGATTATAAATATTTGAAGCATCGTAGCCATCAAACAGTATTCTTAGCCTTGGCTGAAACTTCTAAACTGCATCTAAGCCAAAATCGAGATGAATATTGCAACGCGTGTCTTGAAATCACATTATAATTTTGTAGCAATTTAACGAACTTTACACTGAAGTATGTGGGCAAATTTTTGGAGGATGCCTTACAAAACCATTGATAAAAAATATATTTAGCTGGGAGTGTGGTAATTCTTTTTTGAATTGTTTTCTCCCACTGTCTTTGAAATTTCTTTGAAATTGAAATTTTTTTGAAATGAAATTTCCTTTTAATTCGGTTTTTAAGTTTTAAAAAACATTGCGCTTGGCTTTTGCTAACTTTAAGGCCATCGGAAATTTTTCTTTGGTAAAGTATTTGGTTTTCGAGTGTTTGTATTAGTTCTAAGTTGTTATGATCACTTAGTTCGTTGTATTTTACACTCATGTTATTTTTCTCAATTTTTTTACGTTGTCTGAACAAACATTGACATATCTACATCACAATCATCAAATCGATTGCATACATACCTGTTAATATAGGAAAAAGTACAATAATGATCAAGTAGATCAATATTTTATAAGATATTATCAGAATACCACTAAAATTGCAGCCGTCTGTATCGTACCAAATTCTATACATTTAATGGTTTTTCAGGAGAAAGCTGTTAATATTTTTCTGGAAATCTTAATTTATTTTTAAAAGTAGCAAGTACTAATGGACAATTTTTTGTGCATCTAATCTAGTCCACTGTTCGATTGCTAGAGGTACCCTAGTTACAGAGTGAATTTTCTTCTAGAGATTGTAAGTGCGATGATGTTATGGTTCAATTGTTCAGGTGGCTCAATAATACAGTGTCCCGATTAGCAGGTTTTACTGTATTTAAGCTCCGTTATAAATCCACTAAGAACTGAAGTCAGCATGCTATTTACTAGACTATACAATATTCATTTGCTTGTATTATATGCTTCTATAATATGCTTCTATATATTCTATCTTCAACATATTTCGCTAAAAATTACAATACATTTTTTAAAAATGATAATTAATGTTTGAAACCATCAAGCTAAAATAGCATAACTAACAAAATTTCACTATTTTTCATGCCTTTTAAACTTCAAATTAGGCTAAATTTGTACAAAAAAGTAAAGAGATTCTAAAAGTTCCATTCACCATTTATTAATTTACAGGCAAGCAATGCTCTGCCTATTGTTATAGCAAAATATAATCAGATTCACCACGACCGAATTTTTTTCACAATGCTTAGAGAAGTCGGAAATACGTATCGACTATGGAAATCAATGACTGCTTTTTCCTTCGCATCCACTAATTTATTGAATTGATTGATGAATCGATTAACTTTTTTAAAATTCATATTAGAGCTATGCTAATTTTTGAGAAGCATAAATCGTAAACCTCGTCAATTCGTATCATTTATTTAGTTATCAGCTAATTGATTCGTCCCTAACAGCTGTGTGTTTCACTCATATACCATAAATCTACAAAGCCAAATACAATCTGGAACAACCTACAACACCAGATAAATCCCCACGAAATGAATATAGTATTAAATTGTCAATGATTAATTAAAAATTATGAAACCATTACAAAATAATTATTTCCTTTCATCGGGCTAATTACGATCGTTAAATATCTGTGCCTAAAAACAGCTCAAATTCGCCATGACAAGGCATCGCTTGACGTCCCGCTAACTACTTCGCCATCGAATTTTCACTGGCTTTTGTTCTTCCTCTCGTTAATTAGACAAACAACCACCTTTGTGCTTTCCATCCTTCAGAGCTCATTTGAGCAGTTACAACAAACTTGCACACGCCGCGTATTCAAGGCTTCATCATCTTCCGCCCACCGTCGCCGCATTTTAATGCAAACTTGATTGTGAATATTAAACGAGAAAAATTCAAATGACGATAATTAAGCAACAAAATATTCTTTTCAACATAATCCGCGCCATGTTTCTTTCAATTAAATGCTTGGAAATAAGGCAAGCGAATAAGTGAACGATGAACGGAATCGAGCGGCAAAAGCGGAGGGAACGTTTTTCATCGTTTAGGACAAAGCAGTATCTGCACGCTGAATCAGGGAAAAGCTTTCACCGGGCTCCACGAAATTAACACAGTGTAATTATAGTCGAGGTAGCGGTATTGGTAGCAGCAACAACGATGCCCGTATCTTCCGTCCGAAAATAAGACCATTTGTGGTACTATAAATTCTATATTCTCTGTCGGAGGAAAACAATTCAACACGACAAATCCTTAATTTTCCGACAGTTTCTTATGTATACAATGTGACGCAGCTTGTGTTGTCGTTGAGTGAGAGGTTTGGGCGGACAAGTTTGGATGATGGTGGAAAGTTGGATGTTGATGTGTTGGAGCATTTACATTGGGTGTAGGTAAGGTACATGCGGATGAAGGTGCAGCCACAATGTAATTAGTATGAAAAGGAAGAAAAGACAAAATGTTAAAAGATTAGAGTTACCATTAAAAACTGGTGGCCAGCATGAGGCTAGTGAATTTGAAGGGAGTAAGTATTTGAAATCATCAGCAAGAATGAAAAAAAATCTACGATGTATAATCAACAAAGTTTATGCATCATTAAATACAAACTTTTCCATATTGAATTAGAATAATACCAAATATCTTTGATTGTATTTCAAACCCTTGCGAGACCTTTATATTTCAAGCACCACCAGTTAGGATACTTTTTCATCAGATTTTTCGTCCGAAATTTTGACAACAGAAGAAAACTTTTTGAGTGAAATTACCATTTATTATGTAGCAAAGCAGTAGGTACTAAAACTTATCACCTACAATTTTTGTATCCACTAAGTTTCGTATCAGTTCGATAATCGAATCGAAGAAATTGTGAGCTAGCCTTTGAAATCAGTTCATCCCTCGTATTTATAATGCTCAAACTACTGAGTCCGAAAAAATAAATATTTATTTATGTTCAACGACAGAAGACTCATTTTAAAAAAATCACATCACTACAATCTCTGGATAGAAGGTATAACAGCAATTAATGATCTAGAAAAGCAATGCTCCAAACGATGCTTTATTCAAAGTTAAGATTAGCTTATGTCTCTCTCGTAAATACTTGACAACAAATTTTAACTTTACTTGTAGTTATTTCGTTAGCATTTGCAAATTTACTGCACACGTTCAGAAACTATCCTCTCCCAGTGTAAGCATTATTATCAAGGCAATGAACACGTAAAACGACTTAATTATTGTGTGCCTCACCACAGTCCCCAAAGCAATTGGCGCTACCCTGCTACAAATTAATTATTAATAACACAGATACAATTTACCGCCCTCCCACCCTTTACAATTTTTCAAGTCTTCTGTGGGTAAGATTTACGCTTCATTGCCCGAATCATGCTCCTCTAACTTAACATCCACCCCCTCTTTAAATTAAATATTTATTTGCCAACCACCCAGCTAGGTAACTGATACACTTTCCACATCAAACTGAATCTGACAATCCGATGTGGTAAACGAAAGTTTCGTCTTTGTTGTCGCTTGTCGTTACACCCTTTCCATAGTGGCTAGGCACCAGCCGAACGAGAAAAGAAAAAGCTCAGCAAAACAGATAGCTTCAAATGAACAACGTTTTTCCGACACCACAAAAATTTTCCACCACCTACACGTCAACAGTTCTGAAATGAAGTGAAAATTGTCTACTGCAGACAGATTTCTCAGCCAAAGGGCGGGGAAACGTGGTGCTTGCTTGTCGCCAAGGGTGGAAATTCCGAGAGTGCTGAGAAGAAGTGTCGTTCGAAAGGTGCTGGGCGACACGTCGAGATGACGAAGAAGAAAAACATAATTTCCTTTTGATTGCATTGTTTCCTCCTTTCGAGAACTGTACACCCTTGCCAAAGACGAGGGTGCATTCAGGCGATACGAAGCCCGCACCTCCGTTGTCTCCTGCATCAGCGGAAATTTTGCACCCTTTGACTTGAATAAAAACTGAAACGGGACGAGTATTCAATTGTGGCAAGTCAACTGGGGAGGACGGGGTTGTAGCGACGAATTTTATTGTCCCAAGGATAATAATTTCGCACTTATATGCTGACAAAAGACTTCCATCTCCACTACAAGAAGCAGCGCTGGCGATTGTGAAGCTATTGCAAGGGAGGGTCATCGTTCCTGGCAACTGAAAATCTCGAGAAGCCACCATACTACACGCTGCACTCACCCCATTTGAGCCGCAGCCTGTTCAGACGGAGCGTCCCCGACATAACTTGTTGGCAATTAAGTTTCATATTGACTGCCTTGCCCCTTGCGGGAAATTCGAATGCAGTGAACGAGACAACTCACCCATAGAGTAGGAAGGCACGAGCAACGGACTCCATAGCTGCCGAATTAGAATGCTCCGCCCAGCTGAGCTATTTACCAGGGGCTTATGTAGTGAACTGCGACTGCCCAATAAGATGGGGAATCGTTGGTAGGAGTGTTTCGCAGCCATTGCAGTTCGACTGCCGCTTTGGGTGCAGAAACCGCAGTAGATATTCTTAGGTGCAGTCTTCGAAACTCGTTCTAGGCGGTCTTCGCGCGACGGCTGTCGGTGGCAAGACACAGCGCACCGCCTCCGAAGCAGTCGAGCATTGATTCGAGCCAGTTCTGGTGGCCGTTGGACTGTGCATTCCTCCCCGTGGTGGTTTCGAGCGACTGAGATTATTGGGAAACCAGTTGGCAGTTGTAGACCAGTCGTGATCTTGCTTAGACGTTTTTCTTGAGGTTGTGCTGCGACCGAGGCTACCGACTCGATCCAAATTGATTTGTTTATTTTGGTATTGGTCTTCGTGCTATCAGGCCGTGTGACAAATTTGTTCTATCATTACTGCCGGTACGAGTGTGTAGTGCGAAGTTGCCACTTGATTGCGTGACACAGTTGTCTATCAGTTAAGATTTAATGGAACCTTCTAATTTCGAGTGTTTTCGATAAACGTTGAGTGAAAACAGAGTAGAGCTTATCACGCGATTGGTTTCATTCTGTCCATGTGTTCATGCAGCAATGTAGTGACAGTAACATTTTAATCCAAGTAGATAAATTGTGATATTACTGAATTTTGGAGACGGTGTGAATTTCGCAGTTTCAGTGTAGCAACTTGAAGATGGATTTGGTTTCATCGAAATAATATTGTTATGTGTGCGAAATTATTGAGATCACTGCAGGATACGACCTCATAGTTTTTGTGAATATATGGACAAAATTCATAGGTGTAGGAATCTAAACCAACATTTTACGTAGTCAAACACTATTTATGCTAAAATCTTCAGGAATGACTGTGACTGGTATCCGTGCAATAATGACGAGCCCGACGGTTCCGCCGCAACAGAAAACTAGTTCGCGAATTAGCAATTTCAGTGTGGCCAGTTTGTTGGCCGACACGCGGCCCAAGAGCTCACCGGAGCCGGCGGACGTGTTGCTTCCCACAAACCTTTCCGCCCATCATCCGAACCATTCAGTCCCGCCACATCACAATAGCAATAACAGTAGCCCGCCAAGTGCTCATCATCTGCTGCATCATCCAAGTCTGACCCACCACAGTCATCATCAGCCTCCACTTCCCAGCTCGTCACCTGTTTCATCTATCCAAGAAACGAGTAGTGTTAGTACAAAAAATGAACGACACACACCGCATAGCTCCACAGAATCGGAAGTGGACTATGATTCGAATCAGGAAGAAGAGGATTCGATTGTTGATATCGAGGATATGAATATGAATGATTCCCGATCGACACCCGGACATGATAGCAAATCACCGCCTGTACCAACCAGTATGTCAGCCGCAGCTACGGTGGCAGCTGCAGCAGCCTCGTCCCAACTTCTTGGTTCATCGGCTGCAGCCCTGGCAGGACACGTTCCGATCAGGCCCACACCGTTCAGTGCGTTAGCAGCAGCGGCTGCAGCTTGGGGTGGAATTGGCGGTGGAGTACCGTGGCCTGCAGCAGCGGCACGCCAAATGACACCGTTCGGCCCGCCCGGACTATTTCCGGGTCAGGGATTCGGACCCGGTGGCGTTGGAGGAGGTGAGTTTAAATGTAAATACACATTCGATTATTTTATTAACTGAAATTCGATGCAAAGGCAATATGCATGATTAGAGATACGATCATTTTTTTTCTGTATTTCGTACTGATTTCAATCGTGTATTTCATGAAAATGGTGAAAATTAATAAAGAAAACCGTATTTGAGAAGAAGAATTTCTTCACATATTCTATAAGATTTCAAGGCCTTAAAAATCGATTTCATATTTTGATTTGAAGAACCCATTTGTTGAAACTTGACAGACGATTTGTCGGCAACGAAAGAAATCCAATTAGGAAGCATTTCTTACTACTCATTTCGATTCTCAATATCAGCATAGACTATTTTCGGATATTTGCAATTCATTCCTGTGACATTTTATTTTGCCTATTTACGAGGCTCTAATTTGAACAAATTCACGTTTCTTAACATAGACCCGGGTAGAACTTGAATGCATATTTGCAATACAAATTAGCCCATGTTTCCAGCGAAATCGTTGAAAAACACATCGACCAATACATGCTTCAAAGCCGGTGAGGTTTTCAATTATTTACAAAACAATTTTAACAGTTGATTTAATAGTAGATTAGTTTCAATGTTGGCTTCGATAATTTGTTGCGACGTCATACAGACTAGAGAAATGCGACGGTCTATGCATAATTTATTTTGAAATAGTGTGGATGGCGTAATAAGTGCTGAAATTTACTAACCGAGCACAGGATAGTTTGTTTTTTATCTTCCTGTATTTAAACTGGTTTTCACAAAAATTCACTGTTTGTAAAAAATAGAACAAAATTAAGAATATCGTGTAGTTTACGCTGCATTAGTTAATTTTGTTATGTTGAATTGTTTGACTTGGGTAAGCATATAAGCATAACCCAGTCAAACAGAAACTGATTGTGCCAAAGTTTCCTCAACATTGGTACTACAAATATTTATTGCTCGTATTTATAAATTAAATATGGCTAAATATATATTGTTTCGGCTTTAGACATGAGAGCCTCAAACTATGACGCTGAACTCCCACTCGAATTTAGTCATTCATCTTATGAATTGTGAAAACCACGATTTGCCATGAACCTAAAGCAAATTAAATTGTGTATTTCGTAAACATAATATATATTGAAAAATTAGAAATAATCAAGCAATCTTTCTTTGGAAAATCATGTGTCCACATAATTTATCTTTTTGCGCTTCAAAAGTACGAAAAATACAAATTTTCGTTTCCACAAACATGTTGAGTCCTGGAATCTGTTTACCACGTTACTTCTAACTGATGTAGCAAATAAATTATTTTTTCTTGTATGTTGCATTCATTTTTATTTTATTCTTTATTTTTACAATTTTTTTTAATGCAGCTCTCAATCTACTGTTTTGTTGAATTTAGTGAGTTTATTGCATTGTTCTTATTATCAGCAGAAAATTTTGATCAGTTTCTCCTTTGGTCTACACGAGCGAATGATTGACACCTAAATCACCCAGCAAGCAGTATATATAAGCTAGATCTAGAATAATATTTCTTGACTTAATTTCCGAATTTTTATTCGTTAACCCCGTCCCACGTTGGGCGCTAATTATATTGCTATAATTTCCGAAGTTTGACGAATCCTACATATCCTTTCGAAGACAGAAGATTTCATTCGGTGAAAAGTGTACCAGTTTGGTGTGTAGTTGAGTACGCAGAAAGCCTAGTCGGGAAATAATAAATCATAAATAGTAATAATATTTCTAAAATTTAGTCCGTTGACTTATTTGACTTTTCATTTCACAAATTGACTATTTAAACACTCAGTCCGCTTCAAAACATCTCGACACTTTGTGATACCTTGTAAATTAGTTCATTTTACCTGAAAGCTGTTTGAAAGAAACTCAGCACAAAGCTGATAATAATAATCAATAATCATTGTTTGTCATGGCCCACCAGCCGGTGATTATTTATTCTATGTCTTTTCAATCTCCTATCAAGGTCAATATCAGATAATTTCTGTTTCATTCAATGCACTAGTTGCACTAAAATTCTAGTTGCTTTCAATTGAAGTCAAAACAGTCCGTTATATTCTTATATTTATTTTATTAAAGAATTGTATGTTCTATAAGAACATAGCAGTCAGTTATATTCTTATTTTCTATAATCTACTCCGTTCTTGGAGTTTGATTACTTATTAATATTAAGTAGAGATACAGTTTTTTCTTGACATCACATATGTCAAAAGAAATTGGGACGTAAATTGCTTCAGTCTCTAAAAAATATGTTAAAAGCAGGTGTTCATCCTAAACATTGTCGTCTGGCATCCTATGTCTTTGAAGAAGCATGCAAACCTTCACCTAAATTTGTCAGTTTTTCTCAAAATTCTTGTCCCTCAACCGAATAGGACCTCTTTAATAAAGAAACTAATTCCCATCAAATTAATAGGCTCATATCAAAGTTCGAAACGTTTGATGACAGGACCGACGATAAAACTATCAACAAGCAAAATTTACGATATCATCTAGTAGCACCTGTGTGTCACTTAAAATGATCCTTGACACAAAAGAAGTTTGCGACAATCTATTAACCTGTTTGAGTCCTATCTAACACGCAAGAAACCCACATCGTCACGACAACCGATCATCAGCCTAGGCGGTTTCGACAAAGCAAAAACAGAGCACATTCCGCTTCAGGTAAGGTGGACGAACATATTCGGTGAGCTATCAATATCCGAACAATTGAAAGAACAGAAAGGCAGCGAATTGAATCTTATCTTATTATCTTTCTGGGATACTTCGAGCGATAATTTGTAGTGTATCAGCTACATGTCTTTTTATTAGTAATATCATTCTCAAGGTCTTAACATGCCAATTCGTATTCTTTCGAATACCTTCCCATGTAACCAAACAACGTCACAAAATGAAATTCTATACAATTCAATCGTTTCCCGAACAAAAAGAGAGAATTTATTTCGCCATAAAATCATCACTGTACAAGACACACTTCGAAACCGGAATCAAATGCAATTTGTCAACAGCAGAGCAAATGTTGCAACTTCAGAAGTCAGCCCGTCAGTCGGACTGTAATGCGTTCACACGTGGAAACTATCCTGAAGAAGCAAATGTGATTCAATAAAAACTAGAGTTCCCATGCTCTATCGTGAATAGCTTTCAATAAAATTTAGACCATATCGTATCGAAATTTACATTTCTGTAGATAACGTCGCGCCCGACCCGAGCGTTTCATGCTTGTTTCGAAGTTTTTGTAATGGTTATTCGATTCCAATAGGGAGTAAATATACATATCTAACCAACAGCTTTGACAATCACAGATAAATCACTTGTGATTTTATCACACATATGAGCTAGGCTCGTTAGATTTTATTCTAGTAACGGCAACAAAGCAATGCTCGCTCGTTCAAAAAGCAATAAGCTCGAGCACAAACTGCCTTAATGCATACGAACGCTATAAGAAAACATCTAATTAGGCTTGACAAATTCAATTTATCACAATCCATCAATTAACTCTGCTAACGATCCCAATAGCAAACAGATTATAAAGAAGCAGAGCAGGCGAAAGGGTTTGTTCTTTGTGACACGACCAGTCAAAATCCGATGGTTTTGTTTCGGTTGATGGGGGATCAAGAAGTCTCAACTGCAAAGCCTGCACAAAACAACGACACAACATACTGGTTGTATACGGCTAACTAAATATTATTGGGATGCTCCCCAAGCCGATTCTGGTGGCAGTTGTTTGACTTGTTGGTGACATGTATTTGCAAGCTCTATGTCATGTTTGGGGGATAGTTGAGAGACAGAATTTTAAGATTCAATTGTCTTGTCCAGGATCTGTGGGATGAAATAAAGGTTTAAATTTTGATTTGTTGGAATGTTAGTTGAAGTGATTTGCACTAAATCCAAGTATTTATTTGTGCCATATTATTAATTTCATAAGAATTTTGTTTCATTTGAAATGTTTGAAATTGTTCCGCACTGCAACTTTGCCTGAACTTGGGCATAAAAATATAGATCGCTTTAAATTGTATGAAACTTGAAGCAAATTATAGAAACAATCATTCAATCGCGACCAATGAAAAAACGTTTTTGACCACTTTTTGGCTCCCACGCAAAGCTATCAAACCATAAAATTCGAAATTATTCCAATCGCCCACCCATTTAGTCTACTTGTTTAAGCTTTTACGATTGAATGTTGGAAATAAGGTTAAAATGTAATAAATAAATTTCTTCATTTCAATTTTAAGTCACCATTCCTCATATTGCATTTATTTATTGATCAGCTCGTTGCCGCTTTCAACAATCCAGTCTATTTCTGGCATCTAATAAAAAGCTTGTTAGCACAATAATAATTCAACTTCGAAACGGGCATATTATATATATGTTCACTCAAAGCACTTGTGCATGGGCCCAAACACCATTATTTGTTGTGTCATTAACTCGACAGTGGCTGACTAAATTGACGATAAAAGGTGATAAAAGAGAAAGAGATTTGATTGTTTCGTATTGTGTTTCGGTATAAGATTTGTATCCAAAAAATACCCTGGCAATTTACATTTATAGTAATTTTCAATTGTGCCATGAATAGACAAACTTAAACTGACTGTAAATAGCCGCTTTGCATTATGTTTGTATTTATAACTTTCAAGCCATGATAATTTTGTTTGATTTACAATCCTATTGTGAACTCACTGTTGACCACGACGCCATGAATTTGATTATTGAAAATGATTGACACTTTAATATGTTTATCCACTTGTAGTAATGCATGTCCTGTTTTAAATATGAAATGAAGGCTATGCATGATAATTTGTTGTAGCTATGCTATTATATTTTCCAATTCGGGCAATAATATAGACAAAAAATGTTACCACGCTGCAATTTTTACAGATATGCAAGGTTTAGAATGTTTTATAGAATATCTATAGAATGTTTTATAGAATATCTATAGAATGTTTTTTTGCGAACGTAATATTACGTCTTTAACTCAGTAATTTAGTATTTCAATCAGCATCTAATACTGGACTTTTCAGCTGGAGCTCAGCTACGAAAATACTTGCTATCAGTCAACTTCAAACAAGGTCCTATACTGAAATCAGATTCTATCATGAACATACCATAAACACTCACGAACTTAGATTAAATGTATTAAATGTTTATTCTTGTTTTTAACCGAATGCCACAAGATAGTCATACCACGCTTCAAATAAAAGATTGGAAATAAGGGGATTTTACATCTCCAAACATGTATTTGCAGCTATTATGAAATCACTATTAGTACCTAAAATATATAATTTTCTAAGACGTTCAAATAATATCATCTGGCTATTTATTCATAATTGGTGAGATCATGAAAACAAATTAATTAGAAAGGTCTTATCAAGTCCAAATGAAATAAACTGGGCTGCTTTATCTGTTGACTAATTACTTTTATGGCCTCGAATCAGTTTGGTTGGTTGCGAGCAATCAGCTTACAAAGTGTCGCGAGATCATCTCGGTTAATGTCATGTGTCATGCGCGCTATAAATGCGATGATGATATTGGTTTAATATTAATGGAAACCAAAATACGTGTGAGTTGTTGAAATGAAAATTGTAATTAAAACTTAATCTATCGCAATGCTCTGTAATTAATAAGCGGAAAACATAAATGACAAAGTTACACCATGTGGATTAATGATTGATAGACTCACATCTTTTTTTTTGAAACTTTGTTTTTCTAGCTATAACTTACGAATGTATGCATTTGCGAGTTTTCAATAGTGATTTTTGTTTTATTTCGGTCTTAAAATGAAGCTTATTGTCCTAGTGCATTATTAACACTATTGCCACCAAGGAAAAAAGTCGTTCGTTCTGAACGCTATTTTAAAATAGCTTATATCCTTTTTCCTTATGGGGAAAAAGAACTACTCTCTTGAAAAACTAAAGTTGGAAACGTTGATTTCCAAAAAAAAACCTGCCCAAACCAAAAGTCACAATGATATCAATTTAGTGGTGGGAGCAACTCTCGAAAAAAATATTTATTTATGCAATTTATTTAGTTATTTTATATATTCCAATCCAACCATGATCACAAATCGAGTTTTGCGTAAGTGAAAAGGTAAAGTTGTGTAACTACAATCCATTGCTAGCCATGGATTTTTGTTGGTGCCCAATTATGAATGATTATGGTTTGTCTAAGTCAATTCAAACCCCGATTCGCGGTCGTGGTTAATCATCTATGACTTTGTTCGAACCACATATATCACAATCGCTGCTTTATCAACTCGCGTACACAACTTTCTTATAACTAGACTTAAGATTAATAAAAAATGATGTCATAGTTCAAGGAAATGGAACAGCCACGAACAACATAAAAGAACATAAAAAATGTTCTATAGAGTGAATCCAATGACAAATAGAAAATTTAAGCAGCTCCAACCAAATTGTCAATTAAGTTTCGTCAAACGATTTTGATTGTTTGTTTTCGAATGTCAAATGATACAACATGATCCCATAGGACATTGGTTGATGTAAAAAAAAATTGATAGATTTTTGTAATTTTTTAATCAATTTTTTCTTTTATTCCAAATTAATTTTAATTCTATACATATTTTGCCCTACTAACCACAAAGGGCCTGTCTACATTTTTGTCATTTTTGAGTTGACACCGGATTCAAAAACTACATATTCAATTAGATCACTCTACAAAATATGAAAAACCTATCTTTTGGGGAAGTACATATGTTAAAATCAGTAGTGAAAAATCTCCCCATCTACAAAAAACGTCGCACTACTAAGCATAAAGGTTCTATCTACTGCAGATAGAACTTTTATGCTTAGTAATGGGACCAGTTTATCGTTTCATGCTGCTACAAAACAATCCTACATAAAATCTATCTTCCACAAATATTTTCAACGTGAAAGCTTTTATTTGAGATGTGTCTCAAGTAAACGTATTTGTATCCGTGTTTAAACTATCATTACGTTTGAAGGTGTCTGCAGCATTTAGAAAAACACAAATCATTGAATATCTCGAAAGTGCTAAAATGTAGATAGGCCCTTTATGGTTAGTAGGGCAGTATTATCTATAACTTTTTGACACTTTTGGCGTAAAGCCATTATCCCATCGAAATAGAACTTCTGTGTTTTATCGGTGAATGATTATCACAGTACTTTTTTCAAGGCAGCTTTAGACCATCAAGGAAGCTTTGCAGATTGACTTTGGAGTTGTTTGTAGTGCTTCATCTTTCTTTGGCCACTAATTTTTTCGAACCGTGTTCTCGTATTTCACCCACTTTTCATCGTCCGTAACGATTTGCTTAAAAAATGAGTTGATTTCGTTGAGTTTCAGTATTGAATCGCTGATAGAAAATCGGCCAATCAAATTTTTCTCTGACAATTCATGTGGCAACTTCTATCTCTTGACACCTCAAATGACAGTCTTCCTCAACCATTTGCATGATTCGATCGAATTTTTCAGTGAAGAACAAGACCGAGGTTTATCTTTCACATCGAAATTTCCTGAACGGAAGCAAACAAACCATCTACATGCTGTAACATTTGATAAAACATTTTTGCCGTAAATTTTTCAGTTTTTTTTTCAGTTTTTATTGGGCTTGCACAGCGTTTTGCCTTTTTCGTGGGGAAAATTTCAGAAACTGCACTCATTTTCACACTTACATGTATAAATTTGGACACGATTGACGAGATACGAAACTGTGCATGAACATTTTAAACTGAAATGTCACCATTCAAATTCGCGTCAGTATGATATAATCTAAGTGTTGTCCGATATCTGACACCGACCACCATCTAGTGGTAAAAAAATCCCAATACTTTTTGATTTAACCAATATATCATTCTAAAGGATTATGTAAGTTTAAAATTGACTCTATGTTAAACATATCACTGTAACTTGTCACTTCGGAATAAATTCTTGGCACTATATTTGCCATGAACACTGATGCATCAAATTTTCAATCAAATAGGAAAATTGCATTTGAAAATATTTTTTTCGTGCTAAAAAAAGTTACAGTAGCAGTTTGACGAAATACATAAATCATTTACGCGATACAACTCCCTAACTTTTTCGTGTCCCAAAAATGGCGTGCTTTAGCTTTGAACAAACTTTTTCTGCTTGCGACTTCTAGCAGAATGTTTGCTAGTGTCAAATAATCAGCTGTGCTGCCTATTTTGAGTCAAAAAGTTTACACCTTTACAGTCTATAGTTTTCAAGGCGTAGATAAAAAAACGCTAGGGTATTTTACAGTGGCGACAATATTTTTTGCTGATTTTCGAAGAAAACTAATGCTTCAATTATTTTGCACAAAAATAAATTGTACATATGTTATATTGGGAAATGGAATACGTTTGGAGTTTTTTTCTCCAAATTTTTTATTTATTTAAACAATTACTTGTAAACCTTTTTTCTCAAAGTTTGCTCCATTGGAAGTGATAGTTCAACCAGATGTTAAGATGCATTAGTCTTAAAAAGGAGCAGGTTTTATCGATGCTAAATGAATGCCCTGGCAGCTCTGTGGTAGTGGTAGTATCTTGAGTTTTTCCAAGCAAACTAAATAAAAATTTCTTGCCCTCTAATTTCTGATATAGATATTAAACCAACCTTAAGTTCCAAAGTCGAAATAGCCTCTATGTGAAGCAAATCTGATAAATATTTGACTGTGAAATTAGGTAACGCTAATTTTTGCTGCTACCATTGAATTTTCAAATTATCAAACTATAATGAGCTTGTAATGGAAATAAGTAATAGATATTTCGATTTTAAGCTTTTTTTTTTTGTTCGATAACCTCGAATGTCATGTCATACCAATTTCATTCAATGCAGTCATGGGATCGAAAGGAAACTCGCAGAGGGATTTTTGGCTGTGGTATTAGCTAAAGGTTGCCAACACCAGGAATTTTCGTTATTTTTGTACCGACAGCTGTTACCATTTCATTTTCATACGATGAATACTTCGCAATGAAAATCATAAGTATACTAAGAGTACACTTTTGTATGTATACACTGAAAGAAAAATCTTGGTAAAATCAACGATTTTCCTTAGTTGTTTTTGCGTCAACTACGGGCTATAGTTAAAACAACTATAAGAAAATTGTTGATTACTTTTATGCACCATGACGCGTAGTTGATAAACAACGTCCGTGGTGCAAAAAAAGTAAGCAACTACAAACAATGGTATTCCAAAAATATACATAGTACGGAATAGTAAATGACTTAAGTCTGTGGTGTGGAATTATGTTTGTTGAAAATGGTTGATAATTCAATATTTTGTAGTGTTAAATGAATTGATGCTTATTTTCCTGCAGATCAACTTTTTATCGTAATTATGAATTCGAGGATTCAACTGTGTTAATCCTCGAAGGTTTCCATATTTTTGTATCAGCAAAGTCAACTACTTTTAGAAAGAATCTAGAGTAGGAAGAACTTTTTTCCGTACTTCATTCGACAAATTTTAATGAATTTTTGCATTACTATAAATAGTAGTTAAATCAACCACGACTTCTTCTTTCAGTGTGCGGTCACTGCTTCGGCGCTGCACTGCATTGCAATGCGTTTCATTTGCCTAATTCATTAATTACATAAAAAGCGTCATACAACGTAATATAAAGGCTTCACAGCATAACATGAATATGTATTATATCGAACAGCAAACCGAACACAATTTCGCCATGTAGCATATGAAACCTCTATGATAGAATAGGAGTATGAGTATGAGGAGTATGAAAAATCAACAATTTTCCTTTGTTTTTTTTTAGCATCAACTACGGGCAATAGTTAAAACAACCATAAGAAAATTGTTGATTACTTTTATGTACCATGACGCGTGGCTGATAAACAACGTCCGTGGTGCAAAAAAGTAAACAGCCACAAACTATGGTATTCCAACAATGTACATAGTACGAAATAGTAAATGACTATAGTCTGTGGGTGGAATTATGTTTGTTGAATTTAACAATTGTAGAGTGGTTCGCTTACTATGAAAATTGTTGATAATTCAATATTTTGGAGTGTTAAATGCATTGATGTTCATTTTTCTATAGATCAACTATTTATCGTACTTATGAACCAATAAAGATAGTTGAATCCTCGAAGATTTCAATATTTTTTGTATCAGCAAAGTCAAATACTTTTATATGGTCAAATTAACTATTTTAGCATAGTAGAAAGAACCATTTTCCTTAGTTAATTCGACAATTTTGAATGATTTGTTGCAGTACTATCAATAATAATTAAATCAACCACGACTTTTTCTTTCAGTGTAGTAAAATAAAATAGTTAACCTTTAGTGTAGTAAAAAAGACAACGACAGTTCTTAAATTTGTAGGCAAAATTTGAAATACAACTGAAAATTGCTACCGAAATTCCACAAATATGTGGTGATTTCCATTTTCAAAATTCGGTTTATTCTGGATGTCGAATTTCAGTGCCTGCTCCTTCTGACCGAGAATCAATGTCAAACATTCTACTGATTACACTGTCAAATTTCGATGAATAATGTGGTCGTATGTAAACCAATTTGGCGATTGATACACCAATTAATAACGAAAGCGCTGGTGAGAGGCAAGCATTAACATTGGTGGTAGGTAGCATTCCACTGGTTCGATCGTTCATAATTTGGAGGAAGTGGGCTCGATGAAAATGTGTGTATGTATGAAATCCATGTTTATTCTTATATATAACCTCATTCTTAATTTTCGCATTAGCTACAAAATATAACGAAAATCTGCATATTGTGATATTTCTATGCAATTCGTACAAATATCCAAAGGACTTTTCACGAAAAATCAATCCCTTTTGCACATTAATAGACATTATAGTTCATCAATCACAATATTTCACAATGTGTCACGGCATCCGAAAAAAGACTACGTACAATCTTCGACAATCTAACGAAAATTGCAATTTCGCTCATTATTCATAATACTGTGTAGTGTGATTCGTTAAGACGATTAATGACACAAATTAACGATTAATTAATAACAATTTGCATATCACATTTCAACTTTGAATATCGTCTACGCTACGAGAAGGCTAATATGAAAAATACTGCAACCCGAGCTGCGATGCATGCATTCATTCAGTCATGCGATTTTCGTCTTTTTTGTTTTGACGATTGTGACCATGATAACCCACATGGGAAGAGAATGGAGGGTGTTTGGTAAGAGCAGATATACTTAGTTGCCAGCAGCTTTCGAAAATTTAATTATAATACACTTTGTACAGGCCAAATATATCCATGCAGTCTGATAGAATCTCTGAAATTGTTCCTTGTTTGGTATTATTTATTAATTCAGATAGTTTGTCTACATAAGGATGTAATCGATATGAGAGCTTTTCAACATATATACGGTTAGAAAATTTTTCGTTTTTATCCTAGGCTACAAACCCCATTTGTAAAAAAAAATTAGCAACAGAACAGCAAACAAAACCATCAGCCGGAAGATAATCTTGTATTGCATGCGTGACACACAAGCAACTTTTTATGCGAATTAAATTGAAATGAGGAGATAACCCGACGGGCAAAAAAAATAAAACGTCGAATAAGAAAAAAAGAAATGGAAAAAACGAACGAGAGACATTTGTACTGAAATGAGACTGCTTTTGCACGACCAATTACAGCTGCTAATTAATGTTTCTTGGTGAGATTAATTAATTCCATTTCGGATTCGCTTTTTGTACGTCGTGTTTTTTTTTCATACATCAATGCATACAAGTATGCGAGAAAACCCTTTTCCGAGTAGTAAGTAGCAATTGTACTTCATGTTTCTGGAATTCCTTTTTTTCGAGTCGTGTTTCCCGTGTAAGGAATGCGCAAAGCCACCAAGTACTTGGGGCCACTTATCCCAATACGTTGCATTTTAATATGAATGTTTGTATGTACGTACGTGGTTTCTGGTCGTGATCCTGACTGTAATTTAGTTAAGACTTTCAATGCTTCTTAATGAAAGAGCTTGAGCAATCCAAGTAATTTGCACAAGACGACATTCGCGCGATTAACCATTTTTGGTCGTACCTACGCCATTAGGTCATCACTAATTGATCGCTAGTACTAATTACCAGAATTCGCAAAAAGTTTTTCAATCGATTGGAAATGTGATCGTACATTCGTTATCGAGACTCAAGTCTGGTTCGGGTTAGACAATGTATACCTGATACTTTCATCGAGGAAGCGTTAAATTGGCAACACGGACTTACCTTTGAGGCGCAGAAAACGACTTTGGAAGAAAGTGGTGGAAACAATTTTCTTCCACAGTGCATCCACAAGTCTTTCGAATGAATAACAGGTTTAGGTTGCTCATTTTGCAATTTTAAACGAGATCGATTAGACGAGTCTCAATCACAACGAAAAATATTTCAATTTTGCAACATGCTCAAATACCTTGTCACTCCTTGTTCGCAAAGTGTTTGCAATGATTAATTTTCCAATTACCGGCAAGAAAAATTTTAATCACTGCCAAAACAGTTCGATCTGGGTCGTTACGAATGCGTACTTCTGTATCATATTAGACAGTTACTGCTATCGGTATTGAGGAGGCTAAATACACATGTCGATTTGCTAAATGACAGTTATTTTTGAAATGTACCTCTTGTCTAATTAATTATCCCGTAGGTGCTTTTATACTATTGAGGCTATTTAGTGGTGACTTTTTTGGATCTGGAATTCAAGTTACGGCTACTTTGATTGAAATCAATGATCGCTAGCAAATTTAGTGCATAAATCTCATCATTTTATGGGCAGATTTGTGTTTGTTCGTTGTATTTTTTTAAGTTACTTTCTTCAGTTACTTTGAAGGAATAATATCATAGTTTTCACATATTCTTAAGAAGTAAAAGGTGTGATCGTGTTTTTATATTAAAAGCGTCATAGTTTTTCATGAGATAGCTCTATATTTGAACTACCTTTTTTGTCAGTAACTATTAACTTGTTTCTAGTGTCTCTTTTTTTCATTCTCAGCGCTAGCACTTCTCTCTCTTTTGAAAACCGAGTTAAATTTGTAAGATTTAAAGAGCAATGAGTTTCGATGCACTCCCTAATAAATCGCATCATGTTTGCAAGTAGACTCTCACAAATATTTCAGGAATTTATCATAAGTTGTTCCCTGAACTATTATCGTTCATAGCGGTGGCAAGTTCGTCTGCGAATAATTTCCATGTTTGGTTGCAGGTATATCTGGCAACTAGAACTATGTTACTTAGTTGAGATATCTCACATCTTATGGGATATATTTTCTCTTGTCGTTGAACACTATTTTCACATGTTTCCGCACCATAATATTGCAGCTATGATTGAAAATAATCAACAAATTGATTTTATGCTTTTACTAATCGGATCGTGCGGCGATGATAAATGTACACACTAATTCAATTGATTCAAGCACGTAAATGAAAATGATATCATACATAGATTGATTGCATGATAGGCTTAATGAATTAGTTTTGATTCATTTTCAAGTCAAGAAATCTGCTATGAGTTCGATGATAAAAATATATCAGATATGGTCTTTGTGTTGATTTCTATTTCAGTGTAATTGAAATATATTTTAAACTGCATGGTTTATAAAATATTTCAACACTGTTACCGTGGCAAGTAACGATCTCTTACTTTTTCAGTTTATTCCTTACTGTCTTCTCTAACTTACTTAACTCAGCTCTGCAAAACTAGTAAGCAAATAATTATCTGCTTCGTAACGAATCTTTATCGGTCACTAGCTGTTAGTTGCTGCTAACCACAAAGCATTCTTATCTTATCAATACCCAATCTTTACATCTCATCAACATGAGCTCAAATTATTTTAATGGCTTAGGCTCGTGTCTCATAAACATTTTCTCGCAATAAACGCTTATAGATTCCTTAATAATATGCCAGAAAACCAGATATTGTCAGCTTGATAAATATTGAAAAACACAAATTGGCTTAGAATCACCAAACAATATGCTCGTTGATTAATAATGACAAAATAGAGAATTATAGACATTATCATAATATCATATATTTTCAACTATTCTTCGCGTTTCTTCACTTTGAATTCGATCAACCAATTCAGCATTTCACCATTTCATAGTTCGACTGCGACTCGAAACAAAACAGGAAAAATAACAACGAACAACAACACATCGAAATTCATTAATTTATGACTGAACACCTTTCCAACATCGCTCCGCATGATTCTCCGTCTGGAATAATTTCAATAAATCTGACGTTATTGATTTTGTAGTCATAAAAATATATCACACTGATTTGTATCGTTGCGCGGCACACTTTTACATTTCGAATAGTCAGACTAGGTTCAATCTTAAACAAACCCATACCTGCGGCGCTCTGTTTTACATCTCTGAGGTTAATTCGAGAAAATTTGACGAAACGATGAATACAGAAAAGACAACAACAAAAAAAAAACACATGTGTGTTAACGACTCATATATGGTAATTTTGGTGAAGCGCCTGAAGATTTGGTGGCACCGAAATCTTTTTTATTTTTAACTGTTTTGATGAACTTTGAGACGCAAGGTTGCCAAGATATCAAAGACCCCCTTTGGTGTAAATCAATAATACTAAAGTCATCGAATAGTAATTTGAAAGGGACTACCCGAAAAGATAGCCGCTTACGATAAGAAATTATGATGAAATGAACTGGATTGGAGTTGATTGAAATTTTCTTGAATCTTAAATTCATGAATTTA
The DNA here is from genome assembly GCA_947369275.1 of Nemotelus nigrinus. Taxonomy (NCBI): domain Eukaryota; kingdom Metazoa; phylum Arthropoda; class Insecta; order Diptera; family Stratiomyidae; genus Nemotelus; species Nemotelus nigrinus. Next base: position 25,583,333 of record OX376374.1, on the reverse strand, counting down.
TTTTCTGTCAGATTGAGTCGTTTGCGACATTTGTGGCGATAAAAAGTTTCGATGAAATCGATACCTAACTTTTCAAGTTTTCAAAAAGCAATATGTGCGCGGATTACCAACCGTAATTGACATGTCAGGTCAATTCTAAAAATTTAATAACTTCCAGTTTACTTTAAAATGTATCTGCGGGCAATCCTGAAGCTACGAAAGACACGATAGCAGAAATCCTTCAATCACCAAGTTTACTGAACATTTTTCGCTTTGTAAACCTTCACCAAGCTATCTAATTGTGAGCACTCGAAATTTGTATTCGTAAGATGTTACGATTGGATCATCTGATCGATTTGAAATTTATAGGGTGCATTGGCCTTAAATACGAGGCACGTCCAGAAAGTAAGTGTACTAGATTTTTGTAGGTTTCAATAAATTTATTTAAAAAAAACTTTTACATGCCATATGTAAACTATTTTGCCGCGTAGTCGCCATCGCTCTCGATGCACGTACTCAAACGAGGTATCAATTTTCTTATACCTTGGTCAAATAACTTTTTCAATGTTCATCTTTAGGGAGGTGAGCAGAGGATAATCTGAGGGCGGCAGGTGAGGAGAATGCGATTGGTGGCATGAATCAAGGAAACAGAATTATGACAATGAGTGGTCGCTGTTCAGCGCTGCATCCACCGAGGTCTCGTACCGGAGACCGGTGAATTGACCGGTGGAGAAGAAGACGCCAAATTTAAATTCAAAATATTTAAAGAATTTAAATGTAGGTCTTGCGCGGTTTGTACTCCAACCTCATTCATTAGAACATAAAAGAGGCAACATACACTTTAAGCAATTTCAATTTCGCCAGTTTTCAAAAACAATCACTTTGGGTGACAGACCGTCAGTGACAGTATTCATCATTTTCATTTACACAAGGGCTGTGCGAAAGTAACTATTAAATCACTGATTTAGATATAAATGACCATTAGTAAACCAGCAATTTAAGTGCCTGTCTGTCTAGACTTGTAACATACCATAAACTCAATAATATTCTCATTGACAGATAGATTTGGACACAACTGAAAATAGTACTCTTCATTCACCTGAAAAATCGGTTAATTTGGGATGTTTTGTAAGCGTGTTTGAACCCAGTGATGTCACGAGTAGGTGCGGTCATGTTCCTGTCATAGCCTTTAGTATTTGGTACATGGTGGGGTGGTTAAAAATATTCCATCCGAACGACTCCAAAACTTCTCCACTCCTTTGTTGCGTTGGCCGTGTGGGGTCTGGCTTTGTCGTTCAGAAAACAGCAGTCCCCTCTTCTTGTTTTCAATTGCCCTTATAAATTTTATGATGGTCTCAAAATGCCTAGTATCTTTGATGGTTTCACAATGAGGTGAATATTCAGTCAAAATGATGCCTTTGTGGTTCCAAAACACGAATGCGACGATTTTTATGACCGAAATCGTGGTTTTGAATTTTTTAACTGGGGGAAATGAGATGTGATGGATTTTCTTTACAATAAAGTGCAGAAAATTATCACTTCCAAGTTTATACCGCTCCAAAAACACTTTGGAGTTTGCCACTCGGCTCATTTTGTGCTACTCTGTTCTGGGACTCACCTTGCACAGTTTATAAAATGCGAGTGTTTCTGTGATTGTTTCATGCAGATCTGTAGATTTGTGGAATCATCACCGAAAGTTTATCCAAAGCTAACCTGCGGTCGCCAAGAACAGCTTCCCTAATTTTTTGAACAAGCGAATCAGTCAAAATCGCCGGTTTTCTACTCCTTTGCTTGTCGTGCACAGCAATGTGTACAAAAAAACAATCTCTCTGCTCTTCTTCTCTCCTTCTCTTCTGGGTGTGTCTCTTATGACCAGGTCAGATAGACGTTATTTGAAATTTTGGCAATCCTGTTTCTGTGGTATCATATTGAAATATCGTCAATCAAAAAGACAATTACGATGCAGACATCGGATTTAAATGAAATTCAAACAGTAGATTGGTTTTGTAAGCCAAGCTTGATAGTTTTTTTGGCTACAAAGTTAGGAAAGGATTGCCAGCTACAATGGATTTGGTCATTTTTCTCTAAGAGATGCTGCCCAGAAAAATTCAAACTGCAATAGACATAAGTAAATTTTGTAAATTTTGAATTATTTGCGGACGGGAAACTTAAAAATATGTTCACACCCATAACTTTTAATGCAGTCATCACAATGAAAGAAGCAAGTTTAAAAAATGTTGTGCTGTAGTATTGCCAAAAGCAATATATATAGCGCGTGGCACTTTTATTACTTTTGTACCCAAACGTGCTACAAATAAACTTTTATACATCAATTTAGTATTCTTATATGGATAGGCATAAGAAACAAAGGTTCACTTTTTTCTTAATTTCAAACTTTTGGGCTAGAACCTACCATTTTCGGTTTAGCGATTGAATCAAAGTAAAATTCACAGAACTCGCTGGTCTTAACGTCAAGCAGATTTGATATACATTTGGTGTAGGGGCGAGCAAAAAGCTACCTGCATCGGTCATTTTGTCGTCGTGTTCCAAGAGCTGCTACAATTAAATTTTCATATGATAAATATTTTGATATGGAAACAAGTTGAGATCCTAAAGTTTCAAAACTTTTGTCGGTGGCAGCTCTCGGAGTCTTTTTGCTCCTACAGCTTCTGATACAGTAATCTCCATCAAGAATTTGGCCACTTGTGCACTGATAAATTCAATTTTCATATTTTATGTATCTGGTGGGATGATTCCGTTGTTAGTACAAAAAATTGATTTAGTATAAATTTCAACCTTAGTCAATGTGAAGGAACATCACACAATACCTCTGCTATTTCAAAAATCAGCCTTTCTGTCCCATATATTTCTAAGATGGTTTTTCATCTTTCTGACAGACTTTGAATACCAATCTTCGAAAATTTACTTGGTGGTTACAAAAAGTATTCCTCAAGCATCGTGTTGACATTCTTTGCAATACCCTTACAAAATCAAAGCGGGTAATAATCTCTTGGTGCGATATCCGGTGAAAAATTTGAATAGCTTGCCATTGAAACAGCTCCAGCTTCTGTAACGTCGTTTTTGCTGTATGATGGTGAGCGTTGTCTGAATCAACGCACATATTTCGCAGTGGCGTGGCGTTCATGGAAGCAAGGGAAGCATTGCTTCCCTTACATTTTACTGATATATATTTTAAATTAATTTATTTAAAAATCACGAGAAAAATCATGGACAGGAATTTTCTAAATAAATTTTCCCAAAAACTCATAGTGAACATCTTGCACGGCTAAGGTGGTAACACCACCGAATGAAAATATTGAGAGAACAAGACGGGTGGAAGCAACTACAAAATTGCTTCTACGAGCATTAATTTCACTTCATGTAGACTGCATTGTGACGTCATTCAAAAAAATATGCTTGTACTGGCTGTTTGGAAGCAATGCAGAAATTGCTTCTTAGGGGAAATTCTCGTCTCAAGCGAGAAACTGAGAGAGAAGCCGCGTACGTATGGTTGCTGTGGAACTTATTGTGATGTTCCCCATATAATTTGCTTGTGCGTATTTTTTTTTTTTTGAATGAGAATGTTTGCTGTAGTACCTACACACTATGTGAATTTTTGAATGAATTTGAACTACGAGATGTTTTAAGGGTTGCCAGAGACTACTTGAATGTAGTTCGGTAGTGAAATTTGTGCTATATTTTACATATAAATTTGGTGAAGGTATGTTTAATTGGTGAAGGTAATTATTTCACCAATAGTTTAGAGTATTGTTGTAATTAAATTGATTTGAATTGTTTAGAATTAAGTGCGTAGAATTATTTTTTTATTTTAATTTTATACTTAAAATAGTGAGAGTGCAATCAAAAGGTTAATGTATTTATTTGTTCCGTAAATAGCTTGGATTATAATTGCATAATTAGTGACCTTTTTAAATTTCCTTTTGGATCTCGTTCTTTTGCGGATAAAAAGGAACTCATTGTTTTTTATTCTAATGCAAATTCACAGAGAAAATATTTTTGAATATTCTATCAACAATAAATCAGAAAATAGTTTAAAACAATTTTATAAATCAGTTTTTTTAGTTCTAACATTGCAAGTAATGAATGCAAAAGAGAATGTTACAAGAGCGCCCGCAGAGCGCAGTTTTTCTTCCTTAAAAAGGATTAAAACTTATCTCAGGAATAGGACAGATGAACAGTGACTAAGTGACTTGGCAATATTTTCCATAGAATAGGTTTTCTTAAAATAATGTTTGAGCGAGTAAAGTTTTCAAGACGTCATAGATGAGTTTGCAAAAAAAACAAAGGCAAATTGCATTAAATTTAAAATAGAAGTATGCATGAATTTTCTTTTCAAATTTGATTTATAATAGATTTTTTTTTCAGCTGTCACTTCATTTATTTTAAATTTACTAGATTTTTTTTTTAAATATAAATATATATGTTATTCGTTATGGGAATGTTGTTACTTTACTGTTGTTTTTTATAAGTACTAGAATATTGAAATTTTCTTTATGCGTATAAACATTTAATTTGCATAATCACTGTGGTTGTTATTGTTGCCGTAGCTATATTTGCAAATGCTTTATTTACATAGCTTGCTGTTGCAACATCGCTAATTTATATGTTTGCCAATATTTAATTTTTGCAAATATATATTTAATGAAAAAATGATTATATATTGGTAGCATGCGAATTAGTACTGATAACAATACAGTATAAGTACTCTCACGTCCATGCTCGTAATTCATAGAAGCTTTTGTATTTGCAATGTTAAAAGTAGCTAACAAGAGGGGTTCCATTAATACGTAACAAATTTGAAGAAAACATAACCAAAGTCAGTCATCGAAATGAACTAATTGCTTCCTAAAGGTAAACTATCACGCCACGCCACTGATATTTCGTCTTGAAAGAAACCATGATGGTTTTCTTTCTAGCGCCGACACAAGCTGCCTGAGTTGTTCGCAATAAACCTCTGTAGTTATCGTTTGGTTAAGGTTTAACAGTCCACAGTGAACTAGACCGTTCATATCCTATACAATACACAAGCTGTCACTTTACGCTGGCGAAAACCTGCATTAAACGGAGGTTTCGGGGTGTCTCCTTTCTCTACTCACTTTCTTTTGTGCTTAACATTTCTGTAGAGGATCCATTTTTTGTCATCAGCCACTATTAGAATAATAAATTGACTATTTTTGAGACGTGAGCGCTAGAAAATGCACTTATTTAGTCTCTGCGCACGATTAGATGCCCAAAGTTTGTGATTAACCCATTGATCCAACTTGCTGACTTTTTCTATGGCATGTAAGTGTTGATAAAGAATTGAATAATCATACCCATGCTTCATGAACAACCAAACCCTATCTGAACAGATAGAACTTTATTTCACTTGATTTCGCATGACGTCCACCTCAAGGAACTGCAGCATTTATGAAATAGTATAATTTAAACAAAATTTGAGTCCGCAGGCACATTACTAGTCCTTTAACTTAAAAGTTATAATATGTGTATAATATTTGCAAGATATGCGATTCAAGAAAGGAGATTTATTGCGAAAAATAGATGACAACTATAAAATTTACTTTTATCCACTTTCATTGGCCGACACTTTTCAGCCAAGTCCCAAATTTATTTTCAGCAATTTGCCAGCCATGACGTTCAAATGGTAAGCATTGTATCCATCTATACATATTTAAGTGCTCAGTTTGTGATTTAAAAATATCATATTGGGATCTCCTGTTAAAAAAAAAACCAGAATCGTTGTAATCAACTCCGTCCAAAACTGTCTACAGACTGGTTCTTCTTTCCAATTTTTCAAATAAATACATTTATCACTTTTATTAGCCATTTTTTCGTACGCCAGATGCTTCTACTTAAACAAGTTTATGTTTATGGTCGTATTTTTTTAATCACATGCATCAAGCTAAGAAAGTTTATGTTTTCAACTCACTCATAAACAAATCATTCGAAATTAATAATGTCAATCGACAATTTGCTTGCAGCTTCCAACTATCTGCTAGCTTGAATTTTTGTAGCCTTTACGTTCGGATATTTAGAAACGAAATTATTCAGCTTATTAGTAGTATGGCTTTAAGGCTCGTAACATTTTTATGCAAAGTGGTGTAGAAAGAGAGATTTAAGTTATTGCCTGTCATTAATGCTGATTGAATGATGAAAAAACCATCGAATGGGATTTTCGCTTGATAGACATGTTTAATTTTATGAATAATTTTACGTGATGTTTTTTTCTCGATTTTTTTAACTACCATGTAATGTGAATTCCTTCACACTCAACTAAAACCATAATTAATTTAATTCTAGCATTTAGTATCAGAAATCTAAAACACATCGAAATTAGTTATGTCATTATGGCATGTATCCATTTAAATTCTTCAAGATGTGTCTGAAGAATAGTGCATTATTTTAAAGAACATTTGCTCAGTACATCATTCTTACAAGAGCTTTGCAAATCTACTTGCTCTGCGAATTTAAGAACAAATCACTTTTACTTCAACATAAACACTACATAAAAAAACCGAACGAATCTTACTTTGGCGAGAGAGGTATTTACCAGTTGGAAATCGATTAACGGCTGGATTTTTAGTCAAAATATTCGATTTATAAGATTGTGCAAAACTGTGCATCGAAATTGTGTGGTCGAGGACTGAATAAAAAAACATAGACCAGTGAAAATCTTATTTTTGATATAATTTAAAAAAATGTGATTATATTTGTTTCAAGGGAAGTCATAGAAAATATGTTCAATATTAAAAATTAATTTTCTGTGACAATCGATTCAATTCTCAAATAAATTTTCATTCAACCAGTTGGTATGTTAAAAGGTGTTCCCACTAGGATCTAAACTTGACATTCATCTTTCGATCCCGAAACACAAAAACGAAATATCTCACCGACCACGACAACGACATATCCGAAATCAATTACCAGATTATTTGGCGTCGATTAACCAAATATCCACACACTAAATAAGCTGTCTGTGCCATTTGTCAGTGGGAATCTTGAGATTTTTTCGCTGTGTCGTGGCTGCATCAAAATTGCCAAGATTTTGTTCTGCCTTTTTTTTCATGTGATTTGTATCTCCAGCTCCCGTAGCATCCTTTAGGTCTCGTAATTAAATGCTACATTCTGTAGGTTTTTCGTAAAAATGTCACTAATTTATAACACGAAACTGAAATCAAGAGAAAACGACATCGACTGAAGAGGAATGAATCGAGTGCGTTTCGCTAACCGCAACGATTCGACTCACTCAAGATGCGAAAAAAAAACAAAAAAAAAAATGAAAAACTGACGGAAAATATATGAGGCATTCACGCTATGGTAAATGGAACAAAGTTAAAAGGGGCAATCAAATGAAATAAAACAAACCAAAAATGAAGCTAAAAAATTTCGCTTGATGTCTCTCTAATAGTGCTTGTTGGTCAAATCAAGCCCTTTTCGGATGTTTTAAGATTGGAAAATATGCAAATCGAGTTTAATTTTAGTGGTCGTTTGCCGACAGTAAATACATGGGAAACTGAGAGAATTTAAGGTAGAATTATTTATTTCGTTAATGTGTCTAAATTTGATTCAAATAATTTGAGAAATGCCACCTGTAGATGAATAGTATTAGAATCCAATTAAAATCATTTGAATTTGGAATTTTCATCCGAACAAAATCTTAACTTGTGTTTCCCGGAGAACATTGCCATTGAAGAAAGTTTTCGGGAAAATCTTCTTTGTCGTGAACCTCCAAAGATTCCTTATTACAACTAAGATTTGTATCCCAGCCTATACGGCTTCCAAAAACATTGCAATATCATCGCAGCGTCATATTAACACTGAATTGGATAAAAGGAAAATATGTCGCAGCTGCATTCCTGGAGCTAAAAAAAATTAACCAAAAAGTTGAAAACTTTTGGGTTTAAAAGAAGATTTAACGAAACAATAAAGCTTTTTTTAGCAAATAAAAGAACTTTTACGAAAAACTCTCCATCCACTAGTGAAGAAACTTAGACTATTATCGGTATTCCCCAAAAATCAAATCTTATAGCCCTCGTTTATACTCAGATAATAATACAAATTTATGTAGATACAGATAATTTTTTGTTCATTTAATGAAATTTTCCACAGAGGTGACCGGGCACATAGCTTGACATTTCCTGTAATAAACAAGGAATGTGGAACATAGCTATACTCTTATATATGTTTTTCCAAAATGTTGGATCTTGTTAATCAAAAAGTCAAATTTCTTCCGTCCTATCTGTCTGACCGTTCCTGTTGCGTTAGGTATAATCCTTGCAAAACTGCTCTGTTTTGATACTGTACTGGAGTTCTTCAAAGCTTCATTCTTGGTCCTTTCCTGTACTTATTCTCAATTCTAAATGAAAAATTCCATTCTAAATTATATGACTCAATAAACAAAAACAGCAGAGTCTTAATGGAAACTTTTTGCTTTGATCCATGTCAAGATGAGGAGTACTTATATAAATTAATTTTAGAGTATATGGATTCAACGTAGTTTTCCTTTTACCAATTTTTGAATTCATTGAGAAGTGGTAATGATATAATACCAAATTATGATATAATAAGATACACATGGACTGTGACCATTGATTGAGTGATGGAGAGTCTGAAAGCAGAGATATACAAAAAAAAAATCCGGATGGTCCCCATTTTAATAAACCGCATTCATTTCTTTACCCTGACTTTGTAGATTACCTATTACTCAGACCCTGAGTCTGCCAAATTATTAATTTCCGATCACTTCACCACCCACATCGACAGTACGACAAGGGAAATTGTTCAAAATACTTCAATGACACTTTTAATTAAGAGGAACCATTTCGAACACTCTAAAATATGTGTTCTAATGTGCACTAGCTAATAGCACCATTTAAGTATACTTTCATCCAATTAACATCCATGACTTTGATTCACTGTGAAAGTCATAAATATTGATAATCGTTTCTTTCGCTCCTTTGCTTAAGTGCATTTTCGTCGAAACCGAACACATTGAGTGAAAAGATTCTCATAAATTAGATGTTGTTCGTCTCGCGACCATAAGATTTATTACCGAATTTTCGGCATACCAATGAATATCGATGTTTTAGGATGAAATGGTTGAATGTTCTGCTTCCAGCAGATTGTCACATCACATCTGATGTGCTTCCACTATCGAATCTACAGATGATTACTTCTCAGCTACCAGCTCGTGCGATAGTCACCAAGCATGCGTCGAGACGAAGATTCGAAGGGTCTCAGACGAGTCAGAATGCCTGATGGAATTGCTGTTAATAGATGGTGTGCCTTAACTAATGGTCTATTAGTCAGCGGATGAGTCGAGCTAGTACTATTTGGTGCGTGTAGTGGAATCAGCTTGAATTTCTTTTCATGGTTTAGGCTTAGAGTGATTAAACACATAATCTTAGTACGAACCTGGTAGCCATGGGTAAGACTAAATCGAACAAGTTATAATAAATTTATGGTGTTAAGATCTGATATCACCAAAACTGGTAGGTGCCATAAATACCTCCAAATTATATCTAAATCCAAATGCATAACTGGTGAGTTAAATGAAGCATCTCTTATCAACGTTGAATATGTATAAAGTGGTTTGTCGCACTTCAACCACAGCACATCCATCTACCTATTACTATACACATATCCATCTGCCAACAGAAATATAATCATGGCATATAAAGTCAAATTTATATTTAGGGGAACGATCAAGCAATTACCGGCATGATTTGCCTAAAATACTCATATGACACACTGAGATCATAGCCCGTACAGTACATTAGACTCACAAAAATTGTCTTCCGCCGGAATTATCAAATCAATTTCAATGGAGACACGCGCATTATGTCAACTATCTGTCCACTTTGCTTAAAAAATTGTTATGGAAATAAATTGACAAATCAATTTTCTCCAATTTAGATAATTTGTTAATTTTATTCTATAAAAATTTAACAGCAGCTCAATGTTTGAAGCAATGATGATAGCAACTAGTGTGCTCAGGAATGTGTGTGTAGCTGGAAGGAGAAAATTGTGGGCTCTGTTATTTGTAGAGTAGTTTTACGGGTTGTTTATTTAGTAAAAACGAAAAAAAAAGCAACAAGCCGAAAATTTGAGTCATTTCTAGAGGAGGATATCATATTTTATAATGATTTATAATAAATGATACACAAATGACATGCACCAAATTAGCATATCGGTCAGGAGAAAATACATTTTTATTGTGTCCAAAAGTATTATGTATTCAAAACAATCATTTTCGGTGCCTTTGCGAAAAACCGATTTGCACATGCTCTGAACCCTGAATGTATTTTTTACTGTTTTCAACCGACTTTTATAGCATCTAAACCACAGTCGATACTTAAGTGAGTTGTATCCGAATTTCATAGATCAGCCCGATCTGCAGGTTGAAATATGTCAATCCTAATCGATCGGCGATTCAAACACATATTGAAATGCAATTTGTCTGTTTTTCTGATAAGGTTCGCATAAAATTTAAGATAAGTTTCGGAATCATGTCTGTTTTTCTATTTTTTTCGACTTTAAATCGTTGACCGTACGATTATCGATTTGATTTGCGATTCAGATTTCGCAGATCTTGAGCAAGTTGGAAGTCGAATGGCGTTTCGCAATAAAGTTTACATACAACGCCACTTTAATAGAGAAATTAAGATAAGAGAAACTAATTAAGTCGGCATATTACTGATACCAATTTTATAGCCAGTTTGTTAACGATCCAGGTGGGCGAGGATGATGCGGTTACACAGATTTCGTTTTTGACGCTACATTTTAGCTGAGAAAAACTGTGAGCGCTGTTTGAAATGCCGCCGATTGTAGCTTTGAGCTGTTTAGGTTATTTTCATTCTGCACAAATGGTTAAAGCTAATAGTATGTTATCAATTTGACAACATTTCCGGTCTCGCGTGATTATATTAAATTAGAGCTGGTCCACAGACAGTGTTGCCAACTAAGGCATTTCGTGGCGAGACTTAGCCAACTTTTGAAGCGTTTGTTCACATTTATTGACTCTTAGCTATTAGCTACTTTTCCAGTCATTATAATTCTAAATCAATTTCCCATTGTCTATATCCTTATCGGTTTTGTATTTGTTTGTATGAATACTGGGTAGCCGAATTTCGAGCTATCTTGAGTCAATTTTTTTCTGAGATTTCCTGAGGTAGATAGAAAGAAAAAAATAAATGCATGAAAAATTAAAAAAAAATTTCTTCGTTCTGAATTGACAACGTTGGTAGTCATTTTGTTTTCTTGGGAGTATTTTATTGTAGTGGAATGTTTTTTAATCTCCGGGACTTTTCGGACTTTCTACAAATTAGTGGTTTGTGTCTTGCACTAACATTTTTGTAGTAGCGAAAATGTAATATTTTTATATTGCTTATAATTTCTGTATTATTTCAAAAATATCTCTGTAGGTGCAAATGAAACAGAAAAAGTAAACTGAGTTCTGTTAGGCGATCACAAACTTGTACTAACTGGGAAATATAAATATTGGAAGAAAATAGTCCAACATAAAGATTTTAAAAAACATCCATCCAAAAATAATCTCCGAGTACGCAACAGATAAAGGTTTAGAATTTACGAGCGATCTTCATAAGGGCAGTTAGGAAAATACTTACAATCTACGCTGGACGGGTTTGACAGAATCTGACAAGTAAACAAAACGAGGATATCAAATTTACGAACAGTTTTCGAGCATGCCACAAACAAGCGAATTGAAAAAATGGACACAAGTGGAGATATTGAGGATGCAAGGAGTGCATCGTAGGATAAATACTACCACTCTTGAAGATTTATGTATGCAGATTTTAGACGTCTGTCAAACAAGACGCCAAGGTCTTTCTGATGATGAATATACATATGAACAAAAAAGGGTATAGTCAAAGTATTGGGTTGAGAAATAAGTTTGTAGCGTTTGTTGACCGTACTGTTCCTCTCGATGCAACATACTCTTCCAGTCCCACCAAACGCAGATCATGGTCTTGTTTGGGTGAAGGTTTTGCTTGACTCACGGCATCGGCGTATCTCCTGGGGCCACACACTCTTTTCTTTGTTTGTTTCTCATCTTCCATGACGATTTGGTACAAAAACACATGTTGCTTGGTCTCAGGCAAGATGCTGAGAAGCAGTTTGAATGCGATTTTCTTTGTTGTTCTTGGTCAGTTCGTGCCGCACCCAGGCTTCCAACTTTTCAGAAAATCCTATTGAATGAAGATGATTGAGAATTGTCTTCTGATCGCAGTTAATTTATGTGGTCTATTCATGAGCTAATTGGCAACCTCCTCCTTCAAAAGTGCTTCGATGTGCTCCCGTCAAATTGCGAAAATCTTCCACTGCGAGACGAGTCGTTGAGGTCAGTCGCCGTTTTTGAGCTTCACAAACGATTTCTGTTCTGTACACTCACATATAAAACCTTTAGCGTACACGTCGCTTTTTGACCTCAATGAAAAGCGAAAAAAAGCAGGTGTCTAAAATGCTGATTTTTATCTCTAGGATACTCCATTTTAAAGCGAACAGAGGACCTAGAACGAAACTCTAGGAAACACCAGTTGAAGAATAAAAAGATGGAGAAAGACAACCCTTGAAAATGCATGACAGTAATATGGAAAATGTATCTGTATGACAAGCATAACGAATGAAGTAGACCCGATATTTAAAAAAAGTACGGTTTGTAAAACTTAATTTTAAATTATTGAATATATCACTCACTTCAGCTGGCAGTTTCACATGCATCTAAGAAAACAGTTCTACCCTCTATTAAATTTTTAACAAGTGCTTTTTTAATCATCCTGCCAACTTAGTGTTAGGCAAGCTTTTAGAGCCACCCGCTGTGCGAAAAAGTCACTTAAAATATTGAAAGTATGCGCTTAACAATTGATTCTGCTATCACTCGAATATTATTATAATGGCATGAATTTTCACTCCATTCCTGACTAAATTGCAAACTGGTATATAGAACTGTAGTTTTATATTCAAAGCACAAAAATCAAACAAATCGTCTGAATTAATTTTTGTAAAAAGTTTCATAGCTGATTTTCAACTCGCTGTGAAATCATTCGAAGGAACTGACACTGATCATTTAAAAAAAATCTTCCTCTGGAAGGATCCTCATTCCCAATATTCTACATCGAATTGATTTATTATCTTTGGACACTGAAAATCCTATAAATCTTTGGAAATTTTTTCGAGTCATTCATTCGAAAGATCATGATATCACCAAAAGAAGAGAGTAGTATCCGCACTCGATTGAAAAATTTCACTTTAAAATCATCAGAAGAACTCCAACAAAGACTGCCTTCAATTGTAGAAACTCTGCAAAAAAAATTGCTGTTTTGCAGCAGAAGTGTTAAAAAGTGTCAATGGTAGAGAAATTGTCGCTTTAGCAGAAGTAATGAAAGCCAATGAAGAAATAATTGACGAGATTTTAAGGTGATAGGACAATATGAATTTTGTTAAGTGAGAAAATATTAACAATAGAGTTATTTTTTGAAAGGATGCTTGAGAAAATAATCCACTTGGCGAACTTTCATTGCCGGCTATTTCACTACTGTCTCTGCCGCATTCAAGCGTAGAAGTTGATCGTTAACTCCGCAATAGCATGAATTTCTTTAAATTCAAACAGCGACGTGTGAACTTCCTTGAAATTATTGTGGAAAATTTGCTACAGCTACGAACATGGTTTTGTACTTCTTTGATATATTTTGCTACAATGAAAATGGTTTTGTCTTTCTTTAAAGAATAATAATATCCATTGATACATCAGTCGTTACTTTTATTTATTACAAAATTGTGAAATAATTTTGCCACATTTTAGCAAATTATTTTTAATAATTTAGCCACTTTTTCAGAACATATTATGAGCAAGCTTGTTCAAAAGTTGGAAATCTTGTGCAAAAGTTTTGCTACAATCCTCATTTCTCAATATTAAATTGGTGTAACGTTATATATTCTTATTCAATTAATTTTTCTTTTTTGCCTTGAACAAATCGAAGATGAATAACGTTTTTACTGGACGACCGAACCGACAAACCTAGCATCAACGGTTGAACACATATTCGACACAAAAAGGCTTCTGTTGACGTTAATTAGGTGTTAAGTTATGGCTCCTATCTAATTGCTCGATCTAACTGCTCCAGCTCTTTGGGTTTCTTCTTCTGAATCATCCCGGTCAAGCAAACCTATTCAACAAATACAGTTTACAGCCACTACCCATCCATTTATCGGTTCGAATTAATTAACTTTGAAATTGACTATGGTAAACTGACAAGTTTGGTCTATCTTTTCTATTGTCCGCTATCATATCGATTGCTGTAGCCTGATAAGCAGGCGATATAAATTTCTTTGGGCCTCTCTGGTGTTACATTTGATTCTGAGAAATCAACACGAATTCTATAAGCGACAGTTTTTTGATCGTTCATTTAATGGAGGTATGTTGTGAGAACCAAACAAATAGGGTTGAAAGGGTTCCGAGCCTGATGTCAGTACAGTGCTATGACATCTGCTGTTAATTAATGATGACATTAAGTATTGTATTGAAATTTCAAGCCTGTGGAAATTCGAAACTATAAATGCATCGCTACTTGGCTACATAGCTTTGAATCTTTGGTGAGTTTAGAACGCATATCATGCTTCCTATCTTTAAAATTATGGAAAGACCCGTCAATTCACCGGATTGTCAGCTCAATCGAAGCTCATAAGCTGCAAAAACATTATCTTGGATCCCCCTTTATCGTCAACTCCATTGACATTTCCCCAGCGGTTTTTCTTTAATTGTCAAAGCACATTAGCATCGATGATGATGCGTTTAAATACAGCACGCTGTATGCAAATAATCGTGTCTTAATTTGTCAATGCCAAGAAGGGTGCATTAAGTAGCGTCTTCTTAAATCACATGTGGCTGATTTTTTGTCTGAATCTTCTAGGAAATCCTAATTTGAAAATATTTCTGCTGAAGTGTGCCCACCTATACATACAGGAATACATGCACATGTGTTCAGATTGACACAGATTTTAATGATGCTGTTAATTAAACTTTGATTAAAATTCTGACGATGCTAAAAATTACAGCACAGACGAAATCGGTTGCTCTTGATTTCTTGGAAAACGCTAACTAAGCATAAGAGTGCCATGGAAGCATGGTAAATAAATGGAGACCACTAAAATAAATTTTAATAAAGAAATAGGTAACCATGATCCTCGGAAGAAATGATCGCATGATGATTATTGCCTTTGCAACTAGTTACAAGTTTTCTGTCCCCAAAATATGTATACAGTTCACTAATATGTAACTTATTTTTATTTCTTCTTCCAGATAATGCTGACGGTCCACGAATCAAGTGCAATTTACGCAAACACAAGCCAAATCGCAAGCCCCGTACCCCGTTCACGACGCAACAATTACTTTCTCTTGAGAAAAAATTCCGCGAAAAGCAATATTTAAGTATAGCAGAACGTGCTGAATTTTCTTCGTCGCTACGACTTACTGAGACACAAGTGAAAATCTGGTTTCAAAATCGACGCGCCAAGGCGAAACGATTACAAGAGGCTGAACTAGAGAAAATCAAGATGGCAGCCTTGGGACGTGGAGCACCGGGTGCTCAGCTCTACATGGGCTACTTTCACCCGAGCCTGATGCACTTAGGGTAGATGTTAATGGTGCGAGTGCGAGCGATGTAAATGAATCAAACAAAGAAATGATTGCTGCGGATCTGTGAATAGTTCAGTTATTTTTAATTTTAAAATGAATTGTAAATAAACTGCAATAAGCACAAAAGCCTATATGAGAAACTGCTACTTGACGAGGATATGAGTGTTCATGCTAGCCAGTGCAGTGCAAATCGATTGCATTTATTAATACTAGTAAGTGAGTAATTTGCCCTTCTAGTGGAAATTTTCGGACAGTTTATTACAACTTGCAAAACTGTCATTTGATTTGTAACGATAACCAAATTTACATGTAATTGCCTAATTTACAAAAATATCCAAGCGAAATTCAGTTTAACACAAATTTTCTTATTATATTATTTCAAATGCTGTCCGACAACAATTTAAATCCCAAAGCAATTGATTATAAGAATAATTGTATTATTTGTGATTGCATGTGATACTAATTCATACTAATAAACAATAAACAGCCAAAAGATATCCAAAAAAGCCAACTTCTAGCTACGAACACTTACATTCCAGTCACATGGGCGCTATTCCACAGTCTAAGTATTTTGTAAATGAAAATTGAAGCCAACAATTCGATGAAATATCATTCGACTGCTACGTATTAGGATATGATCTAACAAAGAAATTCTTATCTAAATCCTATTGAATAAAATTAAAAAAAAAAAATCAGTACACATAAGTCGAATCCATGTAATAAATTATTTATTTGTATGTATGCATGTAAAACCCAGTTACTAAATAGAAATACTATCTATCATTTCCTAGTTTGCGTTTTGTAAATATGACGTTATTTGAATGTATTGTATTTAAATTAATTATTAGGTGTTGTACATACGTATTTCTGTGAAATAAGTCTAATTTAAATTTTTGTTTAGTTAAATTTCAATTTGGCCAAAGGTGGCTTGCAAAAGTCTACAAACCACCTTAATAAAAGCCTGCGAACAAATCGGTAGTTAAGAATACTGTATGAGAAAAATTTAAGCTGTGTAAATAAATTATTATAAAATATGCATAGATCGGAGAAATTATGAAAGTTTAAGATAAGACTTAAAGCTGTAACAGTGTTATAAATGTAATTATGGATATACCTACTTACTATGAGGAAATAGTTATAGAATTTACTTGAAAAATGACGAAGATGTTTGAATGTATGGGAAATAACGACTAAAATAAAATGTGTAAAAATGAATAATAATCATTTTTGTTGATGCGAATTTAAAATTGTGTTGTTTTATTTCTCTAGAAGGCGATAGATTTGAATTGGTCAGATTATGTTGGTGTAAGAATTTGTTGAAGTTTCTGTTCCTCAGCGCATCAATCTGGTGTTAGGAATGTAAATTTGTATAGGTAGGGGGTAATATTTATGGGTCATGATGTTAAGCCTAGTACTAACATCCGCGTGAAAATAAATTTTGATAAGTCTTTATTATCTGGCCATTATTTTCGGCGAAAACTTCAACAATGGAGAAAAGGGGAAACTCTGCTGCATACAGATAGATAAAATGTCAAGCATTTATTTTTTCGTTCGAAAGACCGACCGGGTCACTTTAAATTGGTATGAAATAAATGGAAACTTGCGGGTAATGCCATCTGTATTTACAAAGAGATACCAAATTTCACGCAAATAGCTTAGTTCCGCTCAAGCAGAATTTCAAACCAAATATTAACCCAAAGACGGCCGAAATAATAAGCATCGCATCCACGAATATCTTATATATTCACCAACTGCCCCAGTATGGTTCTTTTTAGGTTAGATGTCGGATTTTATTTTTATTGGGCTTTTTGCGAACAATGTTTTAGAAACAATGCAACTAAAATGGATTAAAATGGCAATTTGGGCTGTACTATTTTAACTATCTGGATAACTAATTACGATCAGATTACTCCAGAAAATTGACCCGTTAAAGTCTTACAATTGTTTTTGTAGGTGGATTTGGATTTTTTAAATCTATGTAGCTCAAATTACTAGTTGCGCGCAAGCTCACCAATCAAAAAAGGAAAATATAAAAAAAAACAAAAACAATAGGCAGAAATGAGTTGCAACATTAATAAGACGCCAATATTGTGTTACATATATGATTTTTGGCTTTGAAATGTGGAAGAGGACCAAACTGAAAACAGTCATAGATGTCCAGAGCAGAAGAATAGAAAAAAGTATCCGTACAATCAAAAGATACATGAAAAAGGCCTAATTCGCCTCTCGTTTTGCCGTTCAATAATCAAAAATGCAACAAAAGAATATAGGTAGTCAAAGTTGATGAGACTAACTCTGCGCTTCTCAAGGAGATGCATGTTTCAGAGTGACAAATAAAAAAAGTTATGTATAAAAGTATAGTGCAAAAAATCTTCACTGAACTTATTTAACAGAGCTATTATGTGTACGGCAGCCGCATTTTTGCGTCTCCATTGAGAGCTGGTTAGGATAGCAGCATGGAAAAACAACAACTGAGACAGGATGGCTTTCATTTTTTATGCTAATCAGCTCTCTCTAGCTAGAGTTTCGAAGCTAACTAATGCGAATGCTGTGAATTTGAGTCAAATGCTGATGCCATTGGCTTCCACTACTATGAGCCTGGACTTTTGGAGTATCGTAACCTCTGTTGTAGCAGAAAGTTTTCTGATAATCTATAGTATACCTACTAGCAGGGGAGGAAAATTTACTATGCATCAGCTTAACTTTCAACTGGAACTCAGCAATAAGATTGCTGATGTTTCTAACCTACTTTGCTTGATTTTTATTTGTATCGTTTCGAAGAGTTTGATTTGTTTGCCTTGGCCCAATGAAGCATGACGACAAGAGATCACTACATATTTTGACTTCAAAGCAAGAAACAACCTAGTAATTCAACTCAAGTTCACATGGTTATGTGAAATTTAGCTGCTGGGGTGTGTGATTTGGATTTAACTTCAATACTTCACGTAAAAAAACTTTACTTTCTTTAAAATCAGGGACTACTAAAACAACATCTGGACGTTCAAACCATTTTTTATTCTAAATCACCTAGCCAGCTTAGGTGGGATAAATTACCTCAGCTTTTTTGTTGTTCTTATAGTTTTAACAGTAGGGTGCCGAAGGAAACCGGAAGGTAAGAAGTGAGTGAACCGAAGTAATTATATTTTAAACATTAAATGAAAATCGAACAAAGCTCTCGATTATGGGAAGGATAAAAAGAGAATGACACTAAGAATAAACAAGAAGATCTAATGAGCTGCTAGGAAATTAACGAAGCAGAGAACATCTCCAACTACGTGGTAAACAAGGTTACAGCCATGGCTTGCATAGACGGAGCAATTATTCCGTCTATTGCATAACCACCTTAGAAAAACAAAATTTGCACTTTTGTGCTTTCACAGTACTTCAATGAAAATTAAGGAAAGTGCCAGTCGAATACTGGCTGTTGTCTTCTCTATTTGAAAGTCTCGTTTTGACGCATAAATGAAGCTGACTAGCTAAAAGCTAAGCTATTATATTGTTACAGGAGCATCAATTTCAACAGATAACTTTTTGGACGGTGATAGACGTGGCATTCGTCTCAAATGCGCCAAAAAGAAGTAGTGCCAGGTCGATTGTGATGTAACACGGCGCCCTTAAAAGAATAGGCTTCTAAATACCATCTTCTTGGTTTTTGGGAAACGAAACCACTTTTTCTTGATTTTGAGGGAAATTGAGTTTATTCTCGAATTTGATGTCAAATATTTGTCATGGAATGCGCCAATAAAAACAATCATTCTTTGACGATTTGCTGCTGTAAAAGGATCGTTTCTTGAAGTGGTGAGATGAGAGGATAGCGTCAATTAGCAAGATGAAAAATATTTCACCTTCAGGCGGAAGAGCCTCAAAGACCTAAAAAAAGATTTCACCATGAGAAGTCTCCCGTCATGACTAATAAAGAAGATAACTAAAAGGATTACTTCTCTGGTTACGGTAGAGGTTGCTGTTGTTATCGGTGATATTACTTTGTTACAAGACACGTTTTGCACATAAGTCGGAGAAGATATATAATGTCACAATGATAGAAAAGAAATCATAGAATGGAAAGAATGGTAGTCTTAAGTCTAACATTCGTAAAAAAAACCTACACACATCCAGACAACAGCACCATCTACATCGAACTCTTTGTATTCTTATGCCTGAAATGGTCCTAGCTTTTAACGGTGCCTAACAATCAGAAAATTGTCTACACATACATCAAATAAATTTTTAAGATATAAATGAAAAGTAAACTCGATGAAAACATCCTTTTAAACCTTGTTTTGGTGAAATAACAAAAAAATCAACAGTCTAGGTCACATCATCAGTCTAGGTCACATTTTAGTCACAACAATTTTAAAAATTGCTGAAGAAGAGCTTAAGCGCTTCAGGTAAAACTTGGATATGTGTTCCCTGACAGAAATGCCATTTATAATTTTTGTAGTTTGTCTACTAGCCAAATAAGTAGAGTAACTACATAAGCAGTAACAAAACTCTCGTGTATTTTTATGATAATTGGCAGAACGCATATTGCCTGGTAGCTTTCAATATCAGATCTACCATCCGATTTAAAAACAGATATGAAATTTCCATTCCCGAAGAAAATGTAATTTCCATTGAGGGAAAGATGTTAAAAAAGCGTTTTGTAGAATATAAGTATGGCCAATTTAGCTGCACAATTTTTTATAAAGATAGTATGCCGTTACATCCAGATTTGAAATCAATTTATTCATTAACGAGCTAAGATTTATTGAGAAGCTACTTGTTGGCAGATGAAAATCTGATGCCAGTGACTGAAAATTATAAAAAGTATAAACCCATGAGAAATTTAAAAGAACAAGGTTCACTAAGGTATGCATTTTTATCAGATCTAGTTAGTAATTATTTATGTAATTGGCGAGGTTTTTCGAAATTTGTGCTTCTAATTTCTAAGTTTTTCTATCATACAATTTTGTGCTTGGATTCAGCTCGGCAATATTACCACCAAAATTACTTAAAAAATCCGAACTTTTAAAAAAGGTTATCCATTTTTTGGTCTCATATAATTTCTCAGAGAAAAATAAACCTGATAGATTTTCTTTCACATTGATCTTAAAATCAGTGGTCAATCTTAAGTGAACCTGCACTATGAGCTCATTATTGTTTTTCGTTCGTTGATATTTACATCTCCAATGATGAGAAAATTTTAAACTTTAAATAAAATTTTAAACTTTTGTCATATTTCATACAAAATCTCCTAATTAGTTCGCAAACTAAAAGCTCATACATGTGAAGTAAATTACTTGAGATACTAATTTTACTCGTAGTTTTAATGAAGGTAAGCCACATCAAACCGATCCATTCATTCCTTACTTGGTACACAAAGAGCAATCGATGTTAGCGCTAATTATGTATGTTTTATTAAAGTCCCATAAAAAGATTTCCGTTTTTTCTGCAGACAATCGGTATTCACTAATGTACATCCGCACCGTTTCGAGCAAGATCAAAGTTCACGTGATACGAAGAAACTAGATGTTAAACTGCAATTTAACTTAATTTAAATTACAGCTAGTATGTATAATGGCTAATAAGATTCCATGTGTAAAAATCCATTTGTAAAGTGTTAAGGAGTCATCATTGCCTATCAAACCATTAATCTCTTTGCATTAGCGTTACAGTAGTTAATGTTCGGTATCAGTGGCCGACAATGAAATGCGAAATCGTGAATGGCAGGAAATCTTACCCACCGTTTCGATGCGTCGAACTCTCCTAGCACTGAGAACTGCTTAGTATTTTTATGAGACCGAATCTAAGCAGTAATTCATTATTTTTCTCACTAAGTTTTTGAAAAAAACAGCTTCTCAACTAGACATAATTCTTAAGCAAATACATTCAGTAGCTGAACAATACTATGCGCTTACGCAAGTCTCTAAATTCAATAGCTTTTAAGCTAACAAAATCCACCCAGTGAATTTTATGTCTTCAATTTTTTCCAAAGTGAAGCGAATGAAACTAGACCTGGGCTATCCACATTGAGATGGGACTATTTATCATTGTTCGCTAGTGCATTGCCTAGCGGTTGAGTGATTCAATTACCAACTACATACTTCTTTCACTGTATCTTAATTAGTTCGTGGAAATCTTCATTTCAGTTTCTCATAGTCCGTAATTTTACGAGATGTCATTAAAAAATTAATAAAAGTTACTGTGAGCCCGTCTACAGCAGTAGTGCAGCAGCCGCACGATATCTGACTTTTTAACGCTTTTCGCTACCAGCAGCTGTTATTGTCTAATTTCCATGTGCATATTAAGCAGTTTTCATAGAAACGTTGCAATCAAAGACGTCGAAGTAAAATTTGGAACGTTTTTCGGTAATTGTTGAATGCAAATAGACAAAAATAGTCTATGATCGTATTGAAACGTGGTAAAATTTTCATATTCATGATTAAGGAGCATAGTTAGACAAAATTAACATAAGAACTGCGAGCGAAACGGCGGAGGAAGTGTGCAATGTCAGACCCATGAGCAGAACCCCTTTAAGTGTGGAACAATTTTATGTAGCTCTTAAAAAGTGTAATCGTGATGACAGGTGATTTAATTTATTATCTCATGGTATATGATTTTATGAACTAATTCTTGTGATATTAAAAACGTTTAGTACGTTAATTTTCAAGGTTTATGTTTGTTTAACGAAAAAACGTCGTTCAGGTGTATATTTTTCAGGTCGTAAAAGTTGAAATTATCAATTATATTATGATTATTAGATTCTGAACGTGGTGTCGCAAAGCTTTTCACTTTGGAAAATATTGCAGTTATACATAACTATAGTGGATTTTAAACCACGTGTATTTATAAGATACCTGATGTGTATCGGAAAACCATTTTTAATGGAATATGTTTAAAATGAACTTTCCAACCTAACTCTATTATACTTAGCGCAACAATTAAGTATCAGTATTTTATATTTATTTTATATGTATTTTTATGTTTTATAAAAAAAAATGTATTTTTATCTCAACAAAAAGTCACGCCATATACTGACAGAAGGTTCAAAGTTAGAACATTCTTTAACAAAATGCAACCAACTTTAATGGAATTGGTTGACAATTTTTGGCACGCTTTCCTGAAAAGTCAGAAATGTTTGATGTTGGAATAAAATCATTGTTATGAAATTTCACGCAAAATTCCGTAAAAGTGTACGGTGATGTTTGAAAGTGAATAAAACGTGTTCCTGTGGCATTAGTGTTTCTTTTTGGATAGTAGAGTGTTGATGGAAGATGACAAACGGTATATCAACGTAATGGTATATCAATTCCAGTTTACACTCCCGAAATGATCGACAAAAGTCGTAATGTCGTCACAAAGATCCGCAATTCTTCACTAAAAATGATAGAAGAGGCTTTGAATATCAACAGAGAAACGATTTGACTCATTCTTTACGAGGATTTGGCTAAAACAAAGGTCTATGCATAAAGGTTACTGATTTGTGATCATTGTTCCCTTCTTGTCTATAAATCAGCATAGACAACGTATATCGTCTCTGTAAAGCTGATCAAAGCAGAAAATATTGATACGGAAAACTCGATCGTTTTGCGGAATAAGCCTCCGAAGCCGAATCAAATTGGAATTGTTTTTTGCGGGATTTTTCAATTTTAATCATCCCGCAAAAAACAATTTCAATTCAAGTCTATGCATAGTTTGTTCCACACACGTAGACGGAGAACCAGAAATTCATTCCAGAGAGGTCGTCACAACCACTGAAATGATCCAAACTTTTTAAAATCAATTGTTGCAGAAGACGAAACATGGTGCTTTTAATACAATTCGGAAACTAAGCAGCAAAGTGCGGTGATAGGCAGGATTCGTTGCATTCGCAGAATGTAACGATCCAGAAAGTTGGTGTTGGTTATACGATAATGAGCCAAGTGACTCATCGTTAATTGTGTGTCAATTTTGGCCGGATATCCAGTCTGTGTGATGAACCACCCACCACATTCAGCAAACTTAGCCCCGTGTGACTTCTTCTTGTTTACAAAATTAGAAATGAAGCTCAAAGGATGCTTTTTCGACAAAATTCACGATATCTTTTTCAATAAAGTGAATCTGTTTAGTCGAACTATCAAATATTCCAGACAACAAAAGTTGAACCTAACTATTTTGCTTTAAAATTAAGACGATGTGTTTAACATTTTTCGACTATCAATTTTTTGTGGTAGCCTACTATAGACATGGGAGAAACCTCATAATGTTCAAGACGTTACTTTCGAATATTAATTGCATCAGTAAAATTGTTGCAGGATTGACGATTGGTAGGTAAGAGCTACCTGCGTGCAGTAGGAAAATGAACCTGCGTACATATAGGAAAATGGAAGCGAATAGGAGGAAAAAAGTTAATTAGCAAGTTAAATAAAAACCAAGGTACAATCTGTGGATGTTAACGACGATGACTAAGGCATGTGTGCGGTGTTGCTTTTGGCGACAAAAATCACGAACAAGCTACGATGTGTGAGCAGGTGCATTATCGTGATGCAAAAGCCATGAATTGTTTTTCCAAAAATCCTGGTGCTTTCTTTGGATCGCTTCACGCAAGCGGCGTGAAATTTTAACGTAATATTAATTATTGACCGTACAACTTTTTGGCAAGAGATCATGATGCACCACGCCATTTTAACTGAAAAAAAAAACAGTGAGCAAAAACTTCACATTCGATCGAACTTGGCGTGATTTTTTGTGGGTCTCCACTGTTCTGGTCACTTCGATTACGATGATTGGGCATTATTTTCAATATCATAGCCATATATCCATGATTTGTCCCCAGTTATGATCTTCTTCAGCAAATCTGGATCGTCGTTGACGTCATTCAACAGTTTCCAACCAACGTCCATGCGACATTTCTTTTTTTCAAAATTTAGTAATTTTGGAATAAACTTCGCTGACACACGTTTCATGCCCAAAACGTAATAAATAAAAAATGCATGACATGAGCCAACCGATGTGTCGATATTTTTAGCAACTTCTCTAATAGTGAATGGACGATTCTCCATAACAGTTTTCTTCATTGCTTCAACGTTTTGACTATCGGTTGTTGACGTGCTGGGGCGTTCAGGGCGAGCATCGTCACTAACACCTTCTCGCCCTCTGTGAAGAGTTTGTGCTACTTGTAAACATTTTTTTGTTGCTCAAAGTAGACTTGCCAAATGCCGCAGTCAACATTTCAAGTGTGTTGGAGCTCTCAATTTTTTTCCCACAAAATTTAATACAGTATCTTTGATCCATTTTTTCGCTAGAAAAAAAAATCGCCAAGCACACCAAAATACGTCTAACCTTTACCTCTGTCAAGAACAAACTAAAAATGTTAAATGGCTGATAATGTCAACAAATATAGCAGACATATGTACGAAAGTCGAATGTACGTAGCCCGCGAAATTTGAAAAGTCACCTAATTTTCAACAAAATTAGGTCAAATTAGATTAAATCTGGTTTTAGGATAAAACAAAATACCCAAATCTTTGATTTGACAAACATGCAGTAACATGAAGTAATACACTATAAGGCCAAGAACAGTTAATAGATAAAAAAAAAATTAAGTTTATTTGAAAAGGACATAGCAATACATTGGGAATGTCGACAGCGAAGAATTTGGTCGTAGACCACCTAGCTAAGGCATCATTATCAGTTTTATATGACTGCGAATGATTATGATAATGTTTACAAACAAAGCATAGCAGAAAAACTTCATTACTGAAGCCCCTTCAATGATGGAAGGAGTCTTTAATGAATTTTTAGTAATGAAGTTTTCCGCTATGCTTTGTTTGTAAACATTGTTGTTTTTTTCATTGTGAAGTTCCATCAAACAAATGAAGCCAGCGAAAGATAAAATAGGGGACATTTTCATTTGCTCCAATTTAGTTTTACTGCCTTTCCAACAATTTGATAAGTTTTTAATAGTCAAACAGTACACACAGAGAAAATTATGTCACTAAATTTACTATCCAGGTTAATAAAATTAACAAATTTCAGAAAATCCAAGTAAAGCTAAAATTTGATTACAAACGTTATGAATTTGGACAAATATGGTTCATTTTCACAGGTGTCTTGTTAATTTTCAATGAAATGAAATTGATTTCATTGTAATAAAGCATTTTCACTACATAAATATGCAATGAATTTGAATTTGTAATCCAAATTAACTATTGGCCACATATTTAAAAAGTCTGTTCCGCATACTTGTAATATTTTTCATTACTGAATAGTACCTTTCACTACATATCTAACAGAACGGGAGTAAAATTGACAACGCCATAGTGATTTTCACTATGCATCTACTGAAAAAGCAATTGTAATCGTATTTACTCGAAAATAGTGAAAATTGTGAGCGTGTTTGTACGGAAAATCGTTTTTCGTAATTAATTAATTAGTTGGTCGCAGTTCAAGTGAAAGCACATAGTGAACTAATCATATATCATATAAAACATATAATTATAAAACATATATGTTATAAAAAAAACATATATATACATAAATGGTAGATATGGAAATATTAAAAGGAAAACAAATTGATGCATCTGAAAAATTATATGTAAGAAATATTGAAAATTTTTGTTTTCCTAAAAAAAACTTTTAATTACTTCAAATGCTATTTATAAAGACACTTTATATAAGACAAGTTATTTTGTATTAAAAAAGAAATACTTTCTCGTGCTTAATAGGATTTTTGAAATAATTTTTCATAAAAATAGGCTGTTTTTAGTCTGTGAGTAATTTAAAATAGATTTAGACAAGCATTTGAATTCTTGTATTTTAAAAGATAACTTACAATCATTCGATGTTTGTAACATTGATAACTTTGATTATTATCCTTGTTTGATTCATAAGCTCTCGAATGGAACTTTAGCTTTAAGATTCAAAGTAATTTAAAGAACATAATTTTTTTTTTAAAGAACTATATTTTAATGTGTTATAATAAGGAAATATAAATAAAACATTTAAAATAAAAACTGTTTCTTGTTAAATTTCGAGTTTCGTTTGGAAAAGAGAATGAGAGAAAATAAATTTCTAAATTGATACCAAATTTAATACATTTGATTACTAGGTATTGTTACATTCATTGTTTTTGCGATTAGACACATGTAATCTTTTTAACAATACTAGGTGTGATTTTCATTTTCCTTATAATGAACTTTGGTTTAATAGTTTTTATTAATCTGATGATGAATTAAATAATAATGTAGTTTATAAGATTAACTACAGTACTGTAAAGACTAATGATAAAATTAACAACTGTGTAATCAACCAAAAACTAACTACAGAGGAAGTGGATTTGATTACATTTTTCAAGCACTTTCATTACACTTTTCTCTGTGTGTAGTAAATGAAATAGACATGTTTGAATATTTGGTAAATATGTTGCATGATATAGAAGTATTATACTGTAGGTTATACTGTAAATGCTCAAAATACTCTTCACTATTTGCAGTAGCTCTCAGAGCAATATTTACGTCACCGATTGATTAATTTGGTCAAAAATAAAGAGGACGCAGTTCCCATCATTGCTCTCTGTTATCCGGTTTTAGAAACCTTCATTCTGAATGGAAATTCTTTCCAACTGTTGTGAGCTCCCAAATATGATACCTGGCAACTACTTTTTTTTTTTTAGATGTAAGTGCTGCCCATCCTTGCTTCAGTGTGTTAAAGTCAAGTCAAAATTTCTCAGCACATTGCCTACATACTATATTTATTTATTTTATCGGACCCAAGTCCTTCTAAATCTGCGACAAGCCGAGAAAATGATGTGATTGATGTGAATCTTTAATTTCGCGCATAAATTATAACACTAAATAGTACTACGACGATGACGTCGACAGCATCACAAGTTAGAATCAACAACGGTCTGACTGACGCCTTTGACACAAATGTCGGACTAAAGCAAGGCGATGTGTTGGCCCCTCTGCTGTTCAACCTAGCACTTGAATACGTGATAAGGAAGATTCCTGTCGACACAGGGGATACGCTTCTGTATAAGTCGAACCAGTTAGTGGCCTACGCGAATGGCATTAACATCTTGTCCCGTTCCTTCGCATCCGCCAAACAACTCCTGTTGAAACTTGATCAGGAAGCCAAAGAAGTAGGCCTGAAGATCAATCAGACGAAAACAAAAATCATGACGCAAACAAGAAAGAAGACCTCCATTAGACAAAATATAATTTTGGACGTATATAATCTAGAGAAAGAGAATCTAGAGAATGTGGACGAATTTATATACTTAGGCTCGAAATTGACAACGAAAGGCAGTGAAACTGACGAAATTAAACGGAGAATACAGCTCGCTAATAAAACTTTCTACTCCGTTCTGGCTTGAGTAGCCTAGTGGGTAGAGCACTGGCTTCTTGAGTGTGGGGTCCCTGGTTCGAATCCAGGTTCGAACGAGAGTCCGCTCACCAAGCTTTGAGTTCACCTAGCTCTGATTAGGTACCTGATTTAAATCAGGGGTAAAGTGAGTCGTGGAACTAATCACTCTACATTCGTATTCACAATGATTAAATAAATTGTAATGAAGCTCTCTCCCAGCTTCAACCCCTAGACCCGTACGAAGGTTGTCGTGGGATTGCTTTACTTTTTACTCCGTTCTGGCCCTACTGAAGACCAGCTGCATACACAGGAAGACGAAGCTCCAAGTCTACAAATCAATCATCAGACCTGTGTTGTGCTACGGATGTGAAACTTGGACCCTTACCCAAGCGTTCGCAAATATGTTGAACGCCTTGGAAAGACGGGTCCTCAGGCGTATAATTGGTGCTAAAGAAGAGTGCGGCCAATGGCGGATAAGGTACAACCACGAGCTGTAAGAGGTTTTTGACGAGCCAGAGGTTGCTACAATAGTGAAACTGCAGAAGCTGCAATGGGCTGGTCACGTGCAACGAATGGACGAGCATCGAATACCTAAGAAGGTATTCGACGGAAGGGCCGAGGGTCGAAGACCAGTGGGAAAACCCAGAAAACGCTGGTCTAACTCTGTCGACGAAGACTGTGCAAAGCTGCTCGGCTTTTGAAATTGGAGGACGCGGTCATTGGACCGAGACAACTGGAGGCGTCACCTGCGAGAAGCCAAGGCCCGAGAGGGGCTGTAGTGCTACGACGACGACGAAATAGTACTAGAACGATACTCTGTATGCGTTGGGATCCCTCCGGAAACTGATAATCTCAAAGTATTGGAAACAAGACCATATATGTCAACTTGGTCGATCAGCGATTCCAGGGTTTTTCCGGCTCTAGTTACTCTTAAATTTATTAGCTCATTGAATTAAAGAAATTTAAATCAGATCTAAAGTACAGTGTCTAAAACAAAATTGAACTGCAGCAATCAAGTGTAATCAAACAGTTCACATCAGCAAAAAGCAGAATTTAGATGAAGTTAATTATGAATAATTTAAATTTTATTTGATGGAAGAATCAAGGTTGATTGTTTATCGTGACATTTCCACCCCATATCCTATCGCGTAAACTTCTGAAGTATTCAATTTTTCAGGAAGTTTCGTTAGGTAGATCATTCTCTACGAATTCGCCTTTTACTCACTGTATATGCTCCGTATGTTAAATTAAAATATCAGTAAAATACCCCGTATTACTATTTGTATATCGTAGTCGCTGTTCAATTCAGTGATACTCCCGCTTGGGAGCAAGAAATATTTTGGAATAAAACTGGGGATTGCACATTGAATGGGTCTGACATAATCAACGACTTGACTTCATTAATTCAAACACGATTGAGTACAATATTTGGAGCCATATCAAAGAATAATGGTATTCGATAGCCAACAGTCTCTTCGAAATCACAAAAAAATGAATGTGTTCGTGTCGGGTATCATGCCGACGTCTGTGATATTGAACCTCATTAGCCATGGTTTCTTCGGTGATTAAGCTCAAAAACGCTCATTGGGAAAGTAACAAACAGATTAGTGCTCAATGCTGGATACGAATGGGAATCATAAATGAGAATTAATTAAACAAAAATGGAATATCAATAAAGTTACACGGTCAGATGATTTTCCAGAGACCGGGTTCAATAATATCAGTTGCACTTGATGATGAGGCTGTTATGGTCGATTCCGGGATCAGAAATAGTGCAAGGCTATAGTAGTAGCCTTATTTTAATAAAGGTGGAAGGTATGGAGTTGCAGGCTAATTCGCACTGTTCCTGTTAGTTTGAAAGTAACCCGAACAGCATGCGGAAGGTATAGGGAATGCACCACTATACCTTAATAAATTTCTCAATTAAAGCAAGTTCTCACGAAAGTACATATCTCTATTTCTAGTCTTCTGTAACATGCATTCATGTAACACTCAGCTAGCATCCTTTCAAATTTGAATCCAGGCGATAGATTAATAAAACATTTTATTTTGTGCGACACTGTATTGGGCCAAGGTCGAGATATATTTCAAGATTGACTGGCGTAACTGAGATGGTGGCTGCCCAGCTTCCCACACCCCGCGGTCTGTTTGGGAAGCAATTAAGTAATATTTTCACCTAATGGGGCGATATTGAGACTTGATTGTGACTCCATTCGCCACTCATGTTTTCTCGATATAGAGTCATCTTCGCTCGGCAGGCGGCCTTGCTCCGCGGGACATCATCGCCTTATCGAAATGATATTACTTCTCATCTCCTGTATGCTTGCCATACACGTCCCTTCTAGTTCGGCGTGCTCTGTACAAAAATACGATAGTGTACATGCATACATATAGGCATACATTCAGCGTGACTTCTAATGTATCATTTACAATCGTATGCATGATTCGTAAACACGGTGTCTGCTTTGTCCTCAATGCGAACTATGGAAGCGGGAAAGTGAAACGTGATTTCAACGAGGTTCGTTTATTGAATATTGTGAAGCCGGAATTACATGCTCGCCGAGTAATGCCAAATGAAGACAAGGTGAGTGTGTAAACGGTCTCCTTGTCTAGTCTCGGCTGTGTTTTTAATGGCAAGCACGCGTGTGTAAATGGTTTGCTCGTCGGCTCTTGTTTGTTTTACGAAGGGATAATGATCCTTTTACTGCTGTGCCTGAGTGTTTATGACCGTCTCGTCCGAGTTCGAAGCCGCTGGAAGCGAAGTCGGTTTTATGCATCAAGTCAAAGGGATTCGAGAGGGTAGCATGTGCTCATTTAAATTTTCGAATTTTTCGCCGGGACTTCAAACATGTGTTTGCGTGTCCCAGATTGAAATAACTCAACGCACACCAGGCAGTTGCAATAGCCACAGCCCGTACCTCAGTCATCGTTCACTGAACTGAACAAAACAGCTCACAACTGTCGAAAGATGCAAAGTGCAATATCCTAAGTAAACAATTCACCCTATGAAAGGTGCATGGTGTATGGTCCGTGTTGTACGGTGCAATATCCTAAGTAAACAATACACCCTATGTCTTGTTGAGTCTCGTCCAATGTCTTGTTGAGTCTTGTTTACTCTTGTACCCGAGACGCTCGTTCCAATGTATAAATCGGGCATGAGAGCCACCTGCCGACACGAAGGCTGATTATTCGAATTAAATAACATATTTTCTCGTAATTACCCTGTTCTGATTGAACTTGATCGTCGCAGGGCTCAAATGCGTGCTCAACAGGTAATCTTATCTCTTGCAATTAAACTGGCTAATCGTGAAACTTAACGACCCAAATCTTGCAGGCGTACCAGATAAAGATCGTGCTGATGGGAGTATATTCGAAATGATATGTAGACTCTTGATTTTGTTTTTCTATTTGCTTATAATTACGAATTCAAAAATAAACGATGAGTTTGCATGGTGGTGTGGTGAGAAGAAGATTTAAATTTCGCCTGTATTTTGCATAAAATATAGTAATCCAGTACTGTCGGAAAATTTACTGGAGAAGCGTAGTTTTCATGGCACACATTGTCTGTAAAATCTTGATAGAGTCAATCTTTGGAAATACTATATTCAAATAAAAATAAATTTATGAATAAATAACGTAATAGCCTGACGTTATTCCGAAATGAATCGATATGCTCAAAAATAATAGAAAGGAATGTTTCACTCAACTCTGTAAAATATGCCCAATCTCTTTTCTATGCTTTTTGCATTGAAGGCTCAACCAAAAAACGGCAACAACAAAGTGTCGTTGAATTAAACTGTGTTACACGTTGGAAGAAAACTAGTGGAAGAAAACTACAATAGTAAACCTACAATTAAAAATATGCAAAAGAGTGTGAGAATTAGATACGTATTTTGTTATGCGTGATGTTAAATTAAAACTTTTTTGCACTCTCTGAAGTCAAAACAGTGCTCAGAAACGTGTAGGTTGAAATGTGTTTCGCAATAGCAATGCACCTAGCCTTAGATGAAGCCAAATGGGGTATGTATTCATATTTCGGCAAATTTTTCAATTTAGCTTAGTTCAAAAAAAAATTTGACAAAATTTTAAAGGCTGACTTGCGATTAAATTTTCAAGAAATTAAATTTTCATTGTTGCTGTTTTTCTACAAATGCCGAATCAGCTGTAAAATACATATTTTGATCAGCCGCTAAAACAAATTTGATAGCAATATTGTATATAGTTTAAAAATGAGTCGGAAATCATCTGAGTTGTCGAATGAAGAAAGAAGACTTGTTATATCATTGAGGCAACAAGGCTTTTCCTTACATAAAATAGGATGTATTCTTTAAAGAACTTAATAAAAAGTAACTAAGAATAGAAAAATAGTCGAGGAGCAAAAACCGATCTTAGTTAACGAGAATACATAGTTCATTTACGCTGCGCCAGATCACAAAGAATAACTATATAATTGGACCAAAACTTTGTCGGCTGTTCAGAGCAAATTTTGGCATACATGTGGCACCACAAACAGCTCAGAATATAATCCGAAAACAAGACTATGGTAAAAAATTGTTGTTCGAAAACTCTTCGTCAGTGTTAGGAGAAGAATCCAGTTTGCGAAAAAAAACGACTAGAATAACGATATGGGCTTTTTGAAAGAGCACTTGTTTTCCGACAAATGAAAATTCAACATAAAATATTACGACAGGCACGTCCGGATTTGGCGGAAATGAAATATAGGCTTTCATACCTAAATTTAAGCACGGCGGAGGCTCTGTTATGGTTTTGTGGTGTTTTTCTCCCTTATGCCCCAACAAGTTAGTGTCTTAAAATTAGGCCTCTCCGAAACATCCTGGGTTGTTAATTTTTGACATAAGTGTTTTTACAGTTTTCATTTGGGAAGGCCTAATAGTATAAACTTTTCTACGAACCATCCTGAAACGGAACTGTTTGTCACCGGTGATTTCCGCCATGTAGACATAACTTGGAGCAATACAGTTTGGATTTCGTCACGCAGTTCCGAGCCTATTAACTATATCAAAGATAATTCTTAAAATAAATCTTAGTGAATCTAATAATAGGTTCGTTTTTTGCGTCTCGATCAAGAGCTAGTTGTGGTAGGGAGCAACTATCCTGCCTCAGTTGTTGTTATTAGACGCAAAAAACACACATACTCCAAATGTTTCTAGTATAAGGTTCATTAGCTGATCTTTGCTTATCCTTCGCATCGCCAGCAATACCACTTGATGCATTTCAATTCACGCTCGTTTAAGACGTTACATAAAATAAACCGGTCTTTAACCGTATACCTTCGTTAGTTTATAATTATTAGCGCTGCAACTATATATAAGTGGAAACAATTGCTCATTAATTCACCAGTTGATAAAGACATCAACTCCTTCTTTTTTAATCTTTATAAAAATTTTCCAGGAACCTGATTTCTCTAATCGATGATAAAAAAAAAAATGCCACACAAAAACTTTTAAGAACCGGGTTCTGCATCTTATCGCGACAGATTTTAAAGGCTTAGAGCTACCTACACAATAAGATGATATTTCGGTCATAGAAAGCATAATTCCCATGACGAAGACTATATATCACCAAATGCTAACCACTTTTGGAAATTTGTGAGCACAATAAGGATTTAAAAATCTATGCCGGCTACATTCCAGCTAAATGGTTTTAGTAGCGATGATCCTAAATTAATTGCCAACATGTTCGCTGATCATTTTTTTTTCTAACAGACAACTTTATTAACAGCCTAATGTCATGCTATATCTCTCTTATCCTTCCCTATTTTCTGCCTATTTTTACTACTTCCCTATTTTCTGCCTACTTTTCTTCATAATACTCCAATTACTGCTACTGATGTCTTTGATTCAGGAGGACGGCCACTTCTGGGTCTGTCATCGACAGCAGACATCTCAGTGAATCTTTTCATTGTACGGTATATGAATTTTTTGGTTATACCGAGCGGTTTTAGCAAATTGAAAATGCAACTGGCGTTTTGTTACACTTGTGCAGCGTTATTACCGCGATACGATTCTCTCTGACACCCCACTCCATGTGGCTCTGAGCTGGCCTTATGAGAGCAACTGAGGTATTTGTAGCAGACCGAAACTTATTTATATCCTGATAAAACAAATGAGTATCATATGTCAAACGATTACTGAAATATTTGAATTTAAAATCTCGAGAGAGAATTAATGGCTATATTAAGGACACAGAACAGATATTAAGGACAAAATGTATGGCTTATTTTTGATGAAACCATCCTACGTTTCATATAAACAAAATTAATAAAAAATTAATTCAAATTTTAAAATTAATTCAAACATAGCCTCTGGTGATGAAGACAATGTCCTATCATTAACGTAGCTGTTGAAACTATGGTTCTTTGAAAAATAATTTTAATGATCATATTTTTTCTTTAACTGTAGTAGCTTCAGCTGTGAAATATCTCCAACTGCAAAGGCTGTTTGAAAAATTGGCTTTTACTGTTTTATGAATCATAGGATTTTTTCCTGCATGCATAAATTCGACTTCCATGGACATAGTCCCAAATCTTATGCAGGGAGTCTCAGCCCATGTCACTTTAGTGAGCTTTATAATATCAAGAATTTAATATGCTTTGTGTATTCTAGCAAGTAGAGCGTTTTCTACTCTTCCGTGCTTAGCATAAACGCCCTATCGAACTTTTGAGCTAACACCGGATTTGAAAACTATATACTCTTTTACATCATTCTATAAAATATGAAAAAACTATATTTTGTGGAAGTATTTTAAAATCAATAATGGAAAATGTCCTATCAACAAAAAACGTAGCCATTACTTAGCATAAACACCCTATCTATCGTAGATAGGGCGTTTATGCTAAGTAGTGTAATCATTATTTCCTTACTTTTCCTAAAAAACCTCTATCTGCTTAAAACTTCTCTTCCGTACATATTTTCAACGTGAAAATTATCTCAAATAAAAATATTGGTATCCACGTTTAAACTTTCGTTCCGGTTGAGGATACCTGCAGCATTTAGAAAAACACAAACAATTGAATATCTTCAAAGTTACTAAAATGTACACAGGGCCTTTAGACTGATGACCAGGGGCGGATTTGGCCATTTCGCCGCCCTAGGCCTCAGAAATATTTGCCGCCCTTTTCCTGAATTATATTATATGTAACAATGCGCGATTTTTTTTCGATTCCCTAGAATATTTCGCTGTTTTTCGTTGCGCCCGAGCTAAAAAAAAAGGAATATCAGAGCAAAACCGGCACCGGTTCGTTCGTAAAAATTCCCTATTATTGCGCCCTTGCCACACAATTAATTATTAAATTACAAACACGGTAAAGAACCTAAAAGTACCTAAAAAAAAAAGAATCCAAAAACCAATTTTTAACAGTCCAAAACCGTATTACACCTTTGGATCGCATATAATTCTAACATCTTCGCTAAAATTCCTATTCCGTTCAAAGTTTGCTTTCGCACTTGACTGGAGATCAACTATGAACTCGACTATTGTAAACTAATGCTCGATATGTTATTAGTTAAAGATAAACCCGAAATATTTTGACCTATGTTCTATATTTTTTTATAGAAATTAATTTCAGCAATGAAGTACAATTTAAAAACACGTCAAAAATATAGAGATTTGCATGCAGTTGATATACCCTGTACCATAAAAATTAATAAAAAATTCTCTGAAAAATCAATGCACGCAAATATTTACCTCTGATAAGCTTTTCCTAAATTGAAGAGGTATTATTTGGGCTCTTTTTAGCAGGGCTGTGGAGTCGGAGTCGTGGCTCTGTACATTTAAAGCGGAGTCGGAGTCGAACGCGACTCCGACTCCGCTTTAAATATACAGGGGGCACGACTCCGACTCCACAGCCCTGCTTTTTAGGATCTTTTTAGGTCTTTTTAAGCTTTTTTAAGGTATTTTCAGATACTTTCTAGGTACTTATTAGGTATTTTTGAGTTTCGTTGGTCCTTTACCGTGATCATATTTCGATATTTATTATAAGTCAAACTTTTAATGTCCGAAAAAAAATATTAGAGGTGAATTTTCGCGTGCATTGATTTTTTTTAGAGAATTCGGTTGACTTGAGGTATTAGGCTCATTCGACTCAGATATATGTACATATACGACAGAAAAAAAACTGCCGCCCAAAAAGAAAATCGAAAAGGGGCCGCCCCAAAAAAAATCGAAAATTTGCCGCCCTCGAAATTTGCCGCCCTAGGCCCAGGCCTACTGGGCCTAGTGGTAAATCCGCCCCTGCTGATGACGGCATTTATGGAGTCTGGGATACCTAAATCAAATCCAGGACCGAGCAGGTGTGAAATCTTACTTTTTGGCAAGGGCTGTAATACATAGCCTTGCAAGCAATAATATATAGCACTTACACCTGTATGCATTATTATGTATAGTAGCTCTTATTCGACACAATCCAGAAATAAACTGTGTAGGTACATAGTGCCAGAAGTAAATATGTAATTTATAGTCTCTGGCATTGTCCTTTCTCTCAACGGTATTTCTTAATTGCGGGGCTTACGACAATGCATCATGACACAAACTGATATTTTCGAGCAAATAAAAACTTCTCATCTTCGGAGGTGGCAGAGTACTTTTTCTCCAATTTTATGCATAAAAAAAAATCTTTAACTTCTTCGAACTGGCTTCAGCAAATCTCAGCCTAATCTTATGTGCACAAATGCAATATACCATTTTATATTGAAGATCTACAGGCAAAATTTTTTGTGCATCAATTTTCTTGGAGCATTACATGTCATGGAGCAATATCGCGAGGAATTTTCATTTAATTTCATCTCGCAGTTCAGTAATTTCGAATGCAATTTCACAATCAGGACGCGAGATCTGGTCAAAAACTTCATTATGCGCTAATCGGCAATCAAATCTGGTGGCAGCATATACGAGAGTAATTTACAAATTACATTCGCAATTATTTTATGTTTCGGCCAATTTCCCTCGAGCTAATTTATCAGTGTTATGTCATCTGTTTGAGAATTGATGGCTGCAGCCATCCAATATGAACTATGGGCCGTAATGGCAGGAATTTGCGTCTGAACTCTGTACTGCCTACTTAATGAATGGATGAATCGCTTTTCGCTTGAAAATGGTCGTACAAAGCAAGTGAGCATAATTAGTTTTGAGAAATGAGCTACGTTTCGGCTAAGCAATGAATATCCTTTCGAATTTACTTGAAAATGTCTACAAATAGACCCGACGCATTTCTCTGCGGAAAATTGACTTTGTTGAAAAATTTCTTTTGTTTTAATAAGAGCAAGCAGTATCGTTAAGCTAGGACAATATCGCAAGTTAGTGTTTTATTTTCGAAAATTATACAATAGTATTCAGGTTATACGGCGAGAAAATGAAATTATTTTTCAGCAACCTTGTAAAATCAAGCGACTTTTTGCTTAGCCCTTAGTTAAGTTAATTTCAATAATGCCAGATATTGTTCCAATCTCCGATATATTCAGTTTCTGAAACACAATCCTACATGAATCGGGAGAAACGAGCTATCAGGTTGTTCGCATCTTCAAAAATTAGTGCTACTTCAGTCGTATTCTATACCTAAATGAAACTCAAGGCCGATTCTGAGAACGGCGGCACGGCCGTGTTAATAATCTTCGCTAATATTCCATCGGCTTCTTCACCTTTACTCCTAATAGGGTCATCAATTCACAGCGCATTTTAAGGCCGTAATTTGCATTTAATTTTTATTTGAGGAACTTAACGTTCCAAGCCGACTCCGACTAGATCATACGTTTGCAAGCGATTTAGGTAAAATCACAGTGAATCTCAATGAAGAAAAAATTAACAGGTAGAACTGGTAACTGAAACTTTATGAATGAATGGATGATTTTTCAGTGATGTGAATGAAATCAACTCGAACTTGAAATGGAAACAAGTTTGAGCTTAGGCTCCCGGCTCGGACATTAAATTTCAGACAATATTGGTTAGAGCTAGCCCATAAAATGTTCCGAGCAAAAACCGAACCGCGGCATTAACTGATCATAAATCTTCTCAGATTCTGTTCTCCATTCACGGAGCGCTCCTTAGGATCATTCACTTTGTAATCCAATTATTGTTGATATTGACGGTCTTTAATGAATGAAGTTTCAAAGAATGAAGTTTCACATTCTAGTACTTAGAAATGAAAACAATAAAACTGATTTAGAGACTATAGCAACTTCAGGTCAGGAAGAAATGCTTTGATCGTTAAATCAAGAAAATTGTGAATAGAATGAAGCTGATATGAGAGTATAAACTTATTTCACATTTATATGACAGTATGAAAATGTAGCTTCCCCAAAATCAATTTTCATATACCTACAAGTATTCTGACGATGCACCAATTTTTACCTAATCAATCACACTCAGCACAAATTTTTAATTTGAAACAGAATTAATAATGAATTGAACCGCATCCACTGATATCTGTATCTGCATTCGAGCTCAAAAGAACTCAATGCAAAACTAAAAGCCAAGTCGTAAATCAATAAAGCCGATACCTCCATCAACATACTTGTATACCACTTCTAGGATAAAAACTCAAGCAAAGCAAATAATCGATATTGCGTAGTGGAGGGCGCATCTCACGAGAATACACCCCCTTCGAAAGGACTCAATTAAAATTTCAACGACAGTCCAATTAAGCAATCTCCCGAAAAAGGTATCGCCAACATGAATAAAATTCGAGATGCTTGCCAAATAAATCTGATTCTCGATAACGGCAACAAAAGCTTTCATTGGTTAATTAAAGAGGCTTTCCCCGAAAATCGTAATATTCTGATTAGAATGGTGTCCGGTGGTCGCAGAACCAATTCATGTCATCGTCGCTATCAAGTTTAAGAGTATTTGTGTGCTGGTGTGTATAGATTTTCGCAAAACAACTCATACTCCTGCTGATTTTCTAGATTAAATCAAATTAACGGGTCTACATTTTCGTCCTTCGACAGCAACAAGGTCACAATATCAAGCACCTAATTACATTTCACGCAGTCCTTACATGGTCGTGAACATAGGATGCCGCAACGCTTTAATTATCGACGCCATTTTGAACTGACTGATCCAAGGAGGAAGAAATAGCAGAAAGAGAGAGTCTATCCGTTGAGAAGTTACCACCACTGCATAGTGGCACCCCTTCCACTAGCAGGACACAGTTCTCTGTTCACTGCGAAAAAGGAAAATTTGTAACAATGTAATTATTTTCCACAATTGGACATATTGATATGTCGTGTTTATGGAGCTCCCTCGGCTATCAGATTTCGGTTCCGCCATCCTTTTCGTCTCGTCGACGGTGCTTCCCTGCCGCGAAATACACGCATGCGCCTATGTGGTGTCCAATAAAATGGCTACATTCCCCTGAAAATTATTTACTTTTCGTAGTGTTGCACGGTCTATTGATTTTCCTACTACTTTCGAAAATCTCTGAGCCCCATGATGCGTCTCCTTTTCGAAATCGAGACAGGATTATGCGAAAAATCCTTCTGTTCCCTTCCTACTGCACAGGCTGAAACGATGTACATACGAAAAGGATGTTGTCAGTATTCTGCATCGTAGCCAGACTATATAATGTGAGTATAACGTTTAAGGGGGTTACGGCAATTAGAAGTATATTAACTGTAATTAAAAATTACGTAATTAAGGGCAAAATGATCACTGCTGCCTGTGTAGAATGACTAGGACGTTATGTAGTAGTTGAATTGAATTGGATTGTAAGTTGTAGGGAGTAGGGGCGTAGTATATTGGAAAGAATGTAGTTGAGTAAATGATTATATAAATTACGCCAGCACTGCTCGCGGTTTGCCTGAGTTTCAGGTGGTTATAGAAATCTGTGAATTGTTTGTGTGGAATTTGCAGAGGAACCGATTTGAAAAGATGGAAGTTAGCTCCTTTCGCTATGTAGATACATATTTTGAAGAAGGCTGATCAGTTTATTGCAATTGCTTCAATGGTATATTGCTTTAATTTCTATGTTTGATCTTTGTGTGGACTAACTAGACATCGTTGTAAATGAACTATTACATGAAGAATCATCCTCGATTTGGCAGGGTTCGCAAAAGTATCCGGACTAAAAGGCAAGTTTAATTTCAACTCTGAATTCACACAATTCACTGAATAATCAGCGTCAGTTTCCAATACCGTGATATTTTGTGTTGTGTTTTGCAATATTTAAACTTCGCCTTTCAAATATAAGAGCTTGTTGATTAGTTTATTTTTACATGACTTTGGAAGAATAAATATCAGCATTATGTCAAATAAGTTAACTACATACTTACAAAATGCCTTGATTTCGAAGTTGATTGTGAAGCTTGTCAATACAGAAAACTAAAACGGATTTAAATCATACTAAAAATCTAACAGCTTGAGAATTGTTATAGTGTCTAATAACTGGATAGCATTCCAGTTTGTTCTTTTTATCATTCGAAGAGGCTCGTCAATGAAGACGTCTTCTAGGATCAAGAGTACTGGCTTGTAGTCGGATGGAAGTTATTTGACGGCAGTCAGTCGCAGATTATGATAGAAATTTAGCGACAATCCTACGTCAAGGATATTACTATAAACTGTTTCAAAGTGTGTGAGTTCGTCGGGGAGATGCAGGCTTATACAACTTTCCTTGATGAGTCTCTGTAGCTCGATTCCAGCTTGGCTGCTTTTCACGTCTCGCCAGCGGCAGTGTTAGGCATTTAGGTCTTCTGAGAGTAATACCGGACCTTGATGTTAATAAAGTTTGCTCCACCACGGGCCAAAGTTATTTTTTCTGGAGGGATGTACATAGAACTTTGACGACTGTCACCTCGACTTGCTGTAGGATGGAAGTTGGTATGAGGATATGATCGATGCCTCTTCTCACCAGGACAGCAGTGCTTCCACTTCTACTTGCCCCTCTATCACTAACGTATAGAATCTAGTTAGAAAGCAGCTGATCAGCTGGTTTTAAGAATGTTTCGTGGATATCACCCCTATAGTTATATACACGGAGAGAAATTTCGGCAATGATTTTTACTACAGTGGATAATAAAATTTACTATTCCGAAAATTCGATGTGAAAACATGAATGTTATTACAAATTTGATGAAAATTTACTATTTTCCTTCAAATAATAGTCAATTCCACTACATACTACAACTCACACATGTTCATTGCGCTGTAGTAGAGACATTCATGTATACATAATTCACAACAAAGTAGTAAAATGTGTAGTGCAATTGATTACAAAGGTAATGGGGCAAAAAATTACTACTATTGCAATAAAATTAATTGCAAATTTTGTATAATTTCATTACACTTTTCTCTCCGTGTAGGAACCACATCAGCTTTCTAGTTTTGCTGATTATGGAATTTGCATTCCAAGTGAGAGTCGACAAGTGTTCGGGAATGGACATTATCACCCCTATAGTTATATGGGAACCACATCAGCTTTCTAGTTTTGCTGATTAGAGTCGGAATGGACATTAATGCTTGTTGTTGTTGTTTTCTGGGAGCTGGGAATGTTGCGAGCATCCGTTGCATTACTTTCTTCATCATGTCTGGAGCCGTTCTTGCATATTACAGAGCAGTTCAGTCACGACAACCAGCTGTGAGATATTGAGTAGAATCAATGCTATTTTTTGCGGGTTAGGTCAAGGGGATTGGTGTAAAAATTCAGGATGTTATATGGAAGTTCATGTTCTTCATCTGTGCATATGTCTTCCGTAGGTTTTTGAGATTCTTTGGGCATCCCCCGTAGCTAGCCGGATGGTCGCCGCTACAACTAACATACTTGCCAGTCTCTTCGTGTTTCTTTGGGCACTTTGAGAAGTACACTCAGAAAAATTTCACCACTCAACACTTTTTTAGAATCACTTTAAATCAAAAGTTGAAATCACTTTGAAATAAAAAGCGAATCTTATTTGAATTCCACTTTATTATAAAAATTTTATTTTCAAATCAAAATTTTTCGTCATTGAATTAATCATATTTGATCATTTTTGATTCAAAAATTTTCAAATATGATTTGGCTCCATATACGTTTCTTTTTAATTCAATGATGAAAAATTTTGATTTGAAAATAAAATTTTTATAATAAAGTGGAATTCAAATAAGATTCGCTTTTTATTTCAAAGTGATTTCAACTTTTGATTTAAATTTGATTCTATTAAATGACATTTTTCTGAGTGTAGTGTTCTCCTTCACATTTAACGCACTTTATTTGAATATGACAAATAATATGTAATTCAACTTTACAGATGAAGTGGCATTCTGCTGTGATGGCATAAATGTTTGCCTCGCTTCTCGGAAGGCAGACCTTAACTAATTTTGAAGTCCCATTGATCAGTTTTAGGTAGAAGACTTCTACTGAGCGGAAGCTCTGTGCCTAGAGATAGCCCATAATTTCCTCTGGTGTAAGGCGGAAAGGACTTCGAATCACCACAATTAGGTTTTTCTCCTCTGGAAGAAAATGCGTATGATACTGTAATAGCTGTGAGATATTTCAACAATATGTGTTTCATGAGCAATTTGGCTACTCTAACTTGCCGGAAGTTACACTGACTTGTGTTTAATGAGCCTCCTCTACGTTGAACTAGAGCTATTTAGAGCGCTCTACCTTTTTTGGTAGAGCAAGTTCGGGCAAGCAACCAACTGTTTGTCAACTGTCAAAATTGTGACTGAAATCGTTTTTCAGAGTCATTAAACACAGCTATTTTCAGTCAGATCCTTCATGATTTTGCTCATCGTGTCATAAAGTTGTTGAATTTGTGTCATTGATTCTGATATCTATCTGTCTTTCTAAGGTTTTGTCTCCTCTCGTTCTTCCCGTCCTTCACTGTCTTCTGAGCCCTCCTCAGAGTATACTTGCACTATTCCGTCCTCGTCCCTCATTTTTCGTCAAAACCTCGCTCTTTATAGTTTTATTTTAATATAAGTAAATTAAAATGTTTGTGACCAAATTTGATGGCACCATATCACGACCGCTTGAGCTTAAGACTAATTTTATTCAAAAGTATGAGATATTGATGGACTGAAAGACTCACCTGCTGGGTGTAATTTCGTGGTTCTAGACACGTAGTTTCTTATTTCAATTTTCAGTTTTATATTACCATCTTTTATCCGCAACAACAAATTTCTAAATTAATTATAGTCGTCATCCTGTGCTCTTTTGTTTGTGTCTCTATCACAGACTCATTCACAATTAGGTTTTTTTTTTAAAACAGCCACAAATCACAAATCTGCAAGTGTTCATAGTGAGGAATTGAACATTTTCACAAACGAGACGTTTTTGACGGAATCCTGATACACGCTTTTACTATTTATTTTTACAGGTGTAAAGTAAAAGTAAAAATGTAGACTGAAATGATGGCCTTTGTTTTTATAAATCGAAAATTCCGGGATAGTCGTATCTCTTATACGACCACTCAAAGCATTACATAGATGACGTATGCCACAATAAGGCTTGAATCCGGATTTAAGCAGGATTTATTTGACAAGACATGAAAATTAAGAAATAATAAATGCAAAAATGCGAAAATAAAAAAAAGGAATTCGAAGATGGAATGCCCCGAATCAAAATTTTTCACATCTGAAATATCCGTTTACATCAATCACCTACACCTTGAGCGACTGAAAACAAACTTTGGCCTAAAAAAACCATGGTTATACTTCTGCTAAATGAATATTCAACTTATTGTAATTCTGTAGAAATGCCGGAACACGCCAATCAAAACGAAATTTCCTTAATGTTAATACCAAGTTAAACGACTCATTACCTCCAAACTTTAGATAATTCAAGACTCATTTCCAGGAATAATGCCGCGCTTGGGTGAAAGATAGCCCTAGTTGACGTATTACAAAACTTGAAAGGGTGCAAAAGAAGAAAACAAAAATTGAAACCAAAAAATTAGCCTTGAGTGAAGTTTGCTTCAGGCTATTTCTACTCTATTTATATATTCATTACATCCGGACATCCGTGTGCGATAGCCAATAGTGATTCCGAAAAAATACGATTTAAGATTGATCTTATGCAAAATAAAACAGAAATGTTTCAAGTTTTATTTTGACGCTTCCTGGAAAAACCTATGGCCACCTACTTCGGATTTACTCATTTTATCATTTGACAATATTTCGGGAAGCGCGTATTCAGGGAATTCATATAATTTAGAGTTTCAAATAAATCCATGAAAATGATTCAAATGCATCGAAAATGAAGGCCATGATCATGGCCATTTTGAGTTGTTTGGCAGTATTTTTTTGAACAAATAGTTGATTTAAATGGAAATAGAATTAGTTTCCATAATATTAATTTTAATCCAAGTGCC
Organism: Nemotelus nigrinus; assembly: GCA_947369275.1. Taxonomy (NCBI): domain Eukaryota; kingdom Metazoa; phylum Arthropoda; class Insecta; order Diptera; family Stratiomyidae; genus Nemotelus; species Nemotelus nigrinus. The sequence goes on along the minus strand of OX376374.1, from coordinate 25,539,053 downwards.
AATAAATTCGCTCTATTTATGAACAGCTCATGCACTGAAAAAAATTCACATGGCGCCCAGAGCCATGTAGCATAGTATGGCCCCATACGTTATGTACATAGTACTCTGAGCTATGCAGTATGGCTCCCAGCGCCATAATTCCATGGCGCAGCAATTATGGCCCCACACGCCATATTACATAGTGCCATGAGCCATGTAATATGGCTCATGGCACTCCAATTATAACTCGCAGCCATACTGTGTGAGGAGATGTATAAACGTCAGCAAGCTTCTTGAGTATAGGAGAGGATATGGTCTTTGATATAGTTGCTGATAGGTGAATTCCATCACCTGTCATCAACTGTTCTAAATTCAGATGCTCAGAAAAGGCTCGTGGTCTTTTGTTGGTTGGATCATCTTCGTGTAGCAAATACATATTGGCCGAGGCCCAGCGAGCCGAAGTCAGACAAGACCGCCAACATGTGGACGACATTTGACAGCTCGTCACGAAATCGCGTTGACTCGTGCTCAAAACCCACTCCAATCGACGGGACCTGTCAAAGTCGCTTGTTTGGACCGTCCCCACACTAGGGCTTGCCAGCTTTCGCCTGGGCTCGGCAAATATGTATTTTCCACATCAGATGCACTGAAAAAACACATAGCGCCAGACGCCATAATTTATAAACTCCTGGCGCCATGTACATAGTCGATTTGTGATAAAATATAGCGCCACATGCCATAGTACATTGGAGTAGACGCTATGCTTATAGCTGTCCACGCCATATACTATAGTCCTCGACGCCATGTACTATAGCCCTCCACGCCATGTACTATAGCCCTCCACGCCATGTACTATAGCCCTCCACGCCATGTACTATAGCCCTCCACGCCATGCAGATGGCGTGGAGTGCATGGCGTGGAGGACTATAGTACATGGCGTGGAGGGCTATAAGCATAGCGCCTGCTCCTATGTACTTTTCGCCATGTATTATGGCGTGTGGCGCTATATTTTATCACAATCCCCAAATCGACTATGTACATGGCGCCAGAAGTCTATAAACTATGGCGTCTGGCGCTGTGTTTTTTCAGTGTGAAATGATATCGCTCGTGAAATAGGGATAGTCTCCTTCCGGTCCTTTTTCTTTTTGTTAGCAAATATTTATGTTGCTAAAAAGTAATCTTAAAACAAAATCATACTAGCTCAGCGATTGGAAAATAAATTTTCGACCGGTTGGCAAGTATATTTTTGTTTTAAAATAACTGTATTTTAATATATTTTATCAAGCAGAAAGAAGTCCGGAAGAGGACTATTGTTGATTTGCGAGTGATATGACAAATCGACTTTACGATAAACTAATATACCTATGAAAGCAAAGAACTAGGACATAAAGTCTAGTATAGAGCTTTCAACTGGCAAATAAAAAAAAATGGATATACAGTGGAGAACAGCTGATATTCAAACGCCGGTATTCATTCGATTGGTTTGACTTTCGATAGGACTTTTGTTTTCTATTGTTTTCCTCTTTCCTTCCACTCTCTCCACCACTCTGTCAGCGTGCACAGTTCATGTGCACCATCTTTACCCTCCAGTAAGTTTTTCATAGTACTTCCCCGACAACTAGTTTGTTGTTATAAGTGATAGCACAAATCGCATATCTTGATTGCCTATGCCTTGAAGAAACTCATATATCGGCACTGGCATAGACCCACATAAACAGAAACAAATAAATACATTGAAACAACATGCTCCTCCCTTTTGACCATGAACTCTTCAAATTATTTGCTCTTCAATTCAAAATAAACATATCTTTTCGTTAATTTACGCAGAACGAACACGGTTATTAATATCACATATGAATCGCTAATTTCATCTCACTACTCAAGTCAAGCCTCTTCAACTGCCGACCATTTTATTGTTATATTATGAGTAACATTGTCTTCTAAACTGTCATAAATTACTTGGTCGGAATGTTTACAATGCAAAGCGTATCGAATTTCTGAATAAATTGTTGCATCTAATCTTAATAAGACAACAATAGTTTCCTTTCAACAATTTATTCATTTAATTTGCCTAATTCTTTCGACATGCTCAGCTCTCGTTACCGCTAACAACTTAATTATACACGCTAGTTGTGCCCATACAATTTACTAATTTTTCTACAGCCACGGAACAAATTAATTGTGCTACTTCGATTGAAGTGTGAGTGCATATAGTGGGAAGCTCGGTGTTTGGGCTGTAAATGGTTTTTGTTTTAAAAACCAACCTGATGTGATTTTCACGGCCCGAATAAATATTTCATTTATGAAATATATGTTTGCCTAAGATTGTTTTTTTTTTAGTACAACTGCAATCTTCAATAAAAAGTACGATTGTTTGCATAACTAAATTTTTATTTTGAGTGCGTTTGATGGTTGATAATATCGTTGTCTTAAAATGTTTTGCGTGTTTGACTTTCTGATAGCAACTGTACTTGAAACGATTGCATGTCCAACCTCTCAGGTAACGTGAAATCAACTTCATCAATTTTTTCTGAATTACAGAATTTCACGGAACAAAAATCATTCAATTACCATCAATCCCATTCCACATGCTCCACGAATACATATTTTAGAATTGCCCTTGTCATAAATATTTATGACACTAAACCAGCACCAGAAACACACAGCCAACAACTTAATTAGTCCAAAATATTTACATCTTATCTGCAGTAGATGTTTATTAGGCGAAAGTAGTTAACCTGTATACACTTGTGTTACTGTCAGCCACTGGCATGCTGATATACGCATGGGAAATGCTATGAGTTGGGTAGAAGGCTAGAAGGTAGAAATTATATATGATCACTGATTGCTTCATATCTTCAAACCGGGCTAACTCAGATACAAGCCAATGCCACACACATTGACTCTCGGAGGCGTATAATGCGAGATAGTCCTTCAATAAATTATCAAATGCCGAGAAATAACTAGCAGAAATACCATTTAATTTAATTAGAGATATGTTTTCTGGTTGGGGTTGTTTTTGTACAGATCTTTTATATCTTTTATCTATACAGCTTTGTTCTTGGCAACGACCAAAATGAGAAAGTCGAATTCAGTAGCAACATTTCTCCGTTGTTAATTTATTGAGTCCTTTTATGATGTAACTATTATCATGAGTAGCGGTCTACAATGTGCTCGTGGGCTGCTACATTAACGGTCCAGGTGAGCTCTGCGATTCGAAACATGAAAATATTATCCCATTTTGAATTTTTATAAGTATTATAGCTTTCGAGTAGATTTATTTTTTGTTGGTTAACATCTTAATAATATTTCCAGCTGCCGTAAGATCAACTGCAATAGATAAGAATATACTGTGTTCTTGTTATTTGTTTCAAGTGGCTTCCCATTTATCACCGCCCATAAAATTTAAGCCACAAAAGTTGAAATAGCGAAAATCTTTCGTCAATGCCGTTGATAATAGGGGATCCTAAATCTATAATAAACTGTTATTGGAAATTCCTTTTTCCTATCTCTGGCTTACCTACATTATGTTTTTGTGTTTCATTGTTATCGAAACATCGTGATTTTAAAAGTGCAAAGTGATATGTGCAAATGCTAGCTTGATATTAAAAGTGCTACTTGTCGATATGCGTAAGCCCAACTCAGAAATGACAATAACGCTGGTCATGTTTCTACAACGCCATATCGGCTCTTACCTTAGAAAGTTCTTACTACTTGCAATACATAATAATGAAATGAGAACATGTTAATTCTATAAGAATAAAGCAGTTTTCAGACTTTTTATGGTTAATTTTTGGTATCATTAAATTGAGAAATATGCATTAAAAAAATTACTTAGCAGTAATATTCGTTCACTAAAATTTTTTGTAGATGACAAATCTGAATGAAAAGAACTCAAATATTAAAATATTTTCAAACAAATGATGCTCGCTTCACAATAAACTTAGATTAGATTTTCTTCAAAAGAGAACATTTTGTGCATGATCCGATAAAAATATGATGCATGATCCGATAAAAATACTTCCAGAAATTTTTTGAAGGCTAGTAGCTGACTATTTAAGATTAAATGTTGTTCTGTTCATGGAAGATTCATGAGCTATGGAGAGCTTAACTTTTGATTGTGCCGATAATCATTTCTATAATACAGTTAATAGCTTCATTGCCAGTTGTATACCGAGTATTAGATTCAAAGGTGATAGCTACCCAAAGTATTTCTCTCTGGACCTGAAAAAATTAGTTGGAGAGAAAAATATAGCACATTTGAAATTCAAAAATTCGGGGTGCTTAGAAGATTACACTACGTTCTCATATTTAACGTCTAAATGTAAAATACAATCAAAATTTGACTATGACTTAGTTTACGCGAAATCTCAATTTAATCCCGATTTATGCAATCGGGATTAAATTGAGATTTCTGGAATTGCATATATCCATAGAAAATAGTTTTGCGGAATAGCTTACACGCGCATAGAAACTGTACTGTATACATTTGGCATGTCAAAAGTTTTAGGTCACGTTGGACATTTCAGTAAACCCGCGGAGAAGGTGAGAATAAATATGGAGAGACATTTAGCGATAGCTGAACATTTTACTAGCTCGTTTTTGTTTTTTCTGGAGTTTAGTTCCAAATCAAAAATGAATTGCACAAAAGTTCATTGGAGATTCATGGATCGAGTTTTCGGAGCGCACTTTTCCACCTATCCTGGAGAGCGGTAGATATGTTTGTTTACATGTTTTTTTATGGGACTCTTAAACATAGAAAAACAAACTCACAAACATTCCAAGCCGTAATCAAAATCGGATAATTTCAACATGCCGTTGAGAAAGAGGATACTGTTAGTTACAAATGTTTAGATCAATATATCTCAAAAACTGTTATGAATGCGAGGAAAAGCTATGTTGTCTTTTTTCTAGGAAATTTTCTAAGCTACAAAGTCGTCATACATTATTTTGCTGAAGACGTGACCGTTACTGAGATATTTGTGAAAGGTTAATTTTGGTGATTTTTGACCCCGTATAAAAAGTAACGCAGCACTCGAATCGATAGGGACTTTTGACATTCTGTTCAACACGCCATTATCAAGGTTCCCCCCAAAACTCAGCTTTCCCCTAATTTTTCCGAAGCACCATGTTAAATTTCCCTGTACTATGTAGTCTGTCTCCAATATTACCAGCAGGAAGGGCTATGAAATTTCGATGACAAGTTTCAAGCATATCCGGTCAATAATAGCAAAGGGTTTAAGGATATAAGGAATGTTGATTTATAGGTCTTTCGTTCCCAACGTCATTTTAGGAGAGCTTGTCAAGTAATTGAAATTTCTAGCATGAAGTTCCCAGGTCATTTTTTGATATCTCTTTGACATGGTTGAAGTGGTAATTTCTAACGAGGATGTGATCACATAATGTATAGTTTCAATACAAATGGCTAATTATCTACTACTACTTGTGATAATTCTATATGTGTACCTGAAAGGAATAAGTATCTAGGTAATGAAAAATTCATACGTTTTCCCAACACTAAAATGTGCCTGACCGCTTTCATGACTGATTTTGTCATCAAAGGCAATCAACAGCTTCAGCAATAAAATGGTAATTTGTATCAAACACGGAAAACAAAAAATGGAAAAAATAATGAAATTTGAACGCTCGGGAGCCATTTTTTGGCGGAGCCTGAATGGATGTGTCCTCAAATTCTATTGTAAGATATGGTTTTGAATGAATCACTTCTTGCCAAAGACCTCAAGCAAATTGGCAGTATTTCTCTTTGTGAAGTAAGCCATCTCTAGCCGGATGTTTTTTTACGGATCAAGTTCTCAATTTTCCTTGGCAAATTACTAAATGTGTTTTGGCTCATTTTGAAGCTATCATTAAGTCTTGTGGTCTGAGCTTTTCTGCACTTCCCAAAGCGTGTACATCGGATTAACGTATTAATTTTTAATTATTGTATCTCCTGAACACTGAAACAGATACGGAGTCTGTGTAAATGTCACTGAAAAACTCATCACTAATGGCATTGATATCGAAAGCGAATATGATGTGTGTATAGTGTAATCCTTAAAGGCCTCCATAGACGGACAAACATGTCATGCGTAAATCTTTATCCATTAACAAAAACAATACAATTAGTTTGCATGGTAAGTTTGCTCACAGGATGTTACTGTTTAAGGCGCTGATGCTATGTTCCTTCAGCGGCACCTATCGTAATGTCACTAGCACTTATCTTACTTATGCAAATTTGAATCTGTTAAATAAACCAGATTATTTAATTTCCAGTTTTCGTTTGTATGTCATGACACAGTGTTCTTCAAGTTTTGAACAGCGTGAGTTTATTCTCTCCTTCGATTTCTACGGCTTAGATGCTCCCCAGCTCCAAGCCTAACCAATTGAGCATTTAAGGAAACGAATGCTTAATTAGCAAAGACTGCGGATATGGCCACGATGCCCGCAGGCTCCGAGCGAGCTTGCCAAATTCCAAGTGAAACTTTCGATTTAGAAAAAGTTCATGAAGGTCTTACATTGGAATAGTTCAGACAGGTATTTTCGAATCATTACATTATTTTTAGTACATCAAGTTACGTACATTGTCACTTAATAAACGTTCACTACTTTTCAACTAATTAGGAGCTGAGGTCAATACACATCACCGCTCTCTAGACTGCTACTACCTGCTAAAGCCGCATCACAGCACAATCGTCTCTTCAGACATTGTTTGATTTCTTCGAATTCGAATCGATCACCTTTCACATGTAGCTACTTGATGCAAGCATTCTATCTAAGTTAGCCGGTCAATTGAAGACAATACATATACTCAGCTTTTCTGGCCTCGAAAAGATCTATTCAATTTTATTCGATTTTCCGTTGCCAGCTTTGAGTTGTTGCACTGTTGTGATACAGAGGTTATAGATTCCAAACTTTGGTTGACATCTCAATCAGAAGGTAAGTCAACAAGCAGAAAATTATTGTTTGCAATTTTCATTAAATTACATTTTCGCGGCCATCATCATCCTGCCGCGCAAATCATGAATTATTCCGAAGAGGCGATAAAAAAGTGAGAAAGTTAACGGCCACATCACCTTTGTATAGTGCAATGAGCATTGCTCATTTATAGGGGAGAACTTAGCTAATAAAGGTTCAATGAATGATTCCTTTCTAATGAAATGGATGCTTATCGTATCTAATTGAAAACTGCAATTCGACACCACTTACACCAAAAACTGAAAAATCCAATCATGTTTGCAGCAGTTGAGTTGTGCTGATTATTTTGAATAAAGAACACTGAAAATATTTAGATTCCACTTCCCCACACTCACCTTGAATGAAGTTCAAGTGAAACGTCGATTTACAATCAATTGCCTCCTTAGCCTCTTCGAGACTTTTGAACGCCGATCACTTACTTGGGCCTGACTCGAGACGATCTTTGAGGTTCTGCGGATTCAATTGAATAATTTATAATAGCCGCGAACGATGAAATTCGTCGGTGTCGGTTATGGTTTATTTTCTTAGCGCAAACATTTTGGTCGATCGATCCACCTGTATACCGAGCGACCCAATCGTTTCGATCTGGTGATTGTGCTATCGCCGACGAAAAAACGTAAGCTTTGATTTATAATAGTGTCAAAAATACAGCGACCTTTTAATTTAATGACAATTAGCTATCAGTTGGTGTGTTCAAATTGATTTTCAGATTTTGGATGGAGACCCGTAATTAATGTGATCAAGTCAGAGTTGACTTCTTAGTTGTGTTAGTGGACGGGTTCGCAGCAATGTGGCATTTCTAGAGTAAAAGGTTAGTAGTATCGCTTCTGTGAAAAAGTTGTATATTGTACTAGAAAGTAGCACATACGTATTTCATTTTTGGTTTTTCTCTACTTATTCAATCTTACGTGCGTGCAGATATTATGGCTTTTAATAAAAAAAAGTTAATATACTATAGGTATGAAATTTAAACTAGCTGCTTCATTTCTCACTTTGAAAAATAATCCAGCATTCCCGAAATGTAAGAAAATAATACAAAATGCAACACTGGTGCGCAAGCAGATTATTATTATTTTCTTGGACAAGTTTAAATCGTACAGAATGTGCATTCAAGTGCTGCATACCAAAATAAACACTAGATTGTAGAGTAACTTCCTAACAGTATCCACTCAAACCGAATTCTTAGTTAGAAAAATTTTCTTGCATTTGATTAGCATTGGCCGAACTGTTAGAAAAAACGATACAACAATCATCTATCATTTTGGCAAGAAAACCAATCGTCTTTCATATTCGCCTCTATGTGAACATTATCGTTTTTCGCCCTAATCGACATCAATAGAATTTCCACTTCCTTCTTGCAATAACCATTTCGAATACCACCAAAAGCCCGTCTTATCAACTGTTCATTTCAACTTCATCCTGTCACAGTCGGAAATGACATTACTCGTCCATATAACTCAAGGCCCTTTCTATAATAATCAGCCCATAATAATATGAAAACGCAGTTATAAATAAAAATGACTTTGGCAGCTCAGTATCGTCGCTATGAAAAGTGTCTCAATAAAACCCACAGCGAACAAAAATATGCTAACATAGGAGATATTCATATGGCAGCGTATGATATTGCGGAATAGGCCGGATATTTGATCTTGGAGATTAAGGGATTGTCGTCGTTTTATGTAGACTCAAGAGAAAATTGGAGACCATTGTGTACTATTCAAGTGAATATTAATACAACCGCCAGTCAGTCGACCAACACACCGGCAAATCGATAACATAAGCAGCGTGCTGGTGGAGATAGTGACAAAAATGATGACGATACTGTTGAAATGTCAAACGTAGCAAGGATTCAAAATAGGGGGACGTGACATAAAAATCACCTTCCTTTGGAGCAGTTCAACCACTTTTTCAGTATCGGGAAGTGAGAAGAACTTCAATTTTGGTCATTGGCGTGCTTGGTTTACATTGATGTTGCTTGGGAACAATGGCTAACGATCTAAAATTACTTCTATACTTTTTATTTTTGATTCATGAATAGGTATTCGATGTAATGACCTGCTGTGAGCTATCAGTTAGTTGTAGTAGTTATTCCCTCTAATAGACACTTGTCAATTATTTTTTAGTTTGGTAGTTTATTTAGAACTATTTAGAACTTTTGCCAAGTTATGGAGAAAGAATAAATGTAACCCCAAGGGTATTTTGAATATGATTCGTTGATCCATCTTTTCCGCACGGCACTGCATATCCCACCAACACAAATGTTTATATCCGAATGATGCAAAACGGGGTACGATTTAGGCGCGTGCGTGAAATTTCGTTTTGTGGATACCTACATAAAAAGTCATAAGATAACGGGAAGAGCTACAGATGAATGCTATGATGGAGCTCGCGCGTCGGCAAAAGAAATTTGATACATGGTGCAAAACGGATGCATGGATGATGCCCAATTCCACTCAAGGGTGAAATGGATTTTTCTCCTCTGAAACGAAATTGGCCTAAAATATTGCCGAGTCCGATATCAGGCGAGCGGTGCAATAGATCGAGATTTGTCAACGGAAGGACTTGACGATAAGCGACGAATGAAAATTTTCTTGTTCCTATTGAATTATGAAGGATATATAACAAGGTTTCCATTGGCACCAAGAAAAATCATATCAATTCAGAAGGGTGCATGCTCTAACAGGATGTGCACAGCGACCGAAATAATGCTTGTTGATTTCATAAATCAGTTTTTTCGTACCTTCATGAAAACGTAACCATCTAGCATTAATGAATGCGTCGATTTCAAGCATTTAAGCAGCACGTTGATCCTAAAGTCAAAATAGAATTTATATTCAAGCGTTTTTTCGAACCTTTTATCCATGTTGAATATCTTCATCTAAAGTGAATTCTAGAATTGTTTGATAAACTTTCCAAACAGTTTATTTTGTTTCTTAGCAAAAAATAATTTATTGAGGCGAAATTAGTTTCATTCATTATAAGAGCAATATGTTTGATGAAGCAAAAAAATACCAAACACGTGAATTTTGAGCAGTAATACCAATGACAATTTTATTTCACGCTCTGCCTGCATAAATAGATACACATGTATGCGCACATATATGTATGAAAATAGTTAAGTGTAAGCACAATTTCAATTAAAAAAAACTCTTCAAGCAAAGAAGTACTCCTCGAGCTCGAAAAATCTTGACCACTGATCTCTTGAATGTAACTTACAACCATTTGTTTTGGTTTCCGATTGTTTTCAATAATGTTCTTTTCCATGCGCTCGCAGATTTCATTCGTCAGTTCTCCGAGTAGTGGTCTTCAGTATTTATCCAAATGGAGGCTTCAAGCTAATTGTTTGTTTCTTATCAGGGAAAATAACTATATTTAAAGGGGGATAATTAAGGAGCTGCTATAAATACTGTCCCAAGTTTAGTGTATCTAAAAAAGTAAAGTGGCGCTTATGAACTTTCCCCACCGCTTTTTGTGAGCATGTGTTGTGTGTTACGATAACGTTTAGCTACAATTTCACTTTGCAGCTGTGAACATGAAGCGGAGTAAAAAAAAGAAAGTGCAGTAATTGCGGTGGTAAAGTAGCAACAGCAATTTTTGAGCTTTTAACGCTTTAAAAGATAAGCCATCGATTTATTTATTGTGCTATAGAATGGTAGAAACAAGCTAACGAAATATGCGGTTGGCTTGGTTTCGGCCTGCAATTATGTGGTTTGTGGCGCTCAAAAAGTTGGTCAAAACCCAAAAATTAAAAAAAAAAATGCTGCTTATTTTTATATACGACATTCAATAAAATTTTAATGAATGTCGTATATAAAAATAAACAATTCAATTAAATTTCAGACATGGTTGAAAAACAATGCCTCAGACTTCATCCGCCCTCCGAATAGTCCTCAGAGAGTCCTAATGTATATCCGCTGTATTACAAATTATAGTCTGAGCTAGAAAAGCTGGCCTGCAGTAAGAAATATCCAAATATTGGGAGCCTAAAACGGTTTATTAAGCAAGCTGTGGATAATTTCTTCATGGATAAAGTACGTACTGCGATTGATGAATTGCAAACTCATCTAAATGGTCTGTATTGAAGATACGGGGGAGCATTTTGAATAACACTTTTTTTACTATTAGTAAAATAATGTGAAAAATAAATATATGGTTTGCTGTACTGGACATTTTACTTAAAGTTTTCTTCTATTATATGTGACAATATTTTTGGCAGAACTAGGTATATATCCTCCAGCCATAATTTGCAGAAAATGATGATACAAATCGTAAGATTGAATTTAGCCCAAAATTGTCACAAACAACTGCAACTTACATCATCAAAAGAAATTCAAATTAGAAGAATATATTAAACTTTGAAAAAAAAACAAGGTATTTGCCTCAGAGGAATCTATGTATTGTTTAAAAAATGGCCACTCGTATATAACATGCATCATTTACATGTATATGACATACGAAGCCTACAGATTTGCCTCTACTTTCGCACAACTAGCTCTTCAGGAGTTCTGTTGAAATTGAGCCAAAGCCTAGTCAATGGTTCATTTTTAACACAGCTATTTTCAATTTCATGCACGGTTGTGCTTTTACCTTATTTCGTTTGATTTTGTATTGGCTTTGGACTATAACCTTTTCTTTGTAAATATTTTATAGATATACCAGTGCTACCGCTTTGATAAAATCGTAAAAATTTAGTACGATTTTTACATTTTCGTTTGATACGGCGATTCGTTACGCTTTGATATGATTTTGTCTTTCATTCATATTTTCCTAATATCAGGCAAACTAAGCATTTTTTTATCAAAAAAATAAAGCCTTTTACAAAAGTTTACTGTGAATTCGAAAATTATATATATGAGCTTGTAAAAGGCAAAGAAATAATATTTACTAATTTTCCGAAAAATTAAAAATATATCTGATTTTGGTGATGATCGATTAGTTACAGAATTAATTAAATCCTCCACGGGTTTCCATCACGGAAAATGAACCTGTTTTGCCATTATGAAAAGCATTTCTCAATGCTTGGGAAAAATTGAATTGGAAAAATATCAGTTCCCAACAATTTTGCTGCCTTACGCCTCGTCCACATTGGCCATGGGAGATGGCATGACATTCGTTGCCATGGAAATGGAAAATGTAGACGGTAAATGGCATGACATATTTGATGGCATGTTATAAATGTCAAGCCATATGGCAAGACATTTGCATGGCCATGAGCATGGCCATATTCTGACAGTTTTTCATTTTCAAAATGGCGATGTCGAGGGAAATAGTGTTACGAATCCTAAACGAGTACAAAAAAAAATTTGCTTATGGAATTATATATTCGCCTCTTCCTCAATTTACGCCTTTCCTGACATTCCGCTTCATCTAACCTTTGCAGCGCTTTCAAACACCGGATAGCGCGCACATGTTCACTGCTGAGCGACATTTTCAAAATGATATGGCATGACATGTCGCTACCCAGGCACCAGATGACATGTCATAAACTGACATTCGTTGCCATCGCATATGGCAGAGCTCATTGCCAATGTAGACTCAGGGTTATCGGAAATTTTACGGACGAGATCAGAGCACGTATATTTGAAGAAATTTCTGCCAAAAGAAAATTTTCAGCTTTAACCCAAATAGAAACGGAAAAGCAAGTCCATATCACCACAATTGATTCGGTTTTAAGATCCAAAGAAATATCGAGTGATTTCAACAATAGTTATTCACAATTTATACACATTCTGTAATTTTTTTGACATTATTATTTTCTTAATTTATTTTCATGAAATTTATGCTTAATACTTTTAAAAGAATTGATACAATCATATAATTTTTATACTTGTTTTATATAATTACCATTTCAAATCATCGATGACCTTGAATCATATTCCTACATTCTTGTAAGGGCTCAGGAGTATTTATCGCATATGATTAAATTAAAAAGTGGAAAAGCAACATTTTCTGCTACCTTGAATACTCGCGAAAAAATACTTTTATTCAAATTTTTCAGCCAAGTGAAGCCGTCTCCAGCCATAGAAAAGCATACCACGAGAATATATGAAACTAAATATAAGAACATTGTTTTCTACAATTGAAATATCAACTGCGAACCTCTATTCATATAAGTAAATCAAATACTCATCAATTCTGATTTTCGAAAACCATTCAAACTGACCGTACAACTGTGGCCTTTTTTCTATTTGTTCAGTTAATTGCCTTAGCACAGTTCATAATGGGTCAGGCACATTATACCTGGCAGGATTAGCAGGTTACCTTTGTAAGTCTAATAACGACGAAAAAAGTGTTTTCTATTTTCAGGGTCTAGCATACAACGATAACCACATGTTAATCGCAGCCCTGCAAACACAATTACAATACAGTTTGTGTATCTTCAAAATAAGAAATAATGCTTCCATGGATTATGTGAGAAGCCAGTGACATATGTCAGCAAGAGATTGACGGATTGCCAATAATCAAGAAATGCTCGATCTTCGCCAGCCTAAGGTGAAATGAGTAGGGATTAGAAGATTATATCTGTGCCGGTTTGAACAATAGGAAAGCGCACTGCAAAACATGACAGTTTATTTGACTTGTAAGCATAAGTATATTTGCAGTTCGATTGTGTTGTCGTGGAAACTGATGAAGTGAGTCAATCCATAATCCGATAATTTTTAATGACTTTTTAATGCTTATAAGTCGAGACATGATTTATGTGCTAGTTGGTAGGAGAGGAAGGATATGAACCACCTTAGATAAGAACGAAGGATTAGCTGTGAAAATACAAATTTAAATTTTGTGATACTCTAAATGTATAGTAGGTAGTGATGGGCAAAATGGCTCTTTGAAGTGAGCCAGCTCCGTAAAACTCACTCACTTTAAAGAGTCGCTCTTTAAGAGCCACTCAAAAGAGCCACTTCAAGCAACTTTTTTATGGTTGCAAAAGTATAAATTAAATTGCTATTTTTTGTTGTTTTATTAATAATAATAAGCTTAAATCTAATATAACATAACATTACTTTAAAAATATAATATAGCATATAATATAAATTTAAAAATAAACCATAAAATCATCTGAAAATCTTTCCATATAAGTGGCAACTCTACTCAATCGTTGATTCACTATCTCCAGATTCTGGGATGTAAATCTTTCTTTTCTTTCCACCAATTGAGAGGGTCAGCAGTTCTGGGTATATTTACATGTTGTAAATACTTATCCATTTCGTTCATGCCTGCAGCTACATAGCTTTGCTGGGTTCTTACACTATTGACTTTGTCATCAAATTTTTGCCATAGCGAATTTTGCGTTCCTTGTGCTGGGGGTACCGAAACTAGATGTATACAAGCAAGTTTGTACGTGGATTCATTTTGAAATGCTAGTCTTTTAAATCGTGGATCTAAAAGAACGCTCTCTAGGCAAAACATATTTTCTTTATATAATTTAAATCTGTTTGAAAGTTCTCTTTGGATCACATTTAAAAAACTGCGTACATCAGCAGTTTTATTTTCGTTCAGACAGAGTTCTGAAATGTAGCTTATAATCGTTGATGTAATAATATATATTTTAGAAATCGTTACTGTTTTCTCACTGCTTATTTCTAGAGTAGCCTCATTGAAGATGCTCAATATATCAGGGGCTGTTTTCATAATATTCCATTCATCAGAAGAAGGAGTTGGTAGATTTTAGTTCAGGACACCTAAGGTGGCTAATAGTGGCTCTTTTACTTCTTGAATGCGCACAAGCATAGATTACGTAGAATTCCACCTGGTAATAGCATGAAACTTTAATTTAAGCTCTACGTATTCCATTTGCCTCTGTTTTTGTTGCAATTTTGCCGTTATTTTGCTACCAAAATTTTTTCGGACGGTTTTCCGTCAGATTTCATTTTGCCGTATCTTCGAAACTAGTCCGCTTTTTCCCAAACTTGTATGGAAATTTCACCCGAAACAACTCAAAAAGGTCCCCAAATTCATGCTAGCCGAAAAAAGAATATTTTGGAAAAATGAACGTTTTTGCCCAATTTCACCTATCAAAAATTTTTTTTGCCCTTGAAATATCACTATTATACTCCTCGACCACTTCCAATCATCGAAAACGTCCTAAAGGCAGTTTTTGCCAAACTGTGGCCAAAAAACCCCTTACTCCCCTACAAAACCGAAATTTTTATATCGCAGCAATAGGTCTTGGCCCGTTATGTCCCACACCACCTTAACCCCAAATTGGCCGATTTTGTCCGATTTCAACTACTTTTGCCCTAAAAACTTTTTGAAGAACGAAAATATTCGATACGAACCTCTTCCATATACCTGTTCTAGTGTATACGCTTAAAAAATGAACGTTTTTGCCCATTTTCCGCTCTCAAAAATTTGTTTGCCCTTAAAATATCACTATTGTACTCCCCGACCACTTCCAATCATCGAAAGCATCGTAAAGGCAGTTTTTGCCATACTATGGCGAAAAAACCCCTTACTCCCCTACAAAACCGAAATTTTTCTATCGCAGCAATAGGTCTTGGCCCGTTTTGTCCCAAACCACCTTAACCTCAAATTGGCCGATTTTGCCCGATTTCAGCTACTTTTGCCCTAAAAGGTAAAAGGATCTCAACCTTTTCCGACTTAGCACTTTTAGTGGTACTTTCAGTTTTTCCGGACGGTTTTTCGGCAGATTTCATATTGCCGTATTTTCGAAACTAGGCCGCTTTTTCCCAGACTTGTATGGAAATTTCGCCCGAAACAATTCAAAAAGGTCCCCAAATTCATGCTAGTAAAAAAAAATATTTTGGAAAAATGAACGTTTTTGCCCAATTTCCCCTATCAAAAATTTTTTTTGCCCTTGAAATATCACTATTGTACTCCCCGACCACTTCCAATCATCGAAAGCGTCCTAAAGGCAGTATTTGCCAAACTATGGCCAAAAAACCCCTTACTCCCCTACAAAACCGAAATTTTTGTATCGTAGCAATAGGTCTTGGCCCGTTATGTCCCAAACCACCTTAACCCCAAATTGGCCGATTTTGTCCGATTTCAACTACTTTTGCCCTAAAAACTTTTTGAAGAACGAAAATATTCGATACGAACCTGTTCTAGTGTATACGCTTCATCTCTAAAATCTACCTATGAAATGCACCGCCTAATAGCCAACATTTGGCTACTAAAATACTCGTGAACCAGAGCAAAATATACGCACGTAAACGTGCGTATAAACGTGCGTATATTTATAACTGTGTGTTCACAAAATGTCGCCATCAATAACCGCACACGATCAGTATCCATCATTCGCACAGTTCTTCATTCAACGGAGTCGACTCTTTTATTCCTCACTCGCACAGTGTTCATTCAACGGAGTCGACTCTTTTATTCCTCACTCGCACAGTGTTCATTCAACGGAGCGACTCTTTTATTCCTCACTCGCACAGTGTTCATTCAACGGAGCGACTCTTTTATTCCTCACTCGCACAGTGTTCATTCAACGGAGCGACTCTTTTATTCCTCACTCGCACAGTGTTCATTCAACGGAGCGACTCTTTTATTCCTCACTCGCACAGTGTTCATTCAACGGAGCGACTCTTTTATTCCTCACTCGCACAGTGTTCATTCAACGGAGCGACTCTTTTCACTATGCAATACGATAGTCGTATCCATATGTTCGTGTTCCGACGTTAGAAAAGCATAGATTTCGCTTCAAGTACACACGGTAGTCTAATGAAGTATTGCCGTGTGTATATGCATAAGCTTTATTTGGTCGGGTGGTTGTTTGAGTGGCTCCGCAATATCGCTATTGCCACTAAAGTGAAGGTATGAAGTGTGCGGAGCTATTCTAAATGATGGCTCACATAGCTCTTTCAAAAGAGTCGAAGAGCTGAGTCGCTCAGAGTTGAAGAGTTGACTCACACAGCTCCTTCAAAAGAGTCGCTCTTTTTGATTGACTCGCTCATGAGCGACCCATCACTAATAGTAGGCTAATTTTTTCATTTTTATTAATTTCGGGGGGTGCAAATATATATCATATAGTGCATAGTATGTTCGCATTGTGCTCTCTATGGTGAGGCTTTGGTCTCACACGGGGTCTTTATTTCGATTTTACAAGCGACGAAAAATCGTCACAAATTTGAAATGAAACAGTTTACATATATAGTTCTTGGTAAAAATGAAGATACTACTTCAAGTTAGTACTAATTTCTAGTGTGTTCACTGAAGTAATGATGGACCCAAAGTGTAATTTTTGAACAAAGGTGGAACTCTTTACACCGACAACTGATATAATACATTCAGCTTAAAACCTGACCAGTTACTTTATCAAATACATCTTATTGACATATTGAGAACAAACTAAAAATTTATAGGTGGTAAAAGGTATTATCGATTAAACTTGTAAATATGAAATAGTATAGAAGAAAAAGTAAGGAAAAAAATCAAAGCATAAAATATTGCGCTGGTGGTTGCTACTAAAAATTAAAAAGAATTGCTGATTCAAAACAAACAAAAAAGTGTTAGATTTATAGAAACCAAAAAACTTCACCGAACAAATCAATATAAAACGTGCATTGCTGTATCAGATCAACTGAAATTAAAGAATTCCTGCCTTAGTTAGCAATAGAACTATTGAGAGAGGTGCATATCGAAAATGTATAACCGGTGCCAAAAAAAATGATTTTTTTCCTTTTCATTAGTATATAGATTTTTAGATTTTATACTTCATTGAACATAAATTAATTAAATTGGGTCAATCTTTTGGAATAACTCTGTATTTCAAGCAAAGAATCTTCGTTCTTTCCTTAAAGCTGTTTCAAGCAGGCTTTGAGTTTTACTACACAACAATCCATTTTATTTATTTATTTATTGATTTATTATTCATTGCGCTGCAGTATACTCCAATTACAGAGTCAAGAACGGAAATGAGACATAATAATAATAATAATAATAATAATTAAAAGTAACAACAATAAATAAAGAAAATTAAAAAACTAAAACTTAGGTTAAATTGGAATTCAAAATAACATTTTCAATACATTCTTGAATTCTAAAAAAAATTGCGGGAGAGGACCAAGCTTGAGAGCATTGTGCATTCTAGCACAACAAAGGCAAACGAAAGTAGACTTCCGTACGAGCAAACAAAACATAAAACATCTCTGAAGATCGACGACGACTAGATTCACGTCTGGCTATCTGGGAACCAAGATCTGACCAAGTAAACCCTTGGCGATGTTTGAAAAAAGCGTTGGCAAAGAAAACACTCATCGAGGAACAATCTGCGCGATTCCATCGAGGACATATGAAGAATGGAAAGACGAGAGGAGTAAGGACAATAGGGGATGCTGAAATTAGAAAACAACGAGCGGGTGAGATTACGCTGAACAGCTTCAATGGCGTCAGATAAATACTGAAAGCAAGGAGACCAAATTTGGCACGCGTTCTCCAGAATACTGCGTACTAGAGACAAATAAATGAATACAGGTGGAAATGTCGGTAAACGTATACGAAGAATCCTAGAGGTACTGGCCGTAATCACATGAACATCAAGTTTCAATTTGGATTCAAGCACTACGCCAAGGTCTTTAAAGTGCTGGACAACTAATAACGAAACACCAGACAAGAAATAAGTGAGCACATGAGGAGCATTTTTATATGAGAATGACATCTGGTGACACTTCAAAATGTTTAGTGGTAAGAGGTTGTTTAGGCAACAGTGATTGAAGGCAATCAAATCAGCTTGGAATTGGTGATAATCGTCTGCAGACTTGATTGCCCTATATGATTTGAAGTCATTCGCACATAAAAGACAAGCGGAGTTGATAACAAAAGGAAGGTCATTGACTTAGAAGATAAAAAGTGAAGGACCTAGGATAGAACCTTGAGGAACTCCTGATGCGGGAAATATAGGAGAGGAAAAGGAACTGCTTGAAGTGACTCTGCAAGGGTGACTATGAAGATAGGAGGAAAGCCAGGAAAGGATGGAACCAAAAATGCCAAACCGGTTAAGTTTATTGAGCAGCAGGCTATGGTCCACAGAATCAAAAGCCTTCGAAAAGTCCGTATAGATTACATCAACTTGACGTTGACAATCGAAGGCAGAAGCGACAACATTAGTGAATACCATAAGATTGGTCGCAGTACACTAACCCTTTACGAAGACCGTGCTGCTCAGGAGTAAGTAAAGGTTGTATAAACGGAAAAATTCTATTATAGAAAAGACGTTCAAGGACCGGACCTAGCATTGGAATCTAAAGTTTGGATAGGAATTTCAACTTCCAAGGGATTGGTACTAAACACGAATAAGGGAGGAGAAGAACGAGAGAGAACAGAAGTTATAGAGGTATTTAGTATGTTTTCCTTAAAGAAAAAGGGGAAAAAGCAGTAAATAAATCGCCAATAGCCAGAGGATTAGAGGCAATAACATCACCTAGATATATAGAACTAGGAACTGAGGAGCCGGACTTAAGGGAACGGATATAGGACCAAAAGGATTTTGGTCGATTAGAACAGATTGAAGCCTCGATGCTCGAGAAGTGGTCACGCAGATCCTGCTTTTAGCATCAGAACGGAAACTGGAAATCCTGAAGATCAGCGGGTGAACCCGTCTTCTTCAGCCTTTCACGAGCTTTTTCCTTAGATTTTAGAGCATCAGAGACTTTCAACGTGAACCAAGGAATATCATTAGGTTTGAGTGGACGTTTAATGGAAGTAAAGCGAAAGATAAGGTAAGAACAGAAAATGTCAATGCCATACAAAACAATATGAATCAATTTCAAGTTTTGAGGCTAGGAACTTCTTTTTGCTCCTTAGCGCCAAATGTACCTAATCTATACTGGCCAATACCAACATTAAATTAATCAGGCAACAATCTATTATTAGTATAGCTTCTCATAGTCTATTCGAAGCAAAATAATACTACCAATCATATAATATCATGCCTGAAATTAAATGAGAGCTCTAAACTTTCCATTCGAGTATTGAATCAATTATAATTGCCATTACTAAGGTTTCATCAACTATGCTCATAATTCATGCTCTGTTTCAAATTGTCTTCTCAACATTAAAATCAGCCAACTAAGTTGATCATCATCAATCGACCCTGAGCATAATTACTGCCACTGTGGGATGGTCCAGGCGACCAGGCGTGTATACAATTGACTTTGGATTGAAACGTTTAGCGAATTTTCAAGAGCTCTAATGGCAGCAACAATGGGGAGAGTGAGTTTCATTAGAGCTGCTTAATAGGGAGCATTTATGAATTTAATTGTGTTTGCAATTTTAATTGCGTTAATAAACGAAAATTTGAAAATAATAATGATCAAAGTTTATCTGACGAGTACTGTAAGGAAGATTTTGGGCGCAGAGAGATGAAAGATGAAAACAATAGCTCCATAAAAGTTTGGCCTATTGTCAGTGAATGTTGGTTTAATTTTTGGAAATTATCTCAAGTGCTGCCTGGGATACAATGAATTTCACACTAAAAACTCAACAGTAGTCCGGAAATATCAATTTCTGATTCTCATTATTATTTGATGCTTCTTTGAGTGAGTATTTTTTAACAAATCATAAAGATAAAGACAGAAGCATAGTAAGTTTCTGATGCAGTTACTAATTCATGGCAGGGATTCATTTAATCGTAATTGCATGCGATTTGGCAATTAAGCTTGGCTCACTGAAAAAAATCTACATAGCGCTTAGTCCTATGTGTGATAAACCGGGCACAGGAAAAACCCTCGCACTAATCAATTTTCAGCTTTTCGTTTATATTTTTCCTACAAAATTATTAAGGTAGTGGCTGAGGCTATTATTTTGACCCTTATAGGGTTTAATATTTTTAAGAGTAAAATGTACCCTGACTTTCCAGTAAAAAGAACACAAACCGGCTGAAATAAAACATTCTCCTAGTGAACATCAATTGCCGACAATAATCATCTTTTGCATTTAGGGAAATTGTTGCAACTTAAATGAAAAAAGAACACTGTAAACAAACAAATAATAATAGTCTTTTCCATTTATAGTTATATTTTTAACGCAGGTCTTTTTAACGTTGAGTCACGTTTAGGAACCAGTTTGATAAACTCTGCACAGTTCCAGTTTGGGCGTATTTTTGTGAAATCGTTATACTACCAGAGCCAATACGCCTAGTAATGTTACGTTTCGGTACGTCTTCCTGTTTCTATGCTACGATTTTCGACTTTTTCTCAACACATAATTGTTTAAAGCCATCAGTTTTCACTTGTCACTAATTAAATGGTCGCTACAGGCCCATACTTTTACACCTTCTCTAGATGTAATCCAGGACACTACTTAATCATATCATAAAAATAATTATTGGATTTGACAATTAGTAGTGATTTCAGTGATTTCTAAAAATATGTGGTACTAGGGCTAGCTATGAAATATAGCTCCTTACAGGAAGAATTGATTTTTGCTTTATAGCGGAAATTCACATACTTTTGGAAATTCCTGCTCTACACATCGTGTAGACTTTCATGTACATAGTCTCAATTCCTCTGCACATAGTTCAATTTCCTATGCACAGAATCTCGTTGTATATTATTATAGCTTAAGGGGTTAGTCCACTGTTAAACTGCTCCAAATGAACTTTTTTTTTAAACAGCTACCAAAAAAAAACTATTTAAGATATCGATTTGAAATTTTACATGCATCTTTATTGAAGTTAAGAGTTAACATTTTCATTGGAAAAAAAGATTAGAAAACAAAATGGCGGCCGCCCCAATGGATCGCCGCAGCACCGCCGAAAAAAAAAAAGCAAATTGCGCCTCGTAAATTCCTGGACAAAATAAGCATCTGTGAACAAATTATCAAAACTATTTCATTAGTCTTGAGTATAAAGGACTGCACGGGCCTAACTTTAGAGCCCTAAAGCGATTAAAAAAAATGTGGTATACTTTTGAATCAAAAAACTTAATAAAAAAAATTTTTTTAATCAATAAAATGTTTCCCAGATCGTCAAAATTTTTTTTTTGTTCTAAATTTAGGCCCGTGCAGTCCTTTATACTCAAAACTAATGAAATCTCTTTGGTAGTTTGCTCACAGACGCTTATTTTGTCCAGGAATTTACGAGGCGCAATTTGCTTTTTCTTTTCAACGGTGCTGCGGTGATCCATTGGGCGGCCGCCATTTTGTTTTTTAACAATTTTTTCTAATGAAAATGTTAACTCCTAGCTTTAATAAAGACGTATGTAAAATTTCAAATCGATATCTTGAATAGTTTTTTGTTGGTAGCTGTTTAAAAAAAAAGTTCATTTTGAGCAGTTTAACAGTGGACTAACCCCTTAAGTACGAGATAGATCGTGTAGCTTAGAGTGTAGAACATCGGCATTTGGAGTCTGGTGACACTGATTCGGATCCAATTTCAGACGGTATTTGTTTATAATACAGTAAAATTAATAATATACTTTACGGCTATGAAAATGGGTTTTGATTATAAGAGAAATTTACTTTTGTTTGCCATCGAGAATCACGTTGAATGGTGCTTAAAGGCATCAATTAAACTAGATTACTTGAATACATGAGATGAAATGCATTAGTTTTAATTCGTCATGCTCCGTTAATTGGAGTTTTCCTCAAGAGATTCAGAACCCAAGGATGTTCAGGGAAGCAAACTATTTTATGAAGATTCGAAATGATTCAATAATTCATTTACAGCATTTGAAATGATTTGTTCAATCGACTAGAGTGGGCGAAGAATGCGGAACTGAGAGACTAAACTTTCTCAGGCTAATGCGAAATATTGCAAACTTTACATGAAACATTCTAGACAATTGTATGTTCTAATTGATCCTAAACTATTTTTAAAATATCTTAGGTGTAAAATATTAAAACAATAGTCTGCTTACATACTCGTCTAGGGTTTTTTTCATACACATGCAACGTAGTATGCTCGTTTCTAAAATAATTCCGTACACTCTTCTGTACTCTGTTTTCATTAAGCATTCTCCGTGGCACAACGTATTATCATTAGCCTGTATATTGACGAAGGACAAATGACTCTGGGTTATTACTTAATCACGTCTAAATGTCAGGACATTTTTCCGTATAAAGAGCTAATCTCGGTAGGAATCTGTCGCCAAATGTGATTTTCATACGATATCCATGGACCACCCACATTCCGTTGCCGCCAGCATTTTTTTCCTTTCTCCTCGTGAAAATTGCTCTCTGTGACTTCCCTGCTCATTTATCAAGAAAGAAGACTACGTTTTCACGCCTCGGTGCCAAATGGATGAGTAAGGTTAGAGTTGACTCGTCCCATTTCCCCCCTATTAACACGCTAAACGTCCTTAGTTGCCGGAGCCCGGTATCGAAAATGAAGGAAATATTCAGGGTCGTCGTGTATCAGGGATGCGATTTATTTGATTTAGTGCTATCGTGTAAGCAGTCTTGCTGCGATAATGTGCAATAATAATACGATAAGGCGGAATCTTGAAGACCTCGAAAGATTCGGTTTAGCGTATTTATCTTAATGGTTTCCGGCAAAGTTTTATTGAAAAATAATGATCATAATACGAGCTACAACTTCCTCAATTGTGGCAACTAAATGGTGAATGCCGAGCGAATTATTGAAATTCGAATTATCTGATAAGGTGTGATAATGGGATATGTGGGGAGTGGGGTGGCTGTTTTTCGAATAATGGACGTGATTTTCGTCGAAAAATAAAAGTATATCATCAAGTAGTGTCTGCTAGGCTACTCATGCGTGATTCTTGGCTCTAGTTTATTATTATAAGGTGAACAAAGCGAATTATCACTAGGAGCAAGCAATAATTTTTTTAAGGCCTGTTACCGTAGAAGCAATAAGTCATTTTTCTTTTGAGCTTCTGAAACCAAGAGCTTAGAGTGCATAGCATTAAACGCATCGGCAATAGCATTAAACGCATCAGTAATAGCATCAAACGTTTTGAAATACGCCTGCAAAAAAAGTATATGAGTGCATCAGTATCATATATACTAAGTATGCAGGGCATATATGCATCATGTATGATATGCTGTATCTTGTACCGATATCCAGGCTTTTAAAAGGTTCCAAAAGAAGATATCAAAACAACCAACCCATCATTCAGCAATATAACTTTTTGCAAAATTTACATATTCAAGTCTGTTGCATTGTGATGTTAGAGCTACACGAAAAAATTCAATCGTTTTCTATAGCGCCTAAAATCGTTGAGAGTTGACAAACAATTCACTGCAGGACATCCTCGATTTTCAGCTCACCTCATGTGTGCTACGTAAGGAATACATGCATGCACGTACATATGCATGTGTTCACGTTTTATGCATACACTGGGCCGCTGCAAAAACAATAGCTCCGACACCCCACTGCAGGGTCTGAACGTATGCTTGAGCGTTTTATAGCTCGCTTAAAGGTATAGAATCCTCCAGGTAACGTCTAACTTGAGCTCGCGTCAACATAGTACCAAGCGGAGACGGATAAATTTTATCTTACACCCTGAACTCACTCCTCCATACTTTCATCGCATTGAAATCGCGAGAATTTTAACATTTCTATGGAACAAACGAGCGACATGCCGCAATGGAATTTTAAATTAAAATTTTCTGAATAGCAAGAAAACGACTCCAGCTCCAACTTCGATAAATGCAGCACGGTTACTGGTTTGGCTAACAACTCTAAACGGAGCTGTCGTTCTTGCAAACTGGTGAGGGCTTACGATTGGATATGCGACTAAATTGATAAATTCAGTTAGTTGTTTCGATTGATATCGTGCGGTATAACAATGAAAATATGTCATTGAATATGTATCAGAGATTAATTTGAAGGGAAACCAAGTAAATTTTTCCAATAATCAACGATGTAGTCAAATCAGCAATCTTGGGTGTTGACGATCTCTTTCTAGTTCCTAAAATATACCATGATTACCACACATTAGTTCCGTATCCGCCCTTTTTTGAAGCTCTTAAAGTTTCGCTTTAAATCGCATTGATCAACTAGAGTACATTTATAATACAAGCAGATAGAAAATCGCATTATTGGCAACACCCTCAAGATTCACGCAAAAACGAGCTGTAATGGAGTTGACTACCATTCACCTAACGATCCTTTCATTGGTCGGTTTTGGGTACTAGTCGGGCGTAATTCGGAACCAAGGACATAAATTATTTGCTCATAATGGATTGGTTGTATGCTAAATTGACATTTATGTTTTTATTATTACTATTTTTACACAATCTGCAACTAACAAACTGCCCATAGTTGCCGGACCAGGTCTCTTATCCGGGGCTACAAAACGAAAATAATTGGATGTCGTTTGTTCAATTTTTGCATTGAAATGTTAAAAAAAATCGTTTCAGTTTGCAATCTGACTGACAAAAACGAAATGGCGATCAATTGTTACTCGCGAAATGACTATTTATTATATAAAGCCACACGGCACAGTGAGATGCGGCTCCGAATGCCATCTCGCCCAAACGAATCGATATAAATATTGGAGTCTTCTTGACGTTTGGACGTTTCACGGACATTGGCTTGAACGCTTTGCATTTCAATTTCGGAATTTAGCATTCATTCCGTCGTGTATTGTTTGCGTGATTGCATACGTGAAAATTCAGTCAATTATCGGAAATTCTACCGATTGGTGATTTGATATGGCGCCTGAAATGTAATTCGATCGAATGGTTTAATTTTCATACACTGAATGATCAAATTCGAAATAACTCTGGTCTGATAAGATTGCTGTTGGTCGTCTGAACATTTCGAATTCAAATAAGCGGCAAACAGACATCAACGCAAATAATGCTTATGATAATATATTTGCTTTATTATGAGAACAAATATTATGAAACATAATCAACCCGAACACATTTTTTTATTTGAAAGCATTATTATCTTATTTATGTAATATAGTGTTGAAAAACAGAAATTTTTGATACTGAAATACACAAAATAGAAAGGAAATTGCAACTTGATTATTCCAGACAAATTTGAAGGCTGCTTCCTGGTTGAACAACCAATGTGAACTTAAGAAGTTGATGCATCAATTTCAGTTATAATACAGAACTGATTCAAACTCAAAATACTAAATTAAAATTTCAAAAAGTAGAAAAAGTAAATGCAAATGAATTTTATCGTTTTTTCAGTACTGGTATAGAGCTAGGAGCTAACTATCCCCACCAGATTACGAGTTACGATTAGACATCAGACTTTAACGAAATTTAGACAGTAGATGAACCTTACTATAATAACATTTATTTTTATTTGGTTTTTTTTTATTTATTTCACCAACTGATCATTTCACTGATTAGATGTTTTCAAAGTCGCACTGGTTGTAAAATTCCCTCAGGCCGTAAAGTAAAAATTGTTTTTGAATGGACTCGAGTCTTTTACTGGTCAAAAGCTGGGTTTCACATAATGCAGGCGTATTCGAGAATAAGACGTATGAGCGCAGTGAATAATGATCTTGTGGCTCAAATTTTTTTTTGCTCGTGGTTTAATCAAGCCGAGCTGATTATTCGCACCGGAAAGGATTTCGTCATAGAGCAATATGAAACGAAGTTTGCCGTCCAAGACCAAGATCAACAACACTATCAACGCGAGCTAACAAGTTTTTACCGAGAAAGTAGGTGTTCTGTGTAACCGTGAATTTGGAGCCTAATATTTGTTTGGGAGTTTGTTTATATTGCACCACGTGAGTGCATCAAGTGAGTTAAGCTTGGATTGTGGGAAAAGTACATCATATTTCGATTCAATGGTGTAGTACCTATAATCTGAGATTGCCTGCATAAAGTAAGTGAGGTATATTTAACAGGACGGAAATAGACCGGAAATGAATATGTCGAAAAAGCAAGGCTACCACTTTGATCGTAAAAATATAGTACGATTTTATTATGTCAAAATTTAGGGTACTCTGATGTGGTACAGCTTGATTTTCTCTCGCAACGATAGTTCTCATACAAGAAATTCAAGCTTACTAGACCGTTTTGGTCATAAAATTATGTTATTTTCACAGTATAGGAACCTTAATTACGTAATATTTTATATTTATTTATTTTTTCTACTTGCTTCCAGTCATGTGGAATAGTAAGTTTACTGAATGAGCACATACTATACAACTTTTTTATTTCATTTATTTTCATCAAAGAGGGTTTGTTTAAGAAGACATTGTGTTTGATACTCTTTTTGTGATTTTGATAGCCATTTCACAAATATCCGATATGCTAATTTTTCCCAGTGTTGTAGCACTGAAAACAAGTGGACCAATATGACTGCCTTGTCGTACTCCAGAGGCAGCAAATTTATTTTATGACAAAAATCCTCCTGTTGAAAAAAAGTTCAAGGAGCTATTAGCTGCTCTACACATTTATGCAAGAAAGTCGGTGAGAGGAGAGCAGAACCAGGACCAGGACCATTATTACACTCGAGTTCCCAAATAGCATTTAGTATTTCTTCACGTGATATTTATATGTGATTTTGAACTATTTGCTGTTTGGTTTTGAGCTGATTTAAAATCAGGCGTCTTGCGAATCGTGGAACTAACCACTCCACACTTGTATTCATAATGACTGAAAATCGTTAAGAAGCTCTCTACCAGCTTCAACCCCTAGACCCGTACGAGGGTTGTCGTGGGATTACTTTACTTTATGGGCTATTGTATTGGCATCGATATCGTTCATCAGAAGTTCAATTTCTAAAGGTGTGGAGATAAGATTTCGGGAAGGAGGAGAGTATTGTTGTGAGAAGAAAGAGGAGTTCCCACACTTCATGCGGAGTAGAAGCAGTTCTATCACCAAAATGCATACCATTGGGGAAGCTAGGAGAAGGAACGGATGAATGACCGAAAGGATTTCGGTAAGTTGGTTCTGACTGATGTTCCAATGCCAGCAATGTAGGTGCGCATCGCCTGTTCGGCAACTTCTTTCGCTTTAGAGCGTAGTTCTTCATAAAAAGTAAGTAGGTGAACCAGACCTTTTGTATAAACTACGACCTAACATCATTACTGAACCAAGGAGCATCATTCAGTTTTTTAAGACGATGAGTTCATGTGAATTGCGGAATATGATCTGAGGGGAAAATATATAATTTGCGCAAAGCATCATCAATATAAAGGCCTCGAACGAAAAATAGCCAGTTAATTATATTTCATTCAATCGCCATGCCAGTGAAATGAGCCTTGTGAAAGTTAAAACGTACTAAGGAAAGGATTTTGTTCCTCATAGAAGTAATATTAGAAACAAAGACAAGATGGGGATGACGGAGGTCAAGAGGCACATAGGCAAAGAGAGCAGCACTTAAGGAAAGTGATGATTTTGGGAGATTGGACGAAGCAAGGTCCAGAATTCTATTGCTGGCATTTAGTATGTTATTACGCTATGAGAGGCAACAAAGTGAGAGAACCTATGACATTATTAAATATACACTACTAGTTGAGATGATAACCGAATAGGCAGCATCACAATTTAGCGTTGGGAGGTTAAGTAACATAAGCGGGGGGAAAATGACTGTTGAGGTAAGTAGAGAGTTTCGCAAGGAATCGTTCATAAACTGACAGAGGAAGGTTGCAGGGGATATATATTCAAGCGACAACTAAGGTTTTGGTGGAAAGTAAGGAGATACGCAAAAAACTACACTCAACAGGAGGACATAAAGGGAAATCATGGCAGAGTGTTACGTTGCGTGCTTTATTTATACCTATGAGAACACCCCCTTCCGTCCGCCGTCGTCCATCTCATGTGTCAAAGCCCGACTTTCGTAAGGGAGGGAGTTTCGACACTTGGTGCATCCTTTTTCACAAGTTTGACCAAACTATCTCTGGTCAACTTAAAGGGGATGATAAGATTTATCAAAGGAAGTAGATGGGTTCCTGTTTTTGGTGATAAGGAGAGAGCTGGCTACTGTGGTATCACAACGAGCTCCTTTTGTGTCTATGTGGCCTCAGTCAATCGCCAGCCACTTCAAACCACCTACGTCCCTGCACCATAAAAGTCATGAAAAATCTTCGATTCCATTTTTTCAGAATTTATTTGAGCACAGTGCTAAAAACTACGGACACAAGCTTCCTTTATTTCGTTCATATCGCCTGAATTTTATTTGAAAGAAATATAGTTTTGTTTTTATCAGCATACACATAAACACTAAGACGGTATTTTTTTTTATAAATACAAATCCATTAAAATCACTTTCCACCATATTGCACTCATATCCCCTTCACTTTCATTCATTCGCCATTTTCTATAACATACCATGTGTATTACCTAAGAAACGTTTTCATATTACTCCGAACCACTGGAATCCATATTGCTTGCTTGAGCTACCTTTTATACTTTCCATAATTATTCAATTTCCTTCGAGTTTTTATTACAGCCATTTCACCAAGTCTACGAGAATAATAGCTACCTACCTACATCTTTGGCCATAACACTTGGAATACGGACATTTCACTCAAAGATTATGCAAATAACCATTCAAAAGTCAAGAGCCAGGAGTTGGAAAAAATACTGAGGGGAAGCCCCATAACAGTTTATTTCAATACTAGGGGAGACTTTATGTACATATTGTATATTTTGTATTTACACTGAATGCTTCAATTTACGAGCCGACAATTTAGATGGATGCAATCAGAGGTTTGAATGATTTTCTTATTTTCTGAATGTAAAACGCCTAAAAAATTTAAATGGTATTGTTTAGAGTTATTTCACCATCTAACTTATCGTTTGGAACGAGCTAAAGGTGCTTTAGTAAAGAATGGAATGTTCATTCGAACGAAAACTTTTAATTTGAATATGAAGTGAAAAACTCATTTAGGTATATTGAAATCAAATCTCTTCTTGAAATCACATACATGCAAACTACGGACATAATGGGCTCATATACTTCCCAGTGTATGAAATTTTTCAAAATTAAAATTTCAACTAAATGGCAAAATCGTTTCAAGTGTTAAATTATAATACATTATTTTGGGGTTAATATTATTCTAAATGCTGGAAAAGACTATTGCAAGGCTCGGATCGAAATGGTGTTGATTTTTCAAAGGCCACGAGACACAGGGGGAGATTTATTGCTGTTAGAGATGCCTACCCCGAACCAAAAGTATATTCGAGCCAGGTTTTTATACAGCTACTCCGGTGAAGATACTTTCGGTGTTGGATACATTTTATTGTCGAATTTTCCATTTTTTATTGGGGATTTACGACACTAACTCAAAGCATTTACGAAAATATAGAAATAAAAAAGTGGTTTTTTGGTATGTGCGAGGGTGGTGCTGACTGTGCGCTGAAGCCGTAGCAGGGCAGTTGTAAGGTTGAAATGTACGCCTGAAAGTTTGAATAGACACCATGTTGCAAAGAATTGAAATTAAAGATCTGTTTAATGCAAAATAAATGCCGAGCTCGAAGGCAATTGTTTTGAAGGTCTATGCTACTTTAGATGCAAGTTAATGCAAATTTTCATATGAATAAGAGTTTTTCCTATTTGAGTCAACTTTCGTTTATTTCTTGGTAAAAATCTACAAGGAAAAAGCGATTGTTACTTAGACGCTCGAAATATTTTATTGCAATTACTTTCTTCATTATGACTTTTCCTTGTGGAAATTCTAGGTTTATGTTCGCCCTGCTATTTACTTTTCCCACAATAAAAATCACAAACTGAAGCCTCATCCCAAATTCATCCTCTAGTCGAACACGGTAAGAACCATAACTTTCGCCTGCGTGTATCAATGGTCCATGTGAAAGTCAACAAGCTAGTCTCTAGTAATCCGATTAATGCCTTAAAGACATGGCATTAACAGATTTGCGATTGGCGTGCCTCGTTTCAATTTTTTTACAGAGGTCTAGAACAGGATGTCGACCAACGTTTTACCACTGTTCGAATCCCCAGATATTTACACAAATCAAAATAATACAAATATTAGACTGCGTGCACCCTAAAGCAGTGAGTGCTTGGCTGTTGATCGACCCTAATAAATTGGTAGATGTGATTTCATTTAATTGCTTTTACATCTTAGGATGTATATCATCAGTATGAATTTATAATTGTAACTGGAGATGGGCGCAGAGGAGTAAATTGTTTTGAAATGAAAGTTTGGAAATTTATAATCGCATTGGTATTCTAAGAAAATTTTTTTACTAAGATTTGGTTGTAAGTTGTCGAATTTTAATGAAAAATAATGAACTCGTAGGTTCACTATTGTATAGGTACATAAATGATATTGCTTTCATTTAAGAAAATTTGTTGTAAACATTTTGGAGAATGAATGGTTAGCGGTCTGTAATAATGTTGAGTTAGTACTAGTGCAGGAAGAAAAATATGTCGCATTCTTGCACGAAATACTTGCCCTATGTTTTTTTTCTTACCATATAAATAACATGGAATAATATGATTTTTAATTGCATATTTTAGCTTAAAATATTATAAATAACAAATAATTGGCTTTACAGATGGGTCGTCACTTAGTGATGAAGCGCATTTCTCGTTCAACGGGGCCATAAACAAAGAGGATCATGAGTTCTATGGCACTGAAAACCCTGAAATTATTGAAAATGTTACTGTTTAGTGCGGTAATTGCGAGGATATGGTCATTGGGTCGTTCTTTTTTCTATTCAGAAATGGAACACTTCTGTTTTCAATACGGAACACGTCACAATGAAACTATGGAATACATCTGGTTTCAATTTGATGGCGTTTTACCCCAGGTATGCACATTAAAGATTGCATTAAATCACTATTGAAACCAATTGCAATTCGAAAGCTAGGAGAGATTTTTTGCGGGTCAACAAACCACGAGTTATGTAAGATTTTTACTTACTAAAAAAAGTCTTTTTACAGGCCACGAAAGTCCAGGATGGAATCGGCTCTCGCATTACTTCAACCCGATCGTGCTTATTTATCTGTCGGTGCTATTTATTTAAAAAAATTTCACAGTTGTGGATCGGTAAGGCAACCATCCTCTTGCTTTGTACGCTGCATTTTCTCAACATATGTTGAAACTGTGCGCTAGTTATCTTTGTTACGCAGCATGGTTGCCAAGCCATTCGTGGATTCAAGGCTGCTCCTCAAACTTGTGAACCGACTGCACTTTACCCATTCTGGCAAGGTACTTTATGAAAAAACGATAGACTTTTAGAAATTGGTATAGGCAAAAATTTACATCTCCGTGGCCACAGCTGACCCAAGTTGCCAAGTTACCAAAGTT
This sequence comes from Nemotelus nigrinus, assembly GCA_947369275.1. Taxonomy (NCBI): domain Eukaryota; kingdom Metazoa; phylum Arthropoda; class Insecta; order Diptera; family Stratiomyidae; genus Nemotelus; species Nemotelus nigrinus. The sequence goes on along the minus strand of OX376374.1, from coordinate 25,506,978 downwards.
GGAGTGTTTGCATACATGCAGTAGTAGAACCCCTGTTTTGTCCGGATTAGAGCGTGTGAGGTACTCGTCTCTAGATCTTGCGGGATTACTCCCACTACCACCAACAAGGCAACTTCCGACACCGTGTTCTTGCAACTTTCGATACAGAACGCACCTCTTCGATGGCTATTTGCAGCTCGTACTCTAAACTTCTTCGGTTAGTTGACGCCGTCAGCAGCCTCCGTCTCTTTTTGGCGGGGCCACTGATGCTAGCCATCCTCAACCTACTCAGGGAGCTGACGGCTCTCAGTGCAGTATCCCATAAAATGCGGATTTGATCCCAGTAGGTCAGCGTAGAGTCCAGGTACCTTACCGATTAACTGGTCTGCACCTCTGCGGAGCCCACTTTCTTAGAGTGACAGTCTGTTTCCTCCGCTTTATCAGCATGAAGATCCCTGTCTTCGAAAGCTGTAGGCCATGGTTGGTCAACCCTCCTCATGACTTGATTAAGTCTGAATCGGGTGAACTCGGCAGTTCTATAAGTGCTCACTACTACCAAGTTGTCAGCGTAAAACATGAGATGCTTCAAATACATATTGGCCAAAAATCCACTCAGGCTGGGAATGAGCCCAACATCAGCCCAGCTCGCACCAAGGGGGTGTACACATATTGGCCATAGCCTCTTTTGGTCTTGCTTGGGCCAATATGTATTTCCTACAAGAGACGCATTCGTTGGCATTTCCAGGCGCATGCTGCCCTGCTTAGCATAAACGTTCTATCTACATTTTTGAGTTTTCAACGGCTTCAAAAACTGCATATTCTATTACATCATTCTACAACATTTGAAAAACCTATCTTTTGTCGAAGTATGTTAAAATCAATATTGAAAAATGCACTCTCCATATATCTCTAGTACAAATCAAAACACAAATCATTGAATATCTCGAAAGCACTAAAATGTAGATAGAACGTTTATGCTAAGCAGGGCAGCATAGGTAATGATACTCCAGAGATAAAGCCAGAGGATAGATCATTGTGCTGCCTCTGAGGTGATGAACCTCTTCCGAACACTTTCATAGCTGTCGAGCAGCAGCCACCAGCTCCAAAAATAGTCCTGCACCATTGCCAACAAGTAGCTAGGAATGCGGAAACTATGCTCGAGGGCCCAAAGCACATCCGAATTGAAGGCATTTTGGACAACTAGCGTCACCAGCACAACAACCGATCGAGCGTTCCTTCGCTCTTGCTCTCAGGAAAGATGTAAATATGACGATTGTTAGCTGCCATTATATTTTTAACAGCAAATATATTTGGTAAGGGACAGCAAGATAAAATTAAATTAGTAATCAATTAATATTAAAAGACTATTGAATGGGGCATAGAATTAAAAGATAGTTTTAAGTCTAATGTTTGATCAGATTTGTATACATGTGCTTGAGTAAGCGAGGTGTTCTATAAACAAAATGCAATGGTGTGCATTGCATTGCAAGAGGTGCTTATTATTTAGGGTTCGGTAAATAAATGATGTTATTAGTGCATTGGCGTTTCTAGTCAAAGCCAGGCCAAATCACTTCGAAAAATCTGCAGAGAACCATTTTTTTTTTTTGAAGAGCGAATAAAGTGCGCTGTCTAAAGAAAACATGGAGTCCAGCTTTAGCTCTTTATATCCTAAAGATACATAAATAAACAGTTATTTATGTATCTATAGGCCCGTTGTTGAGAGATGCGGCAAGCTATTGCACCTCTGTACTTATACGGTCATATATTTATAATTATGATTTTGAGCTTATTTCGCAGTTTATTGCTCATATACACAATATTGTTACTTTCGGCGAGTCTACCTAAACACCGTATGTGAATGACAATGGACTAGTTTAAAACGAGCGCTCAGACCGCCAGGACCTAAATTATTTACTTCACCCGGTGTAAACAGTTAGTGTCCGACCTAGTGTTGTCAGTTCACGTTTTGGCGTTTCTAGTCAAAGCCAGGCCAAATTACTCTGAAGAATCTGCAGAGAAACTTATCGCATTTTTTTTTTGAAGGGCGAATAAAGTGCAATGGAAATTGAATGCGCTGTCTAAAGAAAACATGAAGTCCAGCTTTAGGACTTTAGATCCTATAGATACATGAATAAACAGTTATTTATGTATCTACAGGCCCGTTGTTGAGAGATGCAGCAAGCTATTGCACCTCCGTACTTATACAGTCATATATTTATGATTTTGAGCTTATTTGGCAGCTTATTGCTCACGTACACAATATTGTTACTTTCGGCGAGTCTATCTAAACACCTGATGTGAATGACAATGGACTAGTTCAAAACGAGCGCTTAGTCCGCCAGGACCTAAATTATTTACTTCAACTGGTGTAAACACTCAGTGTCCGACCTGGTGTTAAGAATTAATTTGCACGCGACCATTAATAAATAATATATCTATATTCAATATAATATATACTCGCATCTCTTTCCTTTCAAGCAATTCTTTGAAATAACTTTGTTTGAAAGACAAATGAAAAGAATACTACGGTGCATGAACTAAAATTAAACTAAATCACAGATGTCACACGCAAACAAGGACCGAATTCGACAGCTTCCAACTTTAGGTCAGATCGATGTAAATACCTTATAACCAAATTCATCTAGTCCGCGCTGTAAATCAGGTCAGATTTAATAAACAACGTGTAAAAAAGGCCAACTATACTCTTCATCATCCAAATGATGCAAAAATTCAATGATTTGAAGTTGCACATATGCGAAATTTAATGAAACAAAATGAGCTAGAATCTAAGAAACTCGGAAGGATTGCAAAACTGAGGATCATGACCAGTGTTCTGAGCGTTGAAGGTATTCTGAAAATCTCTTCAGTAATTATCAGGTATAATTTAAAACTTTTAAGAAAACTCTGAATGGAGCTGCGTGTGTTTAAATTTCATAAGCGTCTGTCACGATTACCAATTATTTAAAAAAAAAATGCTTAAAAAAGCTTCTTTCCATAAGAAAAACCATTCAGCATTCAAACAGTTTTATACAATTGACAGTCATAGTCACACTTTTCTTAAATAGTTTTTTGTACTATCTAATTCAGCTTAAATTATCAATATATTATGAAGAAATTTTTTTCTCAGAAATTGCTCATAGTCTGGTTCTTCTTATGGTGAACCAATACAAAGGTCAAAGATTAAAACGGCAGTATTATTATTAACTAAAATGAAAAATCTTACAGACACCGAATGAAACTAAAATCATAAATGGATGTATGACGCAAAGTTTATTTGGACTTAATAAAAATCACTTAAATTATCCAATATGAGAATGTTAATAATAAAATTCATAAAAGATTGGACGATATCCAAAGAAATATTAAATGACCGCATGTAAAACTAACCACACTATTCATGCTCTACCCAACCAAAGACGATGAAATCCGCTTCGGTTATTTTAAAACCAAGAAAACAACCCTTGTCTAATTTAAATCTATCAAATAACCTACCGGGTTTCTTACATTTGCTCTTGTAATCATCATTAACAGTTTTCAATTTTTGATCCTTTCATTTTCATTCCCGAAACTTTATCCTTTAATCTTGTTTGCCAAATCAGCGATAGGTTTGTTAGTAATAAATGACAGTTTTTGTTCGAAACAAGAAAGCCACGTGACCGACCACCGTTTCACCATCATTCATAACGCAGAAAGGAAATTAAGCCTATTTGTGCACAATGCGTTATTACCTTCGCCCCGACACGATATTTTGTCCTATTCATCCGATTAGGATGTCGGACCCGAAAGGATGGTCGATCGAATTTTCCTAGAAAAACTTTTCGTGCTCGGACTTGGAATCATTTTTTTCGAAGATGATGGCGACCAGTGTTGACCAGTGCAATTGTTTGCCGCGATTAGATTGTTTACCAGCAACAGTCGGGTAATTCATTCGAATCAAGGTTGGAAAAAATTATTTGTGTTAAGCTCCGCAGCTAAGAAAACACTCCGTTGAAAAATTCAAAATATATGTTTCATACGGTTTGTACGATGTTTGTTTTCTTGGTCACAAAATCGTGTCAAGGGTTACTCAAAGCAGTTGTTAGTAAGTATTTAGTTTGGCAACACTCATCATAGCGTAATAAGTGAAATTATAGCAATCAAGCAATGAGAAAAATCATTTGATATTATATGACTCGTTCCATAAACGTTATGGTGCAATTTCCACCCTCTCGGGCTACTAAAGCGCAATCATATGAACCGATTACGAGTGCGATTATGATTTCATCTTGCGCCCAGCAATCGTCGTCTTCCATCTGACTAGGGACGATTCGTCTACATTGGTGATCCCTTAATAAAACCATTAAGTGCATGTTTGCCACTAGAGGCATTGAAGTACCCTCTGACAAACTTGAACAATGATCTGGGAAAAAAATAAATAAATAAAAATATTATATTGCGGTTTGAAATGATGTCGCGCGAAAAGGAGGACTAGCGTTCGTTGAACGGTTGCATGCTCACCCAGACAGGATGTGTTTGAGGATATACGGATGATGCTTGGCATATTGAAATCAGGACTGGGAACAATAGACAATCTCCTGTTTTGTCGACTCGTAACAGGAGTCCCAATAAAAAGCGTATGTTGGTCGTGCACATGATATGAAAATCCCCGGTTTATGCGAGGGATTTTATTTGCATAGATATTAAACGCGAGCTTGGGCGGGTTGCTTTTAATTAAAATTTTATCACTTTTCACATGCTAAGGACCCTGATTTTATGCGACTAATTTTAATTTGATTTGCTTTTTACGAGACCCTTGCATTGTTCGCCACTTTGCAAATCGCTAGTAAATGCTGTAGTTACTTTGGGGACGCCCGCGAGTCATTGACAAGGATATTACCGCTTTCGGTTAAGACACCGATTTCGTGAAGATTTCAGAACTCACAATATCTTGTCCATTTACCATTTATATTGTGTTTCGAGCAATTGTTAAAAGCCGGTTGTATATCAATCGCGTTTCGAGCATCTCGTCTTGAGCATCGCGTCGGCATCAAACATGTATTCTCACTAAGCTGCATTGAATGGGCCGAAAATATGTCATGAAAGATTGAAATGTTTATCCGCAAATTTTCAGATTGGCAGTTTTGCATATCGTTGTTTGTAGACCGATTAGCATACGATAATAAATTTGTGAACAAATGACTGCAGTCTTCCTCTCTGGAGACGCTTGCAAACGATTCAAGTGACTTCATACGAGTGGTCATTGCTCTCAGGATTCAATCTAGGCTGGACTGATGAAGTTCTTTTTGTTCGATTGCTCTATTTCTTTCCTCCCGTTTCATGCCCAATTTAAATACTTTTAGATAACTTCATCAAAATATTCAAATCAGATCAGTTGTCTGATTTTCTTCTGTTGAACATTGCGTGATGACCGATCATCAATTTAGTTAATGGGAAATGAATCATGTGACAGTGGCTCCTGTGGATTTTCATGCACTTTGTGTATCAAAAGCAAGTTGGCAATTTCTTTAAGATGTATTATAGTTACTGTTATTGTATCTTCTATGTAAGTATTTATTTCATTATAAATCAAAAATAGTTTCTGCATGATGAGGATGAAATTAGTTGAATTCACAAATGTTTGTAGTTCATACTAGAACATTTGAAAATTTAAATGAATTCACACTAACTTACTTTTCGAATACGATTTACGCTTGACTGTAAGTCGTCTACCTGTTCCAAAAGGCCAATGCAATTCTTTACTCGCGTCTAGGTATCGAATTGTCGACTCGATTTGATGGACACAACAAAACATTGAAACGAACGAATCATGTTGGACTCAATAGAGACAACTAATAGGCTCGACGTAGCCTTACACTAGACCTCGACTTCGAGTCAGCCGAGAAGGTAAGTGGCATTGCAGGACGGCATTTTCTGCGTGTAGAAGAGCGTCGTCGAGGTGGCCATTTGACGCATTCACGTTGCGTTCACGTCTCGAAGATGCTCAAATTATCATTCCATGTGATGTCTTTATAACGAAATGTAACTAGACATGTCCCTCGTTCGGTACAGTGCGATTGGTGCTGTGGCTTTGCAAAATGCTGCCATAAAAGGAGTTCGTTACATGTAATGAGGAAACAAGTATCGATTCTGTCCCGACCGGAGCCTAGTTTTGATTGAATTGATGCTGAGCTGTTATCTAAATGGTAATTCGAATAACGTCCTTTCGATTCTTTATATATTTACTCTGATGATGACTTCTGAATGGCTGAATATTTTACAAATAAGATGGTCACGGAATTGCTAACAACTGCACAGGGAGGTTTGTAGAGAATTCATTCGTTGGTATGAAATTCAAGAGCTGTAGTTTCTTTAATTGAGAGCGGAATTCATTGAGGCCATGTTTGGTGTCCAGAAACACAAATTTTGCAATTCTGATTGTTGCAATAAAAATATTCATGCCTAAATTCTGTTCGAAAGAGTTGTAATAGGAAATTCCCAGATTTTTCATATTGCTATCAAGTTGATCTTAGTGGAAAAGCATCGTTTCATTAGTACAATAGTTAGAATCTTGAAATTTAACCGCACGACTATCACTGACCGAAAGGTATTGAGAGTGAGAGCGTTGAAAGTCTTGGTCTTATGAGAGTTGTGTAGGTATACGCATGTCTAATAGAGTAAAGTATGTTTTGCCTCTCTGAAGGAAATCCATGCTTTTCACGGCGTTTTTCGCATTTTGGCTAAAACCTGATAGGTTAAACGACGGTGATTCAAAAATACCTACACCATTAACGAAAATAGATTGATTAGCAGGTAGAAATTAAGGTTCAGCGAAAGAAGACAGAACTGAGTTTTGGACACATTAAGGGCGGGTAAGGGTTTCAGAGTGAGAAACCCACTTTTTTTTACGAATTTTTTTTTTTGAAATACGGATACAGCCAATTTATTTAAAAATTTTGTACGTTATTAATAATCAGTTCAATCACATTGTGTAATTTTTTTATGCGAAAATACCGACAAACAAACTGGTGACAAAGACTTTTCAAAAACGTCTTTGGAAAAAAGACGATTTGCGGTGTTCATCCAAAATTCAGCTGAAAACTATCGGAAATCTAAGAAAATTAAAATTTAGTCAAAGTATCATCAAATCCTCCTCCGAACGTTCTCTGATTACTACTTTTTCATTTTAAAATTTTTGGTGGTATTGTGAAGTAAAAAAATGCTAGTTTTTACGAAAAATTTGGCCTTTTTGTAGTTGAAAAACCTCCTTAATGTAAAGAAAAATTCTAAAACTTATCGTTGGAGGGAAGTATTTTACATGCAAAAAGTATGTGCCAAGTTTGAAATGAATCGGTAATGTGGTTTTTAAATGGCAGTGAACACGGACTTTTAAAAAGGGGTTTTGTGAAAATGACTACTATACTCCGAGCTGTCGGAGCTACAATGATAGATGAGATGGGACTAAGTATTCAATAAATTCGAGAGTTTTGCTCTGATTGACTTCAAATTTTGGGACGATATTTTTGAGATGTTTAACTATGTAAGTTTTTTCACAAATCACTGAGAAAACACATGGCGCCAGACGCCATAATTTATAGAGTTCTGGCGCCATGTACATAGTCGATTTAGGGATTGTGATAAAATATGGCGCCACACGCCATAATACATGGCGAAAAGTACATAGGCCTCCACGCCATGTACATGGCGTGGCAGACTATATTATATGGCGTGGAGGACTATACTGTATGGCGTGCAGGACTATACTGTATGGCGTGGAGGACTATAGTACATGGCGTGGAGGACTATAGTACATGACGTGGAGGACTATAGTACATGGCGTAGAGGACTATAGTACATGGCGTAGAGGACTATAGTACATGGCGTAGAGGACTATAGTACATGGCGTGGAGGGCTATAAGCATAGCGTCTGCTCCTATGCACTATGGCGTGTGGAACTATGTGAAATCGATTATGTACATGGCGCCAGAAGTCTATAAATTATAACTTCTGGCGCTATATGTTTTTTCAGTGCATCTGAACATGATCCAGTTCACATCCAACAAAACGCCACGAGTCTTCTCAGTTCGATGCTCCGAACTGAAAATTCCCGAGGGATAAATAACTTCAAGAAGCTTGCTGACATTTATACATCTCCTCACACAGCATGGCTGCGAGTTATAATTGTAGTGCCATGAGCCATATTACATAGTTCATGGCACCATGTAATATGGCGTGTGGGGCCATAATTTCTGCGCTATGTAATTATGGCGCTGGGAGCTATACTGCATGGCTCAGGGTACTATGTACATGGCGTGTGGCACCATAAATGCTGCGCCATGTAACATGGCACCACGCGCTATGTAGATTCTGACATTATGGCGCGGGGAGCCAAATTGCATGCCTCAGAGTACTATGTACATGGCGTATGGGGCCATAAATAATGCGCTATGTTACATGGCTCTGGGCGCTATGTGGATTTTTTTCAGTGATCAAGTGCACCAAGCTTGGCTTATGGAGCTGGGTTCCAGACTCTGTCAAAGCCATACGGAATAAAGGAAAACATTCGACACCATATGATGTCGGTTATGGTAGAAGCTATATATTCTACGTTCTTTATTGCAAAGCAATTGGACCAATCAAACTATCTGATGTATTTATTAACTAAACGTTTGAGCGGAGATTGATTGGTGTTACTCAGACAAGAGATGTTAAACTGGGGCCGAAAGAGAAATTCAATATTTATCAGGACGAGAGGTTAGCAACAGATTTACAATATTTGTATTATGCCCAGACACGTTCGGCAATTTTTGTTTGATAGCCAACTAACCGCTCCGAATTGAATAACTCGCCAGGACTGTCGTTGAAGAGTGACTGAGTGACTGGACGTTGTGAAGATTGAAATCACCGGCGAGGATGATTTTAGATGAAGAGAATGTCTCAAGCATTTTGTCAATGTCAGACGACAGTGCATCGAGGGAACGAACAGTATCTGCATCAAACATGTCAGGGCTGCCGTATAAAAAGCAAAAGAAGATTGTGTGCCTTAAAAGTTTGATTCTAATCCAAAGATAATTAAATACTGGATTATCAGAAGCAAATTGGGTAAGAGTAATGAAAAGCTCAACATTACGAGCGCTAATTGCAATCCTTCTTTTGGGGAAACAAGCAAGGCACTAGATGATAGTCATGTAGAAAATTCTGATTGATTTCAGTATCAGAAATGGACTTAGTTTTTCTGAGTACCAAAATTACCGATTTGTAATGGATAAGTGACAGTAGACTAAATAAAGTTCATTGTTTTCCCGTGAATGTTGCAAAAATTCAATCGAAAATCCTGTATGATTATAACGCCGCCATGCTGACTTTGACCGAATGTCACCAATGCTGACTTTGACCGAATCAAGCGTCATTTTCGATTCGGTCACGAACAAACTTTAATGACGGAATTAGGGACAGGCTGATAAGTTGGAAAAGGCTCATCAAGCTATGATGGGTATGAAGAATAAAAAGATTTTCGAAGCTTCGATATTAATATCACTTCGAAACATTTGATTGATGACCGTCCCAGTTGATGTGCAAACTATAGCTCCGATTTTGAAAAATCTCATCAACACCTAATCAATCGATTAGTTGTAAATGATGAAAATAATACAATCGAAAATTAACTTTAACTCTCGTTTGCGGTCCTGATAAATGACTTGAAATGTGTTGCTGCCTCAAAATAATATAACATTGACCTGAAAAATAGTTTTTGGCTGATTAAAATGTACAAGTGGTTCCTTCACGACCATCGCAACTGCGGAGACATTGATCACAGCAAAGACTATAAGCAAAATAAAATTAATTCATTGCAAAAACCGTGTCCTGATTTGGCTCAAACTTTCCATAGCGTAATTCGAAATTTTACTGGAACTCCTTACTGAATGTAAAAATACAATCAATTCTCTGGCAGAGAGTGAAGAGAAACACTTACGAGAATTTGGGTTGCATTTGTACCTTGCGAAGTATTGTGTAGCTAATACTCGACATAGCAGCGGTTTTTGTAGCAGTCGTACTGATCTAAGTTTTTACTCAATTCTGGGGTCTGATGCGTAGCTTGTCATATTTTCTGCTTGTAATATACTTTTTTGCTTGTAATATACCTTGGCTTTTTTCGAGCTCATCCGTTTTTTCTACTTTCTTCCTTACACTAGCCTATTTATATTTATTTTTCAAGTCTAGCATGTGTTAGCATATGGCTACACCGAAAAACAATCAAATTCGAATAACACTGGTTTCAAAGGGAAGAGAAGCTTGATCGCAGCAATAAGGGCAGCAAATTAGAACCGACTGCGACAAAAATTCTGCGTGCACCAGTGCAATGCAGTCGCAAATTAGAAAAGGGAGCATTTTTGTGGATTCTTCAAATGTTTTTTTAGTTCCGGTATGAATTGTTTTAAAAATTATTTGAGGTTGAGCCCAATCAACATACGAAATATCGTTTGCGTATCAAAAAAAAAGAGTCACATACAGGATGTCTCACGGCAGTTAAGATTTAAAATTTGATTATTTAAAAAAACGTTTAATATGAGCGCTGGGAGAGTGGAGCTGTAGATTTATCGTTTGGGCGGATTCATCAGTCGCGATGCTACCGTGGTCGGACGCATACCGTGCGTACGCAATATCGAAGCGTTTTTGGAGGACGAAGGAACGTACGTTACGGCTCGAAGACAGTTTTCTGCCATATCAGCTGTTTACGAGATTGCCCAAGCGAAAACCTCATTCGTAAATGGTTACAAAAGATTTGAGCTACAGGTACCGCTAGAAATCAACCACGTCCGGGTTCGAGCAGCGCTACAGGAGCCTGCTATACTTAGGCATGTTATGCAGAATGTTATGAACGGATCCCGTAAGTGCATGCTACGAAATGGAAGACATCTGGAAGACGTAATTTAAAATAAAATAAAATGCGCATTACCGTTATTTAATTTCCATAAAAATATTTTGTGAATAAAATGTAAGATTTTTATTTGATTTGGAAATTCTAACGCTGCCGTAAGATGCCTTATATTTCGACAAAAGCCACTTCACCTCATGATACCTCGTGACTATTTGTCACAAACCACTGCGATTTACTTGTAATACTACCTCATATCAGTTACAGCCGAATGCCTTCTCTTATTATTTCCAACGGATCGAGTTACATGCGGTTCCTTAAAAATAATGAATCATAATATATATTGCACTCATCTATTAAAAGTCGTTGTTATTCCTCCCAGCCGTACGTTAATATTTATAGCATGCACGAGCGTCGCTCAATCAAAGTGTAAAACTCACTTTCACCCTTGAATTATCATTTCGTCTCAACGTCCTAGTCCCTTTCCAGTCGAAGAGACGCCAACTAAAAGAACTGTTTGCTGTACACATAGCACGCCTGATAAAAGATTTGATCTTGTATCCTATACTATTTCAATCTCATCAACCAGATATTATGAAAACAGATTAACTCGTCAAACACTTTCTGACTCCTTTTGCCAATGCCACGAGGCCCAGATTGCAAGCAACCATAGTTTCTCATATAAAATCCGTACGCTCACATGACTTTGAAGCAGGGGAACCCTCAAAGTGATTGTTCATGCAAGCTATTACAAGCATCCAAGTAAATCAGTTATGCGCTCGATTAGCTTCCCCTGGTTCGTTCGCCGAACTGTGTATGTTCTGCTAAATGTATTAGGGGAGGAAAAGCTTTGAACGAGAACTGGATATATCTCATTACAACGGGCAACCGACATCATCCCTTCTTACAAGGACTCAATCATAATCCCATTGTGTGTCCACACTCCTCCATTTAATAAAGAGAAAAATATGGTTTTGTTTGTTCGAATGGCATGTGAAAAATAAAACCTTCATATCGCTTGGTGGGTTCTGCCTATTAAAAAACGATTTGCGAAACCGAACTCGTTCTTTGATTTTAGAGAGTAAGTATGGTCTCTTTGTCAGTGTGCTTTGCCAATAGAAACATATCGAAAGCATTGAAAACTGATTAGAAAATTCTGTTAGTTGCATTTTTTATGTTCACTTAACACATGAATTATCTTAAAAATTATTCCTCTCAAATCTAATTTAATTAAATTAAGGTACCAACAATAAATATCGTCGTTGTGGCTCCAAATAACGTACTCCAAATTCTATTTCTTATCAGCGACAGCAACAACCGGAAATTGCATTTCACGACTCAGCATTTCGCGCAGCTAAATTGAAATAAATTTAAGGCAAATAAAAAGTTCATATTATGCAGATGAAGATACTTTATATTTCATTTCTTACCACCTTTCGCGAGAGGTAGCGCGACAAGATTTCAATTTACTTGATATATGAGTGCAATAAAAATGAAGAAAAAAATGTAATTTCATTCGGCGGAAAGCTGGAAAGTGTTAGTAGCAAATAAAAAACTGGGATATTTACATTTGTAGTTAGTTGGACTTTAGAGAAACAAAGATGACAAAAGATTGCGTTTCTGTAAAACGATCGGAAGGAAAAAACCGGAATGATCTTATGTAATACCATATATCAAAGAAGTTTTGACTATGCTCAAAGTATAACATAAGTAACAATTCATCAGATAGTTTTGTACATTTAAGATTCAAAGAGAATAAGCTTCAATCTAAAGATTGTGTGTTTTTCAATACTCAGTACATAGCTCAGTCGTGTCCTCGCGGCAAAAAGTGATTATTCGCCAACAAAATGCAAGAAGCGTATTTGTCTCATTCTGTTTTGATGGCAATCGGAAGAATTCAATTTGAATCGGTTCCCGAAAATTGAAACTACGGACGAGCAGAAATTCAATTTCGAATTCTTCAGTTTGCTAAAAAAAAACGAAATCGTTTATTTGCTGTCGCCCTTCTCAGGCGCCTCAGCTCGATCGTTTTTGCCAAGCAACTGCTCTATAAAACGTCACCTTCTTCACATTTTCCACACATTTTCCATGCCTCAGCAGCGAGGATATTGATATGCGAACGTTGAGATTAGATCGTTCCAAGTGGGACCTATTTAATTTGCATACGATGAAGGCGACAGAAAAGACGTTGTAGTTATTTCGTTTCGCCGAAACTCACATTACCTGCAAATAAAATGTTTTTCATTCGAAATGAAATGGGTCCGTTTGAGTAGAGCCTGAAAGAGCTTGGGTACCATTTTCAACGTTCTCATCTTATCCTGACTGTTTCGTGTGAAGGCCGTCGATATCAGAGTACACTTTACCAGAGGAAAAATTTAAATGCAAAACTGTAGCCATTCGTACACACAAACTTTTCTGACAAGGACTGCCTAGTTTGGCGTTATTTTGAGGCGATATGTTAAAATCAAATTGACGAAACGAAATGTACATGTCGGAATGGTGCTTTTGTGACTTGGTATTATAGCCAGTAAGTGAAGTATGTGCAGCTGAGGGAGGGAGGTAGGTTGATATCTGATGCGAAAACCGGATAAGCAATACGTATTTTTACGTAGTACCGAGAAGGGTTTTAACTCAACTGCCAAGGAACTCAGGAGAGGGATTGAACTTTTCTACTTGATTTATCAAATCACTCCATTATTGATGGTTTTTGATTTGAATGAGTAAATCAAACTGAATTTCTTCCATCACAATGAGAAAAAAAGTTGAGCATATTTACATTACTATTGTGCCAATTCCTTTAGTAGTGAGTTGTATTTTTTTTGAACTGATTGATTTTAACTTTTTCGTAACGGTAGTTAAATATTCTCTTACGAGGAAGAAATTCAGTGAACAGAAACCTTGATTTTTCTTGAAGTTTTCAAAAAATTTATGTGTGTGAGAAATATTTCTGTGTTGAGTTGAAATTAAGATATCCTAAACGCTGTGGCGGCACCAGGCGTTTTAATGAATTTACCCCAATATTCCTATGGACATGGGAGCTTCGAAATAAAATATGTATTTGCAAAATGAAAATTGAGTAAGTTTTTAGCCTAATAATCAGAGCGTTTTGGATTATTTGTGTATTTAATACCCTTTGCGTACGCTGAGTGCCTAATAACAGGAAATAATTTGTAAAAATTTGAGTTGTAATTACTTCTGATAGATGAAAGTGACATCTGTTCAGTCGCCTTTCCATGACTCAGGAGAACTGATATATGTCCTTGAAATAGAAAAGCCGTTTCAATGCAAAGAATACGCCTTGGGAATTTTGCTAGATATTGAAAGTGTCTTCACTAATGTGGTTACAGTAGTGATACCGGAAAGCTTCCACGAAACCAAAACCCTCCCCGTTATTTGTAGCTAAATCAGCAACTTACTTAAGCAAAGGTTGACTCATATTATTTGAATTGGAATGCAAATCATAACGAAAGTCCACAGAAACACAGCACCAAGGAGGATTTCTATCTCCCCTCTTTTGGAACCTGAAAACAAATATAATTTTAAAGAGGCTAGAGAGCAAAGAACTTAAGGTTGTAGTATATGCTTATGACATTGCGATCTTAGTCTCAGGTAGGTTCCCACATACACTTAGCCAGCTAATCGAGTATGTTCTGGGGCAGAATGAGGAGTGGGCTAATACTGTGGGCCTTGGTATCAACTCTGGTAAAACCGATCTTGTACTCTTTACGAGGAAATTTAAAATTCCTGAAATATACACAATCAGGTTGGGCGGCGCCAGATTAAGTCTCAAGCCGTAAACTAAGTACTTGAGTCTTTTGCTGGACAGAAGACGCCCTGGATCTACACGGCGATAGCTATGTCGGTTTATGCTTATACCTGCCTGGTCTGGTGGCCAACAATGAATAACTGATGGATCTAAAACAGCTGCAGGAGCAGGGGCTGCAGCATAGGCTTTCAGGTTTTCTATTCACTGTAGTATTTTTCAGGTGTAAGTCTTGGAGTAATTAAATCTAAAAATCTGATATATGATGGGATCAACATCTTCACAGGCAGTCAAGCGGCGGTAAAATCACTGATGTCCCTCAAACATAAATTGAAATACGTCCTCGACAGTATTCAGGCCTTGAGTAGGCTGGGCAACAACAGAAGAGTCAGAATCTTCTGGAATCCTGTTCATAAGCGCATTGATGGGACTGACAAGGCAGATGTGCTAGCCAAGCAGGGTGCTAGTCTTCTCCTACTAAGATTGACAAACATCCCAACTTCTATTCAAACGGTCAAGGGCTTGATTGGCTCCAATATGATGCAAGTTTCGATCTGTAGATGGCGAGCAACTTAGACCCAAAAATACCTATCTACTAAATACTAGTGTTTTCTGTTGTTTTCAAAAAACGAAAACGAACTGTCTTTTTGAAAAAAAAACAACTGTTTTTTGAAACTGTTTTTAAAAACAGTTTGTTAACGAGAAAAAAATGTTTATGTTGTGCGACAAAATAAATATTTGAAATCTATGTAGTTCAATTCAGAAACATCGTTCAACGTTTGAATAATCTTCAAATAATTCAGTTCAATGAATTTTTGCGTATTATATTTTTCTTATATGTATTTTATGTATTATGTCTTCCACCATCGTATCGTAAACATTCATTGATAGTACCAAGCGCTTCCAAACTGAATTGATACTTATATTATCCCAATTTTTCAATATATTATCTACTTTATCAATCGTATAATCATACATCAATCAGTACACATGGTCGCAAAGAATCAACATACATAGTCGTATGCCATCGAGAGATGGTTCTGGTAAACACCATTCAAAACAACTGCAACTCTTGTTGTTTTCAATACTACCTACCCTAACCAGATGCAAAAATACGCACCTAATAAGTCTGACAGCCTCGTATTATATATGTAGGGTTACTCATTTCATGCTTTGCCTATGAACATCTATTTCCCGCAGCTAAACGGTTATTCATTACCAAACAGTTCGTTTCAACAAACGAAAAACGGTTCGTTTTAGAAAAACGATTGGTTTTGGAAAAACGATTGGTTTTAGAAAAACTATTCGTTGTAGAAAAACGATTCGTTTTAGCGAAACGGTTCGTTTTAGGAAAATAATTGGTTGTAGAAAAACTATTCGTTGTAGAAAAACGGTTCTTTTTAGAAAAACGATTGGTTTTAGAAAAACTATTCGTTTTAGAAAAACGAAAAACGATTCGTCTTAGAAAAACGGTTCGTTTTAGAAAAACGATTGGTTCTAGTAAACCTGTTCGTTGTAGAAAAACGGTTTGTTTTAGAAAAACGATTGATTTTAGAAAAACTATTCGTTTTAGAAAAATTGTTCGTTTGGGAAAAACCGTTCGTTTCAGAAAAAATGATCGTTTTAGAAAAACTGTTTGTGGTTTTTTGGAAAAACTGTTCGTTCGTTTTTTGCAGCCAAACATTTTTTGCAAACTGTTTGGCGTTTTTGAGCCCATCACTACTAAATACATGCTCATATTAACGCGAACCAACTGCTGGTCGGTACCGTTACTGGCCACTGTCTTTTAGCAGCACATATCACGGAATCACAGCTCCTTATCAGTGACAGCTCTAGGAATTGTCAAGAAACAATTCATCATCTCATGTGTCACTGCCCAGCACTGAGGAAAACCAGGCAGCGCCGCTTCGACGAGCCCTGGCTGGTGGATCTCTTGCTCTTGACGGAGCAGAGGCTGAAGGTATGGGTCCTTCAATGGCCACTTGGACTGAACATTTTCAACTCCAGGTCATCTGATCTGTTATCACTACAGATCAAGAGGTCTATGTGTGATCTTGTTTCAGCCAGTAATTACTAACCTAACCAACTTCTGACAGAGTCAATAAATAATTACGAAATTCACAAGACAAATTGATATTTATGAGAAATAAGCCTTTGTGATTTTTCCTTTATACACCTATGTTTTAAGAAAACAAAATTTTTGAACTCAGAACTCATGTATTAGGCTTGAGTTTAGCGCCAGGTCTAATCGGTTCATGCTGGCGACATTGTGGCTGAAGCATCATTATGAAATAACTCAACAAACAATAAATTTCAGCCCTATAACTTCGGATTGAAATATACTGAAAGAAATATACATCTAAATGTAGACTAAGTTAAAGAGACTTTTGGTGGCAAAATTTGCATAGGGTTGATATTACCGAATATTTTTATCATTTTCATACCAAAGTATGCTATCGTCAAATTTTGATATAATGAACAACAGAAAAGAAAAAAAATTCTAGATTTTGAAAGTTATGCGGCTAGTAGCTTTCAATCTTTGAAATCTGGCCCCATAACTTTCGATTGAGTGATTGGATCAAAAAGTCTGATTTTACACATCTTTCAGTACAGGACGAGTAAGTGTACATGCTCTTCAAACATACTCTGAACTAGACTACACAGAAGTCTATCATTTGGTACTCCTACGTGTTAAAATTAACCGTTTCCGTCATCAACACTTCTATCATTATCACTGACATCATCGCTTCACAAAAACCTTTTCGTAGCATCAACGTCTCCACAGTCTGCTGAAAATTGGAAAAACAAACATAAATCAGGAACGCGACTTCTTCTTGTTCACCACTCAAACAGATCATCGTGAATGATAGGACTCTGGAGCGCTATATTGAAATTGATTTCTATTATAACTATTAGTCGGTGGTCATCAACATCGTCATCATCTATCATCATCAGCCTCCTCTGTTCGATTCCCGTTAATTCGTTAAAAAGACGCCGACATTTGGCGGAGGTGTTTTCCTTTCAATTTGTCGGAATGAGAAGACAAACAAACAAAAATCCATAATCGATAGACTGTTGGGCCTCTCCGGTTACACTTGACTTCCACTCTATGCTTTTCGTGCATGGCGGTAACGAGTTTTTAAAGACGCCGAGCAATAACGAATTTACAGGTTGACTTAGCCTCTAAAACCCGATAGTTGATGTGATAAGTTTCTGCTGATTTGTTTGAATAAACCATATAAGATGAAGTGTTTTTCTAAGAGATACAGCATTGGTACATGAATTTCAAATTTTACGGGGAGATTTCATATGGCTGCAAGTACTATAATTGCGCAAATAGAAAAGTCCTGAAAGAACGAATTTCGGTTAGTTTGTGGAATGGTGAAATGATAAACTGACTAGCCAAAAGATTTGTACTTGCTCATTTCCCATGTACAGACTTAAGTCATTTTGGGCCTTCCCAATAATTTACGCAAACACGAAATCCCTTACACAATTAATAAATTAACGTTAAGTACTTCCTTATATTTCAGACTAAAGCCTTTTTATGTACATACATAAGCATGAGCTGATTTTTCAAACATGATACAATCATGTCGTTGATTTGCATAAATGTTCCTAATTCCCACTAGGCAATTGAATTTGATGCAGCGAAATAGCATTCTCTTCTCGCCCAACTACTTTCCTGGCACAAAACAGGACGAAGTACTGATAGAACGATAAGAGACCTTCAATACATATGAAATTTCATGACAATTTCCGTCATTTAAAAGTTTTCGCAAATGACACGAAATCACAATAAAAGTCCTGGCATGCTCTATGTCTGAGCGATTCGCGTTCATGCTCTATTTCTTCGACGGAAAGCTGGTGGATAGCTTGTCTCCATGTTTGCTGTATTCGCCTTCTGAAAGTAGCAGCATAGAACTAAAAAGATCCTGTGGGAAGTTATCAGTTGGAAGGACTGGCAGAAAGAATGCCACAGACTCTGCCGCATGTTCGCATAAAATATCAATAAAATCCAAGACATTTCGAGAAGTTTTCCTCGAGACGATACGGCACAAAACTCATATCCGCACAAGAACATTACGTCGAATTAAAATTATTTATTGCTCTTGGGGATTTCTGCAAAACACTGTTCAGTCACCATTGTCAGTGTAGAATGCGGATAGACTATCTACATTCGGTGTATTCAACACACGACCAGACCAAAGCAGTTGACAATATGAGAAGGAGGCGGTTATATGGGTTGACTGGTATGGAAATTTTATTGAATCGAATATGAATAGAAAACGGCTGGATTCGCTCATAATGGGGGGAATAATGTAAGATCACGCCTCTTGCTGTGATGAATCGCACGACTGGAGATGGATAATTTTCAATAAAAACTAACTTTGCATGTTGTACTGCCTGAAATTTGGTTGAGCTGGGACCCATTGCAGCTTCAAATTTTGCTTAGTAAGTACGTGTCATGCCGCTACCTTCATTGGCTTCCGCGCTACGGTCATACAGATTTGCGCAACGAAAGACCAATTTATTTTCTCACTTGAACTAACAATTCAATGCAACTACGCATTTCAAAGCCAAATAAAATATATTATTAAAAAAACTTGAAGCTATACAATAGATGGCTTTTCGTATTTACACACTGATCTGTAAGTACAAATACTGCAAGCACTATTATTTACTCCAAACAAATTTGGAACTGAAGCCTCCGTTACAAAGCAAAACAAGCGGATCTGACCGCAAAACCACAATTGGCACTTGCTCCGTGCGAAAATGCCAATTGAGTCATTCAAAAGTAGTTCATCCTCATCACAACAGGCACTTATAGATCGTCAGCAAATTATTTTGCAAGTGCCTGAGACACTCGGTTCCGATCCGCTCATTACAGCGTGGCGTCTTGAAAGAGAGTTTCTACTGTCCGCCGCCACGTCCGTAAAGCAAATATCCATTTTCTACATATGATTGCTAATTAATTTCTTTGAAACTGCGCGTCGCTTTGCAGATCGCTCATTGGTCCGGCAGCAGCGGAGGCCGAAATACATTAACATCAATTAGTAATCTTTCGGTGGTCTTGAAAGGAGCCGAAACAAAATGATAAGTAAACAAAAATTAACACCTGAATCAAATTCATTAGAAGATCAATGATGATGATCTTCTGGTTGTTATCTCGCAACACGACAAAGTACACGCCGAAAGTGGTCTTTCATGTTTGTGGTTCGAGCCGCGCTGTGCCGCTGTGTTAGCATAGCCGGAGGATCCTACAAATCAAAGAGGCTGCCTGCAATCTACCGGCTCGACTCAATACATCTAAGTGGCTATGTTTTATGGCCGCAAAGATTATCTCTCACGGACATGTTAAATACGAGTAGTGCTGGTTGCTACTAGCAACATTATTACATTTGATTGTCCTCAATTAGCTATCAGTGATTACAACTCTATCGCAAGTCGATACGGAATATGTTTTCTATTGGCTTTTTTCGAATACGGCGCCATAGAGTCACTGGATCACATAAGAGCTTAGTGATTAATTTGAATGAATTGCAGTGTCTTTTTAAAAATTAGCAGCCGATATCACTTCCTGTTTAGGTATAACTAATAATTATTAAACACATATTTTGGTGAATTTGAAAAAATATCATCGAAGAGATGTTTGATTTTGTTGAAGTTCCCAGTGAAAATGAATTCCCAGAGCTTTCTCTTGGATTTCAAGTTGGCTTAAGTAATTGATTTTGAACATCTATGACACGAGAAATGAAATTTATGAAATAGAAATTACGTTCATTTCGGAGAAAAGAATTTATAAATTGGAATATTTAAGAATCGAACTATCGACGATAAGAGTCTTCTAAGTTTTCACACAAACATAACCATTGCGCAAGGGCGCATCCAGGGAAGCAGGGGAGTGGCAGTTGATGACCTCATGACCTTTTTTTTTGAAGAAATCGCGGACATTTACAAAAAAAAAAACAATAAAATATTCATTCAAAATTACCGAAAAATTCAGGACATTTAAATAAAACAACAAAATGTCTGGTCAAATCAAATCTAATGTAGGCGAATATGGTAGTATTGGCACAGAAAAAAGTCCACCAACTTTACCATCGAGTATGCAGATTGAACCCAATATAAACGAATGTGCCAGTGCCACTAACACAGAAAAAAGTCCACCAATTGAACCTAATATTGTTGAACCGATCGCTGCACAAATGTCAACTGAGTCGCCAGAATTTGATTTAGGCAAATGGGATGCAAATTCTTCCAAACTATCCGATGCGCAAAAATCACCAATTCGAAGCATCGTTGGGTGCGACTTGAAAGTTACAATTTTCGTGAAAACTCAGATGATCAAAACGATCTTTTATCCATCAACAGCTGGTTGAACTATCATGCACCTTGGCTCACGTACTCAAAAAAAAACCAAAAGGCGGTTTGTGCTTGTATTGTGTACTTTTTCTACCGATTATAGTACAGGGTGAACTTGGAACGTTGATAGTGAAACCATTCACCAAACATAAAGATTTACACGATGTGCCTAAAAAGCATGCACCAAACCAATGGCATCGAACGTCAACAATTTTGGCAAGAAATTTTATGGAAGATGTTCCAATAATCGAAGATGCTCTACAAAGATTTTCCTCACAACCAAGAAAATTGCCATTGTAATAGCTTGTAATAGCTGTTCTTGATAAATGAAATGTTTAAGAACTAAACAAACAAAATAAATAAAATCCAGTCTCTCAAACAAGGAAACGAATTTGGAAAAAAATTGTTTTTCGATTTCGGATTTTGGTTCAGAAATAATTCCTGATAACCATTTTTTCGCTCCACAGCTGCTTTAATTTGTCAGAAAAATGTCTTCGGTTTTTGTTCAAAATTCCCTGATGACCTTTGTTTGGCTCCAAAAATACGATTTAATCGAAAAATGTCTTCGAGTTTTGCACAATTTTTGAAAAAATGTTCTCGATTTTTGTTGAAAATTTCTCTTGCGTAATTTATGTAAGACGTCCTAAGAACCAGGAGCCAAGTCTTTGATACATCCAGAAAACAATAAAGCAAAAACATATAAAGCATACAATATCATAGTCCGGAGTTATTGTTTGATATCGCTTTGGTCCTTTGTTTTTGATTGAAGTTAGCATGAGTCCGGTTCTCTTCTTGTCTATAAAGTAGCATAGACAACGAATATCATCTCTAACGCTTATGGATGATTTTGCGGAATAAACCTCCGAAAGCAGAACCAGTGCATACTTTCGAAACCACTTAGTTAAAAAAAAACTCAATATTACGCATCCCACAAAAGCAATTGCATTTGATTCTGAAAAAGATTACTCTTTCAATGATAATTTTACAGCACGAATGCGATAATTGGTCAAACATGGATCATGATAAAATTTTAGGCCACGGAAAAGACATCACAAGGTTGCATTTGTATTGCATTGTATTTATTCAATTAGACAATTGAAAAATTCACCAAATGACAAATGAAATTGTAAGTTTTAATTTTATTGTTGTATCGTTGCAAACATTAAAAGCATTTGCATGATATTGCATTTTTTGATACTAAAATTTTTTCCAATTATTATGATGACCTTAACCAACACTGTCCAACCTATTTTTCGAAGATTTTGTTGCCAGTAGAGACAATTTCCAGCCAGTGGTGAGTGTAGCAATTAAACTTTCCAATACAGATCATTGGCAAATGTCACTTAATGGTTTTTTTTAAAGTGTCACTTGTTTTGATACGAATTAGAAAATAGGACAATTTTATCAAGCAAACTTTCCAACAAATAAAGGTTCGTTTTAATTTTGCTTCACTTTTACACTCAAATTGACAGTTCTACACTTTTGAAGGCTTTCACTTTTGACGGGTGGTGAGGCACAATACCACGTATTCACAGTGTATCACCCTACCGAGCTATCGATAGTATGGTATCCATACCCTGGTATCAATATCAGCAGTGTATCATTATTCTTCGACGTCCAACGCTTCACGCACTAGACAAAAAACTTCGTGAGGCTGATCGTTTAGTTGAGTTAGGTAATTATGGTGAAAACTAACTCCAATTTAGCCCATAACTCTGAAAAACAAGCAATTCAAGTGGGTCACTAAGGAACTTAAGTGCTAAAATATAAAAAAAATAAATAAAATAAAGTTGCCAAAAAGCTAGTATTGCTTCGAAAATTAGAGGTTATGCTGGAAGTTCAAATTCTGATCACAACAAATTTGAACATAAAGGCGGCTTTAGATATGCGGTGTTTGTCAAATACCGAGCACCTAGTTTGGCAAACTTCGCATGTGTGGTTGGGTTGCTCGCCTAGTGCTTGCCCTAGGCCAAGCACAAACATTCGGGTGCTCGCTATTCCCGTAGTTTGTGAAACTTTCAACCAAATCAAAGTAGACGAGCAATGCGTTTGGGTATGTTCGGATCCCCGCTTTAGACATTCGGTATTTGTTGCGGTTGTTGATAAATACTGAAAAATGTCAAACTGTGTGGTGCGAGTAAAAATTTTCAAATGTGGCACGGTAAGCAACATATTTTTTGCGTAATGTTATTAAACGACATAAATTTATTTAATTATTTACTCAGATATGCAGCAACTATTTCCTTATTTTTTACAAGAAAATGGCGGGAGTGAACAATGACGAGCAGCTCGTACATGTTCCAGTTTTGGCTAACATTCGGCAATGCCCGAATGTCTAATTCAATGTACTTGTCATTTCGCAATCACCAAGCCAAATGACTTGACTAGGTGTTCGGTATTTGGCGAATGGGAGGTGTTTGACAAACACCGCATATCTAAAGCCGCCTTAAGGCTTAAGTTGCAAAAATTTCCAACTCTTCTCATATCAATTCGTTTCCATTTCGGGCATGCGCGAAAATTTGTTTAAATTTTTCGTTTTTCACAAGGTTTGACTGTACATTCCTTCTTCCTAACTTCTCCACGATTACAAAAAAATCACTTCAACACATTCCATCAACTCAACATGGAACTATGTAAACGCTTCGAACACTCTAAATTGTTCTGCTTGCAGATAGTATCGATTCCTATCCATTGTTTGCTAGCTTGCCAGGCATTATTATGAGCATTTAAATATGATTGAAGCCAGTGATGCCGTAAAGCAAAAGCGCTGGAACATTTCTTTGGATAATCGAAAGATAAAGAAGTTGTTCGACAAGCAGCAATAAAGATCGAAGAGCGTGACCGACACCAGTAACATGTGTACCATGTGAAGCAGTTTCTCAAAATAAAGCTGGTGGAAATCTGAAAACAGAATGACTTTTGTGTACCGTCGAGTATTTCGTAAATATGAAATCGTGATCAATCGATGCGCTCGATCCGCGAGCGGAGTGTGATTCGATCTTATTGCAAACGGTTGGATTGTCATCGTTTTTCTTCACCTGTGGGAGCAAACGAGCACTGTAGGCACAGTATTATTACGATACTATCCCAAAAAGTGTATATTTATCATTGAGTATTCAGATTTTTATCCACACAGTGTTTTTTGCTCACTCCTTTTTCGTTTGCTTGTGCTGCAAAACTGCATAGACTATGCCAACCGAGACTACTTGTCTCGGCTAGCTATAAATTCTCGCGACATACTAGCTAGATTATGTCTTCATTGTATCCGGCCAATAAGCGATAGGTAAGCCACGTAGTTGAAGCCCGGATATTTTTCACGAATGGTCTTTAAACTATGAATGCATGTTTTGGATTGCATTGACTATGACTGCACGTTAAACGACTATGTATGAATTATAAATTTGAATAAATTTTTTGGTTCCATATTGGTTCAATAGTAGAGATTGTAATTGAATGGCTGACAATAATGCATATGAAATTCTATATATATTGCTAGTTGCAGACAATCTTTTCCCACGACGATCATACACAACTCATACATGCATTGCAAATTATGTACAACATATGTACATGCATTGGGTAAAAGCATATGATTTGAATTGAGAAAATTATTTATTTAAACACTTTTCAGCAACTTTTCTTGTTACAACACACAATAATAAAATTAAAATTGCACAAACATGATTAGAATGCACGCATTTTGGTTTTTGCTGCGTATTAAGTATTTTTCACCACAATTCAGCAGTGAAATCAATGTCGAACAAAATATCAGTAGAATGGACCACATCAACATATCAGCCCACCTGTTAATATTATTTCATTACCAAAGCCACTCCTCTCTTAAACGATGAGCAAAAGCAGATTTTTGAGATGCCCGTCGGCGGATTCACCATCAAAAGCCAAGTACTCATACATCCATTAACGTGGACAAATACATGTGTTAGATTGCGTTTCCGTTTTCGGCACATTTTGAAATAATCCTTGTCGGCACGCTACCACCTTTGATTGTGCGCCACTTGACGCTAATAAGCAAGTGTTCTATCAACAACTTCAACACCCACAACACTAGAAAAGGATTATCCCTAGTTTACAAGGCACTTCACTTAGTAGACCTAAGCGAGTAAAGTATCAACATAAATATGCATACTTGAAATTTGCCTATTTATCTGATCCCCTTTTCGAGCGGTTCCTTTATGCTCCGAAAATCATGAATTCCATCCGTTTTGAGTAAGTAATGTGGAATTTAAATGCTGCCTGAGAACAAGAAGATCGATTTTTTTGCAGTCTAATTGAAGATTCGAGCTCTTGTTCATCATCGGGTTAAATCAATAATTCCGACGGTACCTTCCTATCTTACATCTGTCATACGAAAATATTTTATACTAACACATTAGCAAGTCACTAAATCTTTCTCATGATATTAATATTTAATAAGAATTCGTTTCTTGTAACTAGGACTTTTTCTGTGCAAAGCGCACAGTATATTTGAAAATGCAGAAAAATACTGTTTAGTTGACAAATTCATGTTTGTGACAGCATGATCCAAAATATTATCTCAACATCTTCGGAATCCGAACAATTAATTCAGTGTACATATCCTTTGCACACGAATACCAAAAATGTTGCATGGCCTCCATACTCAAATCGGCCAGTCCTACTTTGGTAGCTACAGAGTCTGTGAAAAATACAGGCCTCGAAACAATCGGATTTTAAATCAATTGATAATTTTGCGATCCGATCGGATCACTTCTCGGATCCGCAGCGGGCGCTTATTCCTTCGGGACACAAAGATCGTATAGCTGATCGCAGCAAGGTATCGCCTAATTCATTGTTTTTCATTTCATGGATTATGTGGTGATTTTTTAAATAAATTGAATGCCGCTTTTTTCTGTTCCTGGGATTCTCGTGATATCGTCAACTCGTTAAGACGAATATCTTGTCCCTTAACCTGTCCACAAATTGACAACAGGAATGAAATATGACGGTTAATTTGTATCGAATCATTTTTTCAAATATTTCTTCTCCACATTTTTTTCAAGGCGATCAGAATGGTTGAGTTAGTTTTTGGGTTTAACCCTTCATAGGCGACTGTATGGAATGGCTAACGTAAAAGCAGGACTAAAAGTAATGAATACTTTGTATTTTGATGTTACGCAGTTGTTGAATATTACACAGACCATATGTAAATTTTTTGGTTAGAAAAACTGCCGTTTGAAAATCTGATTTTTTCATGTATTTCGATGTATCATAATAAGGTGCGATTTGGCATCTAGAGTAGTGCAGAATAGCAGTAATGCACGCGAAGCATAAAACATCCAGAGTACGAACACTCGTCAAATCATCTTACTCGTACACTCTATGGAACGTATTTCAATAAGTCATATAAACTGAAATAGTTGGCTGCAGTGATAAATTCCCCAAAATTTCCCCGTCAATCTAGCAAGCAGGAAAATCTATCAACATATTTCTCATCCTTTGAGTCGGAATATTCTTCGATTACGTTTTAATAAGAAATTAGCCTGATTCTAATTTTCTAGGTAGACATTTGTTATTTTGAAATTTGAATCTTGAATTTGATCTCAGCCATTACGTAGGTACACTTCGTAATACTGCAGCGTTGATTCTACGTTTTAAACTATGTTGCAGATAAAAAAAATTTCAATACCTTTGAAGTCTGGACTCCTTAAGCTGGAGACACATATGAAATATCAGGAAATTGTGATATCCGTATATTGAGAACCAAGCCACATATAGCAAATGCAACAGCTGCTTCTGAATATTAAGAAATCCAATTTAAATGTTTACAGAAACATCCAAATCAAATATATTTCCTGTATATTGAAAGATTTGCGCTAGTTTGATGATTTTTTATTTAATATATAATGTATATTAATAGTTAACATATCATGTATACATAAAAATAAAGATATGGAAATATTAACAAAATTTAGACGAAATTAAATTCAAATTTATTCACTTGTAATTTACACATAAGATGATTGATGGTACTTAATTCATTAGGCAGATTACATCTACAACTTTGAAATCAAATGAAGACTTTATACCCGAGATTAAACAAAATTAGGGTAGTGAATCAGCACAAGGGAAAATAGACAAAAACATAGCATTTAGTTGGTTCAATTTTTACTTACATCTAGACTAAGATTAACTTAGATCTACCTTAAATCGGCTTTAGGCTAGTGCTTAAGCTATTTATTTAAGTTTGAAGTTGAATTATGAGGTTGTACAATTGGTTGTATGAAGGCGTAGTTGCAATGGCGACACTTTTCAATAAACTTTCTAATTTCCCTTTCGATGATATTTGCGCGTAGACTAGAAAAATGATTTTTTGAGACCATTTTGGATCACCTTTTGAGCAACCTGTAGTTTGTTTATAAGTGAGTTTGCGCAAACATCCTACACTGGTGCACCGTATAGCATCACTTTCTGCAATACTTGTTTAGGTGAGTCACTTTGATTTTTAGTGACAGGGTGGACTTGTGCTTTAGAAAAGGAAAAGGAGCATGTGCGCTTTTTGCGACCTGGAAGCAAGCGTTATCTGTTTGAGCCTTGTATGTGAGTTTCTTGTCTAGAGTTAGGCACAAGTAAGAAATTTCATCAATCCATTCAATTGTTTCACCCAATAAGGTGATGTTTCGATAATGGATATCCAAATTATTTTTTGTAAAAAAAATATTGCCTCGGTTTTTGCAGCATTAATTTTTATCTCTACCTGAAAAAATACTGATAAAAGCTGCATATATGAATTTTCCAAGTTGGACAGAGTTGTTTCGAGGTCCATGCTGGCAACATATATGCTGATATAATCTGCAAAAATAGCAAGTTTGGAACAGCGATTTGACGGAATGTCAGCTGTAAAGATATTAAATAAGATCGGACTTAGGCATAATCCCTGTGGTGCCCTGCAGGTATTTGATGGTGATTGATGAGAAAAGACTACCATTCGTGGCAAATTTACGATCAGCCAGAAATGACTGCACGGTTTTTGTCAAGTTATCCATTTTGAAGTGTGACCCTCGTGGGAGATACATTCGAAAGTCAATCCTGCTGAATGTTTCGCAGCAAACTACCCCTCGATATCGTGAGTAACTCGGAATAGCCGGTGGTTTGTTGAATAACACTATCAAAAATCGAATTGAAATTGGGATAGAACATTTTCCTATTCGAATTTCAACCGCTGCTTCTCTGGGAAGCTTTTTGAGACAGTTTTTGTGTATGACGTTAGGTCCTGGAGCTTTGTTCGTTTTTAATTTGCCAAGAAACGTAGATATTTCTCTTGGCTTGCAATACACATTAGCATAGAGCGACGGTCTTTCAGGAACATCGCTATACATGTTACCTGTGAGCTAGTGGGAAATCTCAAAAGGGGTTGCGATTAAATTTACTTTCTCAATAGAATGAGCATGTTTGTTGCTTTTGTTGTAAGCTGAAATTAAAAGCTTGTTATCCAAGCCGTTAGAGTTATTGAATTATTTTTCTTGCTAGTCCTGCTTTTTTTTACATAAAATTGGCAAACTTCAATTATTTCAAGTTTAAAAAAACATGCAATTAATTTTGTTTTTCTGGATTCATTTTCCACTTTTAATTAAATTGTCACTGTCCAAGTAAAATCTCAGGATTGACAACTCTAATTTGGAAATTTAGGAATTTCAGCGTAGCCATAAGGAGAGGAAGATCTAATAAATGAACCAAGGAAATAAATGAACCAAGGAAAATCTTGGATCTCAGTAAAAAAAAAATGTTATGGCTTATACTGCGATTGTATTGAGAACCGAAACAATGTTTCCAGCGTATACTGCGAAAAAGTGCGTATATTGCGTTTGATACTACATGTGTGTCTCAAGTTTCAAGCCTCTGGAATTAAGGTTTGGTTTCGCGAGTTACCTAGCAACCTAGTTTGATACTGTGCAATATACGAAATTTACTCAATTTATCATTAAACAAAGAAAGCATTGCTTGAGAGTGGGCTGTGGATTGTTTGTGATATATGTTCTGACCACAAGAACTTAAAATGAGTGGTAGTGGAAAAATATTTTTTCCTGTCCTTGATGGTCCGGTGTTCTAATATATCCGTTCAAAGCTATAAATCCGTAATGTACTCTCATAATGACTATTTCTTTGAATCTTTTTAGTTCTTCTTTCAGCTTTTCCCGTTCAAAACAGCTATCGAGCCAATTCTTTGTGCTCTATCATCGAAATGGTTTCCATTTGGTCGTCAGCAAAGTTATTTCTAAAAATTTTATTACAAATTAAAAGAATACTGGTTTTTATCATGAAATGTTCAATCAAACGGTCGAACAAACTGGTGACAACTTGTTTGACTCACTGTGGAAATACCAAAATAAGTTAGTTCTTCAAACCTTATTTGCTTCAACAGATTATTAAATACAGTATCACCCTCACTTTAGAAACCCATTTCAAGCATCAAGCCAATGACACTACACCAGAAAAACATTTTCGCTGACTATAATAAGCTTTTCGGATCTCCTTCTTTTAATTATAGAACACAGTGTTTGCAGTGACGTGCAAAGACGGGCACACAGGGGGCAGTTACTCCCTCTATTGCATAGTTTTTTTTCGAAAGAAAATTGCATTTCTGTGGCTTTACCGCAATTCAATGATAATTAAGGAAAGTATGGGCTGGGTTCTGATGGCCACCCTCTCTATTTCGAAGTCCTGGGCATGCCTGTGAGTGATTGAATAGGTCTATTACATTGTAATATGTCCGGAGAACCACAAATCTTAACTAGGAAGCAAACTCATCCACCGTCGCTAGTTATTAGAAGTCAAAATATAGATATGATACGTAACGAGAAATTTATACGTGATACCTCAATATCAAATAAGTACGGGTTAATCAATTAAATTGATTCCTTACAACCCTCAAAGAATGAATGGCCAAAATGCTATGTTCACTGTTGTATACAAGTTACGATTTGAAAAAACTATTGTTTTCTTAAGAGCCTAACACAACCAATACAGCCTCAATGGAACAACTCATGCATCTTCATACATATTCGAATGCCATATCGCCGAAAAAACGATATTTGAAATTCCAATCAAAAGATCTTTTTATCCAGAGACGAGATGGTCGATCAGCGATCAATGGACAACAGTCACCGGTCAGCAAGCAGTCAGGATATTGCCATAAAAACGAGTTCATTTTTTGTACTATGGATAGGTACCTGGCTGATTAGTTCAGGGCCAAGAATCGTTCCCTATTACACGATACGGGCCGGGCCGAGCCTGGCCGCCAGATGAAATGCTTGGTATGTCCTAGGTTTGACCATTAATTTATCATAATTAATTGTTGCGTCCACTTCTGTTTGAATTCTACTTGGCCATCAACGATGAGCTGCGGTTGATTTGTTATCTGTGGCCGTCAATTCTGAGAATTCGATTTGTACTCGATTTCAGCGAGTAAATTTTGTATTTGTCAGACGTGAAGCGTAGGAATTGGATCATTAATTGATTGTCGGAGAATCGTTATTGACACATTCTAAAGAAAAATTTAATCATGGAAATTATCGAACCGATTGATTTGGAGAATGAGTGTTTGCCATTCAATCAGGAAATTACCCTGCTGCTTGGGACTCCAGCTCAGACCAAGAAGTCTAAAATCTCAGCCTGAAACAGTTCGTTCCAATTCTGATCCAAGTATCTCCGCATGTATGTACGTAATCAATTATTAGCAATTGACATCATTCTATTTCCCATACATTGGCTCGGTAGGTAATCGCGAGAGTTTTTTTTTCAATAATCACGTTACCGAAAATATACAGGTACGGAGCAAACATCAATCTTGACCAAAAAACTAACAAAAGGGACCCAAGCAAATCTTTTGTTGATCGTTAATCGGCTGTAAAATTTACTTCTCAAACAATTAGTGGGTGTTTACCG
This sequence comes from Nemotelus nigrinus, assembly GCA_947369275.1. NCBI lineage: Eukaryota > Metazoa > Arthropoda > Insecta > Diptera > Stratiomyidae > Nemotelus > Nemotelus nigrinus. Next base: position 25,476,097 of record OX376374.1, on the reverse strand, counting down.
CCAGGATTCGAACAATCAACCACATCATTTTTGTTACACTCTATAAATTGATTTGTTACGTATTTTCACTATGTTACATATTTCACCTGAGTTTCTTGATCGTGGGAATATTGTAGTTTCTGTTGTCCAAGGACTTTTAGCATTCCTTGAGTTATTTTATGAACTTATTGGCATGATATATTCAAAAACCACACTTATATTTATTAACGGTTTGAGGCTTGATAAAGAAACTTTTCGGACCAAGACCAATCTATTCCAGACTTTTGCATGAAATACAATAAAAAGATTCGGGTACTTTGGGATATGTATCAATTTCAATCTATCCAATTTTAAGTTTGTAACGGAATTTAGGTCCCGAAACTACACTAAGAAATATCCACCAACTTCATATGGGCTCAGTTTCAGTATGATCAATTTATCAATTTGAATATTTTGGCATCAGAAATACAGGTAGCTGAGAGTTTTTGTAGTCCTAGATCTGTATCTCAATTCAGTCTTCATTGATATGTTCGATTTTACGATCAAATCAATTAGATTGCCACGTATAGAAGATTGAATCAGTTGAAAGCAAAATCCGTACCAATTTAAAGCATAGGCGATTAATAGTATTTTCAATCTCAACATGGTATTCAATGGAAACACAGTTTCAAATTTAGTTTTAGGAATTCTTTACCTGAAGCCGCCTGTGGTGAGGCTTTGTGGTCCAATTTGAAATTTGTCTCTCGATTAATTAATTATCGAATAGAATGGTGCTTTGGTTTGTATGTGGTACGCAAGAATATAGACGATTAAACTAAACTCTTAGCGGTCCAATAAATGATCCGGATAAATGTACGATGAAATGTAAATTTTATGTAAATATATCAGACTGGTGGTTAATAAATTATGTACAGCTTTGTGAATAAATAAATTGAATCATAGTTAACGTGTCCACGTGCTCAATATTTTATTAGTAGTAATACTCTGCATACGTGCGCTTCCGATGAGTTTAGTAGCTTAAATGTAATCTATTCACGTTCAATCGCAATATTCTAGCTAAGACTGGTTTATAGTGCTACCCAAGTTAAAATTAAAGTGCTATGTCAATATTTTAGTTGCTATGTGCAATATACCTGGGGAATACACAAACAAATACGAAAAGGTGTGACGTTTGAATTTACATTCTATATCACAGTTGAATTTTTAACCGTGTTTTTTTATTGTAAAAAAATTCGACTAATCGTTTGAATGTTGCAAGAACACCGCAAGGGAATAAAAACTTAAAACCAGAAAATTCTGGCACTTAATCAATATATAAGACATTGATTTGATATGTTATCATCAAACTGAACTAGATAAAATCCAGTTCGTTTCTGAACTGACTGCGAAATCGTTTGAAGCTATTTCCTCATGCTTTTTATTCGGCTTGATAGGTTAGGTTAGGTTCGGCGGTTGCTTCTTTCAGACAGACTCTGGAGAAGGCATAATTAGGCACGCAAGGACCGATTGTGATACCGCATTGCGTAGTGCACAGCCCTCTTTAACAGGAGTCTCTTTTCTGAGTCTCTGATGAACTGGTGATTCCCTTCAAGTCTACTGAAGCCATTTCGAAAAAGTATGAGCCAAGTTAGTTCATCGTTCGTCCAGCGAGGGCCGAGCATTCATGCAGAGGGTGAAAACCTGTTATTTTCTTCCTACAGCTCCAGCAGGAATCGTCATTAGAGGCACCCACCTGCGCTGCATGGCTGGCAAACAGACAGTGTCCAGTTAAGACGACCACCAAATCGAGAAGTTCCTTAGTGAAACCAATGTCAACAGTTTTCCACAATTGTCTGGTGATCGCACGTCCTTTAAATATTTTTGTCTGATGGCCTGTTTAGCTGAAACCGTCAGAATACCAATCGCGACACTGCAAAGCAGCACACAACAAGAGCGTGCCAGCCTTTGCAAATTGATCTACTTGACAATTCCCGTTAATGGCCTTATATCCTGGCACCCAAAACAGCTTCATCGTTTGAATGTCTCCACATTTTATCAAGAGACATAAATAATTCAAGGACTAGCTTTGTGGAGGTGTTAACTCCAGCAAGGAACTGTAAACTTCACCATTTGGCTGGCTGTCAGTAAAAATGAAAATATTCACTCCGAATATCAAATAACATAAGTATAATAATTCCTTAGCCCATTCTTTTCTGATTGAGATCTAAACCTCAAACCCTTGAATCAAAGACGAATGGGCAATATAAAGTCGATTCCCTGCACCAAGATTTTAGCATGGCTAAGGTCAGTCCTTAACAAGGCGTCGCCATAATGCAGTCTTACCGCAGCGCCCCTCATATGTTGCTAGACAAGCAGATCGGTAGGAAGCCAATGAAGCAGCACCAAGAGTGCTTTCTTTGGGGTAGTATGTAGTGCCCCCGACGTTAATATGCTTGCCAGCCTACGCAACTTCTCTATCAATTTCTGATTTACAGCCTTAAGTATGGCTAGCTACAAAACTACTGCTCCGTAAAAGAGTCTATTTCCACTATACTAGTGTAAATCCAAGTTGCTCCTATAGCCGTTTTACACTTTTACACAGTGCTTTACGACCTTTTTCTGCTATTTTTTCTTTTCATAGCAGCTTAGAATCCAGGATGAGTCCCACATATTTTACTTTGTTTGTGAGGCTCATGGAAATACAATCGGTAGATCGAAGGATGGAATCTATTGCTTTTCAATCAAGAGCAATATATCAGTTTTGCTAGGGTTAGAACTAAGGCTACAATTCTGACACCATAGCGAGGGGATATGTAAGGAATGATTTAATCTCTCTGGTAGTGTCGAGATAAATTTCCTTGATATGACTATTGCGATGTCATCTAAATAAGTTTACATCCAGCTTGATCAAGTTTCTTAAGAAGCTCAGTAAATATTACAGTCCAAAGCAAGGGAAACTGAACATGTCCCTCGGAAGTGCTCGTATTTACGCACTACCGTATTCAACTTGATACTAATACTTGTATTTTACGAATAGATTTTACAAAGGTATTAACCTGTCCGAAAATTTCTCCACTACAGGACTGATTTAAAAAATAAATCATATCCGATACAATGAAAAAAAATCTACACAGTGCAGCATATATGGTTGCATGACCTATGCTCGTAGAACTTTAAAATATAGCTAAAAGGCCCAATTCTCACGCATAATGGGCTTTTCAGCCATGCACATAGTCTTAATTCCTGTGTAACAAAGCCTAAAATATCAGGAATGTAATCTCAGCACATATAAAAATTAGATTTAATTTTGAACCTTTTCACTTGTAAGGTAGCTCAACGATCGGCATTATGAAATTGTGTTGTTTAACTCTGCTTTATTTATCAAACGAACCGTTCTCGTTCAAGCAAATCATTTTCAATTTGTTTTACATAGTGCACCTGAGCCTTAACCTGGTTGATATTTTTTTCAATTCAAATTAATTTAAAATCGGAGTAGAAGCCAATCTTTTGTTTTGTTGTTTGGTATTTTATTTACGTTCCATTGCATTGAAATTGTACTGTGATTCATTGGATCAACTCAAAAATGACTAGGAGAATCAGTTTGCTTGAATTACTAGTTTTTAAATCAAAACTGATCGATTTGAGCCTCAGACTATACACGCTGATAACCGATCGGGATTAGGAGAAAGTTTTAATCAAGCTACTATTGGCACAGGAAACTAGTCGCTGGTACGTATACATCTATTATTTAGGAACTTTGGTTTTTCTGGCAAAGTAGAATTTAAAATTGTTTTCTGAAAATGTTATTGCTCAATTTTCAAGCTAAGCGTATTATTAAGCAGCTCATCTCATTTTATTACTCCAGACCAAAATTCAATAGGTAGGGTGAGAGTTTAAAGTCAAGACTTTTTTACTGTATTTATATGTAACTTTGCGTATATTTCGCCACTTGAATTAATCACACTTGAAATTTTAAATCTTGAATTAATTTTTCACTGACACAATGTTCGGAAATGCTGGTTGGGCTCAACAGGGCCGCAATTTCGTTTAACGGTGGTTTTAGAAGGTCAGTTCAATCATCATTAGTCGCGAGTTTGAGTCAGAACTGCTTGTTTTTCTTCTGCACAAAAATACAAGCTTTATATTTTTATAAGAGTCCGCTTGAGCATCCGAAAGCATCTTCAAAAATTTTTTTTCATTTCGTCGAACTCACAGCAATCTAATGTAGAAATGACAAACACTATGCACCCCATTTTGGAATTTTACGGGCAACAAGGACGATATTATTGTTACAAGTTATCTCAATCTTCAAACAGATATCAAGAAATTGAAATATAGCTTAAAAAAAATTTTATAACCTACAGTTTGAAAATTTAAAAAACCCGAATTAGATGAATTCAATTTAATGAAATCCATCAAACAAATTATTCCTCTCATCTAGAGTATAATCCAATCATCGACTGAAATTAATTATAAAATTTACTTGTCATTTATCAAACTAGTTTGTTTGTGAGGGCACTTGACGATCCACCCAACATCTTTCCATGTCGTCCACCGTTTTTCGATTATTGATTCGAATGAAATCTGATGTGACCAGACAAAGATCTAAGCACGCAGCCTAATCTCAAATTTTGTTTAAGCATTTCTCTATGTGGTGACCAGTGTTTATTGTCATACGCGACCATATATCTAAACGTCCCACCCCAAAAACGTACGAGTATTTTGCATATTAATTTATGCTAATTGATTAGAAGACAAAGTGCTCCTTATGGGCCATCTACTTTTACCAAATATTTGCTCGGTGTTTTCGGGTGCTTTGAAACAAGATGCCAATTAATTCTGGACAGGTTCAAATCTTGGCGGGAGATTTGGATAAGAGTCGTTATCGGTGAATAATAATTTATATTTTATTGCTGGAGAATGTGTGGAGGACTCAGATTTCAAGGCGAAATATATGATTTGACATTCAGACTTTCTACAAAGATATACGTTTTTGTTTTTTTTTTTCAGAGTTATCGTTACGCTCTAAATAATTTACATAAAATATCGCTAATATTCTGGCAGAGAAGAGGAAGCAAAGTTGATTTTTTATCGAGATTGTGCGGATGAAAAATCGACGTAAGCATCAACTCAGCATGACGTTTGATAATCAGCTCTAATTATCCACTTTACAGACAATTTAATGAACATATGACAAATTGTATTGTTATTGATTCGGTTTCATGATAAATCATCCGAGTAATTGGTCTGTTAATTCGATTTTTATATTTCAGATGCAGTAGAGGTGAAGCATCCTTTGGAGGTGGTAGGTCTACATCGACACGGCATCATCCAAATTTCACACAGACTCCGAAGCACGTTTCAAAAATGCAGAATGTATGTACTGATAAATATACATATACTATATGTACATATCAAACAGAAAAGGGGCTTATTTTTGTTTTGTAAAAAGTAAAAGAAGCTTTGCAAAAAAAACTGATTCAATATATTTTCCGAAACTATGTTCCTATAATTCATGCATGCTGCGAATTGGTGATGATGTGCCTCAATATGCTAAATTCACTGCGGTATTATTGCTCCAGCCGTTGGATCAACGTGATAATGTAGGAAAACATTCGAAAACTTTTCGAGAGCACTACTTTGTATCGTATCGTATCTTCATATTAATTTATGCGTTTTTCTTGTAATATCATCATTAGATATCAGTTTTGTGCACCATCCTTTATTACGGGTATATTGAAAAAATCTTTTGCATTTCTTTACTAAGACCAGACTGCGTTTTTATATGAATCTCAAGTCATTTCCGCAAAAACACTGCCATGCTAATTGAAAGTGTATCAATCTATTTTATTCTTCATATGGTTTGCTGTTTGGAAATACTCAATCTGGGCAGAACTCAAAGCATCGGTTAGCATAGCTGTAGTAATAGTGTCTAAGATTAGCTAGTGTCATATGACACTATATTTTTTTGAAAATACTTCCGGTCCAATTGGTGGCAAGTATATCTTATTAGAGCGTTTATGTTGATTGGTTTTGCTTATTAAGCGTCAGCAATAAGTTACACGTCCGGAAGTTACGTTCGTGATTTGTCTTTTGCAAGTTTAATAGGCGAAGTGGTCACTCGTGGAAGGAGTTTTGTTACACTTTTTAATATCCCATCATATTTGCATTGATAGGTAACTCGCGCTGATGATATCCCACGATAAACTTAATCGTAAAAGTATACTTGGAAACAAAACAAGTTATTTCTAGTAATACACTCTAAAAAGTGGGTCTATAATTAATACTTTAATAATAGGAAATATATTCATTTTTTCGTATAAAATAACGAATCACAAACTTTTTTACACATTCGATGTGCATTTTTTTTATTTTACGTCATATCAGCTGAATAATACACAACTTTTTGTAAATTTAAGCAAAAAGAGTGTAAATTTACTAGTTTGCTATTCAAAGCCAAAAAATTGCACCATTTTTTAGGTTAAAATTACACGATTTGGTCGTAAAAAAATATTCTTTTTACGCACTTTTGTAAATTTACATCTTTAATAGTAGGAAACCAGTTTCCTACTATTATAAAGGTAAATTTAAACCAAAAATTTTTTGAGTGAATTGAAGCAAAAAGAGTGTAAATTTACTAGTTTGCTATTCACCTTTGCGCCAAAGCAATAAAATTGCATCATTTTTTAAGGTAAAATTACACGATTTGATCGTAAAAATTTTTCTTTCTACGGCCTTGTGTAAATTTACGTCTTTAATAGTAGGAAACCATTTTCCTACTATTATAAGGGTAAAATTCAACCAAAATTTTTTTGAGTGTAGTTTTATTATTCAAATTCGCATTCTTAACTCAAAGAATAACCCGTGGTTGGTTTAACTATTTTTGATATTATTGCAACTATTCATTCAAAATTGTTAAATGAACTACGGGGAATTGTTATTTGTAATATGCTAACCTACAATAATTAATTTAACCATATTTATTATGGTTTTTAGTTGACCCTGCTGATAAAAAAAAATATCGAAACGGTCGAGAAATCAACTGTTTTAATTGTTTCATAACCAAGAAAAATAGTTGATTTATAGCAAAATATGCATTAATTCATTCAGTACTATAAAATTTCGAATTATATAGCAATTTTCATATTACGTGAACCATTCTGTAATTGTTAAATGCAAAAAACATAATTCAACAAGCAGCGTCTTTAGAATTATTCTATGAAATCTGAAATGGTTTCAACATTTGGACGTATGATCATGCTCGGATGAAATTTTCATATAGTAGCTGACAGGCCAAATCGTCCACGCACTTCTCGCACGTCCACGCATTATTCTTATGCATTCCTGCAAAAAATCTAGACGGAGCCGGTCAGTTCGTTGATAATTGTTAGTAATGCCTAGTACTATACTTTTCGCGAAACGAGTTCAACGGTCGAATCCCATACAAAAAGAGCTTCTCAATTCGTCAGTAAAGCTCTTTTTGTATGGGATTTGACCGTTGAATTCGTTTCGCGAAGAGTATAGTACTAGGCATAAGTGTGTGTGCGCAGCTATGTGTTTATGGTAAGTCGTAATGTGGGAAATAGATATTGACCGAGCCCAGGCGAGATCTGGCGAGCCCGAGTGTGTGGACGGTCCAGACGAGCGACTTTGACAGGGCTCGCCGGCGCTCGTGCCACATCCGATCGGAATGGATGTTGAGCACGAGTCAAAGCGATTTCGGACAAGCTGTCAAATGCCGTCCACTCGTCTGACTTCGGCTCGCCTGAGCTCGGCCAATATCTATTTGGCACATAACAGTGATTTTTTTTAAGCGCAAAGAATTTTCGATTGTGAATTGTGAAAAGTACTATCAAACAATATATGAAACACTAAATTGTAAGCACAATCAACTAATACTTATACCTTTATATTCATTTGTCATTTTAGAAGTATGGTCTTATGTTTTGTACACTTTTATGAGCTAAAATGTACTTTTCTTTATCCTTTTAAACATGATCAAAGCAATCTAAATCAAGGCATGTCGTTTTTCTTCTTATACAGTTTTTTAAGTCCACAATATTGTTTTGAACTAAAATTACTAATAAAGTTTGTCAACTGCTACTAGTTAACAAACACTCATTGTCTGTGCACTATTTAATTGTCAGCAAAACATTCCTATAGTTTTGAGTAAACACATTTCTGTTGTGCATACAATTTAATTGTCGAGCAATTATTTTTGTCAGCCAAATATTATTATTGAATCACATATTTTTGTCGGGGCACCACAAACTGTAGTTGTTTACTATTTTGTACCATTTTCCTTGTTGGAATACACCAGTTTGAGGTTGTTACATTGTTTATCAACCATGTGACCATGATACATAAAAGCGTTTATAAATAATGATGAAAATAACAGTTTTCGGATGGTTTTTTTAAGTATAGTCCGTGGTGAACGCAAAAACAACTAAGGAAAATAGTTGATTTTGCCAAGATTGTTCTCCTAGTGCTTGTTAACTTGCAGAGTATTACATTTTGGATTTCCTTTAACTTTTTACTGTGTGCTCAGACTTGTGTTTTTTCAACAATAGTGTTGTGGTTGCTACAAGTAGGAGCTAATAAATTACGTTTTATTAACTTAATCAATCGGGGCAAAAATTGGCACGATATAAAAACCTGAGCAACAACGGTCTGACTGACGCCTTTGACACAAATGTCGGACTAAAGCAAGGAGATGGGTTGGCCCCTCTGCTGTTCAACCTAGCACTTGAGTACGTGATAAGGAAGATTCCTGTCGACACAGGGGGTACGCTTCTGTATAAGTCGAACCAGTTAGTGGCCTACGCGGATGACATTAACATCTTGTCCCGTTCCTTCACATCAAACAAAGAACTCCTGTTGAAACTTGATCAGGAAGCCAAAGAAGTAGGCCTGAAGATCAATCAGACGAAAACAAAAATCATGACGCAAACAAGAAAGAAGACCTCCATTAGACAAAATATAATTTTGGACGAATATAATTTAGAGAATGTGGACGAATTTATATACTTAGGCTCGAAATTGACAACGAAAGGCAGTGGAACTGACGAAATTAAACGGAGAATACAGCTCGCTAATAAAACTTTCTACACCGTTCTGGCCATACTGAAGACCAGCTGCATACACAGGAAGACGAAGCTGCAAGTATACAAATCAATCATCAGACCTGTGTTGTGCTACAGATGTGAAACTTGGACCTTCGAAAGACGGGTCCTCAGGTGTATAAATGGAGCTAAACAAGAGTGCGGCCAATGGTGGATAAGGTACAACCACGAGTTGTACGAGGTTTTTGACGAGCCAGAGGTTGCTACAATAGTGAAACTGCGGAAGCTACAATGGGCTGGTCACGTGCAACGAATGGACGAGCATCGAGTACCTAAGAAGGTATTCGACGGAAGGGCCGAGGGTCGAAGACCAGTGGGAAAATCCAGAAAACGCTGGTCTGACTCTGTCGACGAAGACTGCGCAAAGCTGCTCGGCTTTCGAAATTGGAGGACGCGGTCATTGGACCGAGACAACTGGAGGCGTCACCTGCGAGAAGCCAAGGCCCGAGAGGGGCTGTAGTGCTACGGCGACGACGACGACAAACCTGAGGTAATTTGAGTTGATTAAAAATATGTGCACTAAATAATTTATTCTAGCCTTACATTCCAGTACTCTTAACTACTGAGTCTTCTCTTAGCTATAAATGAGTGAACAGATTTATCAGAAATTCGTGTGCATGTATATACATAGTTGTAGAATGAAGAACTAGCTGGACATTGCGATTGTTAAAATTAAGTAGCTCTCAAGGAAACTCAATTTTTCTCAGAATTTATTTATCTGTTAATTTGAAGCTACACTGGTGCAATCTTAAATTTTGTATGAATATATCGAGTCGAAGTATGTTAGGGTTTATTTAACAATATTTTTAGCCACTTGCTTTGCAATGTTTGTAGTTTTTACTGATGTACTTTGGTACATTTAAAGCATATCAGTACAGAATATATAGCGGGAGGAATAACTACAAGCTTGTAAATCATTAGCTTATTTTTCTGAAACAATGTTGATTTTTATCAACTAGCGAGTAGAAAGCTCTAATAAGGTTTGACTATTTGCTTTGAATATATTCGACGTGAACTTGAAATGCTAATTAAGAATCAAATTGGACTCCAAACTATTTAACAGTTCTAGGCCTTTTAGTAGAGTATTCAAGCAAATTTACTCTAGGCCATGATAGATATCGTGCAACTTTTCGTTCTGTAAAAATATGGTCTGGGTTTTGGCTCCATTTATTTTTATTTTCCATCTACAATAAAAATTAGTTGTAGCTGTGAAGTAAGGCCATTCAGTATAACTGTAGAATCTAGCTCTAGTATATAGCTGTGTCATTTGGACAGAAACCAATGTGGCAGCTTGGTACAATTGGAATATCCGCAACATACAAATTAAAGAGAAAAAGGCTAAGGAAAGAACTCTTGCGGTGCCTGCAGTTTCTTGGTTTTAAGATAAGTATTACTTAAAGCTGTTTTTCAGTATTCAGGTAAATATCCTGTTCTTACATATTTATTAGAAATATTGTTTAATAAAAACAGTTGAAAATATTGCTTATTTGCTCTTAGTCATTTATCAAAAACATTGTTTATTATTTATTACAAAAATATTGATCCTATTCTTGATGAATTTTTGACAAATATCGAAAATATTTAAATAAATTCCGCGATTTTTTCGTTTCTAATTCTTTTACAAGATCGATAAGTTGATTCAAGTAAATTCTCGTGGATAAAGTCGAAGGACGTGGGAATAGTGTTGATTGTTATATCTACCAAGTTTTGGGTACACGAGCCAGAAAGCTGTTTGGATGCTGAATGATATGATTGAATGATTGATATATTTGCCAATCATTTACCTTTCTCCCCACCAGAGAAATATTTTTGACCCACACTTTTAACAGGTGGCATTTCCGTCGGGCACCTTTAAAAAAATTATTAAGCTGCCAAAGTTTTGTTACATTTTGCTAAATCCAGCTACCATTCGACTTCATTTACTATTCCGTCACCAGGACACTAAAAAACAAACAATTTGCGAACTTAGAACGCCCGTAAAACGCGATCTAAGACTATGGGCTCGTAAGCATTTTGAAAATAGATCTTGAATAACAACATTCGTATAAACTTCCGATAGTTAAGAATCAAAAGCCAAATCCCCACAATTCATGACCTGAATTTCTCAAAATAATGTTGGAGTGCTTTCAAAGTGTGAACAAAATTCCGTTTTGGGACAAAGCTCATTTTTGAGTAACAGTTCATGTTTACGAATAAAGTCATCATAACTGGCCCGATGAAAATCCAAGTATCAAACGCCCTTGCATTCGCCAAAAGTTACCGTTTGGGCGGTCAACTTAAATTACATAACAATTAATGGTCCACGCTATATTTTAAACCTTCTACCTTCTTTTATTTCGATAGTTTGCTGCTATTGTCCCTAAGATTTCCTCATCGATTCAAACAAATAAGTTGAAATTAAGACTAAGTTTCAGTCAGGACAACTTTCGCCCTGGCATATTCGACCAGCGTTTACAGTATTAACCCGCACATTACTCGTAATCAAACCGCAGTGCCAATCGTTTACGCGAACCTTTCGATGAATTTGTATATGCCGTCGATAATTTATGATCATCGCAAACTCACGTTTGATCTTTTCGCCAAGATCAATTCAATGAGCTGAATGACTGGCATCGCATCAATTCTAAACCTGCACATAGTTGCTGGGTCCATGGATTATGAATATGATATGAAACGAAACTTATACGATAGATTCGAGAATAGCTGGAGTCAATACGAATTATGTACGGACGTAATAACTATCTAAGTTTAGTTATAGTCAACATTCAAAAATTTACTAGGCGACTCGAGCTGGTCGGCTTTCTCTTTATCACAAATTATCTTTAGTTGATTTGTAGTTCGTTGAAACACTCTGCAGAGCTGCTCGAAAGCACGTGCAGTTATCGCTATGAAAATTATAAGAACTCCCAAAAATGTTTAGTTCCTACTATATAAACTACATGGTTTTTTTTAAACTTTTAATTTTAAAAGACGGTTAGCTACCCATATATTCCCCTTGAATAATTTTGATGAACATTTAACATTGATCCAACTGCATGCAAACGACCATCCTTCAGCGTGCACCTTGAAATGGCAATCTACAAATTTCGCTGTGGATGAAGATGTCGAGCACAACGGGCATTTGGCTTACGGTGATGATGTTATTAATAAAAGCGATCGATCGGCAAAGATCCTATCGTAGAGTTGAATTGGGAAAGCCGCCACAATGAAGACATAATGATCTCACACCATGCGCATTTACATGCTCCACTGAGACGTCCTTATGCCTGATGCCGACTGGACTGAGCTGAGGCTGACTTCTAGGAACATAACGTCGAGGAACATGGCCATTTCACTGATCACCGGCCAGTCGACTCTATTGTGGCGTTTCGTCTCTGAAGACTGGTCGTCGGTCCCGGTCGCCTTCAATGTATGCAATGTATGGGGCCAACATTTTTACAAGTACTCCACGAATTGATTTTATTGCCGATTCGAAATATGTTAACATTTGCACAAAACAGATTGAAATATTCGAATGATCAGTACTGCATTCAGAGATAAGTTATGAATCAATGAGCCTGCACAGCTATTGCCTTAAACTGACTGCTCCACGTATTGCTATGCTGTGCGGCTCCGTTAACTGCGGCTTTACAGACGGCGAACCTGTGCTATCGTTAGTAGTCCGGCATATGTAATCTTTTAATTTAGTTGTAACATTTGAAAAAAAAATGAATGCTTGCCTGGGCGGATGCATGGTATTTTACATTGCATTAGACGAGCAGGATGTGAACATAACGATTAATATGACTATTGGAACAACGTGTTCCGACTTTGAAACATTTCTTACACTAAACGGTGCTGAAAATAGTTATCATCGGTTGATATCATATTGTACTTTGTATTGATATATAGTTCAAATAAATATGTATATATATATATATATATATATATATATATATATATATATATATATATATATATATATATATATATATATATATATATATATATATATATATATATATATATATATATATATAATCTTTTTGAAAATCAACAGCTCCAGTCCGCATCGGTCCCAGCCTTTATCATTTTCAGACTCCCTTGCGATATGAAACGCTCATCGTGTGTACCGTCTAGCTTCCGTAAGCACACAGTTCCAGCATTGAGGGTGTTTTCCCTTGCGAGGTTCTCCAGGCACACGTCTTTGAATCCACGTTCTTTGAAATGTGTCTGATTTTTGGCTTTGAAACGTATTTTAAACCGAATTTTTCTTGTTCAATAATCTCTTCTGAGGTCATGAGCTCCAAGTCATCGAAGTCCATGAGGTGACTGTTTGTTAAAGTCAAGATCATATGGTGCTATTTTCGGATTCCGAGCTTTCTTAACAACTGATGGTCTGGGGGTGACGACAGGTCCGGCAACCACCAGCTAGCTCTAGATACTAGTGTCGAAGTAGGATTATTTTCCATTTGTGAATCAAGTACAAAATGTCGACGGATTTTTTTAATTTGTGAAAAATTTGGGCAACCGTATACAAATATGTCGACTGATTAAGAAGTGAAAGATTGTGTACTTGGTGAGCATTGTGAATGTTAAAATAAAGTGGACTTACAAAAAAAATAATATAATATTACGACGAGAAATATTCAAAAACTATTTTTAGATATGTGATCATAACGGCAGAATCCTGGCAGTCAAAGCTTGTTTATAATCGCATTTCTCCAGGTGATTCTGTATATCCATTGGAACCATTCAGCATAACACCTTACCGGTTGCCGAGCGTGAATATACACGAATCCAACTTCAATACAGTTCACTCTAAGGCGAGATGCATTGTAGAACGTTGCATCGGGGTGTACAAAGGCAGATGGAGGATCCTTTTCGACGAACGTAAAGCGAGATAAAAACCAGAAAACGTTGCCCAATTTGCAAACGTTTGTGCCGCTTTGCATAATATTTGCGTCCGCTACCGAAAAAATTTTGATGTCCTGGTGCAACCAGATGATCCCATACTGCATGTTATTACCACGATATGGGTCACACAGATTCGCGCAGAACTGCAGAGCGAAGGAGAAACAATATTGCTTCGACATTAATGAGACAATGATTTCTGAAACAACATTTATATATTATCAATAAACAACATGATTATAACTATAAAAAAATACACTAATTTCTATACTTTTACGTTAACATTTTTTGCTTAGCTCTATGCTTTTCAAATCATTTGTTACTTTCATAATCTCTAACTCAAGGCGTTTAAGCTCTAGCTTTTCTCTTTCAAATTTTTCCGATGATTCAATTTTTTTCTTTTTGAGCTCCAACATTTCTCTTGAAATTAATTGTTTCTCTTTAGTAACAGCCAAATTTTCTTTTTCTATCTCTATCAATGAATCCAAACACAATTTAATGTCTTTATAAAACTCGTTGTGAGTGTCAATACTTAAATTTAATAAATCTATTTTGTTCATTTTCTCATGTTTCTTCCCGGGTGTGGAATTTCCTTTTGTATTTTCAAAAGATTTTTTCCATTTTCCACCATGAATTCGCTCATTATTTCGAACTGACTAGTATTTGTTTTTTTTTATATTCGTTGTGTTTTCCTGAAAATACACTTTCCTTGAGACAACATTTTTTTTAATTAATCATAATACTTACATTTTCAAAGAAAAAAACCGGAATCGTTTCGACCACTCTTTACCATTCGTCTTCAAATACAAAACTTCGAAATGGACTCACTTCATGTCACAAGCCGAAGATGGATATCGCCGACATATCGATAGTCGTTTGACTATCGCCAGAGATGTCGCTGTCGTTTTTTTATTTTCGTGATTTCGAATCTCGAAAATTTCGACAGTCGATATGGTCTATCGTCGGTTGTGATTCATGCCCAGGACGAACAAAGCAGTCTGGAAAAGAATCTGATGCTGGATTGGCTGCTCCAAATGGCTTCCGACATGCAGCAACAAGCAATGAAACTCGATCAGAAACTTGATTAAAATGCGCAGAAAATCTACCAGCAAACTTTGGACATCAGAAACACTTTGAACAACAGTTCGTTAAGACGAATAACAGTTAACAGAAATCAAACAACAGAAGTGAAACATCAGAAGTGATACTTCACTTCTGATGTCTGACACTCAGGCTGTGGCAGTAGAGTTACCAGGGCACTATGTGCGTCGCAGCTGATGGTGAAAAGAGTCCTCATCGCCATTTCTGCCAGCCTTCTGAGTTCCGGTGTGTCGTGCCAAACGGTATGCATGCTGCTGACAGCTAGCAGCACTGCGTGATGCTAATCGCAATCTTTTTCTCTCAGCGCACACCAGTGGTGTCTTCACCGAAAAGTTGCAGTCCCTGAAAAGTCTGTGAGAGGGTGTCACTTACAACAAACTGCTATAATTTTTGACTAGTTCCACTGTCAGAATTTGAGCACCATCAATTCAGTAGTCTACAAGTTACAGCACATTCAATTAACTAAAATCCGAATACTTTTGTTACACTGGAGAATAGTGTCTTGATCAACTCAATTTTTTGCGTAAAAAATCACTAGCCAAACTAAAGAAAAGCTTGATAAGTGTTATCCGGATTCTTCAGCATCCATTGGAATGATTCACAAGTGGTTTACTGAATTTAGTTGTGGTCGTAATATGAGCACTGAAGACGCACTACGCTCAGGCTGTTCAAATGAGGTCACAATAGAGGGATCGGCTGATAAAATCCATGATATAGTGTTGGACGATCCAAAATTAAAATGTGTTAGATAGCTGAGGTCACACGCATCTCAACTGATCGTGTGATTAATATTTTACATTAATATTTTAGCGCGAGAAAGCTGTATGCAACATGAGTACTGCGTTTCTTACAGAGCAACAAAAAACGTGTTCTTGTGATTACTTCTGAGCCAAATTTAGCCTGTTTCAATCATAATTCAAAGAAATTCTTACATTGATTTGTGATAATTGATAAAGATGGTTCCACTACTACACAGCGACACTACACGAAGGATTAAAACAGTGAATTGAGGCTGATGGAAGTACACCAAAGCGTGAGTAGACCAAACAATTGATTATGGTCAGTGTTTTTTTTGGTTTGCGCATGGTATAATCTTCATCAATTACTTTGAAAAAGATAGGTCCATATTATTCAGCGCTATTAGATCGATTAGATGACGAAATCAAGAAGAAAGGGCCTCATTTGAAGAAGAAGAAACGCATATTTCATGACGACATACCATGGTGCAAACCATTATGTGGCAAATACATATTGGCCGTGACCAGGCGAGCCGAAGTCAGACGAGACCGCGAACATGTGGACGGCATTTGACAGCTCGTTCGAAATCGCTTTGACTCGTGCTCAAAATCCATTCCGATCGGATGTGGCACGAGCGCCGGCGAGCCCTGTCAAAGTCGCTCGTCTGGACCGTCCACACACTCGGGCTCGCCAGATCTCGCCTGGGCTCGGCCAATATCTATTTGGCACATTACAATGGCAAAAGAGGGTAAATCGGGCTTTGAATTGCTTCCGCATTCACCTTATTCTCCAGATTTGGTTCCCAGCGACTAATATCTCTTCCCCAATCTCAAAAGTTGGCTGTGTGGAATAGGTGGTCGAGTCGAATGAAAAAGTTGAAAATCGTACTATAAGAAAGACATAGAAAAGCTAAAAGACCATTGGAATTCTTGTATCGAGCTAAAAGGAATTTAAACTGAAAAATAAAACTTATATTTTTGGGAAAAAAACAATTGCTTGTTAAGGACTTATGAGACGTCCTAGTACATTAACTTACTTTTTGGCAACAATGCCGCCACATAAATTGTGATTTATTATTCTTGAGCAATTTTTTTCATACAATCGACCGCTAACTAAACGATCTTATTTGATCTGAAATATCCATGACAATTTTACATAATTTTAAATCAAAATTAACAAACTATCTTCTTTTTCAAACTATCTTCTTTCATCAAAAGCTATTTCCGTGCGACAATTTGGCAATTCCTGTAAAATTTTATACAAGCTTGATTAATTTCAAATTAGTTTCTGCAGCATTGTGAAATTTGTTTTTGATATAAATGAATATTGATTTGCAGATCGCTATTGCGACACCACATATGAAAGTTTCGCAAAATCGTGTATCATCTGTACACAGAATGCTGTTCGCTTGAGATAAATAATTGAATCAATGCTGTGATGGTTAGAACAGGCAGCATTTACAATCTCTTACAAAGTCTTAGTCATGCACACAAGCAATTGAACTTGCACTATATTTTCTAAAAAAAAATTCATCATGATTTCACAAATCCGGCAAGAACTAATTCAATCAAACTGTTATACACGCGTAGTCTTTATTTCGTTAATTCCATTTTCCGACATACGTACGAGTACTTCTTACCTAAAGCCTCATTCCTTTTAAACCTAAAATTCAAAATTCTACAAATACCGCCCGAGGTCAAGATTGATTATTCATCAATTATCTTCCAAATGAATTTGTAATTATGATATCAATATTCCATTATAATTTCGTGATTTTCCATAATATAACAGATTCACGATCGAATTCGATCCGGCACTGAGATAATGAAAAAAAATGAATTGAAGGCTTGGGAAACAAATCGTCAGAGAGAATGGTATCATTATTACTTGGCCTAACTTGGCCCCAAATATATTGACTTGCAAATTTGACCATTATAATGCGATTCACTTTGATTTGAGTCGATTGAACTTCAACTGATCTGTCAAAAGCTATGAACATAGTTTATACATGTACTTTCCTATCCAAGATCGGCTCCATAAAGAAAATCGCTGTAGCATACCGCTGTTTGATGATCAACTCATCAAATTCGAAACTGATCCGATCAAAGTTTCCTTTTTGCAGAGCATGCACAATGGGAGGCTGAGGGAATCGACAACAAATCCCGCGACCCGATAAACTTATTAATTCGAGATTATTGTTCATCTGTTTATAGCAATTACCGACTTCGGAGATAAAAGATCGGGAATGGATTGTGCCTTGATTGAGAGGAGTCGTTTCGGCAACGGGCCGGGCCATCGAGCCCACGGAGAAGCGGGCTTTATGACTATATCACTAATTCCATCAAGGAATCGGACCTTTTATCGTCGGTCTGACTCTAGTATTATTTTTGCTGATTCACTTAATTACAAATTGTTCTCTTGTGCGGTCTAAGATTGTTGATGAGAGCACGATCGCGAGCCGAATCGATCTTGCCTACGTCGAGCGAACCACCAATTTCTATTGATTAGGCATCGTATTTTTTCGTTGTTGGTCACATATTATAGGCATATCGTTAATCGAACCTAGCTTGTAATATTTCAATATTGCCGCTTGCAATAGTCCTGAAGTACTATAGTGAACCGTTGAACTGTGGAACACTCAAACAAAGTTAAGACATTAAACAAAATACTGGAAAGCAGCTATCGGCTGGCATAAATTATATTAAAATATTTAATGCACTCTCTAAGTTACACAGTCCTCGTTTTTCGCGAATTAGCTGCTCCTTCTATTGTAAAACACACAGACTGTCTTCTTGATTGGCGGTATTCGACATCAATATTGTGTGGACAGTTTTTAAAGTGGTTATCTGTAGAGGGTAGACCGTGACAACGCAACAAAAATCGAATCTAAGAAATGGTGTATTTCGACGCCGACATGATCAGGAATTTAATTTCGAGAGCTTTGTGTATGATTGAAAGGAAATACGATATGGAATCGTTGGCGGAGATTTTCGATTTGTAATTTTGACAAATTGGTCAACGATTGTTATTAATGACGTCCAGGTGAGATCGATGATAGGTTGATGTCTCAGCACGAACTACAAGTACGTACACGATGACGATCGGACTCTTCAGTCTAGATTCTTAATCATATTTCGAACACTTTAGTCACGATCTCCCGCGCGGGCTATAATGACTCATTTTGTTTAAGAAATAGCCTGCAGGGCTAAGCTATTCTTATTAAAGGTATATGTTTCGTAGGTCTGGAGGCTTGCGTATTGGTATTAAATTAATGACTAATTGAGATTTGCCTGTTTAAAATTATGGGTGTAAATTCATGTGAGATAGCATGATTGAAATGAGAGCGAAATTCCAAAGACCCGTAATTGGATGCGTAGTGAGTTTTTTTTATTTTTGATTGACGTTCATTTGCAATTATTTAACCGCAACAAATACTAAAAATGCTATAAGTACATTATTGAATATAGGTACAATTTTCAACTTGTAATTCGTCTACAGTGTAAATTTCGTTATCTCGTAGACAAGCTTAAAAGACTTGCAGAAACAATAAAGTTTCACAGAATTTGACCATTACATTTGTGTTAATTTTAAATTGATTATAATCATTCTTTAGCACGAAATTGGTACTCCAGTGAAATTAAGCGTTGGATATACAAATGTTACAGTCCTTTGTAATATCTGTTAAACTGTCACTTCCAAATACAGTAAAACCTGCTAATCGGGACACTGTATGATCAAAGCATCTGAGCAATTGAGCCAAAACATCACTGCACAAACAATCTCTAGAAGAAAGTTCACTCTGTAATCGAGGGCTCCTCTTAAATCCATGGACCAAATTTGATGCACGGAAATTAGTCCAACAATCCTTGCTGATCATGGTTGTAAGACCAACATAAAAAAGTGTAAAAAAAAAACATATGAGCTTTCCAGCAAAATATTAGCTGTGTCTGAGAGAGGTAAAATTAAAAAAAAACACTCTAGCGCATCAGAGCCGCTAGAAAACTGATTTTCGAAGAAATTGTCTTTGAGTGACAAAAAAGTGTGGAAAGACGTAATACACTGTTTTGTAGAATCATATCAACCATTCCAGCAATAATTTTACCATAACAAGCTCATACTCAAATCAACTTATCCCTTGAATTTCGTTCTCATCGGAGGATTTCATCGAAAGTTTCAGCGGTTAAACGTTGTTTGAGGCTGCCATTCGAAAAATGTTCAAAACTCGGAAAATTTAAAAATTGATTCCTTATTTTTATTGCAAATGCTTTGTATATGAGAACGTAATTTGAAGTATCTGTTGGTGCAATATTTACGAAAATGGCTAATGCTGGTTAGCCTATGTCAGCAGCAAAGCAAAATATATACCAAATCTGCTTCACGTTAAGCTAAACCCAACCAGTAAATTTCGTTTCGATTGAATCACTGCGCTGGAAGGTATACGTTAACATTTGTTGTTAATTTTCATTGCAGGATCATTCTCATTTGCAAATTTAATGACATAATCGCTCAGTAAAAAAATTCCACAAAATTACAAAAATAGTCATAGCTGGCAGCCCTTTCATGATTTTTGTACGGAATTCCTACGACATTTACTTCACATTAAGTTCCATTTACTGCATGAACTTCGTTTTGATTTCTTCACTGGACCGGAAGTTATAGGGAAAAAAGCTTTATTTTGCTGAGCAAATTTGCAATATTTATGAGACAAAAATCACCACAGCTGCCAGCCCTATACTAATTTTTCAACCAAATTTTCACCAAATGTTACATAAAGTAATATCCAAGTACTGTGTTAAATTACTTGGATATTACTTTTTGTTAAAATCTACTAATTTTGTTAAAATCTGATGGCTGAATCGGAAGTTATAGGCCAAAAAGATGTTTTTTTCTCAGTTATTTTTCAAGATGGTACCACTGGCACAGGGTTGCCCGCATTAAATTGATCGGATGACATTATGATCGGATTATCCGGTCGTCAGTTCTCGTGAACAGAACTTTCGAGTGCTGAAAATAGAGGTAATTTGGTGATGGGTTGCCGTTCTTATGCAAATCGGAATTTTGAAAATTTCATCTTGAGATGAAGGACAAAGGATAAAATTTATCAAAGATTTGAAATTTTTGTCAAAAATCAAAAATTTTTCAGGAAGGTCAATTATTTGAAGGATTTTTTTTCAGCAGCCTGCCACAGCTACAGGGTTACCCGCTTTATGCTGAAAATCTACTTTTAGGCACCCTGCACCCATACACGGCTCAAAATTTCCAATGGTTTATCATAGACAAGCTTAGAACATAACTAGTTTTCATTTCCAATACTTTTGTTTAACAAAAATTTACACTGCTTAGAAATATAGAGGTTCCTCAAAATTCACTAAAACGCTCGCCGCCGCCAAAAGGTTTAGGATATCTGAATTTGAGAAAGTCATGGACCTACCTACTATATACATCTACGTTCTCCGAAAATTTTAGCTCATTCGGATCGGCCACTCCAGAGATTATCTCCCTTAATCATTTTGTTGATATATATATATATATATATATATATATATATATATATATATATATATATATATATATATATATATATATATATATATATATATATATATATATATATATATATATATATATATATATATATATATATATATATAAAGAAATATGAATTTTCGGCGAAACGAGTTTAATACTATTGTTCTTCGAACATTAGCAAAAACACTCTAGCGCATCAGAGCCGCTAGAAAACTGATTTTCGAAGAAATTGTCTTTGAGTGACCAAAAAATGTGGAAAGACGTAATATACTTTTTTGTAGTATCATATCAACCATTTCTTACCCAAAGCAACTAAAACTATTTCCCGACAGCATCTCTTATAGCATATATGATGAAAATGTTCAGTGCAGGCAGCACTTTTCCAACGAAACAGCAATAAGTCTACCACAACAAGCTCATACTAAAATCAACCTATCCTTTGAATTTCGTTTTCATTCGGAGATTTCATCAAAAGTTTCTGCGATTAAACATTTTTTGGGGCTGTCATCCGAAAAATTTTCAAAACTTGGAAAATTTAAACATTGGTTCCTTGTTTTCATTGTAAATGCTTTGCAAATCAACATAAAATGGAAGCATCTGCTGGTGCAATATTGACAAAAATGTCTGGTGCTCGAAACCCTGTGTTTGCAGCATAGTTACAAACATACCAAATCTGCTTCACGTTAAGTTAAACCGACCCTGTGAATTTCGTTTGGATTGATAGACTGAGATATAGGGGTGAAAAGAATTTTAGAGTTACCACTCTCAAAACTCATGTTATGGATAGGGGGAGTTGTTGTTGTTTCCAATGCGTCTGCACTGGTTAGCATTGTTCTGTTATAGATAGGGGGAGCAAAAAATCATACCTTGTGTATTCATACTGACTAAACTTGACTTAACTTACTTGACTAAACATACATAAACATTAGTTTTGAGCGTTTTTTTGTTTTTCGTTTTTTTTAAGTAATTTTATTAAATTAATCAATATTTTATTATTTGATTGTTATTATTTTACGATAAACCTTGTTTGGTGATTGTATAAAAATAAATAAATTGTCAACAATAGTATGTGGGATTAAACGAAGGGGCACTTACTTAACATGTAGTAAGATAGCACTAAAATATAACATTACATGAATCTCATCAAATTACAACAGAATTGTTCCAGTTGCAATAAATCGACAGCACTGCTATTAACTCATATCATTGTATTTTTTATTCCGTCTCCAATTAAAGCTACTCTCTCTTACTCTCTCTTCCTCTCAAAGCAAAAATTGGCGAAATGGTTCTACAATACTCATGCCATGATTCCATCCTTTTTACTATTATTATGCTGTTGTTATATCTACAGCAAAGCACTTTAATATTGGTTCTTATATATATTCTTTTAATAATCAGAGCTAGATAAATAATGATAAAATGATGAGTAATTAGATATAAATGACAAATATGCTGTGTATCTAAGCAGTATGGGCATTGGTTCTGCTATATCATGTATTGCACACATTAAAATGAGATATAATTTTATTTGGTATCGTGCCAATGCAAGTTACAGAATGTTAATTAACAGAAAATTGATTAAATTCTGTCCAAATTAGAATTCTTTCGATAACTCCCTAACAACTTCGATCGCAAACGCCAACCAGTTATTTGTCCCTTCTATTGCATTTATGAATATACAAGTTTACAGGAATATAGCAATTCAAGTTTAAAATTATGTTAACAATACGAAAGAAATACTTGAAATTTCAATATTTCCAACTCGTTAATTAATGGATTAAGTACTTGAAGTAACATTCAAAATGTTATTGTTGGAAAGACATAAGTCTGAATACATATTGATGATGGCTAATTAAAATGCCGCAAGTAGTATTTGAGATGTCCTCTGGCCCGAATCAAAACAAAACTTTGGATATGATGATTCAAACGACACCAGCTCTTCTTATTTCTCCAAATTGTGCTTGATAAGAGAAAGTTTTGGCTCTAGATTTAAGGAGAGTCATAAAAAATAGTGTCAAAGCAATCAATCAGTATTTTTAAATACTATTGGAATCAAACAAGAATCTTATGAAGTAAAAGGAATTTAATTATTTTCAGCGTTGACACACACCTTATTGGCCCACGTGTTCCACGATCCACACCCAATGTTGTGCTAAATCTTAGACTATTCGAGTCCAGAGTGCGCGGTACACGACCAACAGCAAAGGCTATTACCTTCGTTCAATGTCGAGAAGTAAATTTATGAAGCCCGGAGCATTTGAGCTCTGTATATTAAGTATATTAAGTATATTTTCCTTTCGATTTCAATGGCAAAATTAAAGTTGAAATTCGAACTATAAAATAAACAAATTATTAAGTTTCACTCCACCTACAGAAACAGACAGTTTGGTATATTTTCAGTTATAATAAAGTTGAAAATGAGTTAGAGATTGTTAAAATGAAGAACAATAATTGCAAGATTGATATAGACAGTAAGAGATAATGTTCAAATCATTCTATAGATCACATGTTATCTCAAATCAATTGTTAATTATGGAGCTGAGCCAAATGCTACAGAGAAACAACAATGCAGGACAGAATATTCGATAGAATAAGAATTTAAGGAATTCGTGACTTCACTGCTAGATGATAGCATGCCAAAATTTGTTTAAATTGTTTTCCTCGCTTCATATTGAGCTGGTGCAGCACTGAAAACAACATCCTGCCCCAGTGTTTATTTTCAATGTCATTCTTTTAACAGCGGCGCAGAAAACGCAGATTGTATTGTTGTTGTGATCGAGTTCTTCGTTTTTAGGATAAAGTAGTAATTACCTGCCGAATTCTGCCTGCAAATATTCACTCCATGTTGTTTTTGAACGTAAATCACAAGAGAAAAAACAAATTACACTTTCCACTAAACAAACCAACTTGACGGGTTCACAAAACTAACTTCCGATTTGACACATTCGTTTCAGCTACTTTCCACTAGGCAACGTCAATCATCTTTATCCAAGGCTCAAGCCGTATAAGATCCTCATTCGGAAATTGCAAAACTATACACAATCAAAAAACACTAGATACTTCAATCTTTAATTAAATTTTCCTCAAATCGAATGCTTTTGCCCCGAAACTCTGAAACTTTTTTCCGCTGACGATCTTGTCAACGCTCTCTACTTACAAAATGTTTTCCGAATGAGAATCGTATACGACTTGAGCCTTGGATAAAGATGATTGACATTGCCTAGTGGAAAGTAGCTGAAACGAATGTGTCAAATCGGAAGTTAGTTTTGTGAACCCGTCGAGTTGGTTTGTATAGTGGAAAGTGTAATTTGTGTTTTCTCTTGTGATTTGGACAAGGAGTGAACATTTGCAGGCGGAATTTGGCAGGTAATTACCACGTTATCATAAAAACGAAGAACTCGATCATAACAAGCATAAGATCACAGCAATACAAGCTGCGCTTTTCTGTGAATCTGTTGAAAGAATGGTATTGAAAGCAACAACAACTGGGTCAGGATTTTTGTTTTCAATGCTGTCTATCCGAATCAGCTTTCGATACAGGCCAAAAAAATGAGCCTATAGTGACTTGAGACGAGTGATAGTGTATTTTTTTACTTTGGAGTTTGCAGAGTAAAGCTTACGCTCAAAAAAATATGTTGTTGACAGATATATGTATAAGATGGAAGCATAATAGTCGAGGTGTTGTGCCTCTATTGAGAGCTGGTTAGGATAGTAGTATTGAAAACAACAGCAATCCTGTCCCGATAATATATGTGCGCAGAAGAAAATATTTGACCGGAACATGAACTAAAATTATATTTTGCAAGTATAGATACTTTAGAAAGCATTTATTATATGACTTTCGCTTAATATATCAGTATTTATACTGTAAGCAAATTATAAATGTGTCGTTGTTGTTTCGGGCGTTGATTTCCTTCGCTAGAGCTGTGGGGTTCATGAATTCGCTGTAGTTGAAGTAAATCGCTGTAATTTTTTTTAGCTGCTTACAGAAAAAGTAATACGTGCTTATTATAAAATGTAAATCTTCACAAAAAAAACCAATCAATTTTTACAACAGACAACAGTGATATGTTTAAAAAAAAAGAATTCTTTATTTTGTAGCTATGCAAGAAATTGAATATACATACATATATGGGCCGGAATTTATTTCTTATTTAACACAATTCGGCCACTATCAGTTTAACTTTAGTCAAATTTCAAATCAAACAAGCCCAGGAATTAAAATTTTCGCACCATTGAAATGTGCTATATCATATTTTGTTTGTTTGTTTTTGTTTATCCCCAACAAGTTTTCTTTCATTTATTCTGAAATAATATGCTTCCAAAGTGACATGCTTCGTAAAAAAAAACTTTCTTACACATGTTACAAGCTGTGACCAGTCACGTGAAATCAAAGACAGTATTATATAATTAGGAAATATGTATAATTATGAAATAAAATATGAAATTCTTGTGGGTTGGATACAAGCGAAGAATTTCTTAAAAGAAATTTAATTTGTGATTAAAACTTTCACGACCAGCACATTATTTTTATTGCAGAAATGAACATACTTACACAATTGAATTAATATTTTGTACAAATTCAACAAACAAATCCAGCATCACATTCATAGGAAATGCAATTCAGAATTTGGTATGTAGATGAAAAGCTATAAATTTATGATTCAAATCAAACAAGAGATAAAATTTTGAAAGATAACAAACTCTTGATAGCAGGGGAAACTATTTCGAACATGTTTACATAGTAATGGAGAAATTATTGATGTTTGTGTATGTGTGGGTTGGAGGAGAGGCGGCTTGCACCTCTAAGCACTCAAGTCAAAAGACCCATTGTACTCATAGCCCCAGCCTACCATAGTTTCCGAGACTTCTTAATGAAACTTAGGATCAATGATAGGGATAAGGAGGCTATATTCTGCATATGTCACACATCATAGCCAAAGCATTGATGTCTGTGCCTCGGTACCCGGAGCAGATGCATCTGTCTTTGAGCCGTCCGTGAAAAAGATCTTGGAGTATCATCTACTCCTGCAGACATTTGAGTGCTTCCAATCACTTCTACTCACGAAGATTACTTCGTATTTTCTCCCCAAAGTCGAGAAAGGGTACTCGAGCGTCCGAAGGCATTGCGAGAATCGGGGAGACCTCACGCACCGAACTCCTTGTAGAGCAGTGTCCCACATCGTCGTTTCCTACTCACAGGCCAAGCTGAGTTAGTATATGGACAGGTGGTATCGCCACAAACTGAATCTGAATGTCGAGAGGAGACATATTGGAAAACGCATCAAGGGCTGTACCCCGAGTAGTATTCATGGCACCACAGATATCCCAAGCACACAGTCCTTTGCAGCGTGGATAACTTCTTGCGAGCATACAAAAGTTTCACAAGAGCCTTATGATTATTATGTAAATTCACATTAGGCCCCGTGTTGTGGCAAAAGCGTTTTTGCACTGCCTGAAAGCATTTAAGGTGTGATCATGAGCTTTCACCGCTACAAAAGGCATGCAGACAAAGGTCCCTTCAATATTCACATATACTCCCATAACAAACTCAGCATTTTAGATCGCTCCCTAAATTCTGGAAACCAGAGAATGAAGAGCTGACTCGGATGATTTTTCCCGCTGGTACACATGTTGATCATCATTCGAGGGGTTAGACTTAAACGCCCTAGTGCGCACGTGTCGTTCAACAAGTCTGTCCTACGATTTTAATATGAACAAAATTAAATTGATCGGCCTAAAATTTCTTTGATCTGAACAATCATCTCTTCCTTGTTTAGGTATAAAGGTGACGGAACATACTCTAGGACTAGCCATGTCCAAAAGATTGACAATTCCTTCCCTTAGCATAACCGAATAGATGCCATCCAGTCCCAACGGTTTGATATTTTCAAAGGACATGATTGCATTCCTGACCTTTTCACTGGTCTAGCTATGCACTATCATTTTCTACTACTGCGAAGGGGAGGAGGTTTGGTCCGAGGCGCAGATGATTTCTGTGTTTCAATCACGGAAAGTGAGCCCGTAGTAAAGTCTGTAGAGACTCCTTTTAAAACTTGGATGATTCACCATTCGAGCATTTTAGAGAATCCAGTTTAGCTGAACTTTTCAAGAACTTTGCACAGCCTCAACGTCTTCCTGCACATTTCAGTCTCTCACAGACCGATCTAAATGATTCCCACTTGGAGGACCTCACCAGATTCTTATATATCCTCTGCGACGTTCTGCAGGCAATCCAGTCATCTTTAGTTCGTTTTTTGGTATTCTCCTGAGCTTCTGTAGTTCCCGGTTCCACCAGAGAACAGCTTGGCCGCATCTACTCTTACTGATCAAGCAGATCTCTTCAAAGCTACCTATTATGTCTCTGTTCAGAATGCCTCAAACGGAATTCTTTTGACTTTTGCGATGTTATCCTACCACTCAGACACGCACTGTCTGCAAGAAGTCGATTGAACTTAGCCTGTTCAGCGTTCCTTGGATTTCTTCTTTCCACCACGGGTGTTGAGCCCATGGCTAAAGAGAACACTAAAGAGAACACCAATTAGCGATGAGCAGAGAGTGAAACCTCAACCGATACTTGCCATTGATTTAACTATTCCAGACGAACATAGTGATACATCAATAACCAGCCTGCTTTTTGGGGTGCCAAGGGGGGAGAAATCACAGTGTTTAAGATCATCAGCCCCGCAGAAGTAATAAAATCAAAGAGTCTGTCTCCTCTGGCGTTACATTTGTTGCTGCCACAGCTGGTATGCTGGTAGTTAGCATCGCAGTCCACCAGAAGTTCTAGTCTCTTCGAGTCAGCGTACTGGACCAGGTCTTTCAACTCCTGTATCGGCGGCGGGAGTAAGAATTCAAAGGAAAAGTAAGCTGAGATGACTACTGTGCATTTCAGCCTGCCATTTTCCGGGTACTGCACGACGACCGCTGATAGGTCCTGGCTTGAAAACTGTCTGAGCATGGTGGTATCAAGCAGATTGAAAACCAGAGCACAAGTCTTCGGCTGTGTTGATATTTCATCATAAAAGATCTTTGCCCTTGTGGTTGAACTGAGTCCGTAGATTTTGCTGCCTCAAACCCACGGTTCCTGTACAAGTGCAATGTAGGGAGAAGCTTGCAGTTTTGTTAATTTTTCGCTCAAAAGATAGGACGAAGCCTTGGCATACTGAAAGTTGATGTGAACATATCTTATACCTTCAGTCATAGAATTGTCCGGAATTGATGCCTTTGGATCGCTTTGCAGGAACCCTTAGACAAAGTCCGCATGATCTCAGGGAAAGAAACTCTGCAGAAGAGAATTTATACTGGCTCCAACCTTTCCTCCACGCACCTTCGCTGACAAATTTGGCATCTGTGCTGGTCGGTAGGGAGATCTCCCTCCTTACTTTTCAGCGTCGTTGCAGAGTCCTCTTCTGTCGACGGCTGAGAGCCTTCACTGGTTCGCAATGGCCAGTTGGCGTGATTTTGCACCCAGTCATCAGTTCAGAACATTTCTACTCTGAACTGGCAGAAATGCATCCTGTACTACCTGCAGGCGTCTCATTTACACTAGCTGGAGCTGCCTCCTTTAGTGTATCTCTCCTCGTCTTTTGTGAGGACTCGGGAGGAAACATATTTTCCCCTGGAACGACTGTATTCGGACATCCAGCTGATACTGTATTCAGACATCCAGCTGATGCTGTACTCGCCTTTTCGGAGCCTGTGACCAGAGGGGATGCTATCACCAAGTTCAAAAGCTTGCTGGCCATGGAATCTTCCACGATGGTATCCTCTAATCTTCCACTGCAACCAGGATCCTCCATTGCAGTCGTCCATGAGGTTCGAGCCTGCAGAATCCGAGTCCCTGTCGTACTGAGCACGCCTAGCACGGGTGGATTTCCAAATTCAGTCTGGCTGCCACCTATAGAGATAGCATTCTTTGGATTCATCCTCCCCATTAGTCGCTTTTTACGACAAGTTGGGTGTGGCTGTAGATGTATTCTACAATAGCTTCATCTCGAAGCAAATTCCCTATCCATAGGGGGTATTGTACGGAATATTCTACATGGTGAAGCTATAGCCTGAAGCTACTTTACCAAATATATATTTCATGTAACTTATTAGGAGTCTAATATTCGATACAAAATATGTTCATTTGTAAAGTAATTCCCCTATTTTTTTCAACTCATTGACATAATATATTTTATATTTGTAGCATCACTGTAAATAAGAGTGACAATAATTGTTCAAGAATGATCCAACTAAGTGTTCTGGCAAAACAGTATTAGTATATTTTTTTTACATGTCAGCAAAACTCCGATTTTGCTCCGATCTAGTGGTGAGAATAAAAAAAATTGGTAAAGTGAATGGTGTTTGTTTTTGTGCACTATTCCCGTTATGTTCAAATGCTAACTTAGTGGGGTTATGAAGAGGCCATGTTCTATTGTCACTTCAGGCCAATACTTTTTAAGAAGCTTGGAAGACGTTCTATATTCATTAAAGAAATTAGAGTTGGACCCGAGTGTGCCAAAGTGGAGGCATGTAAATTTTTGTTGGCCTCTGGAGACTAAATCCCAACAAAAGTCACAGTTGGCATTCTCACTCGATAGTATAAACGAAAAGTAAACTCACATCGCTTGGCATACAAATGGGTCATTGATCAATGAGGTGAAAATCGTTCAAGAAAAGACAGAATGAGTCGTTTGATGTGAATGGATTAAGGAGATGCATAATAACGCATTTATGTAATTGCATTGGCTATTTGTTGCGTTTAGTGCAAAGTTTAACATTGATTATATTAGTTAATGAACTTACTATTTGGTTGAAAATTAAAATTTTTGAGAAATTCATTGTAAATAGTAAGGTATTAAAAAATAGTGAACTCAAATGTTTATAAGATAGGATATTCTTTACTTGTTTGGTACTTTTTAATACGGCGTTGCAAAATATGTCACCAACGGTGAACTTCGATTTGAAAAAGTAATCCACTGCAAAAAAAGGAACCCGGGCTTAATGAGTCGTTGAAATGACCGAATCTTCTCACCACTAGATCGGAGCAAAATCGGAGTTTTACTGACATGTAAAAAAAAATATACTAATACTGTTTTGCCAAAACACTTAGTTGGATCATTCTTGAACAATTATTGTCACTCTTATGTACAGTGATGCTACAAATATAAAATAAATTATGTCAATGATTTGAAAACAGTAGGGGAATTACTTTAGAAATGAACATATTTTGTATTTCGTTAGTCTTTGCCATAGAATTATAAAAATTATCTTTCAATTATGTGCCATGACAAAAACACCTGCAATAATATTGTTGTCAGTTTTTATTATCTACTTGTTTTTTGGCCTTGCTCTGTTTTACATTAAGAAACACTACACTTAATTCAAATTTTATAGCATGAGCTTAACACCTAGCATCTGAATTATTTCAATTAAGATAGAAATATATTTACAATAATCAATTACTCTAAATAAATTCAATAAAAATACATTTTCTTAACAATTATGGCTAATATTGAGAGCTCTCGTGAATAACAAAAATCTATCATGGAGAGCCAAAGGTCTTCTGTTTATAGCAACCCTCGCACCATTAAACCAACACACTATCTCCCCTCTCGCAACGGATGCAATCATATTCATATCGGACGTTCCAGCTCCTTCTCGCTCCACTGCACGCATTATTTCTGAGTTACCGCCGAACAATTAGAGCCTATTAATTACTCATAGTCATAAATACTGCCAAGTAGTAGGGTTATCACCGAACAAATCAATTCGAAAGATTCATAGCACAGTGGCGTCAGCGGCACCCGAGATCACGGTATTATCCAAACGGCAACTGGAACAAGCAACAGCAACAGCCGCAAGAAAAGAAGGACCATTTATCCAGAGAATATTAAAATCTGTCTTCGGGTAGATGTAAACCAGATGGCCTTCGGTCCATTCCATGTTGCCACTGGTAGCCGCGGTAGTTTTTGAATGGCATTCATATCGGAACGCATTAGTTTTGTGAAATGTATCTTGATCTGAACTGAACCGAAAGGCATTTGTATCTGTTGTATCAGACAGCAAGTGACGGGGCCTGGGTCACATGTATCGTTTTACAGACGTTTTAATGCAATTACACGATATTTTCATCTTTATGGAATTCGTTTCCGATCCCGATATAAAGTCAGCCGCTTTGAAATTGTAGAAATCCATTCACCATTCCATTTCCGGCAAATGTGTTGAGCTTCATTCTGCAATACAATGCGAATGGATTCGTTACATCAAAAACAAATGACGGGACACAGGTGTGCTTTTAATCAGGTAGCTACATAATCATTGATCCTAAATTTCTCAAATTTCAGAACACCTCGTCTTCATTTAGGTCCATCTTCTTGACCATACATTGTTATTTACACTGATCTTTTGTACAACTATTCGGCGGTCAAATCTGAAGAGTGCTACCAATACGCCCTGTGCTCGTAGCCTCCGTTGGGGTATATTGTTCCATGGTGGCCTTGGAATTGGTCGTACTGCAAAGAGTAGCCAGGATATGGGGGTGGTGGTGGTGGTGGTCCAAGGTGCATACTATTGGTATAACTAGGTAAATCATTCGTCACATCCAGTGTCACGGGAATACGATGGCTTTTCTTCGCTTCAGTTTTTGAGCTTTTCGGTGTCGATTCACTAGCACCGCCTTCAATTTGCATCCGTTTTGACTTATAGCGGCGGTTTTGAAACCAAATTTTCACCTGAGTCGGAGACAGATTCAGAGTTTGAGCCATAAGTTCCCTTTCGGGTGCGGATAAGTAGCGTTGCTGCCGAAACCGTCTTTCCAGCTCCAAGACTTGGGCTTGAGAGAAAAGCACGCGTGGCTTTCTTTTCGACCTAGCTTTACCATTTTTCCTCAGCTCTGAACGTGATGATGTTACGATCTGTGAACAGTCTTCTGTAATAGAAGAATATGCATAATGTAGCTTAAGTGAATACCTTATACATACAGCAATGTGTTTGTTTCTTCTTAAGTACAAAAACTAATTTGAGGTACCTACTTTGTCTTGCTTCATCTTTAGCATCTGCGATCTGGCAGATACTTTCCAAATCCCTGACATGCTCAGATGTTGCAGTTGTTGGTTGGTGAATTGTATGGCCGGACTGAAGAATGACTCGTTTTTCCTGACAAGGATTCGCCGGAGTCTCCAAATTATTGATTTTGCTGCTGATGTTCGCTGCTAATGGCACTGGTGAAATATATGTTGCTGGTGCACCTTTGGTTGGGAATTCGCCTTCGCTCGCTGATATACTATTGTTGTTGTCATTGAATGCTGGCGGATGCGAAGGACATGGAAAACTGTTGGTATCGGGAAGAAACTGTGGCGGAGAGTACTGATAGTTGGCATGATGATGGTGATGAAAGCCTGGGTAATCGTATGCATACGAATGCGACTGTGGAATATACCCATGGGGTACTGGATGTAGCTGATCAGGGTAGTTTTCGTAATCGCCAAATTGGGTTTGTTGAATGCTAAAAAATTGATGAAATTTTGCAATATATTTAGTTGAGAATGTGTTGATGTTTGAGGGTATAATAGATAGTGGTCTTCTACAGCTTTATAATCCAAGGCAACTTTATCAAATGTTATTATATTTGTAGTCGGTTAAAAAATATTTAAATTAGATTAGCTTGTATGCATTTGTCGTAATTCGATATTCATTCAAACAGCAAAAAACTATTCATTGAAAACTTTAACTGTCAACTAGCTTTGCTATCAGAAGTGTTGGTTTCGGCTAGATATGTAGGTACTAATTCAAAAAAAGTTGCATCTTTGGTCACGCACTTTTGGAGATTCATTTTTAGTCGTAAGCATATCGCTTGATTTAAAGATGGCTGACAGACAGTTCTAGTTAAAGCTACTAGCAACTTGATATACTTTAGATAAACGATCATATTTTTAGAAATCGGTATCTGTACGTTGTCTTTTCATTGAGAATTGCGTAAATAACAATTTATCTGAGCACAGCATTGCACAACTTGCGTTATTTTACTAAACAATATGGTGCCTGCCAAAGAATTCCCTCTCTTCTCTAAGTCAATGTCATATATGAATATATTTGAAAAATTGATGAAATCTTGACGATGCTGTTTCATTAGATAATTGGGTCTCATAAGAGTTTAACCGCAAAGTGTACATTATACTTTGCAATTTCTGCATCCATATATTATACATCACGTAGCATAATTCATTGTGGCAGGAGAGGTTCTATGTTGATTTCTTCTGCGCTGCTCTTTTCAGACTAGAAATGTTTGCTATCTCATAACTAGCCCATATTGAGATCAAGTTATGTCTCATTACAGCGGAGATGAAGACGATACTTTTTTTTAGGAATTAGATAAGCTAGATTTTCTTACATCTTGAAAACACACACTCAGAAAAATTTCACCACTGAAAATTTAATAGAATCAAATTTAAATCAAAACTTGAAACACTTTTAAATAAATAACGAATCTTATTTTAACTAAATTAACTAAAAATGATTCCAATTTATTATTAAAAAGCCATTTTCATGTCACAATTTTCATCATTGAATGAAAAATAAAACATTAATACAAACAAGACACACTTTGATACAGCGTTATTGAAATGAGGTCAGATTATTTGAATTAAAAAGAAACGTATATGGAAACGTATATTTTGGTTTCAAAAAATCCGTCTTATCGTATTTGACTGTAAAGTGAAAAAACGCGAGATATCTAAGGCCATGGGCATATCAATGGCTCTGCGTATACAATCTTGCATAAACGTTTGTGTATAAAAAAGCTGAACGCACTATGGGTGCTGCGTTTGTTTCAGAATGCTATTTGGCATAACGATGGACAAAGCATGGATCTAGTATACACTCCATAGTCCAATAAACAGTCAGCATAGTGGTTAGAAGTGGGCCAAAGCGCCCAAATATCCGGAAATTAGCTTGAAAGGCCTTAGTTAGCATTTTTGAGATGCACTTGGAATAATATTCGCGGACTATCTTAAAAAGGGAAGAAAGGTCACATGATACTATCATATTGTATTATCGGAAAAAGCGGCCTCATTTGAAAAAAAGAGCATTATCATCACGACAATACACTCGCCCACACTTCAGTGAAAGCAACGGTGAAACTGAGTGGTTCACGCTACGAATTAGTTCCCCATATACTATATTCTCTTGATCTTATTTCAGTAGCTTTCATTGCGTCACACAAAATTTGTAAAATTAAAGGCAAAATAGGACCCTTAGCGGTTATTTGGATTCGGAAAATCTTACATTTGGCAGGCTAAGTTCCTATGCATCTTTATTTCAGGCCGTAAATTGTCGAGGAAATTCCCTTGTAGCGTTTATTTCGATGCATACCTGTACCCGGTGTGTAATTATGGCTGTATTTTAGCCCTGGCAAGCCAGTGCTCTATCCACTTGACTACTCCAGTTTCAAATACAATACAAAACAAACTTGAAAAAATAGCAAATTTTTCAAGATAAATTTATGGAGTTACGTGAAATTGTCAAAATCGTTTATGGGCCATTTATACAAGCGTCCATGCGTCCGCGCGTCCAAGCGTTTTTAGATTACACGAGTCAAGTCAACTCAAATCCAGTTTTTTGAAGGCGGGGCTAAGGCGATAAGTGGATAGATTTTACACGCTTATGATGATGTTTTTTTGCTCCGTACAAATATATTGGTAACAGAAAGTTGTATGTATTTATCCATATGAGTATATATGTTTGTGTCTAGATATTCAGATGCATTCAATTTGTTTTCGTAATATTCATGCACGTAAGGATGCAAAATATATATTATCCACATTATTATATAAGAAAATAATCATCCACAAAACATATATTTAAATGATCAGCAACGAATCATCCACACATGCCACTGAGCGAAAGAAATCATTTTAAAATGTATTGTACATGAATCAGCATACTCCACCTCCTTCGCTTTAGACCCGCCTATATAAACAAAATCAAATTGACTCGTGTAAGCAAAACACGCTAGATCGCATGGACGCGTGGACGCATGGACGCCAATGTAAATGGCCCATTACATGAGAGAAAAATTACGAAAATTCAAAAACCAATTCTTACACTGCATGTCTGATTTAACCTTCTCTATAATAGTTTATATTTCTAAGTTTACTCTGCAAAAGATACACAAGACATGATTTAAGATAGTCCGTAAAAAAAAGTCGTTAATTTTTCGATATCTCTCCTTTACGAATTCGTTACTATTCTATCGGAAGAAAATATTACACAATAGGCTTGCAAGGCATTGTGTACTCTTTACAGCTGTAAAAGAGTCTAAGAATCAACTTCGGCAGTACAACCTTATATCGTTTCCGGAATTTACAGTAGAAAAGTGGGTCCAAATCTACTGTACGGAGCATTAGTCTGGTGACCAGCTACACTTAAGGCTGTAAATCTAATAGTGGCAGAAAAAGTAGGTAGAGCCGGATTATCTCTAGTAATAGGTGCAGCAAAAATATATACCGATGGCTTCAAACTAAACGACAGCTGTGATATATTTATATTTTCGATTAATGTTTTCGGGTGTGGTGGTGATTCTCGAACCAACCAATAGACTCTATTTAATCAGATATTCGGAGTGAAAATTTGTATTTTCACTGACAGCTAAGTTAAGGTTAATTTAGTCCTCAAATATCGTACTTCTCTTAACGCAATATCAAAATATTTTACGGCGCTTCTGTTTTCTGTACAAAAATGTTGGAAAATTGAGGGAAACTGCGAGGCAGACAAACTAGTAAGGTCAAGCACACCTTTGCCTCAAGTAAGTTGAAGCTTCTCTATTGGTTTTCCGATGGGTTTATTTGGACAAACCATCAAGTAAAAGAACTTTAATGATGCTAAGAAGTTCTAGGTGAAATAACTTTCATGTGCGGCTGCAAAACAAATGTGGAAAAGGTTTCGACATTAACCACAACAGGGAATTCTTATATTGGAAAGGGTATATCTGCCCACAGCGATGGCTGGTTTGCGTTGCAAATGGGTGTCACTTACAACGACTTTTGTTAAAGCTGTAAATGCATGGAGGAATAGGAAATAATTCTTCCCCACTTGTGCGAATACCTGGCGTTTGCTAAAAGAAGTATACTATTCCTTGGCTCATACTTCTTTACGTAGGCATGGACTATACATTGGCTTAGTGGAGTTTTAGTGAAGTACTGTGATGATAGATCAAAGGTGTAGTGTGGAGTAAAATCCGAAAACCAAATTTCAAGAATAGTTCTGCAATATAGTCGTAAGTTCTCCTTTCTGCTGACGCCACTGCTTCTTTATAATCCTTACTGAAGCTGCTTTGGCGGTGAAGAGAATAACCTAATTATTCACGATTCGGTGTAATTCTCCTCTTGATAATATAGCTGTGCGCTAACCGATGCGGTACTGCAATGGACTCGTGTGCGTTTGAGTGAGAAGAATGCTGCTGCTAAACCTTTCCTCCTACCTACACCTGGTTATCAAAGTTTTTCCTCAAAACACCCGTTTGTGCAAAATGAAAATATTGATTACCAAAAATATGTTTCATAAGCTGAAGAAAAGGTCTGCAAACTGTCTGAGCTCTAGAACACAGGACAATAGCGTTTTTACTACCAATGCGAGCTAACAAATAATAAATTAAGCTTAAAATTGATTCAAATAATGCAACCAGAAAATCTGTTATGGATAAAAGTATCTAAATATTAAATAGGGTCATGTTATCAAATAGCAGGTTTTCTCGATAACGACAAAAAGCGATTCTCAGAAAACATCGAAATTATATTTATACAATAGTATTATATTAGCAATGCTAGTATGATACATGTTGCATGTGCTCAGTAGTTAAAACGCATTCTCACTTTGTTTATTTTTCCAGTTACATAGTTTGTTGTAAGTTGGGTCTACGTAGGACTTTCTCTATGCTAGTTTAGACAAGTTTACCTGTTTTTGATTTTAGATTCTAATATATACTATCGTTCGCAAATTTTGAAAAATTTCTACAGTTATTCCGGAAGCAACATGAAAATGTCTTTTTATTTACGAAATCTAACAAGGGCTTCAATTGCACGGGCTCTTGGTTTGACTAAAAACACGTTGAAGTATTTTTCATATTACAGAAAACAACTCATTGTAGTTTAAAGTAGAGATGGGCAAAAGCGATTATAGCTCACCACTCATTGCTCTTTTTTTTTACAGTGCAAAACATGAACAAAGCACAGCATAGTCTGCGAGCGAAAGTTTTCGTTCGAAATGTGTAGCGAACAGCGTATTGAGAGTACGGCGCAACACTGTAAAACAGAGCTCTTCTGCTCATCTCTAGTTTAAAGTAAAAAGCGCGTATCTTAGGCCTGAGAAGGAAGTACAACTAATGTCCTCCAGGATTAAAATTGCTTGCTAATTTATCAGGATTAATCGAAGAATAAATATTTTTACAGTGAATAAATATCCTTGATTCCATTTGTGTTTTATTCATGGGTGAAACATACTAATCTAATGAAAGATTTCAAAGTTTTACTGAAGCAAGATGGGCACTACAACCATGCCCATATGGACGTGTCATGAATAAGGCACAATGTTTTAGAAATACTGTTGAATCCTCCACATGCAACATATAAGATTCAACCCTAGAATAGAACATTCATTGGAGTCTTGATGACTTTTTGCAGCGAGGAAATAAGAAATTGGATCAGAAACAATGATCGCTGCTTAAGTTCTTTTGAAATTGTAGAGTTCTTTAGAAACGCTTATATCAAAGTTCAGACCGGCGAAGTTGATATCAATGGTTTTCGTACAAAGGCAATCTATCCGCTGAGTGACAATATGTTTAATGATCTTGAATTTTTACCGTTGAGAAAAAATTAAACTAATCCCACGACAGCCTGGTACGGGTATTGGGGTTGAACCTGGTAAAGAGGTTCATTACAAATTTACAATCAGTGTGAATACGATTGTGAAGTGATTTGTTCCACGACTCACTTTACCCCTGATTAATCCAGGTACCTATTTAGAGCTAGGTGAGCCCAAAACTTAGAGCGCGGACCCTCGTCCGAACCTGGATTCAAACCAAGGACTTAACACATGCAAGAAGCCAGTACTCTACCCACTAGGCTAGTGAAGTCAGTGAGAAAGTTGCTATAAAAAGTCAATGAAGAAAAAAAAAGTAAATGACTACCTTTTCCGGAATTCGTCTCTTATTTCCACTGCCAGATTAGTCCAGTTCCGCGAAAAAAGACAACGAATTCATGTAAGGAAACCAGCTAAACCAGTTGTTATCAATGCTTCTCGGGATAAAAATAACTTAATTAACTCGATCGAAACAAAAAAGAAAAAGAGAAAGCGACATTGCATAAGAAAAAATGTACCAAAAAGTGTTGAACCGATTCAAAAAGCATGATCTCAAAAGACACGGATTATAAACCCAAAGTTTGACCGGATCAAGTAGCTCCTGAAACTTCTGATTTAGAGTTCTTGTTTCGTCAAGGAAATTTTCGGCTGATAGAAGCGGCAAAAAAACTAATCCAATGACTGATTTCCGGGATGTGGGCCCATAATGAATGTTTTGCTGCCGAACGTGAGATCAACATATGCGACTTTTATAAATGTCTGATTTATCATTCACGTTTACTTATATTGAAAAAAATATTTCAATTAGAAATATGTATATGATAATCATTAAAACTGAATTTACTCTTCATATCTTATTTTTACTGTAGTTTGGTAGTTTGAGGTTGTATTCCATATTCAGTGTACTATTTTATAATAGGACCATTTATGATTTTATGAATTTTATCAAATTTGAAAATTAACCACCTTTTTGAATAAAATCAGCAATGCTATTAAGTTGGTTCATATTAAATGAACATACAAAATAAGAAATTATTCTAACCACTTGAATATTATTTTCAAAAACGAAATAGAACTCTATATTTGAGTACATTCCTCTACAATTTTCACGAACACGGATTGATAAATTAATGTAGACGAGTTGTGAGCAAAAATCAAATCCAGCATCGATTCCCCGGAACGTCGGACGTAAAGTCATTCTTAAACAACAAGAACTCAATGCGGATCGCATCAATACAAACGACGCAACTGACCGTAACAATTTTCACAAATACCTCTCGCATTGTTCTAATCTTCAAAGGATTCGAAACAATCATACAGGCCCTACTCAGCAGGACATGGTTCTGCTCAAAAATTATTCACAGTGCACAAAAATCTCTGCGAAACACATGCTTGCTTAGTTTGTGTCACATATGTTCTAGTGCTGTCCTATTTGAATTCAATTCCGGTATTTCGAACTGCATACAAAAATGTCGTCAATAGTTTTCATCAAACTATTCGCGTAGCTTCTTCACTAATATATAATTTTCACATCGCAACACTCACCTCTCCATATGGCAGCCTAGATACGATTCACCTTGATCCACTAAATTTAAAATATCCTTGACGGAGAATGGCGTAGCATTGCACGAATCAGTACCCGACACTGATCCACTTCCCGGACTACCAACTTCGTAATAGCCCTGTTGCAGCATTGTTCGTTCACGATCGAAACCAATTCTATTTTTTGCAAGCAAAAAACTCCTTTCAAGAGGAAACTCACTCAAAATTAAGTACTCAAGGCAAATGACTGTTAATTGCTACAAGTGAAAAACGAATCCTCGACACTTTAGGATTTAATTCAATTACACGCTTAATTGGTCGACGGCAAGTGACAAACTAATCCCCGACTTTCGATTTCACAAGGGAGTTTTGAGTGCGGGTAGAAATCGAAATAATTTTCACATTCGTATGCTGGCTGGCACAGCATTGCGGAACGGAATGGAATTACGGAACGCATGTGCACAAGCCACGCCTTACAAAATGGCGACGTGTATCGTCCAATTGGAGACGGAATAGATAGACGGGTGAGGAAAATGGCCTATGGAAAGATGTAATTGATTCGTTTGCGGAAGATTGTGGGAATTGAATGAATGTGCTAATGTTTAAAGATGTGCTGCTGACGGTGTTTCATCAGTATGGATCGTAGTTTCGCAGAGTAAAAGTTGTGCATTAAAGATGCTCATTGCCAAGATAATGATTAACAGTTACAACGAACTGGCATTAGTAATAATGTGAAAATAATCATATCGGTGATGTGTACTGGCTGACTTAATGCTTGCTGTTCGATTGGATGGATACCTTATCTTTGAACGGAATCGGATGATATTGTAACAGGCTGCAGCTATTGATTTTCACTGTATTTATCCAAATAAAGAGATACTTATTTCGAAAATATTTGACAACAGAGCTGTTACTTACTTAGGTGAGCAGCGGATCATTGATAAACGGTGGATAAATATATCTACAAAGTGCAATGATTGATTACGATAAAGTTACTGCATTTAAATTTGACTTTCAGAATCAGAATCGTACAAAAGAATTTGTTACCCTCATGTTTCTTGATCTTCCTCCGTTGATGAACCAGGAGTGAGGCCGTCAACTCTGTCACCCCTCTCCTAAAAAGTCATCTAACTAATGCATACTTCTTACCGAGCTTTGTCCTAAAAGAAAGTAAGTGGAATTCTTTTCTTCCCAGGTTGTGTTTTGTGTTATTTCTGACCTTAATGGTTTCCTGATGCAATATGTTTTTTTGCTCGTTTATTATATTCGCTTATATTCACTATTCAAATTTTGTCACATAAATTTCACGTGCACAAAATATAGGTATGTTGATAATTTGCTGAAGTATTATTGTGGAGCGAAGATTTTATTATTGTGGAGTGAAAATTTTTGAAAATTTGAAGCTGGTAAAGCATAAGATTCATTCACTGTTGCATTTTTCTATTTTCCATTTTGATTCGAATTCAGGCTCGAACGGACGAAGGATCCCGCATCGAGCTTTGAGTTCACCTAGCTCTGAGCTCATAGCTGTGTTATTCGGGGGTAAAGTGAGTCGTGGAACTAATTATTTCACACCCGTATCACATTAATTGTAAATTTGTGAATGAAGCCCTCCATTAGCTTCATTAGCTTCACCCAACAAGGGTTGCCTTGGGATTACTTTACTTTACTGTGAAGACGCATATCCAAAATCCCCAGCTATCCTCAACTTAATAGTAGTGTATCATGTTCGCATTCTTATAATATTAGCAATTTATTTAGAGTAAAAATATTTCAACAAGGAGGCGAATTGGTGCTCATTGTCGCTTTGAATGATCGGCGATAAAAGACAGTCGAAATATAGAATTCAAGATCATCTACTCAGTGATAACGACGGAGAAAA
Source organism: Nemotelus nigrinus (assembly GCA_947369275.1). Taxonomy (NCBI): domain Eukaryota; kingdom Metazoa; phylum Arthropoda; class Insecta; order Diptera; family Stratiomyidae; genus Nemotelus; species Nemotelus nigrinus. The sequence continues at coordinate 25,434,490 of OX376374.1, read as the reverse complement.
CTTCATTAATCAATTCAAATAGAAAAAATCATAAAACTGAATTTTAGAAATTCTAATAGAAGAAGAGACTAGTGCTATATAGGCAGGGTAAAAAATATCAAACTTGTAACATAGACGTCGAGCTATTTTTCGTTTGACAGATAAGTACTCGAAACAGGGTGACCATACCTAGAGTGTGTTCAATGTGCATGCTATAGCTGCTGTGAAAGCATAGCAAAGCATCATTTTATCAATTTTCGAAATTCTCAGTAACAAGGTAAAGCAGCTATGGGTGCTTAGAGCTGCTTTTACACGACATAACACAAAAACAATTTTTTCAGTACTATTTTAAAGTTAATTTTAGCATTTTCTCGGTGAAACGAGTACAGTTTTTATGAAACATTCAACTTACTTATTCACGATTTTTGACGCCATATACATGTGTGAAAATTGGGATGGGCGAAAAAAAAACAGTTGAAAATTTGATGATCTATACAAATCAGGGTACTTGGTTTCTTGCGCTTCACACCCTTCTTATGAAAACTCGAGATAAGTTGCCCTGTAAAACCTACTTAAAACTCGAGTTCAACTGAAGTCTTTAATAGTTTATAATCGCACTATTTTCGAATTTATTGTTCATCTTCTTTGTCACCAAAGAGAAAAACTGCTTTTTATTTCCATTTCTAATCAAAAATTGCGTTTGAACAATATGTCAGCTATATACACATCCATTTTACCTTACCTCCTTTTTTGGTATCCTCCAGACTTTGAGCAATAAACACCTGCTAATGTAGCAGCTATTCTGAGTTTTTTAGCCCGACTCTCAAATAGCAACCATGAGAAAGCAACTACTATTTCGTGCAAATGAAACTGAACGTGAATATTGACAATTAGATAGGCTAGGCGTGTTAATTTCGACAGCAATTTTAGACGGTGCAAATGCAATGTCCTGAATTTAGAGAATAGAGTGCTGCGTAAATTTGATTGGAAAACGAATTAGAAAAAGCTTTAAATTAAATATTTTGAGGCTCTGGAAGTTAGGTAAACATTAGACTTGCGCAAAATAGTTCAAAAGAGTGACACGTTTCACTAAAACTCGTTCACTGATACATCTCTTTTAGTTCACTAATGCACTTCGAAACTATTCAAAAAGATATGGTATTCTATAAGCCAAACATTTATTTCTACTATTGTATTTCTATTTTCCTTCCCGCACTTGTTTTTGCTGCTTGAACCTTATTGTAATCATCGATCTCCACCATAGATATAAGAGAGAATGGATTAGAAATCGACCGAGAAATGTACCAATTTTCGGCTTTTTGCTTACTTACTGGTGTGAGAATGAGGTACTGGTGTGTGCCTTACACAGTTTATACGGTAAAAACCACGAGAAATCGCCATTTTGAACGTCGTTTGACATTTCTTTCCACGCAACCGGCGACTGGAGATTGAAATGCTTTTTGTGAATATAAAATACACATAAAAACAAAACGATATTGATGCCAAAGGTTAATTTTTCTTACCCGAAATACGATATTCCCTATGAAGCACTTCGGTAGCTACTTTTGCTGCCTGGAACGCGGCACTTCATAATCGCACTATTTTTTAATTTTTGATCGTTAATTTATTCGCGAAACCGACACAAATTATTGCGTACAAACGTAGAAGTACGTTTCTACCGAACACACCGAAAAATTTCCAAATTTTCTTTGATAAATTTTGACTGAAAGTCAATGTTTTCAGTCCCCGACACAAATCAAACAGACATTGACGTTTCTTTCCGTGTTGTCCGTTGCACGCTTTTACACCGATCTGGTGTTCACAGCATTAAAGCTTCTTGGTTGTGAGTGCGGTAGAAAGGGGCGCACTGAGCAAAATTTTTGTGAGAGAGCAATGTTGTGCGTGTATTAAAAAAGGCTCACTCACGTATGGGTACACATAGCCATTTCGTATCCATTTTCTTTCATATTTGTGATCTCCACATATGGTTTCCTTTAAGTGCGCTTTCCAACAGATCTGAACTTTCACCTGGGGTATAGAAAATCAGATCATGCTAATGCCTTTCAGTCTAGAGTATATGCTATACACATGGCAGTTGAGCCCATTAGCGGAATATCAACCAAACCAAGGACGATTTGCGTCGACAGTAGCATTTTTGCTCTTGCGTCTTACAGATATTCTTGGACATCTGCTTACGCGTTCAGAGATACTCTTATCTGGGTTATGTGGGTACCAGGGCATTGTGATGTCACCCACATCGATAAGGCCGGCGAATGGGCGAGGAAAGGCTCCGGAGCTAGAAATAGTCCCAGTATTACTGTACTACGGTCAATTGCTGATATCACAAGCAAACTAGATCCGGCCATATATTCTAAACTAGAGTCTGAATGGGACAAGAGGACTGACAGTAGGTTAACCAGGACGTTATAGACATCACTTGATTAAAAAGTAGGAAAAGTAGAAATCTGCTCAGGATCAGGAGAAACTGCTTGAAACTGCTTGAGCGGGACAGTTTGCTTTTTCAAACGGCACTGTTCTATTGCATCTCACACGAAAAAAAATAGGTCAGTTATCCAGGATCGAGGATATTCTCTGCGAGTGCCTGGCCCTGAATGATAAAAGCATCAATATTTTACGCTGCTATAACTTTGAAGAGTTAGCAAAGATGACATTATTGTAAAGTTATTTAAATAGAAAGCAAATATTGAAAAGTGAATAAACTACAGCATTGCAGAACTATGTGAGAAAGTCTTAGCTTAAATTGTGAGTGAAGGCTCTAAAAGCTTCAGAGATAATTATCAAGGTTTAAAAGTTAAAAAAAAAAAAGCAAATCACAATCGTTTAGTAATCGAAAGGCTATGCTAATTGATTTTGAAAAAAAGAATCTGGTTGAAATTGGAGAAAATTGAAATTTTGCCTCCATGGCTTTTCTCATTCGGTTTAATGCATCGCTCATTTGTTTCATCTTCTAAAATGAATATCGGCTTTCTAACAAAAAATTTAGACTTTTTTGGCATCTGTATTTCACATAAAAAATATCGATTCAGTAAAGGAAATCAATATCGAATCAAGCTATAACAAAACTGCACTGAAACCCAAACAAATTAACAGCCCTCTGAATATTTCTTCCATCAATATGTTAACACCAAACTCAACCGCCTGTGCCTTTAATGACCAAACTCTTCGCGGTGGGTATGTTTTGAACAGCATTAAATTTGTCGTCCTTTCATATCAATTTCCATTGACCAGAAAACAACCTTTTAACATATGACACGTCGATATTACAATATTCTGTTGCAATACGAAGCAGTAGACATCAACAAGGCCAGGCATACATCCAGAGGCGCCACCGCCATAGGTGGTATGTGATATATGTCATGTAAGAAAACATATGGATACGGCGTTCAGATTTGAGTAATGGAAAATGACCAAACAAACTATTTCCGTGAAAATTACAACTAAGCTAAAAATAATCTTAGATGAAATTGTATGGAAACTGTTCATAGTTTGCGTCCGATGATTTTGTTTCATGTACTACGGCCAAAAATCGAATTGTTGATCACGAACAAATGCAATAAATTTCCGACTGAGTAATGTATTACCACGAAGCGCGTATTATTCTTAAGAAAATATTGATTGAACAGCATTCATCATCAGCAGCATTTCTTTCGAAGAAAAAATTGAAACACAACGTCTTAGCCTGTGTAGCCGGGCGGACTCTCAAGTAGAGTTTGATCTGATAGGCTTATCAATTTGACTCAATTTGGAATCATTAGTTTCACATCAACTCCAATCCCAATGCAGACCGAATGAAAGTTTTAAACTCCAGCGTCAACGGAGAGTCCACTTTCCCAACATTACTCCAGTTTTAATTGAAATGCAGGAATGCAAGAATGCAGTATGTTTACACATATCTCACTTTTATTAGCCGATTAATTTGACTCTAATTAGGGTCTCCACTTGAAAACGTGAAAGTAATATAGCTCCAGTCGAATGCTCTTTGGGTTTGAATTTATATGCTTGGTCTCTTAGCGACGTCGGCAATTCAAGAATTGAGAAGTCGAGGAATTAGGTTAGGTTGCAGGAAAGTCATGCATGCACAAGACATGAATATTTTTGAGTTCCAAATATGTAAGTCTCCAATGATTTGACTGCCAAAATACAGTTCATATCACGGTGATGAAGTAAATTTACTATTTGTTCTCATGAAAACAAATTTTATGAGCTATTTTCGAATATTATCTGAAAATCTCGAAAACTAAACTTTTCTGATTCGTTCAGAATCCAAAAGATAATAGTATGTTTGACCTAAAATCAAAAACTATCAGCTCGAAAGTTACTACGAATTAAAATTGCTGCGGCATCAATGCGAAGGCCTATGTCTGAGGTTGATTGAAAGAGAGGCACTTGAGTTGGGCTTACATATGTTTGTCATAATTATTATACAACAAAAAACCATCACCCTTGTCCCGAGTCCTGCTTCAGTTATGTAACGAAATTTCGCGTATGAAATCTCTATTGGACCTCGTACGCATACACATGACAGTAACCACCACATTATACGTCTGGTGTCTAGACATCAACACAATGTGGCTGAAGAAATTTCCTTCCTTGTCGCAGTTCTTCGGGGCCTCGACATATCAATAGATGTTCTGACAGTACTTCGCAAACAAATAGCAAAACACCGAAACTGACTGACTGAAATCCAATCCGCTTTTAAATTTGGACTTGTATGGATGACATGGTGCGGGGATGAAATTGATCGGGGTCGATGTTCACAAGGCGTTTTATTTGGTCCAAACACCATAATATCGACCAGAGAGCGGCAATGAAGGTTTCAGGGCCAGCAAACGAAGTTGATTGATTGGCATCAGTGAAATGAAATACATATCTGTATAAGTGCATGGCCAGAACGGTTTTTGTAGCTGAATCAATACTTAGGGTTGAAATAAAAACATTCAGCATCCTTCTTGATAGCTGTTTATTTAAACATATTGATTGTAGATCATAAGTCAGCTCCGGTCAAACTAGCAAAGATTTGTATTTGTAGTTTAGTTCACGAAAAGATTGAATTAATTTTGAAAACATATTATTTGCGCAAGTTGGATGAAATTCAAGAAATAATAGTAAAATTTACCAGCTAGAATTGAGAATCAAATTCAGAATGAACGAAAATAATTTCTTCAATAAATTATTTCAAATATAATGTACTTTAGCATCAACGGGCTGTATTCGCTGGTTCATGACGAATGGTGTTATATACCACCGTACATTAAAAAGCCGTTTGCCTCTGCTAAATAGCTTGAAGCTAGTAATTACTGCTCCTGAAATGAAATTGCCAGCACAATTTTTACAAGTACGCTGCTAGGGTTGAATTCATGCTTCTTAACATTGCACGGAGTCCTAATGAAGGCCACAATTGATTCTGGACTAATGTGATCCATTCACGTAATTTCCCTACTTAAAGCTATTAAGATAAAAGATCTTGCTCTGGTCTATTCTCTCTGTATGCGTAGAATGCTTTTAAGCGTGATTTAACATTTTTTAAGAATATTAACATAATCAAAATAAACGGTTCGCCACATTATGTTTCAAATAAAAGTTTAGCTCGACCGGAGCATATTCTATCAGCACCATTTGGATCCACTCTTTCGATCATTTGAGGGTCTGTTTCACCAATAATACGAGTACTGGCTTCCATGTCTTAAATAGTTTCTGGTTTATCAGTATACTTTAAAGAATTTAAAGTACACCAAAAACGATTTTGGTGGTCAATTCGCTGATCCTTTGACCAGAATTTGATGCTGTCGTTTAATCGGGTCCTCAACAATAAATACGGAAGAAAGTATCTTTAAACCATTGGCCATGCTGTGAGTACCATATATCATCTGGATCAATATGGTCCATATTATCTTATATATTATATAATAAATTATATAATATACGTAAATATTATATAATAAACGTTAATCATTGACCGATAACGTTAGCTCCGGCCCCATTTTGGAAACAATGAGAACCGATTATTCTACCCATGAAGACAAATAATGTACTTCTCTTAGTGTATATGAGCTCCTCCTATGGGATAACACTTTCGCTTGTTCACAAAAACATTCAAAAACAGGCCTCGTCACTAAACATAATTTTGTGATTTCGATAAGAGTCGAATATAAATTACTCTAGAACCATCAGCTCGAGCTTTAGAGCCCAAATGCCAAAATCCACTCCAAAATGGCGTCATTCCAGCTGAAAAACTTCCAAAAAGAGCTGAAGAATTACAAACGCAAACTGATTAGGTGCATATTTAATGTAAAATCTATTATATTGATAAAGCCTAGCATACATCGTTGTTGACTAGCATACATCGTTATATAAAACCGTTGCATAGAACTATACCAAGTATACATTTTGTGCATGTCCATGTTCCGGAAGAATATGTATTTAATAGCACAGCATTGAAAAAAATATCAAAATTATTTATTTTAAAAGCACTAAAACAAAAGATAGAATAACGCGCATCGGTTACTAAAGCTCGTGTCATTCTTAGCAGTTAGGTCCAGATTTGCACGACTCAATTCATCAATAATTATATCTTGAAGTCCTTTGTTATTCTTTATCTATCGGAATGAAACTCTGGTTTTGAGGTGATGCCATAAATCCTCGATCGGGTTTAAGTTCGGCGACTGAGCGGGAGTTTTGATAACATTTAGCAGTTATAAATAGCCAAAAGCAACATTGCTCCGAATTGTGCTTCGGATCGTTATCTTGTTACAATCCAAAATTGTATAAAATGCCTAATTTTTTAGCACTTTGTTCAATATTTCATTTAATAATACCCAGGTAACACGTTTGATTCATGGTACCGCTCATAAATTTTATATTTCTAGAATCAGATGCTCCCATACAGCTTCATAGCATAATGATCTCCACGCCATGTTTTACAGTGGGAGTAGTATAATTTCTCGTAAACTCTGTATTAGGCTTTCGCCAAACATATCGCCGCCCATTAGATCCAAAAACATTAATTTTTACTTCATTAACAAAAATTAAGATCTTCCAGAATGATTTTGGCTTCTTTCCGTACTCTTTAGTAAAACGTAATTTTACCATTTCATTTTTTTTTTTTACTAATGTTAGGTTTTCTCCGGCACATTCTGCCCTTAAAACACGCTTCCTTTATTACGTTTCGCATAGATTGAGTCGAGACTTCCTTTTCAACTCATTCTTTCACTTTAATTTACTATAATAACTAGGGCGCTTAATTTAGGGTTTTTCTTATTTTCTCTGATAATCCACTTTTTTTCACGGACAGATAAGATTTTAGGTCGGTGCTTTATTTTAAATGATTTTGTTGATTTATATTTAGTTATTACATTTCTCACCGTAAATATTGATTTTGCCATTATTATTCCAATCTCAGAATACTTTTAACACTCATGCTTAATAACAACCTCAATAAAACTACTTTTACAAACAGTTTTCAAGCTAGACTGAACAGAAATATCATATTTTCATGATTTTAAGTACATTTAACGATATTTTTCGCAGGAATTACAAATGATTTGAGATAAAACTGCGTTGTGCCTTAACTTTTTTTACGCTTTTTTGGACCGCCAGTGAAAAGTTTTACGTTAATGTTCAGAAATTTGTTTCGTTTCTATTTTATTCGACCTTACTCTTAAAGTAAACACGCAAAACTCTCAATTAAATGCAAAAACACAATCATTTATTATTAAAGTAGTACTAAAAAGCACTTTTGCAGCCGAAAAATTGGTAATTTGGTGAAGGGCTACCATTTTTTAACAATTTTATTTTGCTTGCAGACAAAGCATTGAATTTATTAATAGCCTATATTTTTCTTCTTGACATGAATGCCGTTCCTTCAGGATTTGTAAAATTTTATTAAATGACGCACATTTATTAAAAATTACATCGACCTATTGCTTACAAATCAGGTATTATTAATTTTTATAAATGTAATGATCTAATGACTCTTCAAAAACTATCACAACTTGAAATTTAACAAATTTTCTTTGCCTTCTTTTAGGCGCTCAGTGCCCGCATAGGGTTAAAAATTACCAAAAACCTATCAAGCTCAAACCAGTATCAATTTAAATTCCGCTTACTTGTTTTTTTAATTGCTTTTTCCATAGAAATTAAGGGATACCTGAAAATTTACTTAAATGACCACCGATCTGGAATTTTCAAGAATAATTGATATACAAAAGGAGCTAAGTTAAAATTAAAACTAGGATATGTTTGATTATCCTAATTTTAATTTTAACTTTACTCCTTTTACATATCAACAATTCTTGAAAATTGCAGTTAAATCGGCAATCTCACTGCATCTTTTTGTTAATATTTCAAAAATATTAATTTCTGGGCAAAGTAAGTCTAAAATTAATTTACTTCGAAAATCAGTTAATATTAAATCAGCATTAAGAGCAAACTGGTCGATATAAAATGGTGCTATGCACTAGAATTAAATTGCTAGCTAAGTAAACACGAGGCTATATTGATTGGCTAAATTATTTGATATAATCGTCGCAATTGGTTAAGCGCCCATTACAACAACAACAAAAAACAAATTACACTAAACAAGCTAAAATCTTTGTTTTATCTTTCTTTCCGAATTCTTTAGAAAACAAAAAAAACGATGATAATTTCTCGACATATTCTACACACGAAACAAGTTCATCGAATTCAGCGAAGGCACATTTGGCCGAAAGTGTGTTTTAACGAACATGTGGAACGAAAAACGGAATCCGTGTTCCCTTGGCTGTTCCCCGATAGGTAGCGCTTCCATTTATTTTTCTGTGGAATGTAGATATTTTTCCGCGTTTCTTTTTATCTATATATTATCCGTCGTTAACCGTGAGCCACACATGTTCGATTAAGCTAAAGGTAAGTAATTTTTATTTTTACTTTAATCTAAGCAATGCGAAGTAAAACAGACGAAATTTGAAGGCTAATGAAGTGAAAACAATTCGAAAATTACGCATGTCAGAGATTTGAGCGCAAACACAACGGTACGTGTAGGAGTGGTGTGAATTGTAATATCGCCGCCCTGAAAGCAAATTTCTGAGACCACGATTCAGATTTCATGACCTAATTTTATACTGCTAATCATGGTTTTTTTACGAAATATACACTTGTATCGGAAGATTTTAATACTGATGATAACTTCCAACCATGCTTTTTTATGGCAATTGTTTGAATCTATTTGTTTTTGGAAAAGAATTTTGCACCAATTTTTCGTAGACGCCTATCTAGTTCGAGAATATTTAAATTTTATACTAAGGGTTTAGCTGCTTTGCGACATGGTTCAAATTCTTATAAAAAAAATTGTTAATATTTGTTTTTATTGTAGAGTTAACTTCAGACTATACTGCCCTACTAAGCACAAAGGTTATATCTACATTTTAGTACTTTCGAGACATTCAATGATTTGAGTTTTGATTTTTTGGTATATGGAGAGTGCATTTTTTAATATTGATTTTAACATACTTCCAACAACTTGAAACAACAGAGTATATAGCATTCGAATCTCAAAAATGAAACAAATGTAGATAGAACCTTTATGCTTTGTGGGGCAGTATACACTTCTCGATTTGATTGATTGATTCCACCGGTTTCAAAACGGGAAGTAGTTTTCTGAAATTTATACTCATGGAATATTTTCGACCGTTGCTAAATATTTTAAGTGTAGTCAATTCAGTTTTTCGGAATGTGAATAATGTATCCATCTTGCCTCTTTCTACAACTGTTTCATGTTCGTTCAAAATTTGAAAATAATCCTATTAACATGCTTTTTTCGCAAGTATAGACCCCTTTGAATTTATTCTGATGTATTAAAACAATCAATTAAAATGAGCATACATTTGTTCGGTCTGAGCTTTTCGGTAGAGGAAAGCTCCGGTAATTTATCCTTTTGCACTAAATTTTAGAAAATACCTTTAAAATGTCAAAATACTCCCACCACGTAAATTTCCGATAAAGTCACCTTTATGATCACAGGTTGATAAACGAGGCAATCGTTCGAGATACGTTTGAAACCAAAATTACTTCGGTAAATTCGAACGTACGATTACGCAATCCGTTCCATTTTTCTGGGCATTTTATACCAGTTCACGGAAAGTTTTGTCTTGCTTCCATTTGAGTTACTTTTCTGTTAGAAAAGTGAGGTACAAAATAGGAGAGAGTGCAGTAGTAAGATAACGCAGAGTTGTAAATCTAAGGTGCTTGTTCCCTAGATCTAGGGAATTTTTCCATCCGCCGGGAAAATCTAGGCAAATCTTAACCGCATGTTGGAGATGTTACCTTGAAACTGTGATATCATCAAAAGTGCCCTTAATTTCAAAACTTTGTTTTTTTATTACACTCTACGTTATTTGTCACAAAATTTCACATAATTTTTGTTTGAATACATTAGGTGTGCACTCATATTTGAAATTGCAATCATATTTGAACATTTTTGATATGGCGTCATATACGTTTCTTTTTAATTCAAATAATCTGACCTGATTTCAATAACTCTGTATCAAAGTGTGTCTTGTTTGTTTAAATGTTTTATTTTTCATTCAATGATGAAAATTTTGATATGAAAATAACATTTTTATAATAAAGTGGAATCATTTTTATTGAATGTGGGGGATTATTTAATTCAAATAAGATTCGTTTTTTGTTTAAAAGTTTTTCAACTTTTGATTTAAATGTGATCCTAAAAAATTTTAAGTGGTGAAATTTTTCTGAGTGTGTTTATTTTAATCCCCCTATCTATAACGGAACAATACTATCGACTGCAGACGCATTGGGAACAACAACAACTCCCCCTTTCCATAACAGGAGTTGTTTTTGTTGTTTCCACTGGTTAGTACTACACTGGTTAGTATTGTTCTGTTATGGATAAGCATATTAATAGGTGCGTTTTTTTGCTCCGATGCAGTGCAGAGTACAACTATGCCGGAAAAACAACGATCTAGTATAAAACAGCAGTGCATTCGCTAAACCTGACATAGGTTGCTATATTCGCTGTGGTCCCACAAAACAGCTGAAAAAAAGGGAGAAAATAACGAGTATACACTACCACAATCGATAGAAAATAGAAAAAAAAACTAACAGAAAATAATTCTTTTAACTTTCTACACATTATGAGGTCCTTTTCTAATTTCTTAACTACCAAAACATTCAACATAACCATGAAAAACCGAAAGCCACCTCACAGAAAAAAATACAACTTCTCATGAGCTTTTCTTTTTTCTATCAGCACATTCTACACTTCAACACGTGAACTACAAATGACGCATAGAGGACGGATAGAGGAGCAAAAAAACGCGCCTAATGTTGCAGTGCTTGCTAAATTCTAGCGCTTGAAATTGCCAGTTAAAAGGTGAAAGTACTTCCATAGCTATCTATCAGCACATTCTACACTTCAACACGTGAACTACAAATGACGCATAGAGGACGGATAGAGGAGCAAAAAAACGCGCCTAATGTTGCAGTGCTTGCTAAATTCTAGCGCTTGAAATTGCCAGTTAAAAGGTGAAAGTACTTCCATAGCTATCTATCAGCACATTCTACACTTCAACACGTGAACTACAAATGACGCATAAAGGACGGATAGAGGAGCAAAAAAACGCGCCTAATGTTGCAGTGCTTGCTAAATTCTAGCGCTTGAAATTGCCAGTTAAAAGGTGAAAGTACTTCCATAGCACATAAAAAAAATTTAGTTAACTTTACGTATGCCATTATTGCCTGGATAATCTTTACTTGGTCTACTATATGTGCATTTATTTACAATGCATATACCGTAAACCATACTGTCAACAAATTCATTAAATAATCGTCTTCTGCATAGAAAGAGGGGCCGATTGAGTTTGAAATAGATTCAACCTATTCAGCAGCACTCGGTTACTTTTCCACTCAAAATTCTCCAAGAAGTCCAAGCTGCTGCTCTCCAAAAGTATGATCTTTCCAGTCATCGTATATTCATCCTTTAAGCATAGTACTGAGTTTGATTTCGCGTGAAATTTTGTATGAATCTGTTTCGGCGAAAATTTAGCTTGAAAATAAGCAAGAGTTGTACTCTGTTCTTAGCATGAAAAGTTGCTTTGAAGTTGCTTTCGCGTTGAAAACGTAGATGGCACTGAAACATGTCTCCAATCATTTCACGCCAATTTAGTTTGTGCAGTTCATTCTTTCGAGCTAAAAAGTGACATTTGGTGTTTCAATTTGAGCCTGGAGCAGTGCAAATGTCTTTCCAATAAGAAAATCGATCGAAAAGTGAAATTCTTGACATTTTGTCCGTCAGAAATGAGCAGTGTCTCTGCTTTTCTCCACTGCCAAAATTTTCGCTCGAAAAAATGACCAGATAATGGAGACAGGTCAAAATTTAGCTTCACGATTAACTCAGTACCAGCCTTAACCTGTGAGCAGAAAAATTTGTAAGTTCTTATCCGTGTTCGAGAGGTGCTCTCTGATGCGCATAAAAACGCGACCGTATGGTGTTTGATAAAATCAAGTTCATCAAGTGGGCTGAGCACGTATGATCTAGGGACAGAAACAAAGTAGGAGGAAAATTTATGTATAAACCAAAAAATATTTAGGATGCCGAACTGAGAAACGGCTGCACAAAGTTGTCACGTCTTGTATTCTCCGCTGCGGCTGAGTTATATCGAGAGCGGGTTGAGAGCGATATAGAAAATTGTAGATCGTGGTGTCATCCTATAACTTGTTGCTTTGTGGTCAATTAATGACTCGGACTTATGGTTTATTAAAAATATATATCATTGATTTCTTTTCATATTCTAGTATAGTACTCACTTCACCTATGTGGTATTTGATTCCTAGTTTTTTTTTTAATAACATACATATTATCGGTAAACATCGTGCAATGTTCACTAAGACTTTATTCTTATATTGAAAAAAATCTGTAATAATCGAGTAAGTAGCACCTACTTCTCTTGGCAAGTTGATTGTCTGCATGAATTTAAATTTGAGTAATTTTGCATGTTGCAAAATATGATTTTCAAACTAAGTTTTTGTTTGACGACACCGTAAAAGGTACAGTCGATCGAATGCAGCTGAACTATTTTAGTGCATTACGGAGATCACCCTTCTTTGAGAAGAAACATGTGATGCTTTATCAAGGTTAAGTGCTTTGTCTAGCTGAGTTTTTCCTCTAATAGTAATATTTTCTTGCCCTTGTACAAAGATGCTCTCTTGAACATATTCCATTTGGTATCATTTGAATGATTCAAATTCTTCGTACACTTCCCCTGTTTTTATCAAGAAACAGAATTAAAAAATATACCCCTCATGCTATAAAATAGCTTCACTGCATCAGTAGGCAGAAACGTAGTGGAGCAGCGATTAATACTCCATGCATTATTTGACATCTAATTTACGGAATTTTGATTCTTAATTTAAACTAACTCAATCCAATAGGTAGAAATTCGCTCCATTGAACTGATACCTGAATAATATGAACTATCAACCTCATATACCCTTTCCAAAGTGGCAGTTTTCTGCGTGAAATAAACTCATAAAAACCGAAATCTAGTAAAAGATTTTTATCTTAAATCGACATCCAGAAATGATGCATCTTAGCAGGATCAAATTTATGATCATTCAATTTTCAAATTTCATTATTCCTTTAAATAACCATTGCTTTGCATTTTTCCCAAAGAACAAAGGAGCCCTTTTGTCTGTCTTAGATATTCCTCACATTTACTGTATGCTGCAAAAGATCTTTTCTTTGGCCTTTGAATGTACTGATTTTGATAGATTTTTTCAAATTTTTTTTTGTTTTGTGATCAATTTGAAAAAGCCAGTTGCATTCGTCGTAGTTTAAACACGATTTTCAAAGATTTAAAAAGTGTTTTTAGTTTCAATAACGATAGGGAAGACTAAGAGTTATTACTCCTCTATTCGGACAAATGATTGTAGATTAAGAGAGTTAGGCTTGCCATGTCGACACATTACCAGCCGCCTAGAATGTTCCATAAAAATGGTTTTTGGAGGTCTGAAATACGTGGAAAGCCGCAGGGCTGTCCAAGATATTCCCCGGGCCTCTCCCAAATTCCAGGCTATTTGTCCACATATCGACATGGAGCCAAAAAAAATCAGTTGCCGAAACTCATCGCCATTTTTTTTTTTTGGCAAAAGAGGCGGTGTTTTGATAAATACAGTCAAAAGATTTTTTTGGAAGCTGGACTACATAGCACGACAGCCAGAAAGAATCTCGTGGTAACGACAACTAATCAGTAGAAGATAAAGGAACTCACACGAGAAAATATTCCTCGAAAAATGAGGAGAAATTCATCCTTTCGAGCGACAAAACATAATAAAATAAACGAAGCATAATAAATTAAACGAAACAATAAAATAAATCGCATTGACCTTGCTGGGAGGTGATTTGGAAGGCAACCGTTGCTTAGCACGAAGTTGGCTCCATCAATGTTTGAGGATGTTGTTCGTATCAATAAATAGTACAGAAGGAATATCAACTGAGGAAAAGTACGTTGATGATGAGCTGAGGAGAATCTTTCTATTATATGGAAGTTTCACACAATAAAGTTTATGGAGGACAACAGTAACACCGTTTTAGACTGGCTGTTATCGATTCCGGACTTAAATCCAATCGAGCACCTGTGGGGAGACATAAAACAAGCTACAGCCGAAAGAAATTTCCAAACATGGGCCAAATGTTCGAAGCGGTGGGAATAGTATGGGCATCCATGCCTGTGAAGAAATGCTATAGACTTAAAACGACAATGCCAAATCGCCTACAACAAGCTGTGAATCAGAATAGTTTCCCAACACGTCACTGATATTTATTGTAATATATTGTTTTTATTTGGTAAGGGAATTAATTATATCGAAGGACGCTGAAGGAGCTAGTTTCAAAGTAAATATAGTTATTTCGAACAATCCATATAGGTGTCTATATATATATATATATATATATATATATATATATATATATATATATATATATATATATATATATATATATATATATATATATATATATATATATATATATATATATATATATATATATATATATATATATATATACATATTTATATATACATACGGATTTTTCGGCATAGCTATATTTACTTTGAAACCAGCTCCTTCAGCGTCGATAAATAATTCTTACCTCAAAGACATTATGAAACCCTGAGTGCTTTAAAAAGTAGATCATGTTTTCGTGAGCTGCAGATACTCAAGTTCGGTCTGATGCTCTTACTGGCTTGACAACTGTCAAAAAACTATTCATGAAGCTCAATAATGTTTTCTAATACATCTTCACCAAAAGCACCACCCTAAATGACAAGGATCAACATGATTTTACTCTGCAAAAGATATACGCATTTAAGTATCGATTACTACCAAACTCTTAGTATACAATAAGTGTATCCCTATTACAAACGATGAAATCCATATCAATAATTCTGAAGTGTTTACATTATCTCTTTGGAAGATTGAATTCATAAGCCTCTGAAATTTGATACCATTCCATTAAGACAGTGTTTATATATTCTCTACAATAATGTTTGAGTTCAATCATGTTTCTTCACTACTCGTAAAACAAAATGCATCGCATTAAGAAGTGTAAGCTGTTATTTTCATTTCAGAGCACACAATAAAAACATTTTGAACATTTCGTAGTGAAACTCTTACGTATCTACTTATAAGAAATAACCTGTTCGAAAATATTTTTTTCTTCCGAATGCCAATAAAACATGAGCAACAAATTATAATACATTTATATCTGCTAGCATCCACTGAAGTGACCAATCAATGGAATGGTAGAATTCCATTGACTACTAGCATCAAACTCATGTTCATTGCATAACAACATAAAATCCATCCATTTAACGATTCGAATAAAACGTTTTGTTTTTCAAATCACCACTTTCATTGAAAATCGATTTCTAATTTTCGAATCGATATCAAAACAGCGCACTCGTTAGTTTTTTTCATGATACACGTACTTGTGCAAACAATAACCTGAGTATTTATTAGCTTTTTACTCCTATTATTTCCATCAGAAACTTGTACCGCATTGTTCTCATCTATTTTCGTTCGATCTTACGAAACAAATCAATTTGAATCCCAAACGTATTGAATCGGCGAGGCTGACTGGACCATTTTATTTCAGCGTAATTTCTGTTGGATGCTACAACTGCTGTGTTCGAACTTCCGATTAAAATTAAGAGTTTACAATTACTCAGATGTGCTATTAATATGCGCGATCAATTAAAACAAAAGAGGAGGTTAAAATCGAATTTAGTGACTTTTTTATCGCTTCAGGTCAAGTAAACACATGGCTTCAAAGGAAGCGTACTTGCTACACAGATAATCAAGTTCATCATGCTTCGGGAGATACTTACGTATATTTGACGGAGTGGGCGATTAATTAGTAAATGGAAAATGTTTTTTTAAATGGTTTAATCTTCTTTCCCGTGTCCGTCACGGGATAGACGAATATTTGCCGGACGTGTTGTTTGGGTGTTGATTGAAAATTGGTCATCAGAGTAGCAGTGGGAATAGGTGACCGAAAAAACAAACCTTGTGGTTAGCTTTACGGAGTACTGAATCCAAAATTTGGTTTTCGGATTCCAAAACCGGTAGCTAAAATTCAAAGCACTGATTTGTGTTAAATTTTTGTTAACTAGAATAACTTTCTTAACCTTCGGCACACAACGTGGGGTTATTTTAATCCCATGACTTTCAAAATGCATTAAATATTATGTATAACACAACCAAATAAGTTAATTTGTAGTAGCTGGCGGTTGAATCTTGTCCCGTCAATTGACAGTGCTGAAAAAGTACTGCGCAAGCTATGTTTTTGTGTGTTTTTTAATCAAAAAAATATATATAATTTTCACGTTGTATGCCGAGGGTTAAACTGCAACTTCTTAACATAAAAACTAAGTCAAAAGCATATTGGTATTTGAATATTGCAGGTCATTGTAAGGCTCCTGAATTTCAAATAAATCGTGCTTTGATGTGAACGGATAAGTGGGATAGTGGCATAATGGGAAAGCATAGCTAATCACTGGGATAAAGATTTTTATTCCATTGAAATGATATGCAAATTTTGAAGTTTGGCCTAGGTCAGAGCGATCTAATATCTAATAAGCTATTTACATCGCACTCATATTCATGTGTTTATGTTTTCTGCTTTTGAATGCAGCAAAGTGCGTTTACATTGCGCTGCGTTGTTTTTGTTTGAGAGATGATGTTTGTGTCTGATTTCGGCTCGAAAGCAGCAATACCGCAAGCTATTCATTGCCGATCTCGCTTAAATCGGTAAATAACAATAGATTTCAAAGAGACCTTAATATCACACATCAAAAATTGATGGTGAAGAAACCAGACCTTAATGGTGAAGATACCAGAGTTTTTTGTTGACTTTTCTCTGGACATATGTCAACGAAGACAGCAATGTAATTTTTGGCATGAATAATTAAAATTGATAACGATTGTGCTTTCCTTTATATAAAAGCTCAACTATCTGAGAATTACTAGGGCGATGTGTTTGATGAAGTAAAAAAAGTGAAAATTCTCAGCAAAATCATTGACTTGAAGGATTTTTTCACGTGCCCGTCGTGTCTATAGAGTTGATCGCACATTCAAACACGTCTATTTTTATTGAGCAACAATGGACATCAACGATCAAGGTGAGTCTTTACTCAGTTTTATAATTAATCATAGTTTATTCGCAGTGAAAATGTGCTAGATATAGCTCTGTGCCATGACTTAAACGAGCAACTAGCAGAGAATTAGAGGGTGCTTGAAGTCCCACAATTCTCTGACCACTGTTACATTAGCTACAGTTTAAAATTCAATCGTACTTCTCACCCGTTTCACAATCCCAACTGAGATAATTTCAAACGGGAAGTGACCAAAGATTCCGGCCCTCCTCCCAGGATTTGCTCTGTAGCTGACTTGGAAGCTGCGGTAAACACACTCACGAGTGGACTAGTAAAAGGTCTGTTCCCGTACCACGATTAATTGCGATTAATCGCGATTAATTGCAATGAAGCTGTTCCCGTACTCCGTTTTACTGAAAACTGAATATTTCCCCTCTTTCAGTAATTTCAGTAGGGTCTGAGCTACTGAAAAATACTGAAAAGTGTCAAACGGAGTAAATATTTTCAAATGTGCGCGGCAAGCAACATATTTTTGGCGTAATGTTGCTATGAAGGTCGAATATTTTTGTGGCGATAATTTATTACCGCTTAGGATGACTTTATAATCACTATTGTTCTCCCAAAAACCGAAAACTGACACTTTCGGTTGTAAATTTTCAGCAAATACAATGAGAGCGTTCCCGTACTTTTCATGAAATTCCCCACCACATGATTCAGGAAAATTCAGTAAAATTAAGTTACTGAAAGTACTGGAACAGACCTAAAGTCTTCGTACGGTCCTGTCCCTAAGTCTGTTCGAAGTGCAAACCTAAGCCACTCTGGTGGAACATGGACCCGGTTTGTTGCAGATGACAAGTACGGGAACTCTTAAAGCTGCCAAAGCAGCTGATTGCAGGGAATGTTGTGACGAATCCAAGGACTTCTTTAGGCTCTATAAATCGGAAATAAAGAAAGCCAGATAAAGCTCCTAGAAGGAGCTGTGCAGTAGAATTGAAACCACCTCGGAAATGGCGAGACTTAGATATCTGCTGGCTAAACGCCCTGTCACGGCTAACCTGGTATGTATAAGCCGTATGGGGAGTGGACAAGCAACAGCTCGGAAACGTTGAAGATCCTCGTAGATACTCAATTCCCGGTTTGTCTGGAGGACTCCTTCCCTTTCACTGCCGACTGAGCAGGTGACTTGCATGCCATCAAAGACACTGGCGAAGTTGTTGCCAAGCAGAGGCGTCTGGGCAATTGATACCTTCTAGTCCCCAGGTCCGAATAAAATTCTACCGGCCATGCTCCAAAAGACAGGTATGCTCACCGGTTCCTGGAAGGGGTATCCGTTGAAACGTCTCTCCATAAGGTAGTTCTCGAAATAAGCAACATGCTTAAGCAAAAGCTCATATCAGTTGAAGCCACACCCCATAAGAAAGGTCCACAGAAGCACACCGCAAAGAAAGATTATATTTCCTCTCTTGTACACTGAAAAAAATCCACATAGCGCCCAGAGCCATGTAACATAGCGCATTATTTATGGTCCCATACGCCATGTACATAGTACTCTGAGCCATGCAATATGGCTCCCAGCGCCATAATGTCAGAATCTACATAGCGCGTCGTGCCATGTAACATGGCGCAGCATTTATGGTCCCACACGCTATATACATAGTACCCTGAGCCATGCAGTATGGCTCCAAGCGCCATAATTACATGGCGCAGAAATTATGGCCCCACACGCCATATTACATAGTGCCATGAGCCATGTAATATGGTTCATGGCACTACAATTATAACTCGCAGCCATACTGTGTGAGGAAATGTATAAATGAAAGCAAGTTTCTTGAGTATAAGAGAGGGTATGGGCTTTGATGTCATTTATTCCTCGGGAATTTCGTCGATAGAATTCCATTACCGAACATCAACTGCTCTACCTCCAGGTACTCAGAACTGAGAAGGCTCGTGGCCTTTTCTTGGATGCGAACTGGATCATCTTCAGAAGCACTGAAAAAACACATAGCGCCAGACGCCATAATTTATAGACTTCTGGCGCCATGTACATAGTCGATTTCGGTCGATTTGTGATAAAATATAGCGCCACACGCCATAGTACATAGGAGCAGACGCTATGCTTATAGCCCTCCACGCCATATACTATAGTCCTCCACGCCATCTACTATAGTCCTCCACGCCATGTACTATAGTCCTTCACGCCATACAGTATAGTCCTCCACGCCATACAGTATAGTTCTCCAGGCCATACAGTATAGTCCTCCACGCCATACAGTATAGTCCTCCACGCCATGTGCTATAGTCCGCCACGCCATGTACATGGGGTGGAGGACTATAGTACATGGCGTGTAGGGCTATAAGCATAGCGCCTGCTCCTATGTACTTTTCGCCATGTAATATGGCGTGTGGCGCTATATTTTATCACAATCCCTAAATCGACTATGTACATGGCGCCAGAAGTCTATAAATTATGGCGTCTGGCGCCATGTGTTTTCTCAGTGTAGAACCTGGCTACAAATTCAGTTTTGGAAAGGCTGGAAAGCAAGCGATTCACTTTTGTGGCCTATGCTAATGGCATTGCGATCTTAGTCTCCGGTAGGTTTCCGCATACCATTGGCCAGCTCATCGAGTATGCTCTGGGGCTGGTTGAGGAGTGGGCGAATACCGTTGGCCTTGGCATAAACTCCAATAAGACTGATCTTGTACTCTTCACAAGGAAGTACCAAACTGCTGAATTAGACCCAATCAGGATAGGCAGCGTCAGGTTAAGTCTCAAGTCACAAACTAAGTACTTAGGTTTTATTCTGGATAGCAAGCTCACATCAAACGTGAATTTAGAGGAGAGAGTTAAGCGGGCAAGCAACGTGATTCACGCCAGCAAAAGAGTGCTGGGTAAAACGTGAGATCTAATCCCTGCTTTAACGTATTGGGTGTACATGGCGATAGGCAGGTCGTTCCTTGTTTACGGATGCTTGGTCCGGTGGCCAGCAGTGAATAAAACTATCTTTGTTGGCATGGCGAGCAGAGTTCAGAGGTTGGCGGCTCTCTGCACTACAGGTGCCTTCAATTCATCTCCTTCATCTGCTTTGAACGTCCTAGAGACTTACTTATTACGGTCTGTCCAAACGAGGGCATGAAATCTAAACGGAAACGAGATGAATGCTATATAATCACAATATATGGGTTTGAATTCAGGGTGATCAAGAGACCCATAGACGTCATCTTTTTCAGGAATTGCAACCACATTAGCATTGGAAGCCTCATAGCACGAAACTTGCATTCAAAATCGTTTTCGTCTGCACAATTACGGATGAAGAGATTTTACGTTTTTTTTTTTTCGGCTGATGAGATTCTCTTCTGCAACGCTGAATCGAGCTCTGCAACGCTGAATCGAGCTCTGCAACATATATCGTGCGCTAAAAAATTGGTGTTGGCTACGAAATAAAAATACTGCAATTCAAAATATACATAAATATATCGACTGGAAATAAAAAAAAATCCAAATCTCGCTGGTATAATCTCGCATTTCCATCTTAAATATAAAATAATATTGATTTAAAATAATAATTAGATGGCAAATATTTGTGCAAATGCGTAGCTCCTTGACTAGCAATTGAATTGTATAGAATTTTTATTAAAATGTTATTTATTCGAAATATTACTAAACGCTCACATAAAATTCAACCAGTTCACATTTACGAGTCGTTTATGTGACGAAATCGATTAAAAATTGGAAGTCTTGATATTTTATCTGTCAGAAATCAGTAGACTCTCCGCTTTTCTCCATTGCCAAAATTTTGTCTCCAAAGAATGACCAGATAATGGAGACTTCTCAAAATTTATCTTCACGATTAAATCAATACCAGCCTTATGTGGATAAGATTTGCAACATCATGTGATGACAACAATATCAAGCTGTAAAGAAAATATTTTTTTACCCTTTTATTCACAGAACATCGAGTTGTATCGGTGCTTTCACTTGGATATCATTTTCGCGTTCATGTCTATTAATTTCAGGAAAAAAAACTTGATTTCAATTCGTGTCCTTGAGCACTCATTCATTTATAACTATTCGTGTTTACTCAGCGGTACCAATTCACCTAATTGCCTTTGTGTTCTATTGTGATTATGTATCAATGCATTAATCGAACACAACAATCAATTTGTCCTCAAGCAAAACACCCGACACGTGTCGACACTATTCAAGTGCATTCATTACGCCAGCTTTCATCGCACTCAACCCACTCCTGGAAGAGGAATCCGCGCTGGTGGCGTTTTGTGGGCATTATCGACATCACAATCTCTTGCTGCCCGAGCAACCACAAAAGTGCAGAACCGAGACTATCAATTCAGAAAGTGGTCGGAGATCAGCACGGTACTAATGCCAGACATGTTTACCAATCCGTTCCTCCAATCAGAAATCTAAGAGGGCTAGTCTCAACCAATAAGAAGTCTCTCTGCATCATCTACACGAGTGAGTGTTTTCGCAAACAACTCCTCATTGCTGTAAGGCTTCATTGTGCTCTTCTGGGGGAATAAGCTGCTCGGTCACTACAAGCAAGGAATGAATTTAGGAATGTACTCCGCAAGACACAGAAATAGAAGCATTCGATGGGATGGAATGGATGAGATTAGCTGTGGCGAATAGGAATCGGCCTTCGTTGTAGGGGAGCTTGGTGGTGATGTGCCATAGTTTTCTAGTAAAATTTTCATCCTTGACCATATGACAATTGCTGATGACACAGTTCCTTACATGAATTAAATTTGTAAATAAAAATATTTTATTTAAGTTTTATTCTGGGAAACTTCGTACACATCCCAGCAAAATGCTATACATTCTAATTACTATTGCCCTCCGTTAACAGATTGCATAATTCTGAGTAGTTTCCGTTATCGTCTCAACTTTCAGTGTCATTTGAATCGTGTATGTTGATTGTATATATGCCGATATGACCCTGCAATCCATCAAATTAATTGTGAGATCAAAGTGGATAGTCATCCCCTGTCTCCCGTATAAGAAAAACGACGTTTCTTATTTGAGAAGCACTTGACGTCGGCGAGGAAAATTCATCGTTGCCAGCAGAAAAAAGGGTGTGTACGAAGCGCTTTCCATTCAAAGACTAATTTTCCAAAACGTAAGAAGGAAAATTCATTGTCAGTCAAGCAAGTACACTCGTGGAAATTAGTTGTTACGAGCGGCTCTAGCGATTTAGTGTTGTGCGCCCCTAAAGTGGTTGGAACGCTTCATTTGCGAATAACTCTAAGATCAAAATGGAAAGAAGTGCGTTAGCTGTTAGTAATAAACATCTTTCGACACCGTTCTCAATCAAAGACATTTTGACCCGCAACAATACAACAATCACGGCCCGGATACATTCTGAATATCCGCGTAGAAAATCTCTCGAATCGTCAGTTGACGCTTTTCAGCCGGACGAATTAAGTATATATAAGTTGGGGCAGTTTAGTGTGCCGCGCGAAGGTAACAGTGGTAGTCCTATGTGCGATAGTAAATCGGAACCTGAGAATCACTCATTTTACTCGTGTTACGGTGAAAACAACAACGACCCCGTATACTCACCGGGTCATAATCAAAAATCCAGGGGTGATAGGGATGAGTCTGGCTGCTTCTACGGGAACGATCATTCGAAGAGCAGTGAGGATATACGGGAAGGAAATAACAATTACGAACATAGAGCGCGAGTGAAAATGTTTCTAGCCGCTAACGAAGGACGACATATGGGATATGGAAGGGATTGTCCAATTGATATGAGGTGCACTGGAAACGATTCAGGTGAGTTACGGAAAGCCGAGGTGGAGCTAGTTTATTCGAAATTTAAACCCCAAGCTTCGTAGCTAAAGTTCCTTATAAGCTTAAAACTGACTTTTGTGCTGCAACCTTTGAAAATTTTTTAGAACACAAAATCTAAGGCTAGGAGCATATTAACTACTTAACTATATATAAATGAAAAAGTTTGGCCATGGATTTTTTCATTCATAGAACGTAAATTCAACTTACTTTGACTTTGTTGCCTATAAGCGCCTATCTATTGAATTATTTCTTCCATTTTTTTTTATGGAAATGAACCCACACAACTATGCTTCCTATAAATTTGAATAAAAGCACATTCCGCTACCGTAAAATGTGCAGAACAAATGTTCCATCCCACGTGCATTCACTTAATTGATTTGCAATACGCACAAAATCTTCCACATACATTTAGTTGCGAGTATTGCCTGGATTTGCGAGCCAAAATTTAGAATTCTCCGAAAGAATATATTAGCAACAAATGAAATATTTTTATTTCTTACAGAGGTTTCATCAAATTAATCCAAAAAACGGTAGGAATTCCAATAATTAAGAATTTTCTTTTCTTAATCATGAGCTGGAGCTAATATCTTTTTTGGCTGAGTTTAAATTGCACGCTATGTTCTATTTTCGAACCAGCATTTTAAAGCAAATTTAATCCCTACTACAAAGTATCTAATCAAATGCATCTTTAAATCATGGCCTGCAGGGAAACTTGAGCAGCCACTTTGTTAAGAATTCAAACTGATCTCGTCTACTTCCCAAACAACTGCTTAAAACAAAATTCACTTAATATGCTAAAGATTCCTCAATATCTGATTCACAAAGTGATTCGATCTATGTATTTTTCAAAATGCATTTTCTTTTTTTCTGTAGGGTGAAAATGAGTCTCTTAGTATCAACTGTATGGCGCCAAGCAATAGCAACAGGCCACATTTAACTACCTACACTTCATAATACTTTTAATTTTGGATATAAATTGCTTTCGCAGTGAATGAAAACATACAATTTTTTGGAAACTAATTGTTGACTATGAAATGAGGACTAATTGAAGTTATCAATTCAACTATGGAAAAAGCTAACAGTAAATTTCTAAGAACCATAACCTTTCCGCAAGCTATTTTCTATTTTTTAATCGGTAGCACGCACTTTGCTCAAAGATCTTCAAAGCTATCGAACGTTCAATTCACTTTCCACTCCCTTCCTACCATTTATTGCGCTGTGACGCGTCTTATTAGCTTTCAGAATCATTAGCCAGTCAAAAACCTTTCAAGGAAATCACTTTTTCATGTTTGTATCCTGTCACTGACTGGCACCATTCACACTTAGGTATCTAATCTTCTTGCTTTTGTCCTTTCATTTCCAGATTGTGATTCGCCTCCACCTTCATCGTATTCCAGCCAGCAGCTTATCGACGATAATAACGCTTCGAATCGCAAAAAGAGGTCACGTGCCGCTTTTAGTCACGCTCAAGTTTTCGAGTTGGAGCGGAGATTCGCCCAACAACGCTACCTTTCGGGACCAGAACGATCGGAGTTAGCTAAAAGTCTTCGTCTCACAGAAACTCAGGTGAAAATTTGGTTTCAGAACCGTCGCTACAAAACCAAACGCAAACAAATCCAGCAGCACGAGGCAGCTCTTTTGAACGCTACAAAACGCGTTCCCGTGCAAGTGCTCGTTCGCGACGATGCCCACTACGGGCATCTATTCGGACAAGGACATTTTCCGACCGGCATCGATCCTGCACTCTTGAATATCTACCGACATCAGATACAAATGGCTTACGGAGTTCCATTACCACAAGTTCCCTTTCCATACTTCTATCCGGGCAAGATTCCCACGGCCATTCCTCCGCCCAACCAAATGCAGCCCAGTGGAGTCGATGGCGGCAAAGTGATGTCCGCGCCGCCAAGTTTTCTCTCTCACCTGAAGACGCCTTTGAATTTTTCCAAGACGGAAGAAGTGATTGCTAATCACATCGCAAGTAGTGGTCACTCGATGCGGTTTCCATTGGCCAGCCGCGAGTCCAGCCCCAATAGAAATGGTCGACGGTCGAGTAGCGAGAGCATGAATCTCAGGGAAAACATCGTCGAATGTGGAACACCGGAGGAAAGTGAAAATGTGGAAATCGATTAAGACAGCAATTCGTTGGAGTTACGAGTGGATGTTTACATTTGTATAGATATTAATTGTACAAACATAGTGAAATTGAATAGATTGGCGCTTGTGTCTAGTATGCGTTTAGTACTATGGGAGATAGACTTTAATGCAGCTTAAATTTAGGTACCACATACATATTTGATAGTGTCGTTGGTTAGAAGATAATATCGGAAAGAAATAAAGTTATTTGTATGCACTCTAGGTAATAATATCCATCGTATGTATACCAAAAATACGTAATTAATATTAAAATAAATGACAATAAGAATTTGAGCACGAAATTGTTTGTTTCTTTGTTTATCATTGGTCTATGAGTAAAGGAATTTAAATACGATGACGGCAAGCCACGGGACTGATCCTGTAATAATTACTTTTTAGAAGGTGGGTTAAATGCGCCACTGTACAAGTCTGCGAGCGAGGATAGAAGTTACTAAGGAGTTTTGAATCCCGTGGGTGTGAGTAATGTCAGATGTTCGTTCGGGGGTGCAATGATGTGACAAATGTTTTTGGATGAGCCAATGTTTAGCTAAAAATGATGTACTTTTACGCGTCCAGGTTTCCAAGTTGGGAAATCATTTTGAAGGAAATATACATTACACGTTGTCTGTACGTATCTGAATCGTAAAAAAAAGTTACGTTGACTTTACTGGATACAATTGAATGTAACGTAACTCGATCAGAATAGCTGTAAAGGGAATTCTGGAAAAAATACGCAGTCAGCTCACGTGAGCTCACGTTACTTAAAATGCAGTGAGTTCATGACAAAGAGGAAAGAGCTTATGTCTACATAGGATGATTTGAGACTGAAATTTTTCCCATTTCAAAATTCTTGGTGTACCTACACTAATAAACCCAATCTGTCCAGGCCCTGGCAATATTATTCAGCGCATTGTTTATTAGCCACGTTTTCTATGTTTAAACAAAAATACTTGAGACTGGATTTTTGTTTGTTTCTAATGTTAGTATCCTAACCAGCTCTCCATAGTGCTGCGAAAAATTGTGTTATTGGTGAAGTAAAGCTACATATACTTTAAAGAGTACCCCGAAATCGGCCAAGCTTATCTTGACCAACAGCTTGAGTAGCCAGTGGGTAGAGCACTGGCTTCTTGCGTGTGGGGTCCCTGGTTCGAATCCAGGTTCGGACGAGCGTCCGCGTACCAAGCTTTGAGTTCACCTTGTTCTGATTAGGTACCTGATTTAAATCAGGGGTAAAGTGAGTCGTAGAACTAATCACTCCACACTCGTATTCACAATGATTAAAAAAATTGTAATGAAGCTCTCTACCAGCTTCAACCCCTAGACCCGTACAAGGGTTGTCGGGGGATAACTTTACTTTTTTATCTTGACCAAAAACAGCCGAGGAAACTTGATGTATAAAGCTTTTTTTGAAATGCAATTTCACGAACGATTTACAAATATTTAAGTATTTTTAATTTAAACTTAATTTCTATCGTCAAAAAACACATTTTATACCTACTCTTACAATAATGAACAATTTCAATTTAAACGTAAGTTCTTAGGAAAGAAGGAGAAATGAAGTTTCAGAAAATGAAGTTTTATTAAAATATCTATCATGATCTCCAAAAGCAAAATCCGGTTTTCCATTTAAACACGCGTAGTATGGCGTGGAGGACTATAGTACATGGCGTGGAGGACTATAGTACATGACGTGGAGGACTATAGTACATGGCGTGGAGGACTATAGTACATGGCGTGGAGGGCTATAAGCATAGCGTCTATGGCGTGTGGCGCTATATTTTACCACAAATCGACCGAAATCGACTATGTACATGGCGCCAGAAGTCTGTAAATTATGGCGTTTTGCGCTATGTGTTTTTTCAGTGCATCTGAAGATTATCCAGGTGGCATCCAAAAAGGCCACGAGCCTTCTCAGTTCGGAGCATCTGGAGGTAGAGCACTTGATGTTAGGTGATGGAGTTCTATTAAAGAAATTCCCGAGGGATAAATGACATCAAAGATCATATCCTCTCCTATACTCAAGATGCTTGCTGACATTTATACATCTCCTCACACAGCATGGCTGCGAGTTATAATTGGAGTGCCATGAGCCATACTACATGGCTCATGGCACTATGTAATATGGCGTGTGGAGCCATAATTTCTACGCCATGTAATTATGGCGCTGGGAGCTATACTGCATGGCTCAGGGTATTATGTACATAGCGTGTGGCACCATAAATGCTGCGCCATGTAACATGGGACCACGCGCTATGTAGATTCTGACATTATGGCACTGGGAGCCATATTGCATGGCTCAGAGTACTATGTACATGGCGTATGGGGCCATAAATAATGCGCTATGTTACATGGCTCTGGGCGCTATGTGGATTTTTTTCAGTATACAATGTGCAAAGCAAAAAGTTACATTGCTTACAACCGGTGCATAAAATTATATCAAAAACATATCCTCTCCGAAGCTAAAATGAAAATGCAAACCCCATTAGCAAAAAAATGGGGTTGGTATCCTTTGAGGATTGGGGCTTATTGTGCGAAAATGCTACACCATAATATGTGATGTTGTGAAATGCTCGGGCAAATGATATCCATGCGAAGTTTGCCTCCGGCTTTATGATCGAAAATTTATAGAACCGGTTATAAATCAAACAACTGCTAAATCTTACCTTATCTCAATACATTGTTTTATTTGTAATAAGTATGGTATTCGTAATGAATTAGTTACTCAATTTATTGAAGAAATAATTTATTGAAGAAATAATTTATTGAAGAAATAAATTGTTGAAGAAATAAATTATGAAAGAAATTAAGTGTGTGATGATTCAGAAAAATATAGGAATTTAAGTATAAAGATTTGAATTTGAATTCAGGTGATTTAAATGAAAGTTGCCATCATCTCTCTTATTATAAAAAATATGCTTCTACTAGATAATTATAGGGTATAATCAAATAAGTTAGAATAAGTTGTCAGTAGATAATTAAATGTCATTGCAGACTTTCGTATCGTATCTTTTCGATTAAAAATACAGAAGTATTTTTATCGACAAATTAGAAAAATTCCAAATGATTTTTCATAGCAATTAATAAATTTTGAACAGTATCGGTCAATTTTGCGGAAAGATTTCTAAAACAGCGTCCCATATATTGAAGTAGTTAAGTGTACTGTGTAAAAAATAATAATATAATCTACATTAAATTGTATGTTTTTTTGTTTAATTATAAAGCAAAGATTTAAAACATGGTAGCCATGATGATTATGATGATATGTATTGACTATTAATCTACTTCGATTCATAATAAATAGTTGCTAATTATACCGATTTAGTTGCATAATATTCTTTTGTACAACTAAACTAAATGTTTTCCAATCATTTGATCTTGTTCATCATTATATATCAAATTTAAAAAAAAATTAAATGTTTTATTTTATCAAAACGTTAGCATTCAAACAAATTTAATTAATTTAAACTTTTGCTCAATTTATTCTAATCGAGACTATGCACAAAATCAGTAAAATCTGTTGTGATAGGTATTTTAGTGGAATTGAAAACAAAAACGTTTTTACGCGATAAAGGTTAAATTTTACTAGCTTTCACTTCATTCAAATTGGTATGACTGACTTTTCGACAGAATAGGATATTTTATTCTAAGTTTTTCTGAAAGAAACAAACATTTTCTTAAGATACGGACTAAAAGTAATCAATTTCTGCGGTGTTGAACAATACTGTTTTGAAGTAATATTTATTGAAAAATATTTCTTAAAAAACATATGTTTGTCCTGACAATTTGAGTCATATCTAGGTTATTTTGTTTGTATGATTTTTCGCCTTCAAATCACATTTTAAAAACCGTATTGATGTCGCTGACTATAAGAAGTGAGATTTGAGAAACTTCGTAACACAACAACGAATAGCTTCGTTACACAACAACATGTATTTGTTGGTGCCTATCACACAAATTCAATGGCGTACGCATGAGGAAGCCCAGAGTGAAATGGGTGAAAAATTAAAAAAAATTAAATAATTTAAAAGTTTGCCCTTGTTTGTTCTGCCGAATTTAAGTGTTTACGATAACGTTGAATTCCAATATCGAATTCCAATAGATAACGTTGAATTCCAATAACTCTTCCACAAGCATAATTTTAAAGAGCAGCGGGATCATGGTAAAGTAACTATAGAAACCTATTGCAATCAAATGATAGCCTCGGATATAAAATCTAGTTTATTACTTCCAAACATTATCGTCCCTATCTAGGCTGCGCCCATTGTGGGCTCGAGCATTTATGCTACGTGTTATACACTTTCTACGCTTATATCTTAGATGATATCCAAAACATCAATTTTTGAGCAGAAATCGATTTCAACGTCTTCATCGACTACTTCATTGGCTCTCATAAATAAATAATTATTTTATTTTAAAATTTCTTGTGCTTCTGTCGTGAGATAATGATCCAAAGAAACAAATCGGCACAGCATTGGTTAACATCATAATGCTATGGAGATTTCAGTTACTGTACTGTGGCTGTAAATATATTTATCCACACATTCACCATGGCTGCAAATACATTTATAAAACCCAAGTAGACCTTAAAGGACAGCTGGTTGAAAACACAATGGAAACTAGATTAACAAGTATACTTATATATGTAGGTAATGAATTGAAATTCTAAATATATAATCTAGCTATTTTCAAGTTTTGCCAATTCACCGGAACGATATCTTGTCTTTTTTTCATTTCATTGAAACGTTTAGCGAAAACAAGAAAAATCGATTCCATTACACTCTAATCCGTTTTTTCCAATCAATATCCTGACCTATGGTACAACACTCACGAGTCAAATGCTTCAAGATTTTTTTAATCAATTTCAACCTCATCGTGATATTTCTAGTCAAATTTCTACAAACATGCACCCGCACTCGTTCCGCACAAAAAACAATTGGCTCTAACTCTTCCACAATTTGCTTGAAATACCATGTATTCAAAGCACTTTGGCCGCACTTATGAGGGCTTAGGTGATTTATTACATTTATCTGGTTACGTAAAACTACGACTTGTGCAATAAATATTCCTGCTAGAGCTTGTGTCCGTATTATCGGATACGTTAATTCACGTACTCAATTTCAAGCAAAGTACTTGAGATGGTATAGAAAATCTCAAGGAATTACTTATTGCATTATAACCATTCCCACATGACCACACATTAGCCATCGGCTTGCGGCTACTAGCTTCAGTGAAGTCTGAGGCAGCAGACGAATCAGCAGTCGGTTAATTGGCCAAATCCAGACACTTATTGCTGGTAGTATGTTTTTGAGTTTCTTCATGTAAACATTGTTGACCTGTGGCACCAGCGACCATTCAAGAGCACGGGATATCCTGTAGCTTAAGGGTATCGCAGACAATTTGAAAAGAGCCTGTTGAAAACATGGAGCTAATTGGCGAGAGAATCGCAATATTCAACGAGAAATATAGAAATCATAGCCCTCCCTTATATTCAAGTAGCCGACCACCTCTAGCTTCGGACAGCGTGTTACTTATTGTCGCGACATAATTCTCGATGTCTTCTCGAAACAATTGAGAGAGTACTAATGACCATAAACATTGGCCAAATGATAGTCAAATAAAAAACGAATGGCATTCCTGTTTGACACTTAGCATGCCGCAGCGCCTTGTGTCGTCTCAAGTGGCCATCTCCCATCTGATGTAACGTAGCGAATGCAAAGTGTGTTGAGGCTCAAGAGGGACCACACAATGATTAGTGCAAATCTCCAATCGACATGCCTTGGGATAAAGCCCAGTTGAAGGCACTTAAAATTCGATCGGCACAAATATATCGCTGTAACTAATTGCCAATAGATCTGATTGTTTCTGACCCATATTTTGGAGCAAGTATCAGATCTGAAGTGTATCCAGGCTTCTTGCTTAAGGACTATTATGTTGCCGTTCGTCAGAAGCGATTAATTAAAATCGCTCGGATTTCGAAACAACATTGACTTGGCCAAAAGCAGTGCAGAGGCAATCGCTCAAGTGGTAACATCATCTTAACTGCAAAGAGCTCTCTTAAGCGAATCAGATTTTATGTTCCGTCATTATCAAAATCATCATTGGATCTCTTATAAGCAACTGTAAGTCATTCGTTTTTACAACATGCTTCGAGCTCCGATTCGCAATGTCGGATTTAATGCTTAATAAACATCGCGCTCTAGCCTTTTTTCAGCTCGAAGATTTGTTTATTTTTGATTTGGAATACTTTCATGATGGACAGACCATGATGTTCAATGCTATTTCGTTTATTACTTTGAGGAATAAGTGGGTACGAGGGAAATGAGCGAAATGATCTAATTTTTTGGCTGTATAGACCCATTTATTTTTCCACAGCACAGCTAGAGCTGCCATGGTACAAAGCTATTCGGTGAAGAGTTTAAGTGGCAATGTTGTTTGTAATAATTACTCATGGAAAACTAAAACGATGAGTAGAAAATGTGCATGAATCAATATGAGCCGGTGAATATTGGGCAGAATGAAATTGGCGAAGTGAGTTTTTAGAGAATGATCAAATGTCATAAAAGTTACCATCGAGTAACAAAAAATCGTTGATTCGTTCTCATTTTATTCGCAGCTCACATCTAACACTATTTTAGCACATCTCGTATTTACAATTGATAGCCTTTATCGACTATGAGTTACTTCATAAATAAGATGCGATTGCCGTAAAATGTGCCGCAAGTGAAAGGAAAATGTCTATAAACACAATTTCAATTATAGACCTGTAGACATTTCTCAGCTAGTACGTGCGCCACATGTGCGGCATGTACATTCCAAATCAAGTTGTAGATGATCTTGATCACAATTAGAAAGAGTTTCGATCGCGCACATTGAATCCAAACACACTTCCTCCACTTTTTCATTCGCTATCACTCGGTTTTGATCTCATCGTTTTGCTGGCATAAATATTTGTGATATGTTTTTGCCTAAACAAAGTGTGGCAATCAGCAGGATGAACTATTCACTCTCGAGATGTGTGGCGCACAATTTCTGAAAAATAATTTCTTTAAAGCCACAGACTGTGTTGACTGTGTGGTCTACGTTCGAATCGGTACAAACGAAAATCAATCTGTAATTGCGGGGGAATATGCCAAGGCGAGTTGGAGTAATCAAAGAAATTAATTTCAAATTTCGGCGAAACTATCTAAATGGATTATTTGGAGGCTATATGAGCTCGAAATGGTAGCCAAAAGCTTTGACAAATACCGTATGCTTTTTGGATAAATTTTCATTTTTATATGTGACCGTCAGAGAGTTTTGTGAATTCAATTACCATTATAGGATAATAACGTGCTCAGCATTGAGTCAAAAGGAGTGGACAACTAAACGATTCAGATTTGAGTAGATACTGAACGGTGGCTTCCATCGAGTGATGTAAACTCAAGCATTCGCCGTAAATAAACAAGCCCTGAAAAAACTGCACTGCGGATGAATTGACGATTCGAGTCGAGCTGTGTTATTTTCAAGATCCTTCTCAAAACAACTACGAGCTCTAGAGCAATAAACAACAGAAAATATTAACTGCGTGGAGTGTACATTTGATCATTTGTATAATTGAGGAGAGCTGGTGCTGAAATTCGCACGGGCAAATGAATAGGGTTGGGTGTTGCGTGAGCTAAGCTAGGCCCTTTATAAAGAAAAATAGGAAAAAATATCGTGTACTGATATCATGCGAAAGCTCTTCTTTTTGTTTGAAATTTTTTTTTTTGAGTTGGAGAACACTTCATGAAAAGTACCTACAATTAGCGTGTCGAAAAAGTGGTGTACATATAGATGGTATCGATGTATTTAATTGTCGTGTGTAGCGACATTTGTAAACTTGAAAAACTCTACCCATGGTAATTAAGTAGATCTTCACATGCAATATTTTTTATTCGTATTATAGCTCATCTTTAAAAATAACTACCGTAATTGATGTTTATAAGAAAGGAAATTCAACGACAGGTTAGATGTTTGATATTAGATTATGTATGGGCGAAATACAGTGGCTCAATAAAGAACTACTACCTACTTACACATTCCAAGAGAAAAAAAACTTCCCAAGAGGATGCTTCAAAGAAAAAAAATATGTTTTGATAAAAAAAAAATATGTTTTGTTTACTTAAGAAAAACAGAAACACCTATAGCAAAACTCAATTTCGTGACAATGAAAAATACAAAAAGTGAAAATATAGCTAAAATCTATTTCGAAAAATAGCTCTGCCAGATGATAACCCTCTTTCTCTTTCTGCGCTTAATAGGGGATTTCACGGTTTTTAACTACTTGACCATTTTAATCCACTAAGTGAAGCAAGTTGAAGCCGTACATATTTTACGTGGATGAAATTGTGAGTTTAAAATTTAAAAAACTTGAAAACATGGCCAAAATAAAATATTACAAAGAGGGAAAATAAGCTCGTGATATAAAGGAAATAGTATATAGGTTACTCTCTACATTGGTTGACACTATTAGACGTTTTTAGTCAACAAATTTAGTGGAAAATATGCCAAAAAGTGGTAGATCTATGTATAGTGTTTTCAACGTCTGACTAGAAAAAGATTGTACTACAGGCTAATTAAAACCCGCAAATAAGTGCATTTATGCTAGCCAAAGATGTATCAGAACATCTCAATAAATAAAAAAATAAAAAAAAGAGAATACCGTAAAAACCAACCCGTTCGTGAAAAAGCTAAAAAAAAAAAAACTTAATATTTTTCGTTTTTGAGTACGCATAAGAAATTATTATAATAGATTATACGCATAAGAAAGCAAATTTAATTAGTTCCGCTCAGCTAGTCAGTCCTATGCCTGCAAAAAATTTAACGCTACTTGCTTGCAACGTAGCTTTCAGAACCAATGATTTGAAGTAAAAGTTCCATTCTTCATTATGAAAAGATGAAAGGGCCATTACGAAATCTCGGTGCGAAAAAAAATATTAATTAAGGTGAAAGATCACGAAAATCAGTATTTTTTATGCGACCTTTCGTATATCAAGTTCGATCACCATAAAATTCTGCACAAAATCTTCAAAAAAAATTACTTGAAACTAATAATTCTTGAGCTTGAGAAAACTTCGACTTTTTGCATCACTAATCATAGATGACGATAGTCGATTTTGTGTATATCGTCGATGTTTTCTTAGATTCATATCTCGAGAACTTTAAGTCCCCCGTAAATTTCGTGCATGAAACTTTTCGGCACATTTGTGTGCTAGGCAATTTTGGTGCCACAAAAATTAGTGTGAAACCAACAAGCGACGAAATATTTAAGAAAAAATAATTTTCACGACCTTTCATATTTAATAACTGTTGTTCTGCACACGACTTCGTAAAAGATATTCCACATTAAGTTGCTCATCTTACAATAAACATAATTCCATTCAAAATCTTTCACTTGGATG
Organism: Nemotelus nigrinus; assembly: GCA_947369275.1. Classification (NCBI taxonomy): domain Eukaryota; kingdom Metazoa; phylum Arthropoda; class Insecta; order Diptera; family Stratiomyidae; genus Nemotelus; species Nemotelus nigrinus. The sequence goes on along the minus strand of OX376374.1, from coordinate 25,399,481 downwards.
TATTTGGTAGAACTGTTCTTATTATCTAGAATAACTGGGCTAAGTGGGCACTAAACCACTAATTTGCCGCACACATACAAAAAATGGCTTGCAAGAGCAGATGGTAAGTTAATTTAATATAACTTTCTCTTAAAATTTTCGGTGTAATCTTTCTTGTTCCCCGATGTAATCGTACACAAATTTCAAATTTCGCAACTTCGGCAGTGAATTTTTGTTACTGTCAAATGGTAACTAAGCTCGTGATGTCCTTGTAGCTATCAAGTTTTCAATCCTCTTAAAGTTTATTAATAGCCCATTTATCAATTCCTTTGACTGTATTACTGTCCAAGGACGCTCAGGTATTAGTTATCTCATTGTTTCTATAATGAGTTATTGAATCATTCCATCCCAGCAAACAATTTAGTGAGCGTTTGCTAAAAACGATTGTTTCTCGATAATCGGCAGACATATCCCTCATATGAAACCTAGCATATTCGTAAAGCGATAAGCAAGCAAGCAATGTACCCTATTGCCTATGCGGCTGAGTAACAGGCAACATTACCTAGATTTTTTTCCCTAGTTTCTTGGTCACGATATGCCAAACAATATTTCAGTTTAATTTGACTGTGCTGAAAAGAGTTTTTATGCTACTATGTTTTATGTCCATCTTAAGCAGCATATATAGTTTCATTCTTCCAGTGTTTCAAATTTACTCTACTATGAGTAAATAATTTTAGCTCATTTTCAATTCGCAAAAGCTAACATATTTGAAATTGTTATAACTATCGCTAATAATTCATAAAAGTATCACTTTTAACGAGTAAAAGGTGATATATACTCGCTAAAACCACATTTTTTCTAACTCTTTAACGAATCATTAAAAATGAATTGTTTCGGATGGCCAGTGTAGTAGGACCAATGAATCGTTTTCGATTCATTTGCGAGCTCGTTAACGACAAAAAAATTCGTAAAATATGACTCTTTTATGAATTAATTACGATGCATTTTCTTTGCTGCGATGGCATGACACATCCATTGGTACTCTACTCCTAACTTTCTTGGAGTAACATCCTATCCTTTGCCAGTCCCTACCACACTCAGAAATTTTATGCGCAACAGCTCAATCATATCCTCAACCACCTTAATAGGATCATTGACCTAATATTTTCGAACATATCTGCTTGACCTTTATTTTCTAGCATATTGCAAAATCCTATTGGTGGCAACATCCTATCAGAATTTGTAACTAATGATTGTGTCGACTATTTTTAAGACACTATTGAATCTATGTTACCTATATTTATACCTATCACTTATTATCGGAATCAAAAATACAACCTCTTGATTAAGAAATCCAACGTTCTTCTTAGTTGAAGGCCTTGAAGCTACATTCATAGCTGACATAAAGCTTCATAGTAAAAATGCGCATCATTCTTAGATTACAAACATGGAAAATGAAAATCCTTGCAGCAACTCACCATAAAGAGCTGCGAATAATCATTAGCTTTCTTTCAATATCCATTATATATAAAGAGATCAAGTTTTTACTTTCGCTTATATGAGTTGTGATCTGTTTGCTCAGTACTTTGCCTCGTTACAATCTATAGACTCCTTAGTTTCTCCTTCTCCTGAGCTCTCTGGCATCATTATTAAGAAGCCAAATGACAATTCCCTTCCCACTGGAAAGAGGTAGTAATTCATCCAATATTGAGCTCAAATGATGTGATCTCTGCAAATAATTCTCACAATACTTTACGAAAATCTTTGAATGAATTCTGCATGACTTCATCATGAACGAATACGGGCATCTCAAACAAAACGGGTTCCTCCCGAGTCACTCAACATCAACCAATTTTGTATACTTTACGAATTTCGTTACTAAAACTCTCAAGTCTAACCTTCATACTCACGCTATGTCCAGATTTCGCCGAAGTCTTTGATGATGTCGATCACAACCTTTGCATTGCAATCGCATTGATATGATTTCTCTTCACGCACTATCAAATAAATAGAATCATACCTATATAATTGATCTTTTTATGTTCGGTATGTTTCCTTTATAATCCACGCTTTTGAGATCAGAAGTGGAGTTCCACAAGGTTCTATCTTGGCTCCGCTCTTCTTTCTTCTTCATGTGAATGCCTTGGCTCCGTTTGCCTCCAATGATTTCAACTTCTTCGTGGCTGTAATTTTTTGTGAAAACTGTAGACTTCTTCAATTCAATCTTACAAATCTCCGAAAATCTATAAAACTCAAGCTACTGTCATTAGCTGCTCATTGAATACCCATCTGCTGTCGTCTCTCGCCTCGATCAAGTGCATTCGATTTCGTTCGATATTAAGCTCAAATTAGACCTTCATATATCGGACCTAAAAATTGGCAGGCTTTATCCTAAAATCATCGCAAACATTCGAACCCATGCAACCGTGTTTACTTTTGTATGTGTTTATTTTTGTCTGTCAGCCGTTGCATATTAGTGTTGGGCCAATATAGCAATTATAAATATTTTTTCACAATGAATGAAAAATCACCGGTAGTAGCAGTGAGAATATTCAAAATCACAGCGAGTGGAATGGAAAAAATTACCAAGAACGAAATCATAAAAAAATCACAGTGAAAAATAACAAATCATCTCTATTACAGTGATTTTGATGGCTATGATTTTGTTTGCTATCATTTCGCTTGAGGATCATTACGCTATCATTTATAAGCATAAACGTTCTATCTACATTTTAGTACTTTCGAGATTTTCAATAATTTGTGTTTTAATTTTTACTGGAAATATATGGAGAGTGCATTTTTCAATATTAATTTTAACATACTTCTAAAAAAGATAGGTTTTTAAAATGTTGTACAATGATGTATAGAGTATGTAGTATTTGGACCCCGTGTTAAGCCAAAAATGAGAAAAATGCAGATAGAACGTCTATGCTTAGTAGGGCAGTATTATATTCTATCATTATCGAGCACATAGTTTCCCTACCCGCAGTACAGATACATTAATGTGATTATTTTGAATGTAGGAGGTCAATCTAGTTTCAGAGAATACAATTTCGCTAAATATAAGTCATTTTTCCTTTGAAATAAATCTTAAAGTGTTGCTCTTTTTTATAAATCGTTGGAAATCAGAGGCGGCAAAATTGAGCGTACCATCGGGAACTCACTAAGCCCGTCAACGATATATCAACACCCGCGGACGTTGAAACATCGTGTAGCACTGGGAGCCTGATAATAGAAATTCGATTTTTCGCTTACGCTATAGCTGCAACTCGATTTTGGAATTGGAAAGTCTACCTCCCATTTTTCCACTAACCTGAACTGATTCTAGAAAAATAAAAAATGTTTTCTACTTCGTTCCTCTCTCCATCACTCATTCAAAAAGCTCGGTAATCTGCAACGAAATTTCCTCAAGATATTTTAGTATTGTATTTCACAGACAACTGTGTATTGGCATAAGAGAAAGAACCTTTTTCATTATGCACTTATCGTCATGACTTGTGTCCAGAGAAAAGTTTAGAAAAAACTCTGGTTCACGTTCATCATTAACTTTTTTTGAGGAGTGATAGTCAATTTACCTTTAACTTAACAAGGTTCGCTGACCATCGTACAGCCTTCGCGAATCGCAGCTTAACGCAGACATTTCGGAACCTATTTTTCAAACATTTCATTGCATTGCAACATGATTGATTTGAGAGTTATTCAATTAAATTTTTTGCTAATCTTTCAAAAGGTGAATCTTATATCTGTCAATAACTATGCGGGTTTGCTTATTTTTGTTGTTGATTGTTTTATACTGATTTTTAATTAAATTGGGTGTCATGGTTATTCGTTCTTATTATTCTTCAAATCCTGAAAATCTTTTTAGTGAATTTCAAGACGAAACTTCTTACACTATCATGAGTGTGTAGAGTTTTCAATTTCGAATCTACTACACTTGGAACATTTACCACTTTTTTATCGAAGTAAATTATGTGAAAAGTGTAGTGCAAAGATTCAAGCGCCATACAACCTCTTCAATAATTTTAATGTGTGTTTTCTATCAATTAACACTAGAACGTCACTAATGATTACTGATCGTTTTTGAAGTGCTTCTACCCGGTCCGAAGTCAATTTGTAGAGCTACTATTCGTATATTGGACACTTTTAAGTAGCAGATTATGATCTGTGTTTACATTTTGTCGAAAGGCGAACTAAAAACATACATTACGCAATTGAAAGAGAAAATATCGTTGTAAATTGAGTAGTTAGTGTATAAATGCTCCACTTAAAATGTTTAAGTAGACGTGACACTAGTACGTCGATAAAACTCAACTCAGCTCAAAGAATCTAAGCACTAGTGTTCCTTCAGTGTGTATTTCGATTTGCCGCTTTCAAAAGCCGAGAAACAAGTACGTAAGATCTATATTTCATCAGAAGATAGCACGCCTAAGGAGCTTGTGAAAGTTAGAAGCTACTTAAGCGACTCACTTGGACTCAAGGTCTTTGAACCTCCAGAAGATGATTGTTATTATAATTGACGAGGACGTAGGAAAACACCGAGCTATATGAGAATGAGAGTATCGAAATTTCCTATTGAAATAAAACTTGAAAACTTTAAATTTTTTTTTAATTATTTTAAAGAGCCACTCGAAAAAAATAGGTGCAACGTGATTTCGTTACGAATAGTAAAGCGAAAAGTTAGGGCAGCAATCTGCATGGCATGTATAAGCCAGATCAATTTACTAGGTTCGTAAACAATACTCAAAAAACTTACATTGAGCTTCTTTTCAAGGTTTAATGTAAAATTCCGCCAAACGCACTTGTCTGTACCTTATTCATGAAAGTCGTGTACATGAACCAAATTTGAAATTTGTCTAAGATGTGATAAAAACTCCCAAAAATCAGATCGTACAGACTTGCTTAATCACCAAAATCATAAAAAATCGGTTTATTATAAATAAGATTGGTTAGCCTAAATTCGAGGCGCCCAAGTTGCTTACGCAAGCTTTCACTAAGTTATTCAGAGTAGACATAAAACACTCAAACCAAATATTTACAAATCCCATATGCATTATGAAGATAACATTTCAACATCATCAAAATTTTGCTGCAGCGTCACATTGTCATTAAAATTGCCCCCACAAATTTCACGAAACTCTTGCTTGCCTGCTATACAAACAGCCATCTATCCGCAAGCTTACATTCCACTGTTGTTGATCACCTCCTTAATTTCAAAAGCCATTAGCTCTAAGATGGCATTTAATTAGTCTGAGATGGTCAACCCCAAGACATGATTTTAGTTTATACTCACTCCATTTTCCTCATAAAATCTTATTAAATTTCCAAGTTAATTTTCCAGCATAGTACAGCACACTCTTCATGAAATGTGTAAAAGATAGATAATAAAATCGTGAAGTGAACTTAAGCCAGAAACCAACCGATTCGGTGAAACATGTGCTCAACAGATCCTCAGCGTCAGGCTCCGCCAGCGTCGTTTATACGACGATCACCTCAATGCAATAAAGTCCAAGTCCACGAAAAATGAATAAATACAAAAATTCAGAAACAATCCAAACAACATTTCAGAATAGGTGTCTGCCTCGTCCATACATAAATGCTGGGATGCGATCGGAGTGAACAGATTGCTGAGGCTGAGTTTGAGGACCGAGCTGAAAGACTCTTGGACTGTCGGCAATTTGGGCGAAGGAGTGCTCCAGTCTTTGAGTATTTTTGTCTCTTCTTTGTTTTCCTAGCCAGAGCTGGCACTTTCGACAAAGAACGATATCTTGACATTGTGTTTAGGGAGCAAGGAAAGTGTTTGTTTGCATAAAGTTTATTCCAAAGGAAATTATTCCTAGGAATTCCAATATAGTCTTCAACGAATGGTTCCGCAACAAATACGCTTTTAAAATATATAGTTTCAGTCAAAACACAGTCATATTATATATTTTAATCTGTTCAGGTAATTATTGCACATTAACGCAAGTATACTCTTTGTGTTCTTCTGTTCAATGTATCTGGAAGTGCGTAAGTTGTATGATTTCATTCAGAACCATGACCAGGTGAAAACTTCAAAGCAACACTTTACGATTCATGTACCTAGTTACGGATGAAAGTGGTAAGGCGGCTGACTTTCATTGAGTTTCAAAAATACAAATGATGAGCTCTCATCTGGCAGTCAATATAACATTTGATTGTATTTTCTGGATTCGTGTTCACCTTATGTAATGGATCATTAAAAAAAACTGTAAAAAATGTTTTCGGAATCCTTAAGGCCAGTCTGCCTTCACATTGCCTCATTGGCCCACACAATTCAGTTTCAGTCAACACTTTTGGTATTTTTCCAGCACATTCTTTGCACAAAACCAATAAATCGATCGGAATCGGACACTATGCGCCAGTCCCCACCAACAAGCGAATCGAAATCAAAATTTTCTTTCAATTGATTACTCGCTCCTCGGAAAATCTGTTTATTTTTCTTCCTCGCATTCGATTATCATTCTAACAAGATTCGTTGAGTTGTTCGGAACTTTCTGATTATTTTGAAATGGTCATCAGTTTATTACTAGTAGAATTTTGTTATTGTTTGAGTTTAATCGAAGTTTCGACGCTGACGCCGATTGTCCTTAGTTGATTTATTAATCGTCGGACGGAGCTGATTCTGGCTGGTGTTTATGCTCGCGCACGTATGTAACCTCGATTCGAATTATCATTGATGGATTGGAAACGTGTTACACAGCATCATTTCGAATTGGAAAACAAACACAAATTAAATACATTTACAGCAAGACGATCGAGCCAGTGAATCTCGACTTGTACGGAGTGCGGTAACACATGCGCATAAGATGTAGATATCAAGTTGGAAGATTGAGCTTATTTTGATCGATTTAGATCAAAAATGTGATAAAATCGATTACGTTGTAGCATTTCGCAACATGGTCGGAAGAAAAACGCCGTTCATGGCGAAGTACTAGCACGGCTCATTAAAATATAGCGTTCTTGAACAATACACGGAGTTTTGTCGTCTGTATAAAACACCACAAGTCAATACTGACACATGTATGTTGGTAGATACTATGCAATTTCAGCCAAACCAGAGACACGTGAAATGCGAACATAATCTCAATTCGCAAATGTGGCAATAATAGCTCTGTGCGGCAATTTGACTCCTGTATCTCGCACGAATGTGTAGACTTTTGAAAACAGACAAATATAACAGAAATCATACAACAAACATTTCAACTTTTCCGACCGCATTCAATATCCTGGCTCCAAAGCACTCTACCTACTTAACTGTAATGAATTCTTGGCATTTGCTCCAAAAACAATATTTTGCTTTTTATTTTCATTCATTGGAAACTCATTGAGCGTCATGTTCGATAACATTTCAAAACTCATCATTTCTCGTGGAGAATTTTAAGTAATGGCCTGAAGATTCGGCCGGATATTAGAGGATTGTTAAAACAAGTTCAACTCTAAACACATCGCCACTAAAGCATGTACTTCAACATTGAAATTCGTTTACATTGTGCGATATTCGACGAGGCACAGAAAGTGTTGGAATTGAAGTGACTTTAAATCACAGATGTGTTTTGAACCATCAACAATCCTGTGCATCACATAATGACACACAGTGCACTACACCTTGGAGTAATAGGATGAACTTTAGTCGAATGCTAAAAGCGATTCTTAAAAAACACTTGTTTATTTGTGTTGAGAACATTAAATTAGGGTTAAACACCCCGAAGTTCATGTTATAGTTTTTCGGAAGATTGATGCGCGGAGTATTGTTTAAAGGCGGTGTTCGAAATTTGAAAAAAGTATCATATTTCACTAGTGGCTATAATGAAACCGATAAAGTAAGTCTAGACGAAATTATCTATGTTATTACTGCTTTTGTGATGGGCTGAGTTACATCGAAATTGATTTTTACCCTCTGGACTTACTTCATTGTTGATAAATTTGTGTGTGAGCGGTGTGTTGATTGAAATTATACCACCAATAATGAATTGGCATAATAATATGCACTTTGTTACGTTGATGTTTGTGCTCTATATAGACGTAAAGGCATATTCTTCAATACTCCGTTTTCATCAATTTCTGTTAAACTCTATCGTAATCTTTCGAAAGGCTAACATCAACATAACTACAGCATAGTGTGGCGCTTGTCTTGCTCGTGAGGGGATTCAGTTCAAACTCCTAATATAAACACTCAGAAAAATTTAATCACTTAACATTTTTTTAGAATCATTTTAAATCAAAAGTTGAAACACTTTTAAATCAAAAGGGAATCTTATTTGAATTCCACTTTATTATAAAAAATTTATTTTCAAATCAAAATGTTTCATCATTGAATGAAAAATAAAACATTAAAACAAACAAGAATCACTTTGATACAGCGTTGACTCACTTTGATACAGCGTTATTGAAATGAAGTGAGATTATTTGAATTAAAAAGAAACGTATATGGCGCCAAATCATATGTGACAATTTTTGAATCAAAAATGAGCGAGAAGGACGTGCGCTGTATCCGAGTGTCAAATGCTCTTAAGAAGTTATTTGAAGCGCAAAGCGAAGAAATTCTGCTACTTATGAAAAGTTCACGTGTAGGATTAGTTACTTTTTGGATAAGCGGGTGAAATTTCAGACGAAAATGTAACTATTATATGATTTGCTGGGTACGAAGGGGAATGAGATAAAAGTAATTTGAAAAATCCACCAATCATAAACTGGGAGTCTCATAAATTTAGTCTTCGTCCAAAATCGAAATTGTTTCATTTTTAAATCAAAAAATTATATATAATTTCACCATTCCACATCAAAATTCGATTTTTTCGCAATTTCCCACCATTTCATATTGTGTGGACTATTTTCATTGCTCAACGAGATCTAAAAATCCCTTTGAATTCAAAATCCCTACAATTTCCTATAAGAAATAAAACATTCCCACAGTTCAGCGCCATTTTGAAATCAAGAACTGTCAAAATATTGCCAGGCAGATTGCCGAGCAAATTGCATACCATATTGCCTACCATTTATGGCAGACCATAAAATATTGCATACCATAGGCTGCCTCCACTGGCAATTTCAAATTTCATACCATGGGAAATTGCTAGTGGAGGCAGCCTGTAAAGAAGTTCGAACTGCTCGTATGGCTGAAAGAGCTCCCAAAAATCTCACTTTTGAAGTTGAAGAAGAAACATTGCATGCGATGGGGATCTCTGATTAAAAAAATCGAAGTATAACATACCATTAAATGACTCAGACTGCCCGAAACGAGACTCCAAACTTTAAACGCGTTTTTCTCGAAACTACTTTTTTCGAAACGGTTGACACGATATCTCTAGTTGGAACGGACCGATTTACGTGAAATTTTGCACAAACCCTCTTAACACTATTAAATTTGATCTGACGTAGGAATTTTCGAAAAAAAATTTCTACTATTTACTAAAACTTTCCAAAGTTGAAAAAATGAGGCAAAAAACGACTTTTTTTACATGAAGAAAAAAAGTATTTTCAAATCGCCTACGTCAGACAAATTCTACATTCTTCTTATTACAGAATTCACCAAAAATGTATGTTTCAGACCACCAGAAAGATTAGAATCATGTAAACCATGAGACAAGTTTTTTTTTGAGCCTTCACTTCCCCGGCCTGTATCTAAATCAGTTTTTTTAGTACATTTTCATACTTTTAAAATGCTAATAAAAAACTGATCAAAAAATAGATACCAAAAATATTTCTGGTTTTTTTTTATTGCGTCCGTAAAATCACCTCAAAATCGATCCTCTAGACCAGAATACTGCCTTAAGTGTGATCGCCCCGCCATAAATATCTCAATGAGGCAGTAGAATACGTTCAGCGTAGGGTTACTCGCTCATTGTTGTTTAAATTCAACATCCCTTAAGCCTGAATTACATTGAAATGCAGTGTAGTGCAGTGCAGTCCAGCGCGGTGCCGAAGTAGTGCACGCATTGCGAAGCACATTGAAAACAGTGCAGTGTTCTGGCAATGAAAGTCAAATTAATTTGTGGAGGGGTGATATTTAGATTTTCTGCATCTGTTTTTCGTCCATTTACAATTTAATGCCTGGAACGGAATTTCCGCCTCAATTTAAATGGTTTTTGCCCGGTCAACTACTCTCAAACGAATGTCAGCTGATGCAGTCTGCAGTGTTTTTAGGAATTAGCCTAAACGGTGCAGTGCAGTCCTCTGCACTGCACTGCAGTTAATGTGAATTGCCACATGCAATTACATGAGTTCTAAATTTCAGTGTACTGCACTGCATGCCAATGTAATTCAGGCTTTACTGTGGATATAGTGATCGCCTTTCCTTATTCCAAATTTCTTCATTAGATTTCCGACGAGTGTTCCTTGACGAGTGCTTGCTCTTCAAGCTACTCAATTGCCCTATGCTCTCCGATCTTGGCTATAAGCTGTGCTTACGTAGTGTCAATCGAACAGATAGATCTTCATTAATGTTTTCCCTTCCATTCGCGCGGTCTGAAGTTTATTTCAACTCGCCGTTAGTGCATATCCCCAGGAAACACAACGATCTTCAGCTTGGTGCTTTTTCGCTAACGTTCTCTCAATTTAAGTCTCAAATTAAAGATTCAATTCGTAAAGCCCCTTATAATGTTTGATTATTTTATCATTATTGCACTTTCTTTCATGTTAACTTATGTAATGCTTTAATTTTCTGAAGTTTGAAATATGTACAAACTCAATATTTTCCATCAGCTGTTAATTTTTTTAATCTTTTATAGTTCTTTTTGAGTACTATTTCTATTTTTGTAACTGGGCACTAGCCTGTTAAAATAGATTGTTAAATAAATAAATAAATAAATCTATATAACATTGTCTAATCGTTGATATGAAAAATGCAGCTAGAGGAGTAGTATGATAGCATATAATATATAAAGAGTAACTCTAACAGGGAGACAAGTGAAGGTGTGAAAATTATAGAAGCATCACTTTATTGAGCACATCATATAAAGTGCTGTCCAAAATCATAGAGAGGAATGAAAACTCAAGCCCTACTATGGAAATATTATCAAAGAATATCGGGGTGGCTTTCCAAATATTGTCAGTAAAACAAATGCTCGAAAAGAGCACCAACTATCAAAATAATGCTTGACTTTTGGGTCCTAACAAAACTTGTCCGCATGGTCAAGGTCGCAATGCTGAACACAAAGCCCCAGAATAAGGTAAACGGTGGTATGACGAACAACTTCAAAAGATAATCTTATTTAAAACAAGGTGATAAACTTGCCCCATGCTCTTCAGTATTCTGCCTTGCTTAGCATAAACGTTCTATCCACATTTTCCGCATTTTCAAAAGATTCAAAAAACTACATACTCTATTACATCATTCTGCAAAATATGAAAACCTATCTTTTATGGAAGAATGTTAAAATCAATAATGAAAAATCACCCCATCTACAAAACACCTCGCATTGCTCAGCATAAACGTTCTATCTACAGTAGATAGAACGTTTATGCTGAACAATGCGTAGATAGAACGTTATCACAAAAATTTGCATGTTATCACAAAAAAGTCCTATCTGGTTAAAACCTATCTCCATAGCTATTTTCAACTTGAAAATTTTTACTTGAGATGTATCTCACGTAAACTTATTTGTATGTCCGCAGCATTTAGAAAAACACAAAACATTGAATATCTCGAAAGTGATAAAATGTACACTAAAAAAAATTCTGGTTGAATTTTACCCTTATAATAGTAGGAAACTGGTTTCCTACTATTAAAAATGTAGATTTACAAAAGTGCGTAAAAATAATATTTTTTTTACGACCAAATGGTGTAATTTTATCCTAAATAATGATGCAATTTTATGGCTTTGGCGCAAAGGTGAATAGCAAACTAGTAAATTTACACTCTTTTTGCTTCAATTTACAAAAAGCTGTGTATTATTCAGCTGATATGACGTAAAAGCAAAAATGCACATCGAAAGTGTAAAAAAATTTGTGATTCGTTATTTGAAACGAAAAAATGAATATATTTCCTATTATCAAAGTATTAATTATAGACCCACTTTTTAGAGAGTATGTAGATAGAACGTTTATGTGAATCAGGGCAGAATGCCTTTACAGTAATACTACTGATGGACTGACTACTGATTGCGTCTCGATCAACAGCAGGTTAGAGTAGGCAGCATTGAAAACAACAACAATTGAAGCAGGATTGTTGTTGTTTTCAATGCTGCCTACCCTAACGTGCTATTGATCGAGACGCAAAAAATCACACCTAAAGATTTATTCAAAAATTTGTCATTCCAGCTAGAACTCTATAGAGTATACGTATACTATGCATCATATGTATATGTTTTGTATTCTGTTGTTTGTTACTTTAGTTCCAGTTTTTTGTTGTTTCGTTTCTAACCTTTTGTAATATATAAAAGCCCTAGGCTATATGAAAAAAAACTCTAGCGCACCTGAACCGCTAGAAACACTAATGTTCGAAGAACAGTAGAAGAATCGTGCAGGTTTTGAGTGCATATTCCACCACATGTGCTGCTTATTACGGCCAAACTGTTTCAAATGCCACGTTTTACTTTCGTCTTAAGAATGCATTATAACTCATATGGTGCAAGGTTTCAGATATTACCACTGGCATGAATTTCAACGTTTATGAGAGCAAAACACGAGTTAATTATATTCGTTATCAGTTGCTTATTTCACATAATTTTGAAAGCAGCATCTCATATAACATCAATGAAGAAAATATTAGTGCCTGCAGCACTGTAACTGAAGTTGGTGTTTGGGGCTGCGATCCGAAAAATTTGCAGAACTTTGCGAATTGTAACATCGGTTATTTATTTTCATTGTAAATGTTTCCGGTATGTATACTAACTGTAAGCATTTATTGATACAAAAGTAGCACAACCGACTCGTGCTGGCAACCTTTCGCCAGTATCAAATCCAAGAATATATCAAATCTGCTTCACGTTGTTTAATTACATTCGAAGTTATAGGAGTATAAAGAAATTTAGGGTTACCTGCAGCGAGTTTTTTCAAATGATCGAAAGCTTAATATTTGCTGTTTATTGTCACTACAATATCATTACCATTTGAAAATTCTACGATAAAACCGCTTAATAAAGATATTGCAATTAAACACAAAACCAACAATAGCTGGCAACCCTATCGTGTCTTTTCAACCAAATTTGGCCTGAATAATGTTTATGACAGGTTTCATTAATTGTATGAAATTCGTATTGATTTCATGACTGCACTGGAAGTTATAGTGTAAAAAGTTTTATTTTCCTGAGCGAATTTTCAAAACCAAAGACACAAAAATTACCATAGCTGGTAGCACCAATCAAATTTTTCAACCAAATTTCTACCAAACAGAGATTAGAGTTAGGTTTAGCTTCTGTGTCAATTTCATGAAAATCTGGTAACTTATTCACATTTCATAGGGCAAAAAGCAGTTTTTTTTCTTTGTAATTTTTCAAGATGGCACCACTGGCACAGAGTTGCCCACAATTCAAAATCGCTTCTATCAAATCTGGTCTTACTTAAGTCCAATGCATTCTGTAAATTTTAGCTGTATCTGATTATTGGTTCGTGAGTTTCCGTGAACAGAAGTTTTTGATGCTAAAAATATAGGTTAACTGGGAGAGGGTTACCGTTCTTGTCCGACATGAAATTTCCAAAGTTTTATTTTGAACGTGTAGATAAAACATAAGATTTATATACAGATTGGTTTTATTGTAAGAAACGGACATTTTTTTGAATATTCGATGGTTTGAATGTTTTCACTTCCAAATTTTTTTTTTCAAAATGAAGACACCAAAATTATCATAGCTGGCAGCTCCAACCGAATTTTTCGACCAAATTTCTACCAAACGTGGCTTAAAGTAAGGTCCAGCAATTGTGTAAGTTTCGTCAAAATCGAACGATTCAATCAGAATTTATAGGGCTAAAAACAGTTATCTTTTTTAGTGGTTTTTCAAGATGGCACCACTGGCACAGAATCGCCCGCATTTCAAAATCACTTCTATCAGACCTGGTCCTATTTAAGGTCAATACATGCTGTGAATTTCAAATAATTCTGCCCATCGGATCGTGAGTTTCCGTAAACAGAAGTTTTTGATGCTAAAAATATAGGTAAATTGGGCAAGGGTTGCCAGGCGTGCCCGTTATACCATATCTTCTTTTTTTTTTGGTTATGTAAACAAAGCACAAGATTTACATATGAAAGGCTTATTTTTGAAGAAACGGCATTTTTTCAAGAGAGACGATGATTTGGAGGTTTTCACTTTCAGTGCCTGCCCTAGCTACAGGGCCACAAAAGCCACAAAAATCTACAACTAAATAATATCAATATGTCCTGAAAATTTTGTAATGATTGAATAGCTCTGTCAAAAGTTATCGAAATTTAAAAATTTTCAAATTTTCCCGTCCTCTTTTTAGGCACCCAGCGCACACATAGGGTTAAAAAATTCCAAAGCATTATCCGATTCATATGTAAAACACGTTAGAAATTTATTTTATTAACTTTATTTTTGCGAAAATCATTTGTGCACGAAATAATAGGTATATTAAAAATATCACTTAAATGCCCGCCGGCGCGAAAAGGTTTACAATAACTGACATTTAAAGAGACCTGGACCTATTCTGCATATACACCAATGTATCCTGAAAGTTTCAGCTCAATCGAATGGCGCGTTCCCGAGATTATCTCACTGAAATTTTTTGTACATATATATATATATATATATATATATATATATATATATATATATATATATATATATATATATATATAGAAATATGAATTTTTGGCCGAATCGATTTTAATACTAATGTTCTTCGAACATTAGTAAAAAAACAACCCTCGAATGCAATTGAGAGCTTCCTTGATTTAACTTAACTACTGTGTACATTTTGAATTGAATACATTTAAGTTTTTCGCAAGATCCAACTCAACACATAGCACTTTTCAAATAAGCTATGCTACATTTCCTATATGTGAATTTACAAAATACATTTCCTATACATATACATACATATTACCTATTGACGGTAATTTCGTCGAAACTCGATTGATTTTTCCACTGCACGTTCGTGATTGGCCTTTTTATATTAAGTCGACTTTTTCATCTGAAGTTGCTCAAGTGATTTCTGTGAACAGAATGAACGAGGCGACGTTTATTGAAGAAAGGAAAGAACATCCGAAATTGACTCTTTACCTTTACTTTTCAGATAAAGTGTAACTGAATTGCCACTAGAGCTGAGACGATGCTGCACGTTGAATTGGAAGTTGATGGAAATTTGCTATTTAATTTCGTGCTATACGTGTTCGTGTAGCATCATTGGCTGGGACCAATGGCATCCTAGTTGTATACTCTGTCATAATAATGTTTTAGTCATGATAATGAGTTAAGTTAGCTTATCATAGCTAAAAGGAGAATTTCGATTTGAATTTTATGTTTATATTGGTCACAAAAGTGTGTTTTCATAAAGGCAGATTCGATTCTTCCAATTCAACCAAAATTTAGCCAGCACGTTTCGAAGAGCTTCCTTCGACCGATTTTTATCCAACCCTCTAGTTCCTTAATTTCCGCAATTCAATGAAGGAAAAAAGTGAGTGGGCGTGCACGATAATTTGTCCCCATTTTATCCTGTTCGAGTTCTTCTTAAGGTGTTCTTACGGGCTTTCTCGAATAATAATGAGTCCGTTTTTTTTCTTCTCTGACAATCTTGTACGAGAACGGCACGAAGCGCCTCGTCAAGTTTCCTCAGAAGCAGAGAAAAATACAGTGATGGTCTATTGTCCCATAAATTACCTCCTTATTGCCCGAGAAAAGTTCTTTCCTCATCAATTTTTCTTCAAAGAAAATTACTATGTTCGAGACGTCGAGCATTTTTGCACGATTTCGAGCAGAAGAAAACCAATTTAAATGGTTGCGGTTGCCCGGAAAAATATCACCATTACGCCTTCGGCCCGATGGAGGTTAACTGAAATAGAATTACTTCTAAATCGTTTAATGGTTAATTAACTGATGATAAAAATCTGTTGCTCGCTCTGGTGGTTTTTCGTTGTTGTTAACCAATAAAACGAAGCTGGCGAGATAATTTTTCCGATAGAAAAATAATTGCCCACAACATCCGCTGCCGCGAATTGTCTTAATGACCACAGCCAAAATCAATAGCTGATTAGTATGTCCGGAATAAAAAAGTCATAAATCTCTCCAATATCCAGATACTTCGACGATATCGTCTGGGAGGATTCGAAACGTAGAAAATAAAGAGCATTTGTTTTTACTGAAGAACAGGGTTATTTGGCCAGCTGTTTTGAATAAATCCAGGACATTATTGTGTAAAATTGTAAATGAAAAAATACGAAATTTGTTTTTATTTCGATTGCATATCGTCTTGCCAATGCATACATAATCAAGTGGGAAATTGTGAAGCTCGACCAATTAACCGCTAAACTCGGCACTATTTTAGTACATTCGTAAACATTTCTCAATTCATAACAACTCTTCTTTGCCCTATTGCACGTGCGAAAAAGGATAATCCTCAATCGCACCATCTTTTGCTTCCTATTGCACTTTTCGTAAGTGAAAGAGAAAAGCACCAAGCATATAATTTGTGAATAATTGGTGTATTGTTCTCTCATTGAGGCAGTATTGTTTTGAAGGACAATGCAACGTATCCCGGACTGAAAATGCCTTCCAGTCACAAGCAGGGTGTTTCAGAAAACGTGATTGGGCGGATAATATGCGGTTGCTCAGCCGGAAGTTGTTCGGGCATAATGCTTAGATAATTTCAGTGTCAAAACGACTAACTTTATTCGCATGTACGAATAGTCCTGTTCTTAGACTCTTCTCGATTCGATTCTCTTTAGCATACGCTGGGATGTAATGATGTGTGCATACGTTATTTTCGCATGAGCTGTTTTAAAGAGGGGATCATTAGGATCAAGTGGCACTAGTCATAATCTACATAATTCGCCAAGAGAAAAATGTGGCTTCGGGCACACTTATGCCAATGCTTTCTAACGTGACGTTGCTGGAGCTGTGCAAGGTAAAAGTTTGTAACTGAGTAGAAATTTCGTTTGAATGTAAATTAGTTCCCATTTTGAGAAAAGAGATTTGTAAGATTTGAATTTAGTTTGAGGCATGTTTTAAATGAAGCATGTTTTTTTTTACAGATTATTATCAGGATTATGTAGCGTAAAGATAAGTGACTTTTCTTTTTAGAAAAAAGGTCTGAGAGCTATCATCGACGGAAACCATTACTTAAAGATGTTGAAAGAATTTTTCTTCCCAGAAATACACAGAAAGAGAAGCCCTTTCAGCTCTGTGTGACTTCAATAAAATGATGCAACTTCTCACATAACCGGGGCTGTTCTGGCAGGATTGGAACGAAAATTCCCGACTAAAGTGATTTGCAGAATGCGCCTGATTTTTTCTTATGGGGTTAAAAAAACAAAACGAATAAATTTGAATGATTCAAAGCAATCCCTTCGAACGATAATTGAAGCAATTCCCGTTGCAACTCTCCAGGCAGTAATGAATAACTTTTTGATAGGATGTCGCGGCTGGGTCACCGACAATCAAATAATTTTTTTTCAAGCTCATCTTTTCATAAGCGTGGTAGCCCTTCATCAAATTACCTCTATTTTTAGCACCCTGAATTTTCGTCCGCGAGAACTTTTGACCTAATGATCAAATCAATTTGAAATACATAGTATGTGTTTGCCTTAAATCAAGGCTCCCTAGACCAATACGGTCACAAACTTAATGAACGTGCAAAATGGCAGTTTTAAGAAAAATCTTTAGCCAGTCCGCACTGTCCTTTTTTTTCTACAGATACATTAGAAACACTAGAAACATCAGCTGTTTGCAAAACGTATCTGATCTGGTTTAGGGGACCTTGCTTAAGTAGAACGAAGTACGAAAAAAAGAATTTTGAAATGGGTGCAACCCTGTTCCGATCACCAGATTTTAACGAAATTCACGCAGCAGCTGGACCTTATTCTAGATCAAGTTTCATAGATGTTTGTTGGAAAAATTATTATAGACCTGCCAGCTATAGTAATTTATATTTCTTGAATTTGGAAAATTTGATCGGGATAAAAGCTTTTGCCCTATAGCTTCCAGTGCAGTCATGAAATCAAAACGAAATTTAGATAGTAAATGAATCTTATTTTAAGCCAAATTTGATAAGAATATGGAAATTTTTTACCATTTCTTGCTTAAGCGATGTTATCTTTAAATTTTCAAATGCTAATAATCTTGTAGTGACAGTAAACAAAAAAAAATTCATTCCGAAAATTTTGAAAAGTTTTGCGGGTAGTAGTCCTAAATTTCTTTGTACCCTTATATTTTCCAATGCAGTCATCGAATCGAAACGAGATTCATGCGATATGTTGATTTTGACTTGAGGCAATTGCAACTTTTCTAACTTATGAGTCAAAGCAATCTTTGGTTCAAATTGGTGCGTGACCGTTGAAACAGGTTGGTTTTAGTAAGGAACACGTATTTTAGAATACGTACTCATAACCTGCGCAATTTTTCCGCTAGAAAATCAGTATTTCTAGCGGTTCCTTTGCACTATAGCTTATTTTCTCAAGATTGTATCTCAGGCTTTTTTTCCAATTTGCGAATATAATAAATTCCGTCATGTCTACGATAAAATCACTGATTTTCGACATCAAATGATTCTACTTTGTTTTTTATTCGCCGCTTGGACGAAATCGAACATTCGTTATTTCGAAATATTTGAAAAAAAAATTCGAAGAACATATGTATAATTAAAAAAAATTCAACTGGTAAGAAACACTAAAAAAATAGATAAGTTGTATATACATTTTCTAGGTCTAGTACCACCCTGATGATTTTGGCGATTAGAACAATGATATCACTGTACATTTTTTTTATGTCTAAATATGACACCTGTGCTTCTCCTAGGGCTACCAGATAACCTGTAGCTATGTCCCCCCAAAAAATTTAAAATACCCAAAAGCTATACTGCATTGTATGAAAAATACCCCAACCCAAGTGAATTCTTCTGCGTTAAGCATAATATTGGCTTCGGTTTCACGTGAAGTTTCCATAGAAAGTTCACATGAAATTTGTTTGCGTCAAATTAAATTCGAAATAATAATTAAAAAACAATTAAATTAAAAAAATAAAAATAACAAATATAGCAAAACTAGCACTTATCTACAAAGAAGATCTACCAACAGATCCTTCAAATTATTGCCTAATAGCCGTGCAAAGTGTTATGAGTAAAGTATTTGAAAGAGTTATTCAAGCACAAATACTGCAGTACCTTAGTTCCAACACAATTTTAACACCAATGCATTATGGATTCCAAGAACGCAGCAGCCCATTGGCGGCGATGCTTAATGCAGTTCATTACATAGGCAAATTTGTAGCGGCGCTAACTGTGAGCCTTAGAAAGGATTTTGACACTATTGGCCATAGCATCTGGCTCCAGAGGCTGGAAGTATATGGTATCCGTCTCGATTTTTTTAGCTTCAATAAAGGATTACACTGGGGAACAGTCTTTTGCGGCAGGGTAGGTTGAAATCAATTTCGTATAAGTTCGGTATGATGACTACGAGAAAAATATCAGGTTTGTCAAATTAACTCTAGTTAAGAGATAAAGACGATTAACTACTCTACTGAAAAATACCCAAATAAAAAAGACATATATGTACATTTTAAAATATATATCTTTATTATCGGCTATGTAATAATGATTACAAAATTATATACACCTGCTGTTGAAACAAATAATTACAACAAATACAAAAAACTTCTTCTGTAGGCTTTTCTTCCGTTTTCGTGCTCAGAACAATCCCTTACTAAAGTCCAACAATACTTTGCCAACGTATGGCTGTCCCATTGGGCTTGGTATCTTTTTTCTATTGCTACTATGTCCTGGTGGAACCGTTCTTCTTGTTCATCACTTAGGTTGTCCGGGAATCTGTTCAAACGGCTGTGCAAAAAATGCAATTTAAAGCTCATATTCGCTCTAAAGCGGCTAAAATTATGAAACATCTTAGCAACTAGTCATGCTTCTAATTCGGTCTGTGTCATATGGCCAGTGAGTTCGGTGTCTATTATATGGGCACGGATTTGCGGTCCATCAAAGTTTCCTGCTTTTAATTTTTTCATATTCAGAGCTGAGTATGGAAACCAGTCTTATCCAGGGCTTTGATAAATTGTTTTATTAGCCCAAGCTTGATGTGCGGATAGAATGATTTTCTCTCCACTTATCTGGAGCTCATTAACGATATTTGCTTCTCCACATTTTCCATATTTTTCACCATATTTTCGCTCAAAGGCCAGACCTTTCTAAACCAATGTTCATTTTTGATGTGACTATTCAATCAACAAAGAAAACAGATGTGTTTACTATGCCCACCTTGCTGGCCTAATAAAAAATTTACCATCTTCAAGTCTACGCATACGGACCACTAATGTTGTGTGTACAAAATCTTATCTAAAATCATTTTTACATTTTGGTATTCTTCCTTAAGCTTTGTAATGTGGCTAATTGGGACCAAAGCATATTTATTACCATTGTGCAATAATACGCATTTCAGAATGTAACAGTCATTAACATAATTTGTTGGCTCAGTATATATCATTGGCACTCCAAATTTAAACCATTTACGTCGTCTTTGGCTCCATTATCGTAGAGTTTTAACACAAAACTTATACTTAATTTTGGGCACCCAATATTTATTCCTTTGTACACATCCTAAAGTAAGCATGGTAGATTTGTTTCACACACTCGGTGTCTTTTTTCTATGTTTCCTTTGACAAATTTTGCCACATATAAAACGAAAACTATTGGGGTCGTTCACACAGCACTTAGGCAACGAGCTCATATTTTTCAAGAGAAAAAGGACTATTGTACTTAAAATAGGCAACGAACTGACAACGTTAAGTTCTAATGTCTGACTAGCGAAACTGTTGCAACCACCCGTAACTACGTGAATAAAAACAATATTTAGTTACGTATACTCAAATTAGGGTCGCTAGGTAGGCTCATAACTTTTAAATAATTGCTTACATGTCGTTTATCTCAATAACCAGAGTCAATCCAAACAATCTGCGTTTCGTTTGTATTTAATATAAGTGTTTATCAAAACCATTAACAAAATGAGGGCCGCAGAAAATAAAATGTTATTTGTACCCCAGTGCTATCTATATATAAAAAAAAAACTATTCGAATAAAAGCCGTAAATACACATCTGCATTTGTCAGAGATCCATACTGGGCCCTATTTTGTTTATTAACATTATTCAGGGTAATAATTTGTCAGACAAAATAGTTATATTCGTGGATGATACACTACTTTTATATTCAGGAAAGAATGAATTGACTTTGTATCGCAGCTTAAATACTGACTTGGGTAAATACCGGAATCGGCTTTTATAAAGTTAAGTAATCAAAAACGGGCCTAATGCATATTATTTCTGCAAAAAAACATGCAACAAATTAATACATGCATCCGTAAATGGTACACTATTTCAAAAAATAGACTCGCTCTTAAATCGTGTGTTAATTTTATGAAAAAATGTCCTGGCTGGACCATATGAACAAAATCAGATATAAAGAATCACTTTTGATAAGAATTTTGAAAAGGTATCGATTTCTACCACCAACCAAAAACTTAATACTTTTGATATTATTTTTCTATCGAATATATCCTACAGATTATTTATTTATTTATTAATTCCTTGCGCTACAGATACAATTCCAATTACAGCGTCGAGAAAGCAAAAAAAAAGAATGAAACATAAAAAAGGAAAGGAAATAACAAAAAGAATTGAATAATTTGAAAACTAAAATTAAGACTAAGGTAAATAGCAATTCAAGGTGACATTTTCAATAAATGCTTGAATTGTAAAAAAGATTGTGGGAGAGAACCAAGCTTAAGGGCATTATACATTCTGGGTAGACGCATGGAACTAAACAGCCAAACAAAAAATTGACTTAATTGGAAGATTAATTACAAAAACAAAACAAATCAAAACAATACTTGGAATGCCGAATCTGACCCTTATTTTGCCATATACAGGAAATGAAGCTCATTAAATATTCACCAAACAATAAAATATGAACAAGGAAAATTAATATACAGAATCCTGGAACAGGATGAAATGGCCATACGCCATAAAAAGTTTAGCCGAGACAACAAACGCAGTAACAAGATCGGTAAATAATCTTTGCAAGAGCTAGCTGATTAAACATAGCTCTCAGTCAGTAGGCCTTAGCATTCTGTAACACCTTACCTGAATCTGTAAGAAGATTAGTTAATTTCGCACAGTTTAAGGAGAACCTCAAATTTTAGTGGTCGACAATATCCAGTTCTTGGCTGCCTTAAGGTTCGCGCTGTGCTGAGTCATGTGGAAGTCGAATGTATGCACTGCAATGGAAAACCCAAAGAACGAACTTTTCTGACATTTGAAAATGCTATAAACGAAAATCTTTCAGGCACATTATTCTTGATAATTCTATGCTAGGATCGATTATATCAAGGATAGAACAATGTTAGAGGATTTTGACTTACAATTTTGTCTTCAATAAATATACAAGCAAAACAATTCAGTTCCCCAATATCCCCCTAAACTTGTGGCATAATCTGTCTCCCCTATTTTATCCCCGAAACAGTTAAGAAAAATACCCCATTTTGGAGGGAAAATACTCCAACCTGGTAGCCCTGGCTTCTTTAAGAGATAGCGATTGCTATTTCACAAATAAACAAAAACGGAAAACTTTTTCATCAGTATGTTCTGGAACTATTTAATGTTAAGGCTTAATAGAAAATAGTGTAGAGGTCGGCGAAATAATAACTTTAAATAGTATTAATGAAAAAGAAGAACAAACAAATATTTTCGAGAAAAAAACTTAAGCTAACATTATTAGCTATTAAATTATTTTCAGTAACTTTATGATTTTTTTAGAATAATTTTAGCGTACATAAGCAAGGTCCATTACTTATGTCAAATTGGTTTTTTTTTTTCATGCGTACCTATACCCGGTAGTGTGAACAAATTAAACCGTCTCTTTACTGTGAAAAAGTTGACTTTTTAATCAATACAGGCATCTGTAGGTATATCAGGAGGCATAATAAAATAATTTTTATTTTTGCCAGATTTTGTTAAGATTCGCTGCATTTTCGAATAAATTTTCGTCGAAAAAGCCGACCATTCTCTTGGTGGAGGGCCGCTATAGCTTCGTCGAATGCATCATTTTCTTTTTTTTTTTTCAAATGTGACATTATCGGAAAAAAATTATGTTTCAATTAATCTAAGATACTAATGAGTGGAACTATTGAATTTGAAAAAATATGCAATAATAATTTAAGAGGATAGTTTTTAATTGATTTTTTTAAATTACTTTTAATCGGTCCTGTCATCATCCATCACTTTTTGGTTTGACCATTTCAATCATTATCCATCACTTTTATCTGCCATTTCTGTACATAATTCTATCTTCCATTTAAATTCATGTCAGAGTAACGGTATCACTGCATATTTATGATTGAATGAGACAATGTAATTTTAGCTCATTGGATATTTAGCGCGTCTTACGCTTAACCGGATTCATTCCTGAAACCAACAATGTTCCTTCGAAGATATAATAATATCCGTTTCCTCGAAATCTACACATGAAATTCGAAATTCTCTAACACGCAATTCAAGATCGAATGATTCGCGCTAATACAATAGATGCAGTTTGTTTACGTGCACCAATCATAACACATACGAGTATATCGGGCGCAGATATTGCATGAATACCATCGCACCGGTACTTAAAATCAAACAAACTTGTAAACCATTCTGGACCATATTCCGTTGACTATCGTCATTAATCCGGCCGTTAGTTGCAATTGCAGAATTCGAAATCTGAATGGCAATCTGCTGTCAGAACTAATTACGGACGATCAGTGATTTTAATTACGGAATGTGCAATTTATTGTTTCTATTACTTTTGAATTGTTCTCAAATCCGTTAATGGGTCGATTCAATTTACGAGAATGCTATTTTCAAATGCACTTTATCTATTGCGCCTTGATTGACGCATTCGATTTTCGGTAAAGTTTACATGCGAGCATTGAATTAAGCTATTGAAGAAAAGCTCTTTATGAGAATTCGAAGGCCGGTATTGTTTCAAGGCTAAAGTTAGAGGACACGCCGAGGGAGGGTACTGATATCAAATAGCCAGTGAGGTAGTAGAAATGGAGTGGACATGCCCATAAGATTTACATTGAAGGGGATGGTAGTAATTTTTTGTCTGCTCATTATCAAATCGGGTCAAATCCAAGTAGTTCCTCTCCAATTTGACAATTAGAGCGAAATGGCGGAAAGGCAGCTTTAACATGCTTTGTGCGCGAGAGGATTGAAGGGGCTAATGGTGGAAAGTTATACCGTCCGTGTCCAGGGGCTGCAAATAACTGATTCAAGTTCAGTGGCGGCTCGTCAGGGTGGGCCCGGCCCGCCTGGCCCACCCTGACGAGCCGCTACTGAGTTAAAGTAAAGTAGATATTTCTTGTTGGTATCCGCGTATACCTTCTAATAGTGTTTTTGTGTCGAGCGGGCCCAGTGGCGGCTCGTCAGGATGGGCCAGGCGGGCCGGGCCCACCCTGACGAGCCGCCACTGTTCAAGTTAACGTTGGTGATTGTGATTTGCTCATGGCGTATCTGAACCTTCAAATTTATCTGGTGCTTATTTACAGGTCTGTTCCCGTGCTACAATTAATTGCGATTGATTGCAATTAATTGCAATGAAGCCGTTCCCCTACGCCGTTTTAGTGAAAACTGAAAATTTGCCCTCTTTCCGTAGGGTCTCAGATACTGAAATATACTGAAAAGTGTCAAACGGTGTGGTGCGAGTAAATATTTTCAAATGTGCGCGGCAAGCAATATGTTTTTTCCGTAATACTGTTATGAAGGTCGAATATTTTTGTGGCGATAATTTATTTTTATTTATAATCACTATTGTTCTCCCAAAAACTGATACTTTTGGTTAATTTTCAGGAAATGCATTGAGACCGTTCCCGTACTTTTCATGAATTTCCCCACCACATGATTCAGGAAAATTCAGTAAAATTCAGTGACTGAAAGTACGGGAACAGACCTAATATATCCTTTTTTCAGAGTAGCTTTCTCATACTATAACAGCTTGAAAGATGTTGCAGAGACAAGAGATAGAAACTTCTTTTCATCACAAGCTATGGTAAAAATGTATAACATTTTATCGAATTGGCTGCTTTTTTGGGTATCAATAACGGTTGCACCGACAGCTATAAACACTTTCGCTCATATTTACACTCCACATATGACCTAACGAACTATTCATGCTCAGCAAATCGCAGGAGTTGTTGTTTTCATTGCTACCATCCTGATCGATTTTCTATGCAGATTTTCTATACACGCAGCTTTACTAGATGAGCTGACTGAATTTTTTGCGTATTTCAAATTGTAATGAAACTAGCAATTTTATTCCTTTTTTTCATCAAATATTTTAACAATAACTTCTATTTAATAACAAGGAAAAATAAAAATGACAGTCAAGGCAATGAGCACTCTACAGCAAGCTTAGGCCATGATAACAATGCTGCCAATTTTACTTATTTGATCAAATCGGTAGCTATAGACTCTAAAATGGCAACTGTAAAATTGTCAGCTTTGTATGTTGTAATGGCTAGAATATCTTGCTAGGTAAAAATACCAAGTCCTAGCGGATGCCGTCAAATACTTTAATTCCATAAAGCACATAAAAACAAATATTCTACAGCATTTCCCGAGTGGTAAAAATCCTCTTGAATCAAATCAATCAAAAAAAATCTTTTCGCAAAAAAGTAAAAAATATGACCCGCTAAAACTAAAAGAGTACTTTCCATGATCTTCGATAAATCATATGTATTTAATAAACATAACTAAACCAATTGACTAAAAAATTAAATCTAAGCCTTAACGGCATTCGGAAAATGCTATATGCGCATAGTGAAATGCATCTGCTTTTTTTTGTGAAATACAAATCAAAATCAAATGTGTTTTTTTAGAGCAGTGAAGCGCGAAGGTACAGTTTAAATAACAGTAAACAGGAATTTCCTCAATAAATTAAGACTGGGGATGTTTCTTCATACTGCTAATATAAAATAGCTGAAATCAATAAAAATAGTTTTTCTATTTCATCAATAAACTGCGTTCAGATTTAATAATATCTGAGATATTACTATTACATGCAACTTTATTTTGTATGTAGATATGAAAATGGACAAAATTATGCGATAATGTATAGTTTCATGCAGCTTTTTCGGAAAAAAAATCTGCAAACAATCTTTTCTTTAAGACCCTGAAATCTAAAATGTATTGCAAATTGTATCAGGCATATTAAAATGCATATAGAAAAATCAGTATATTTCATTTCCATTTATTGCAAATAGAGATATAGCCTCCAAGACTAAAACCCAAAAGCAGCCAACCTTCCATTGAATATCTATTGAGTACACCAAAATGCCTGTTCGTAGTGGAGACACGTTATACAAAACTTCAACCGCTCTTCATATCAAAGAAACTAACCTTAAGGTGTTATGACACTACATTAATAATGCCATTCATAATCCGAGTAGAGAGAGACAATGAATAAACATGGATTTGTGCATTTTGTATGAGCGAATAGGCCTCACTAGCCAATAATGTTAAACTGTTAAATATTAATGCCATAATTAATAAGGTGTGCTATAATAATGCGGCTGGCTTCGCATTATTCAGCTGCTAGCAGCTGAAATTTTGACAAATCGGAAATTGAATGTGTCATATTAGAATATTATGTGTCATATTAGAATATACCTTCGACATTTCGATAGCAGGTAATCGTCACTGTCAAAACGAACAATTGTTTTGAATGCACTCACCTACTTGTCTCTTTCACACTAAATATTTCGATCTCTTTTCTTTTCGGATTAATAATGAGATGATTAATGCGCAAAATAATGTAGTGTCATAACACCTTTAGTTGGTGTAGATACTCGATCAAATCTACCATAGACAAGCATAATTTTCCAGTGAAGAACTAGAAATATACTTATCCAAGAAACCGTATCACTCATCCGAAGCCCCTTACTACAAACTTGAAGGGTAGTAAATGATTTGTGTCTCAACTATCAATAGATTTCGGTACCAACTAAATTATTATAAATAAAGCTTTAATTTTAGCTTTAGTTGGCTAAAAAGATGAAAAGAATGAGCCGTATATATAATAAAATTTATAATTTTCTTTATTTTGTAAACAAAAACAAAAATTTTCCTCGATTCTTTCATTCTCGCCATTTTCGGCAATTATTTCGTAATTTCGCGTCGTTTACTCAATCCTTTTTATACACAATTTAGTACAATTTTAGGCTCTCAAGTTTTTGGTACTATACAGTTTTTCTTATACCATTTTTCACTACACTACAATTTTTCACTACACTACAATTTTTCACTACTTCCTTTCGTTTACTTTCCTAAAAAATTATAATTTCGAATAAGTGCCCAACTCAGCCATTCAATGGATATTGAAGAATTTGGCTAATATACTCATATGGTTTTGGAATTGTTGCATCAAGTTCATAATGGTACGTAATAGTTTACCAATTTTTTTTCCAATGTAAATATGTGAAGCAGAAGGTGGATGAATTAAGATTACTAAATATCTTTAGTTTGAACGACGCAGATTGTGTTACTCTAAATTGGATAATTCCTTCCATCTACAAATGATACTGAAAGATACTAGCAATACAGCAAATCTTCATTAATTTGCACGAACGTTACCGGAACAATTTTTGGGTATATTTTCCTACTTGAATCAATAAGACAAGCAGGAATATATATTTGATACTATCTAGAGCTATGCTTATTATGTTAGCTAGCGCCGAAGAAATGAGCTTTGTATATAAAATTATACTCGAATAGGTATGCATATGAATTTTGTGTGATAAATTGTATAATTGCATCAATTAATTCTAGCTTCAGAATATACCACGACAGAAAAATAGCTAAAAGGGAGTTTACACATGTGTCCATGCGTCCAAGCCGGGGTTTTTGAAGGCGGGAGTGAGGTGGAAAAGGGCGGGCACGTTAATTTGTACTTCCGGCTTGGAGGCATAGGTGCATGGACACAGTTTACAAATATCTATATCAACGATGTAACCTACCTTTACTGTAGCCTTCCAGCTATTTGACTCTCCCTTTAGCTCTGCTAAACTTAAATCATTGATTTTTCGCTCATTCGGAATGTTATTCATTTTGCACCAACACTGATGCCATATGATAAACATCTACAACGAAAATTAATTTAGAAAAATGTTTGAATTTTCAATGGTTTGATATTTTTCTGGAATCCAAATAATCAACAAGCGTTTTGTTATCCTTATTTTCGAAACTCTTGCCAGTGGTAGCCCTGGAAATTGTTCTACTGTATGAGCTCCGATGCAGTCATCGGATAAAAAAGATGCTTAATCTTCGGTCCAGGCTGATGATAGTAATAACGAAGATGTTCGGAAGAACATGCATTCAAAACCTACACATTTCCTCCACGTTTCTACTAGATTAAGGTAAGGTTCCGCGATTGCCTCCTTCAAACTGCTTCCGAAGAAGGCAAACACACTTTGGGGTACCGCATTACGCAGTGCAAAACTTTTATTAAAAGGAGAGCCACCCTGAGTTCTTGACGACCCTTCAACTCCACCGAAGCTACTTCGTTTAAGCATCCTTAGTCAAGCATAAGCACTCTTCTTCTAATGAGAGCCTGGGATTTACACAAGAGGTGAAAAACCCTTTCCTCTTCCTCCTCGAATCTAAAGCTCCCTCAGAAATCATTGCAAGGGGCACCAAGCCACGCTGCATGCCTGCCAAAAAGAGAGTGTCTAGTTAAGACAGGCATCGCTGTCAATATGTTGATCAAATTGTCTAGCGATCGCACAGGAAGGTTCTTCCACTCAGGATTTCACAGCATCCTTTAAGTATTTTTGCCTAAAGGTCAGTTTAACTGAAGCCATTGGAATACCGTTCCCCAAGGTTCTATCCTTGGTCCCCTACATATCACGTTGTTCATCAACGACCATCCTTGTAACTTTAAGTCTGATTCTCTTTTTAAATTGAAAATTTTAAAATCAGTCTTAGCGGTTCCTATGCGTGAAAATATTTTAAAATTCCATTTGCCTATATAGAGCTACACTTCCACTCTCCTGAAGCCATAATTAACACCAGTTCAATTTTTTACTTACAGGTTCTTCACCTTACAAAAAACACATTTCGGATTATCGTCAAATTAATTGATATCTTTAGTTCAAATATATTTTCAAAAGAAAAATACCCTTTAAGCTCCAATTTCGTAATTGGATTTTTATATGGTATCTTATTGTCTGTAAGTTATTTTGTGCTAAGTTATTATCAGAGCTTAATAAAAGAATACCGAATCTCGAAGAGGAAATATACCGAATATAATTTCCAGACCGCTTGCATTAAAAGAAGCTGGCGGATATTGTGGTCTGTCAGTTGCCTTCTATCCTAACCCGGATGTCCTCGATTTTTGTGTTTTTTTAGAAAATCGTTGACATTTACAAAAAAACAAAGAAATTTTCATTCAAAATTACCGAAAAATTAAAAAAAAATTCATTCAAAATTACCGAAAAAAAAAACAACGAAAATCCAATCTCTCATAGAAGCAAAAATTACAGGAATAATTTCTGATAACCTTTATTTGAATCCACAGCTGTTTTAATTTATCACAAAAATATCCTCGATTTTTGTTCAAAACTTCCTGATGATCTTATTTTGTTCCACAAATACGGTTTAATCGAAAAATGTTCTCGATTTTTATACAATTTTACATTTTTTTTAATTCCAAAATATGTACACCTGGCTGCACCCTTGAGAATATAATTAAAAATTGCCGCATGAAAATTAAAATTACAAACTTTTTAAAATTGAGCCCAGTTTAATTATCAATCATAAAAATAAATAATAACAACAAGAAAAAGCGAATAAAAATTGGTTGGAAAAAAATTGTGTCACGCTTGAAAAATTAAAGTACTCCATCGGTAGTGTGTACTTTGGATATCGAGAAGGCTTCCGATTCGGCATGCTGCCTTCAAGTTATGAAGTTTGCATTCCCGGAAGACTCGCGGCTGCGACGTCAGGAGTTCCACAAAGTTCTATCACTGGCCCAATTCGTTACACTTTATTTACTGCCGATTTTCTCATTCCAGTAGGCGAATCTCAAGTTTAAGTGCTCCAATACGCTGATGTCACGCTCCTGTTTACATCGAGCCAAGATCCGCTCCAAGCAGGGAAGAGCCTGGAATACTATAATTGGATGAACTTATAATAATAAAGAAACACACTGAATATTATTAGGTTCCTTTTTTCCTCTTCAGACCATATCAAAATTAACCAGTTCGCAAAAAAAAACACACAACAAGTGCATTCACTTAAGTTGCTAATTTCATAGAACTTTTTTTTTTGAAGTTAATGTTATTAAATGTCAGTGTCTATCGGTCACATGAAACCGATAGTTGCCGAGATATTTAGGAAAAATATACTTACGCGGTTTTTGACCTTACCCTTTTTTCACGTACACAACTTCAATATGAACTTTTCTCATTGGGTTTCTCATTTTAAGGTCCTGAGTTAAAGCTAAAGGTACGTGAAGCTAAAGGTACTTAAGGCACTGAGTTAATCGTGAAGCTAGATTTGGACATGTCGCCATTATCTGGTCATTCTTTCGAGCGAACATTTTGATAATGCAGAAAAACGGAGACACTGCTCTGTATACCTGGCTTTGTGTACCTGTCTAATGCTGTTGAATCCGTTCAGCGTAAGTTTACTCGCTGCCTTTTGTACAAGATTAATGTTTCTTAGGCCAATGACACACTCGGCAGTTCCACCGAAGCGTTTAACGCTTTGGTTTAGCGCGTCGGTTGACACAAAGCGGTTGCGTTTATCGAGTCGGTTTAGTTACAAATTACGTCGGAGTATCATATAGATGCTTGTGAAAAAAGGAGTCGTGTATATATATATATATATATATATATATATATATATATATATATATATATATATATATATATATATATATATATATATATATATATATATATATATATATATATATATATATATATATATATATATATATATATATATATATATATGCAATATGAGTTTCGGGCAAAGTGATTCTAATACTAATTTTCTTTGAAAATCTGTAATTGCCTACTTTTAGAAACTAAGTGCCCACAAATATTTCATTTTCCAATACTGTATCTTAGCCATTTTTCGAAAATCAAATATCTTATCAGATTTTCATTCCCATATCCCCTGTTTTCATCAATGCATCCTGAAACTTTCAGCTCGATCGGATTTCGCAGCTATGAGCAAATCAAAAAACGCTCAAAGAACCGAGTCGGTGGGTCATTTCTCTCGTCTACCGACTCGGTTCCGAAACCGAGAGGCGGTCCGCACCGCAGTGTGTGTCATCACAGTGCTAAAGTAATGCACGACTATACCGACTTCTGCCAAGGTTCCTCTCGGGAAACGCTTCGCTGGAATCGCCGTGTTTGTCATTGGCCTTATCGTCCTTATGATGACCGTCTGCCTTTCTTAAATCTCCATATGCTGAGTACCCACAGAATATATCTTGATGAATGTCTGCCCTGCTTAGCATAAACGGTCTATCTACATTTTTGTCACTTTTGAATCAACACCGGACTCGAAAACTAC
The DNA here is from genome assembly GCA_947369275.1 of Nemotelus nigrinus. Lineage (NCBI taxonomy): Eukaryota > Metazoa > Arthropoda > Insecta > Diptera > Stratiomyidae > Nemotelus > Nemotelus nigrinus. The sequence continues at coordinate 25,367,755 of OX376374.1, read as the reverse complement.
ATACTCTATTACACCATTCTGCAAAATATGAAAAACCTATCTTTTATGGAAGTATGTGAAAATCAATAATGAAATATCACCTCATCTACAAAAAAACGTCGCATTGCTCAGCGTAAACGTTCCTTTTACAGTAGATAGAACGTTTATGCTGAGCAATGTAGCCAGTTTTTCGTTGCATGTTATAACGAAAAATTCCTATCTACTTAAAACCTATCTTCCATAACTACGAGGGTAAATCAAATATAAACGAGACTTTATTTTTAGAAAATTTATTTTTATTTTAAATGCAAAAAAGTACATATCTTATTTTTCTACGTAATCTCCTGCTTTAGAAACACATTTTTCCCAGCGGATAGGCAGCTTCCCAATTCCTTGCACATAGAAAGATGCAGGTCGTGTCTGCAGCCAATTGCGCACGTAGGTTTCCACCTCAGCATCACTGTCGAATCTTTGGCCTCCCAATGCTTCCTTGAGAGGACCAAACACATGAAAGTCACAGGGTGACACGTCTGGACTGTAAGGAGGGTGGTCCAGTGTCTCCCACCCCAGTTGCTCCAATTTTTCTCTGGTCAAGGCTGCTGTGTGGGGGCGAGCATTGTCATGGAGAAGAACCACTTTCCTCATCGGTAGGTCTCGTCTTTTGCGGCGATATGCAAGTCGGACCTCAGTCAAAATGTCGCAGTAGTAGGCCGCATTGATTGTCCTGCGCTCATGCAAAAAATCGAGGTGCAGCAAACCACGCTGGTCAAAAAAAACCGTAGCCAAAACCTTGCCAGCTGACAGTCGTGACTTGGCTTTCACTGGTCCTCGTTCTCCTTTTTGTCTCCACTCCATACTCGCTTGTTTGGACTCAGGGGTGTAGTGGTGCACCCAAGTTTCATCACAGGTGATGATGTGAGTCAGAAATGGGTCCCCTTCTTCCCGAAATCGTGCCAGAAGACGCTCACACACCTGAAGTCGATTCAATTTCTGTTCTGCTGTGAGAAGGCGAGGAACCCACCTGGCGCACACCTTACGGTACCCAAGCTCCTCTGTGAGTATGGAGTGAGTGCTCCCATAACTTATCCCGACCTCACTTGCAATTTCAGAAGTGGTAAGACGCCTGTCATCTTCAATAAGCCGTCCAACACAGCTGATGTTGTTCGCTGTAATGCTGGTGCGGGGTCTGCGATTATGGCTCTCATTTTCAACATGATCACGACCACCCACAAACTGTTTATGCCATGCAAACACTCTGGCTCGCGACAGTGTCTCTTCCCCGAACTGGGCAGTCAATCTCCTCAAGATTTCGGCCGGTTTTACGCCTTCTGCAGCGAGAAACTTGATTACAACACGTTGCGCAATCGACGAATGTACCTCTTGCTCCGACATCGTCACGGTTGGCACTAAGAGAGTTGAGGGGCCGGGCTAACGTGCTTCCTCCACTCCTGATAAACCTACCTATCGCCAAACGAAGCGGGAACGTTCTCCCACCACTATTGTGCCCGAACGGCCGAAAGTCTCGTTTATATTTGATTTACCCTCGTATTTTTAACTAGCTTTTCAGTACTCCCTTCCTACCTAGAAGCCATGATGAGCATCTGTTTGGTTCTCTATTCATGTCTTTTCAATCTTTTTGATTTTTAAACGTAGCTTCTTCTCTTTTCTTATTTATATTTTTTTGCTTTATATAAATTTTTTTATATATATATTACCTCATTTTATAAGTGGATTGTTCTATTAGATGGGATTTGAATAAATAAAAAGAAATAATTGCGTTTTCTTAGCTTCATGTCTCGCGAACTATTACTGCCACGTGAATTTTGTACGTGAAACATATGCGCAAATTTTTGTGCTTAGCAAATTCAGTCGGAATAAAAAATTCTGCAAAACCAACAGTTAATGAGATATTTAAGAAAAACTAACGTGACCTATGACCTTTAATAACTTTTGTAGTGCGCACGAGCTCGTAATGAATTTTCCACATTATGCTACTTATCTTACCATAAACATAATTCCGTTAAATCTTCAATTTGATTTATTTGGCCGAGAAAGTATAAAATTACTGACCTAGTAAGCGGCACCCTGTGCAAGTGCACATCATGTTTAGAAGGAAGGACCTGCATAAGTTATCGTCACTGAAGTTTTAGATACACTCTTTGCAGTCGGCTATCACACCACGCATGTGCATTTTGGCATATATACATATGTCGTTTGCTAAAACAAACTAATGCTATCTTTCAAGGAACTGAACAATTTTCGTAGCACCAAGTAACATAATCATTATTCTATATTTTACTAAGAATATCCTTAATTATTCGTCACAATTTTTGAGCATAAAAGCTGGCCCTTCAAGAAGTTCAAAGATAAGTTCAAATTAATTCAATCGTTTGCCGTTTACTTCTTCATACAAATATCCAAAGCTTTTCATAGTCATATCGCCCTTACACTGAAATAAAAATTCAACGCGCTCGAACTCTACTAGCAAATGAAACAAAGCATCCATTCAATTACTTATAATTCTTTTCTAATCATTTCATTTATATTTATATACGCTCTTTTACATAGTATTCGATTCAATAAATTCATTACATTCTGCTTGCATATTTTACACTAAGAAGTAATGTACAGTTTCCTAAGTACATATTACATATGATTATACAACATTGTTCATTCACATTCGCATAGCTACAGATCTACTAAAGTCAAGCCTAATTTGAAATTTCATCAATGTGTTGGTTTCACTTTGTCCAAAAACCCACTTGTCTATTCAATCAAATGTTTGATAAAACCTCGTCCTGAGCATAATTATGTAACGAAACTATACATGCATGTGTGCGCTTTCAGAAGTGAATTAGAGGATTTTAGAGCCTAATGATTTTATCATAAAATAAGTATTCAAACGTGAAAATTGTAGATTAAAAGTTTTTGATGAGATTCATTTCAGATTCGAGAGTTTATGCATTCCATTAGTTAAAAGAATTCAGTTGGGAAGTCCTAACTTCTGTGCAAATAATTTTTACTTAGAAGGTTTTATTGTGAACCAAAGAGTTTATCCAAATGCTTTTGTGCAATACAAAAACAAATTCTCCTCGGTGTTTCACGAATGAAATTTCACAAAGTATTGCTAGGTATGCCGCAATCATAAAAAAAATTAGAATTTTTACGCCAACCTTATTGCAAAACCTTTACAGCTGAGTAACTAAACAAATGTAACTTCACAATTTGCAAATTGCACACTTTCCAAACTATTCACTTTTTGCTTTAAAATAGCACATAAACAAATAAATATTTACATTCACATCTTACTTATATATTAGAGTTCCATAAATAATAACATCCTCCTCTTAAGCTAATATTTACAAAAATATACAGTTTGCAGCAGGATACGTTGTAGACGAAACTGATAACATTGCAATGTATCGAAGTTCCAACCAAAGGTCTTGTTTCTCAGAAACGTCGATCAACCGAATTTCTCTTTGACTTATATTATGGTGACGATTCTATCACAGTAACATCCATGATGTCCCTCATTTCTGGGCACTCTGGGCCTCCGCTTCATGCAGTTGCTTCTTTTTCAGCATGCCTAGGTCGGTAACGTTTTCGAGGAAACTCTTATGAGTCGACAGGGCCTTGACGCTTTCTACATCCTTCTTTAACTCCTCCATGTCGCGTTTTAATTTTGCCCGTCGATTTTGGAACCACGTTATAACCTACGGCGAAAAACAAATGCAGTTTGAATTAGATTTTTTTGGGGACTGTTAGAATTGCGACACTGGTGGACTAAGTACTTACCTGAGCGTTTGAAAGACCTAGCGCTGCTGCAATTTCGTCACGGTCAGCAGGTGATAGATATTTTTGGTAGAGAAAACGTTTTTCCAATTCGAAAATTTGATGATTGGTAAATGCTGTCCGCGATTTCCGTTTCTTTTTCGGCTGCGGTCGCGATGCAAACAAATTAAGATGTGACTGATCTGAAAAATGCAAGGAAATATTGGATTTAAAAGCTATCCTTGACAAGTGTTATTGTTGGACTTTATATATAATATTAGCACGGAATAAGTTTTTTTTTAGCAGAATACTTAAAATTTATTCACGCAAATTCAACTATTGATATAAATTTCTTCTGTAGCCATCACATGAAACTCTTTTTCTTAATTAATCAAGCCAGAAACATTACACTGATAAGAACTGTCTTATAATTGCTTTACGGCAAACCAATGAAAAGTCATTAGAGTGGACTAAAATCATTCGATATATAATTTCTTATTAGCCACGATACATTCACAAGTTCAGCGTATTCGGCTATAACAGCACAGCAATTAATTTTAATCCATGCAAAATGTGCATAATTCAATCGTGGTTAACACCGTCAAAACCTCTTCACCTATAATTTAAAAGCCACATTTCAAAATTAAGCTCCACATATGCAGCTCTTAATAGTCTGTCTAGATATTAATTAATTACTCGTTTTACATTATTACTAGTCATTTTACGAACAATAAAGTCGAACTCTTAATGGAAGCTTTGGCACAAATCTGAGATCAAGAAATAGGGCTGAGACTGTAGAACGAGAATCATTAAGTCGTTTCTATTCAATTCTAGTAATCCGTTTGTGGTCTTATTCAGTCCGAAATGTTTTTTCACATCGCTAAACACAAAACTAAAATCATGTTATGCTTTGTTAATTTACCCTACGCGTAAAATTTTGCAGACTGGATGTCGATGGATCGTGTAGGGAACGTGAGAAAGAAATGTTCGATTTGAAGGTAATAGTTTCGATGCCCAAACCGATATCCAATATACCTTTAGCAAACCCTGAAGACGCGAGCTGCGTTCAAGCGGCACTGCCAACGCGGAGATGACAAACGACAAAGCGGCAACTAATTTGAATATTAAGGCCATCAATTTCGTTGCTAAATGATTGACTGGCTTCTGGTTCATGAGCAAGTTAACGTGTGAGCTCGTTTCAAACAAGGCAAAGGCAAAGGCAAAGGCAACGCACCGGCAATAGGTAATAGCGTGGCGTTGAAGCTGAGGTAAGTAGTGCTGGGAAGCCAAGATGCGGACCAGTGTTCCTACTCGTATGCATTTGTAGATTAGCGCTTAATTCGATCTGGGACCAGACTAATGATATGGCATGCTGCAAACTTTGAAAATGCATACGTTTCAATATTTTATTGGCCTCGAGAGCGTAAATATAGCCGCGATTCTACTATACTAGGGAATTTATGCTTGTAAAATCGGACAAATGCCATGTAATTTACAAATTATCCGTGGGCAACTGTCGACGCGGCATTATTATTTGATTATTTTAATTTTCCGATCAGCGGCACCTTTATTGGAATCGAAACGAACAATGTGCTATGGGAATCGGATAAGTGGCAGTCGTCATAAACATATTTGACAATCACCTATTGGAATGAATATGTGCATGCACATATTTTTTGTTGTGTGAATGAATAATGGTAGTTCATCGCCAGTGAAATATTATATTCTTGAACAAATTTTCGACGACAAATTGCGTAATTTTTAGCACATTTTTTGATTGCAGCTCATCCACTATAAATACATACAGAAGAAAATTGATCATATAACAGAATGAAAGGGCAGCAAATAAAATTCGTATCAACTTCTGAGGCATCAAATTGACTTCAGCGTTTACTCCAAAAAAGAAACCCCGACCTGTACAAAAATCAATCTGCTTCCTGGCAAAAATAAAAGCCAGAAGATGGTGGTCTCGCTGTGCGCAACCCTGTCCGCCATGAGAAGTTGTTTGCATTGACATTCCGATCCGAGGTGAATACCGTTCCACCTAATTGTAATGCTCCTAAAAGCCAAATGGTAAAAGAGGAAGTAAATTGCTTCCTCAATACACACAATGAGCTACTGGCCATATTTTCATCTGAATATTCTTCGGATGATCAGCAAAATACAAATCAAAAGTCCAACTTTGTCAATAGTGAATCCAACTGCTGCGCAGCACAAAAAGCAAGAAGTCTTGTGGGCATCATGGAATGTCTAATTTCGTTATTAAACATGTATCTCTCTCTATGCTCACAATTCACCCTCTGGCGTCCCCCCTCACAGTTTTTCTCCTCTTCTGGTGTACCTCGAAGATCCATACTAAGACCTTTCTTATTCAACCTCTTCATCAACGATCTCCCCAATGTGTTTTCGTCATCTTATCTACTCTACGCAGATGACTTAAAAATATTTCGGTCGATTGAAATTTCAGCTGATTACCTACTTCTTCAGGAAGCTGATTGCATACTTTTTCTTACTGCTTGGCTTAACTCGAACTACTTATCTTTAAATGTGTAATTTTCTCTGAAGTTTCAGATTTATACCTTTTCTTATTTGATTTGTGAAACCATTTTTGTCTCTCTGGAACATTTTGCTGATCTTGGGCTCACCATCGGTCGTATACTGAAATCTCATTACCAAACCACTATTGCTGACCTTGTTATACGTTCCTACCACAATTCGTTTAGCATTTCCAAATGTGTTAAGATATTTGTTACCCTAGTTCGTTGCAAATTCGAATTCTGTGGCCAGGTCTGGTAACCTCGTTTCACATGCCTTTCCGATGCTGTTGAATCAGTTCAGCGCAATTTTCTATTTAAACATAATATTCCTGATAATGAACGCTTATTGCTCCATAATCTCCCTCCTCTAGCAGAGCGCAGAGTTTACCTTTATGAATGCTTTCTGTTTAAAATCTGCCGTGACTATCGAACTTTTCCTGCATGCATCTTTGATAAACGAATGGCAGTGTGAGAAGCAGATTTGGTCCTCTGTTATTTTGAAGTACCATTTACACGTACATTTACTTACTTTCATTCTTCTGTTTTACGCTTTTTATACTTCCATAAGAGCTCCAACTCGGTCCTCTTCGACACTCTATAGCCACTTTAAAAGCAATATTCACAACACAATATTTCCTGCAGATTAGCTTAGCCTCTCTTGCCCGTCATTTGCAGCTTTGAATTGTATATTTTTATTTCTATTTATTATTTTCTATTTCTACTTTTAAGCTACCCTATTTCAAATTATACATTTTGGCTGGATTTTGAATGGATTTGAGACCAAATAAATAAATAAAAACAATACCCTGAATAATGGTTACTCTCTGGACTCAATCGGTCAAGATTTTTTCCATTCATAAGAAGGGAAAAAGTAAATAGGCCAGCAATTTTCATAAAATTTCCTTTCTTCTTAATTTGAGGAATATTTTTGAGAAAACCTGCATTTAAATATTAAAAAATCGTTGATTTCCTGTATACCAGTTTGGTTTTGGGCGCAAGCTTGGGACCCTGCACGCCATCTTGTACTTGCATGATCAAATTGTGTCGCACTTGAATGAGCAAATCATTCCAACAGTAGTATGTGTTTTAGATATCGAGAAGGTTTGGATACCGTCTGGCGCGAAGGTTTTCTATTTAAGTTGATCATGTTTGGATTCCCAGTAGAGACTTCTATATCAACAACAACAGACTTCACTATATCAACCGTAATGGAGTAAATTCTCTCCTAAAGTCTTTGAAATGAGGAGTGCCACAAGTTTCTGTCACTGGATCAATTCTTTATAACACACAAGTTCAAAACCTCCAAAATGTTGATGGCACGCTCTTATTTGCGTCGAGCCAAGGCCCAGTCAAAGCAGCGGAGAGCCTGGCAGAACTAAGTGTTTACTTTGACGAAAAACCACATAGCATCGGGGATCCCAAATTGTTCGCAACAAGACCAAAACACTCGCTGTCTTATTCAGAACTTTCAAAATCACTTCTTACCCATCTCTTACACGCCCTGCAATTGATTTCCGGAGATTTTCAAAGTTTAATCGCTATGTGCGGCGAAAAATCAAAGCTGACATTTCTGTATTTTAACGCTTCCGACCTCTTTCCATCAAAGTGATGAATCCATCTGCTATCAGGCCCTCATTCGACTTATCATGGCTCCTGCATTGATATCCTGTATTACCTGCTCAAAGACTGACAACTTGAAATTTTCCAGCTAGTACTTTAGAGCATATTTTGCTTCAACACATCTAGTAACAAAAATCCTAAAGATTACGAATGAATCATTTATAATACTTTCTTTAAATGTTAGTTATCTATCTACAATTGATATTTGAAAGTAATGAGTACCGAATTAACGTTTTATTGACAAACAGCTCGCATAATTTAATAGACAGACCCACGCTGTTAGCGGTAAATGTCTGTGTTATGACAGTTAGGGCCGTCCAGATCCAGACCAGCAGGTTAGTCAGGCATTTAAGAGTGACCTTGGATATTAAGCTGATATCTTTGGATCATGTCCACAGGGCAAGTGATAGGGCTCCAGCTGCAGTAGTCACTTCGCGGAGTAGGCTAATGACCCATCGTCGGACCCAATAAGACAAGACGAAAGCTGCTGATGGCAACGGTCAATTCCATCTTGCTATATGGGACCGACGCGGATAGCCAGTGTTTTGCTTAGGAGTGCCCTAAATGTCGCATTCGACGGCTTTTTGCAACGTTCTCAGAAAAGACCGTGATAGTCCTAGTATCTTGGGCCACCATGATAGACCTATTGGCGCAAGAACGCGAGAAAACTCCGAGCCGGACAGAGCTGATGCCCTGCCGCACGCGTGAATACAAACCTTCCAACATTAGCAACAACGTTGGAGTGAAAGTAGCAAAGGGCACTGAACGGCTAAGCTAATTGGCTTTATAGACCCTTAAGTTACCCGCAGCCATGGAGACGTGAATTTCCAACTTTGTCACTTTTTGACAGGTTGCCGTTACTTCAGGAAATACCTGAACATAATGGTTAAGGTTGGCGCACCATCCTGCCAGTAATGTGTAGCTAAGTACGACGACACTCAGCACACGTTCTTCCAATGCAGCCACTTCGAGAGAAAGAGACGTACCAATGAATTTAATCGTGGATGCAATGCCGTGAAACGAGGACAAGTCTGCGGTTTACAGGGTGTCAGATACAACACTAAGTTTATACAATACCGTCCGCCAAAATGTCAATTAGTTTGTTGTGTGTATAATTCATGTTCAAATGCGAAAGTTTTTTTAATATGTTGGTCTAATAACCTTTATCCTATTTACAAGTTTTAGTTTCAAACATATAATATATGTATATGTATATGTAATAGGTTAGGTTACGCGGCTGCTCCCTCCCGACAGACTCCGGAGAAGATACACACGGGCCCATGGTGAAACCGCATGGCGTAGTGCACAACGCTTATTAAACAGAGAGAACTGGGTGAACTAGATGATCTTCTTCAAGTCCACCGAAGCCACAATAGTTAGTTTAATAAAGAAGTATGATCCCAGGGACTTCATTTTTTTCCAGCGAGGGCCGGGTATTCACACAGGAGGTGAAGAATTGTTCAATGCCAATAGCACCACCACGAGAGGTCCCGTACTGACTAATCATTTGATGATCGAGCTACTAACAGTCGAGCTGATTTATAAACCATTAAAACATCGAGTCATTTACATTGGAAAACATTGGAAAACATCGGCTAAAGGCGCACATTATTGAATGGCTCCCTCGGTGACTCTAAATGCAGCCAGCGTATGTTCCTTGCAAGCAAGTGACTTCTCAGTATGCTCATCTAAGGTATGTAGCACTGTTTTAACTGATTTGAATATCAGAGTAAGAGTCAAATGCAATATTGAACACTCTCATGCCCCAACTCTCTCTCTCGCTCTCTAAGATCTTCAGTAGAGAGGAGGTTAAACAAATCGGTCTATAATCGTTCGGTCTAGCGTGCAATGGCTTCCCTGGGTCTACTTTCAAATATGTCTCAATGATGAATCCACATAATTCCACAAGCAGGATCTATGATTTTGAATTAACTTAAAGGACGAATCAAACTACGTTAACAATTCACACTTATATTAGTTATTAAAAAACTGCAAAAAGTGATTTTACCCACAGAATAATTTCAAATCAAAATCACCTCAAGCAATATTCATTTGAAAAATAAATACCTTGCAAAACCCTCACTACACATTTTAAATTCCCCTTTCTTTGCGTCGATGCGTGCAAAGTTGAAATACGAATTTGGTGCTTAATAACCACTAAAGTAAAAAGGTCGTGTTAAAAAATTTTAGCAGTAGCCGTACCGCTGTGCCAGTTTCTTTTGTCCGGTTTCATACTGTTCTTAATGTTACAAATTTAGCTAAATCGCATTAACAACTTGCCTGTTCTTTCGCAAGACAACTAATCTGGTTTCTATAATTTCTACGCAGGATTCCCTGTTGGCTCTCGTTAGATAAGTATCAGCACCTGAATAACGTGATCTTGTTTTCCGAAGTGTCTACTTAGATGGAAGCAAAAGACTATTACGTCATAGCAAAGGTGACTGATGCCTAAACTTTTATGCACAGAAGCTTACTAGACAAAAGAAGAAATCAGCACCTGTCCTCGAATATTGTTTGCATAGGATTTCATATTTTCCGTTTTAATTAGAATCGAGAAAACAGCCCACCGCAAACAGAACACTTTTGCAGTACTACACAGTACTTCCATCGTGCTATATGCAAATATATAATTTGGAAGTGTTTTATCATTTTATTTCACTCGGAAATAACTTTTTTCTGGAAAAATAACAGTACTTAGTTGCAAGCAATTAAATTCACTCGGTGTCTATACCTCTTTTAATGTGGAAACATAATGTACGCGTTAACGGATTACTCATACAATCGATAATTTTTACAATTCTGCGCAGGGTGTCTTATGATTTTGTTCCAGACTGTATATCAAGACGAATGCAATTCCTACTTCTCTCCCTCAAACGCATCACTTCGTTTGCTAATGTTTTAAACTTGCCAAACATGACCAAACATCGGCAATGAATTTTAAATATTATACATATTTAGTAGAATTTACATACATCAATATGCTAAGCCGCAAATCTGAAAAATCCAATAACCTCTCTATTGCAAAGTTTCATTGTCTTATTAATTCTCATTGATATATACCCACTTTTGTACCTTAATCACCATTATGACTACAATCCCAAACGCATCTCATTCCAATCAATTCAAATTTCGATAATTTATATGCATAATCACATTGGCCGCCAGATAAAACTAATTCGAGTAGCTTCAAATCATTAACTTTGAATTTGTCCTCTCTTCCAATATTCATAAATTATATTTAGCAACTAATTATTCTCTAATTCGCCTCGAAATTCGAAAACAGGTAGCTGTCTTCTGAATATTCTGTAATTGGTCGCTCATTTCATCATCGACTCGACAGTCTTTCCCAGTTTTTAATCTCACCTCCTCGTCTAATATCCTATGATTAAAAAAAAAATAGTAGCCCAGTCGTACTTGCCGGATAGTATTATCACTACTCCATTTTTAATAACACTGTGGACGGGTCCGAAAATTAATCGCGTACCTATAGACTTTTTAATCAAGAAACGTCTAAGCATTTTCCAGACCCATAAATTATCATTAAGTAGTTGGACCGCAGTATTGGGAAAAAGTCTTCATGGTTTCTCTTATCTTATCCCGTTCATTACTAAACTTTGCTTTGTCGTGCTATCGGGTCTATTCTCTTGGCTAAATTATACGTTAATAACTCTATCTCTTCAATGGGCACTTTGCATTTATGCTGTTGATCATTAATATTTAATTCCTTTAATCGGCATAAATTAGCAGTAGACGAAATGAAATCAACAAAGGTAGAAGCTATTTGACAAAAGCTATCCGATTCGAATTAGCGACTTTTCGCAAAGCTTTTTGATAGTAAATTGCCTTAGCGACCGCACAGTTTCCTGCCATTTCTTCCCTTTCAGAAGCCGCGGCGACGGATTAATTTTGAGTTAATTTGCTAAATTTATTGAGAAGTGCGGTGCGTTTGAAGCTGTCTCAAGTCAAATATAATATGCATATCGAAGATGCTGACTTGACGTGATCAGTGCGCTGATGCACAAGTGACGACATTCAAAGCAAAGTTGTAAGCACCTTAAATTTGTTCGTTGGCGATGACTTTAATCAGAAATGCGTAGGTGTTTGCGGAATACTTAAGTCAACAGAAGCTATTTGGAAAGAGGTTTTTGTGTTAAGTTGCATAAATTTCTTTGATCTAATGGTAATTAAAATGCAAACCAGAATTTGTTTAATGGATGTATTTGGCGTAAAACGGTGGCTGCGTTATTTGAGGTTTGCGGTGGAGATACAAACATAGGATAGGATAAGAGGTGGGCGCCATAATATTCAAAAGGTCGCGTTTCATATGACTTTCTGGTTACAGCTGCTCTTCAGCTCACAATAAGGTGGTTTTATTATTGAAATTCGCATTTATACGGTTCCTTTAAACACCAATCTTTCGTTGCGGAAAAGCTTAAATATTAGCTAGGTACCCAGTCTATAGAATCTGCTACTACCTAAGTGTGGTTGGATCCTGAAAAAAGCCAAGAATCTTTACAAGAGCAACTAGACTAGTCATCTAGACTACAATACCTGAAAAATTAAATATTGGACCCTAGAAAAATAAAATCCAGTCATAAAGAATGGCATGCATCCTAATGGGTGATTTTTTTATGTTGAGAAGGAAAAATAAGTATTTGTGAGTATGGAAGCGAATAGAGATTTTTTTGTCATTTCAAAACCATTCAAGGCAGAGAATGCAGTGTAAGGAAAATTTAATTCAAATCAATTTATGATGCTCAATGTATGGAGTTTCCATAAAAACGAGCACAATAAAATGTTGACCTGTTTTAAAATGTTGTTATATAATAGAAGCCATCTGAAGGAATCTCAAAACAAAGAAGAAGAATTTCGAATCAGAATCGTTTCATTTAAATGCATCCGAAATTAGGAATTCGCTACGTTCGACGGATTTGTGCACATAGTATTCACACTGCTATTGAATACGCCGATGATAGCACACAATGCTTTCCAAGCATGAACTATAATACATACTCAACTATATAATTTCATATTACCATTCATCAGCTCAAAGCCACTTCATATACACACAGCTCATTTTATTCTGTTTTCGAATTTTGCATCATACAGAAAAATTATCTCATTCCTCCCAACTATACCGGTCGTTGGGAAATCAAGCGGTAATAGACCGTAAAGTTTACTCCTAAAAGCTACTACCATAATATTTATGACGTTATTAAGATAAACGAAATGTTTTCTTCTATTTATTATTCAATCCAATTATATTTATGGCAGGGGCAGGCAAATTGAAAACATCCATGGCGAAATCATTTTCGTGTTTACGGATAATAAATGTGTGGGTCAAACTAAGGTTACTGGTAGGTATGCAGACGCTAAGCGAAAAGTATAGCGCTGGATATTATTGTTTAAATAGTATTACTAATTGATTAATCCGTACGGTTGATGACGATGAAGTGTGCAAAAAATATTCATCAAAAAGACGAGTAAAATACATAGACCAGTTCTTATGATTGTATCTTTAGTAGGTACTTTTAAGGAATCGATATCAAAGCAATATCTTTAAAAAAAAACTCCTCAATCGCCATTATAAACATGCATCAAATAAAAGATAACAAAACATTGCTCGAAATTGAAATTCACACTCTTTCTCCTTAGGTACGCAATTTCCTATGTCCATTAAAATCAGTAATATCAAATCTATTTATTAATTGATCTCACCGTCACTTTTCATCTAACAAATTGCCCCACTTGAAATACCAGAGAGCGCGAAATGCCTTCGAGGCTTAAACTGATCTCGTTTCTCTTCAAAGACACTGCGGCCGCTGATCATGTATCCATTCATGTTCAATCGGGAAGATCTTAAGACTCAATTATCACACTATCCGCCGTTGACCGGCAGCAGAAGCAGCAGCAGCACCACCATAACCACAGCTTCTTCGACTTGGGGATTATCTATCGCGCGCCAATTATCAAACGGACGTAAATCGGTATGGACGCAGCATCTCGAAAACCTATCATCTCTGCGTAGCCTCTTCTTATTTCATCTTTTCGAGCCTTGGAAGATCATCGCAGGAACAAGACAAACTATTTTTTTTTCATTTGTATTTAGCCCCGGAACGCAGGAATGTATCATGGAAACCCGCCTGGCCTTTGAACCGTTGAATAAAAAACAAATTCAGAGGATCGACCAAATTTACATCTAATTAACTTTCGATCACAAAAATACGCTACCGCCTTTGTGAGTCGCTTCTAATCACATATCGGCGCTTTTATATCTCAGAGGCTATTAAATTGTTTTGTTTTTTGGCTCTTGCCTCTGCTCCGATGTTTCTTTTTTTCATTTTTGTGATAGCTCAACCGAAATGAACATAGGTGTAGAGCATAACCCTTTTGTGACTGAGTCACACATCAGTGCCTTTGTGAATAAGTTGATGTATCAAATAAAAGGATATATTTAATGAATAATGATGAAGTTTAATGTAAAATAGTTCGGCAAGTGGAATACACATCAACATAGCCATATTCATGCGGAACTACTCTTCACTTCTAATATATTCCGATCTGTGATTCAGGCACCTTCAGTTGCCGAACCCGACACTAACGGGTTAATGCTAACGATGTTCGGTCGAGACGTCTTAACGTCTCCAAGTAGAAGCTACCGAAATTGAAGATGAAAATGAAACTTATTATCTTTTTGCTTGTTTATGCCTAATTTGATGAAATGCTATAAAATTGGGAAAAAATCACTTTACTCGCCTGCCAGGCTGCCTCACTCGAGTTGCTCTAATGCATATAGAAGCAAACAGATCGTAGCGGTTACGAAGACTACCCCGGACATTTAGAGACCTTATAAATTGGTCACAAATAAATAAAAATCTCCGCATTCAAAAATAACATGAAAAATTGAATTTCCCGCTCTGATGGGAGTTTTATTGGTGGATCGCATGATCGACTGAAAAATACCGCACCGACAAAGGAAGGTCTTGTTTCGATCTCCATTCAAACCCTTATTGTCGCTGGTCAAAGAGTGCGGCCTCGTGAAGTCCACAAAGAACCATTTATTAAATTCCATCTGGCAGCTCAGCCCGAACGAGTTAGCTTAGCGGTCGAGCGATCTTTCGAAAACGCTCTAAAGGACGGCTATGCGTTTTTAATAAGTGCCCAATAAAGAGTTTTGATTTTAGTAGGCAGTAAGATGGTGTAATTTGGCGATGAAATTCAATCTCGTGTGATCAGGTGATTAGCAGCATGGTGTTAAAATTAACTTGAGTCAGAGGTGCCTAAGATCTAGATCCGCTTGGGGTTTTGTGTAACAAATCAGTTTCAGGCTTTCCGGTAATGTAAAAATATTTGAAGATACTATATGCATGCATGACTACTTGACATTTTAAATACCAAATCAATTCATTCGAGGTAGAAAAGGCCTAGCAGCAGTAGATATTGAACTGAAAAACTCCCATTCGAAAAGACTGCATAGTGAAACTAACACCTGGCAGCACTGTTTATACCGTGCTGAACTTTTCAACGTCGTTTCATCAGAGTATTGCTTTCAGAATAATCAGGGAATCCCGGTAGTTGATTCAAAACTATGTATGTGCAAAAACAAATACAATAAACGTAACATTACCAGACATTTCATTTTTCCCGGATTATCTATATAAGAAACTGATATAAAGTTGCTGTTTCATGTTTTCGTAAAAATACAATTTTTTTCCAATGTTATATTTATCTGAAAAATGAACTAAATTAAGACCCAGGTAACATTCATCTGAATCATTTGACGGTGCACGATAAGGTGTGCGAAAATTACGAATCATATGCGGCACGAAATCGGTCTTGAATTATAAAAGAAACGCGCAACTAACAAATGAATGATATCGATGGATATGTCGAGGATGTTAAAATTTATCACAACTAACGTAAATAAAAAATTAATGATTTCCAACTGCATGTGGTCACATCAGTCAAGTATGCAATGTGAGCTGGTGTCTGATTAGAATCAGTGCATACTTTCGAAACCACTTAGTCAAAAAAAAAAATTCAATTTTAATCATCCGACAAAAACAATTCCACTTTAACAAATGAAGTTTACCAAAATTAGTGTATCGATGATGATTTCGACTGAACACAACTTTTGCAGGTACTGTCGCATTATCAATCAGGATGAATAATTTGTAAATCAGTAATAAAAAACTATCCTCGTGGTGTACAAACTCCATTCTGATTTTCTTAATTCATTGCAGAGTAAGGCTGGGACTGACTTAATCTTGAAGCTAAATTTTGACTAGTTTCCATTTTCTGGTCATTTTTGGAGTGAAATTTTTGACAATGGCAAAAAGTGGATACTCTGATGTATTAGACAGATAAAATGTCAAGAATATCAGTTTTCGATCGTTTTGTTATTGAAAAGACATTTGCACAATTCAATTTTCAGATTCAAACACAAAATGCCACTTTTTAGCTCGAAAGAATGAACTCCACATGCTAAATTAACGTGAAATGATTGAAGACATGTATTAATGTCATCTGCATTTTGATTACGAAAGCATCGTTTCACGGAAAAAAATCAACTTTTCATGCAAAGAAGTGAGTGCCACTTTTGCTTGATCTCAAGATACATATTCGCCGAAATAAATTTCACGTGAAATTTTATAGGAAAATTTCACGTGAAATTTAATAGGAAAATTTCACGTGAAATTTAATAGGAAAATTTCACGTGAAATCGAACACAATACGAGCCTGTATGCGCGAAATTAAAAAACCTATTACAACCTCGGTTTTGACTGTTTATGTAACTAATAAATATCGATTCTCTTAAGTTTGAACAATGCACGTAGTAATTTCAACTCATTTCTGAAACATGCATACATGAGCAATGATTTCCAAGACCCCTTAAGATTTAATTGCCATTAACGCAAATTATAACAGTTGAGAAAATGCTAATATTGTTTGCAAATATAACTTTGCGGTAATTAGTGTTCAAGTGGGTATGTGATGAGTTTTTCAGTAGCACCAATCAATTGAAACTGATCGATAAGGTGTAATTAGAATGTGTAAAATATTGTATTCGCGAAAAAGTCATTGGAATCGACTAATTAAACAACTAAGTTTAAATGTTAAAATCGACGTAATGAGAAATGCATTTAGACACACCTGAAAGGCAAATTATATTACAAAGATGAATATTACAGCGTCATACGAAATACTAGATTGAGTTTTTTTCAAGACTCGTTGCATATTCTACGCATCCAAGCTGATTTCAAGCTTCCATCGATTCTTTTCTTTAATGAAAAAATGATGTTTTATAGACAGTCATTAGTAAAGATTGTGGTATTAATTATGAAGCAATACACAGCTAAGCACGGGAGAACTTTTCACAGATTTTCAATGACTCCAACTGGCTTGATAATAGTTGTGGGTTGGTTTCGTAAAAATATCTGGATGAGGTGGTATCCAGGGTATAACTAGTTACCTTTACAATTTGTCTCGATTCCGAAAACAGCACTGAATATTATATAACTATATGTACCAGTAAGGGCGAAAGTGATTACTGAATCAAAATCAGAAACAGAAGTTAAGAAATCTGAAGAATAGCAAGAACTAGCATTGAAAAACAACAACGGATGCAGAGAACTTGCTTAATACCCATTTGAAGAAATCGATGTGTAGTGGGTAAATATCGGGACAGTTTTCCTGTCGTAAGCTTACTTCGATCCGGAAAATATATGGTGCGCGTAGATTTTAGATTACCATGATTGCTTTAGTCCCAACCATGAATGCTGACGATGTATGCTATCAAAAGTATGCATAGTAAATTACTGGCGAACTTTTGATCAGTCAGCTCAAGGACCTTTCTGATATTCCTAGTTTACCGTCGTGGTAAGTTGCGTCAATTTTTTGTATCGATCGGCTAATTGATTTCAGTTTAAAGACACATACCTATATGACTTTTCTGTATATTCTTCCTCTCCATTACTCCTTTCGCAACTGTCTTCAGTTTACTTTAGATTTCCTTTTTATCAAGACAATATTTCAGAACCGAAAATCATTATATGGAGTTTATATACGTCATTGTTAAGCTCAGCTCAATCTGTGGGTAAGTTGCACGTTCACAGCACACTCCGATGTGCAGGATCAGGCTCCGAGTCCTTTTATCTTTTCAATTATATCATACATATAAGATACTATGACAAAATCAGTATCATTTTAGATGCAATTTTCCAGCAATTTGCTACTAATTAAACTTTCAGATGTTCAAATGCTGGAGTTTATCCAGGTTCAATTCAATAAATTGCAAGCTTCTAAAGCCAAAAGGCGATATATCAAGAAGACCGAAGTCCAGTCAAGACCCTACTAATTAGTTTAATAGCGAACAATCAACGATGTAAAAAAAAAATTGCTGTCACTGGAGCAGGGCGCCCTAGAAATGGCCGTGGAGGCCCCTGTCCACATTAGCGAAGCACCGTTATATCCAGCTCCGAGGGATGCTGGAGTGCCACTTTGCTGGCCCTCTACAGGTGGGGTGGGCCATGGAAAAAATGGGGTAGATACGCTCCAAGAAAATAAAAAGCACGGCATAAGAATTATATGGTAGCCGCAATATTCAACAAGAGAAAAAGGATTTCTGTCCGTAAAGACCAGAAATAGCTCTCAAGTATCGGCTGATAAACCAGACCCAGCCGAGACTTGACAAAATACGTTCGCTCAATATAAAAGGAAGTTGAAAACAAACCTGAAATGGCCAAAAAAAGCAAACCTAAATAAAGATATAGCTGCCTCCATCCATGAGGCGGACCTAGGCCGAGACAGACAGCCTCTGGTTGTCGATGCTGTAGAGGTCATGCCACCGACTGACTCCGGCCAAAAAAATAGTGGCCGAAGTCCCTCCCTAAAGAAATTATTAGCAGGCCAGCTGGTCGCAGATGAGAACCGACTTGGTGGAGTACCTTCAGGCGCTCGTCAAATGTTTCAGTGATCTCCAACAAGTCGTTGGTGTTTTAGATGCGGTGAAATGACCTAGCTCATAAATCACGACATCGTTTGAGGTACATCACAAAACCCAAAAGGCATCACGATCAAATGGTACAAGGGTCACGCTGAGACAGTAGAATCCGTTTTCTCCTTTGACTTCTCCTCCAAATATATTTATCACAAGGCAGCATTTAAATCCAGGCTCGAGTTATATTTTATTTTCTTAATGTGCCGTCGAAAAGCAACAAGCGATAAGCGTCTTTCACTGTGACCGAGTCTAATTAGCAAAAGACTCTTCGGCTTTTCAATCATCCGATCTACTTCTTGGTACAAAATTTTTTCGGCAGCTTGCGACACAAAATAATATGTCTGTTCTACGAGTATAGGTTTTTGAGTGTTAGAGCCAATTTAATGGTTCCCAAAACCTCTACAGTGAACAGAAGAAAGCAGGCAATCACACAGTTGAACCTGCGACGCTGCTCTTATGTGAGAGAGTGGACATGATCGTCGAGTTAGTCGAGGCTGCTCATAGTGGCGACTTGTTGGGATGGCGAAAATATATCTGTGACCAGGGCAAAAAGATGGATGAAGTCTTAACGAAGAATTCGCTACAAACTCCATTTAACTGAAATGAAGAGCAAACTTTTACTAGAAATGGCCAACAACTTTTAACAAACCTTAAAACAATGACACGTTCAAAAACTGTGTCTCAATTTCATAATTTTTGTGGTCTCACCTTAAACTACATTTGTTTTCTTTTTTTTGTTAAGAGAAGAAAATTTGTGTTGTGTTTTTCCCAGGAGTTAAAATAAAAAAAAGATTGCCCAAATTTGACTCACTTCATTCGGTGGCAAGTATCTAGTTCGGAAACTATTTAGACTGATTTTTGCGATATTTTGATAAATTTGAAGCATTTTTCTTCAAAAAGTAGACATATTTTTCTGAGTCTAGGTATATGTACTTAATATTTTGACAAATACTGACATTCTGATAGTAAATTATCCTCTTTTTCAGTGTCTATAGTTCTATAGTCAGAGGTTTGGGTCCGAAAGACAATGAAGAAGAGCGCAGGGTACCATCGAAATATCAATATCTATCATAATATTAAAATATATCTAGCTTCTATAGAAAAAAATATGATTTTCACTTAAGAGCATCAGGTTTGAGACCTGGAAAATCGAATCAGACAAATCAAATTATTGTTATAAGAATCAGGGTTTTAAATTTGCACTATACATATAATAGATACTATCACTTTCCCAGTATACAAGTAACTTCTTCAACACGATACGATGGCTTCTCCAAATTCTCCTAAACTATCAACCAAAACCTACTAAATTTTATTCATTCCACGATTATAATTTATCGTCATGGTACCGCAATATATCACCATCACAGCCGATTCTCTCAATGGATGGCATGTTTTACGAACACAGTTCTTCAATCTGAACATATTCTTCCTGTCAACATATTTGTCAACACCGCCGGCTGCCGTCTTGTGAGCGAAGCGGATCCCATAAAATAATTACCACGAACCCGAAGGCACGGGCGTATGCAAATAGAGAGATCGCTATAGCATTCTAGTGGTACATAACAATAAATAGGAAATGTCTCAGGGTCGATGAGTAGATACTTAGTTATTCCATTTATTTGTCAACGAATCGATTTGTTCGAACACCTCGAACTATTTTCTATGGCTGAAACAACGTCAACAGAAGAAAATCCATCCATGTTTCTTCGAGTGGAAATGAGAAACCTACAGGAAAACTTGCGTTTAGAGGAAGAAACACCGTTTTTCACAAATGTGTTATGTTTGGTCCTATTTGCCGCACCTCATGACAATCGGATCAAACATCGGAATTCAAAGCTTTAGAGATAAATTATGAATTTGAATACTAATCGTCATTCCTCGCCCGTTGAAACGAACATCCCATAAATATCACCACAACACAAAGTATTTCATTTAAAATGTTGAAATTCATTACTCTAGCACAAAACTAATGGCTAGCGATTTGTTGAATAGTACTGATATGCTTGAAGCAACTAAATGGCAGTGTAGATAAGACAATATTGCTGAATTGCGAACACTTTAAATTGACAGATTTACGAGCTTTTAATGTTATTGGTGCTTGTTGTTTCAAGGTGATGTTACGAAATAACAAGGCAATAGGTGAAAATCTAGAGAATAATAAAATCTAGAAATTATTTCTGGGAAAAACGACACTCTGTTATGTTATGTTGTCCGGAAATTGTGTGGGTGTTTGATATGATGATCGGAAATGACGTTTTTATGATTCTTTGAGTTCAGAGTGAGCACATGGTCCGATGGTTTTATAGTGGTTTGTTCATGTAGCGATTGACAAATGGACATCCGAAGGGAATGAACCGAAATTCCAGTTTTTTTTCACTTATTTCATACATATTTTTAAACCGAGATATTATTCAACTTTATACATATTTTTCATACGCACATTGAACTTTATTTTTCGCTAAAACATTACTTAAGAATAATTGAACAAAGAATTGCTACAGAATATTTTCAATCCACATCCTACACCTTTAGAGATTTAACGAACCAAGTTTAGTACAACAATGAAGCAACAATGAACATTATAGTTTCCCTCCACAAAGTTTGAATGCTCCCTATTTAGGTTCTCGCATAAAAAATAACATTATTTTTGTTTTGGAAACTAAAAATTACATAGTTTTAATTAGATTATTAGTTTTAATCATAGTTTTAGTGAGAAAAGATTTCATTGATTTGGGATAAAAACCATTTTTGTGTCAGAAAATGTATTTTTTTTTTAAATAAGTGCAAACAAGTTGTGTAAAACATATTGCTGCACTTCAACTATAATTTTCATTGATTTATTTGCCTCAATGTGTTCAATGTAAGAGACGCACTAAGAAATTTTTCCTTAAATTTTCATATCACCGGGGACCAATATAGAGTCACTGACCAGGATCGTCGAATAAATCGATCTCCTGAACTATATCGCTTTGGTCAGCGCTAAAAATCCATCCAATGATTTATCTGCAACGGTTTCCAAGTGATTCAAAGTACACTTTCTTCGGAAATGCAAAAAATATATTAGTCCGTCAAAATAATTAGCTGCATTTTTTTTTTAGAATGACCTGAATCATATAGGCGTTTGTGCAATGAATTATTTTAACTGCTTCATTCAAGCTTATTCAAACATGGCCTCATTTAAGGCTCGATGTTATCGAAGCACATTTGTTCCTCAATTCGTTTCGGAGCAGGTGAAATATGTGAAGAAATAGTGTGTGGTGAGTGCGGCATTCTGTCAGAAGTTCCCTCGAGTCATGACTAATGTTGTTCTCTGCACACAGACACAAACTGCTGACCTTCAGCGAGACAATAGCTTCCCAACGCAATGAGCCCCAGGAATGGAGTAGGTACGTTCATTCATACGTATATAATCCGAAGAAAAACTAGCGACTGTAATGTGCTACGGTTAATCATCAAATTTAGAGTTTAAAGATGCACTTGTCCTTTCTCTATTCGCGGCTTTATGATCGGACCTCCGGTGTATAGTTTCATTCTCAATGCTACAATGGGCATGTTGTCTTCATCTGTCTGTTAAGAAAATTGGTAGATCGATTAGTGATCATGACTCGTATAAAATGGACTGACTGGCAGACTTCCAGACTAGCAGAGTTTCAGAGAAGATATTTACACGACTTTTTGTATTCGAAGTTGAGCGGTTTGAATGCGGTCAACATCCATCCGACATGTGCTTGTTAACTTAGGTTTTTCACAATATTCAACTTTAAATATTGATTTCAGCGCTTCGAATTGATTGGTTCCAACTGGAATTGATGTGAGTTTTAAGCGGTGCATTGTATTCACGTTTGGTGACATTTCGTTATACAGAAAGGAAATGGAATTATCGAAGCGCAACGAAGATCATTTGGTCAGCGGTATATGAACACAGAGAAATTACTGTAAATTTAATTTAACTAGCTCACTAGCCTCTTCACTAAAATCTCATTTGCCAGTGGAGCGAATAACTAAATAGATCGTCGTTTCGATAGCATATATACATATATCAAAGTAAATTACTTAAAAGCTACTGCAAAGGAAAATTTTGGTTTATAGCTTGTTGATCTTTTGGCTGAAAATTTGTTGTATTTTGGTTCTTCGAAAATGATAGCATTTTCAAACTAATGATTGGATAGCACTACTGACAACGTTTAACGTTAAAACGTACGTGAATTAGCTGAAATATGAACACAACTATCAAGGTTGATGATATAAATAAGAAGATGGTAAATCTCTCCAATGGACACGCATTTAATGTCTGCGTAGAGTACGGAGTTTGCTGTCAGTTGGTCGAAAACGAAGTAGCGGAGGAATTATTGGAAATAGTGCTTAAGTTCAAATGCACTCCCAGTGAAATTTATTAACGTTACGTATCCCTTTATGAATTTAGGATACACCAGTAGACGCTGAAAGTGAATAAACAATCAAAACCATAAAACGTGCTGTGTAGATAGCAAAAATGTTGCCTTCAGCAGCAGTAGTCTACAACTCACAAGGACTAATCTTCATTCACTGTTTAAACTGAGTAGACGAAAAAGCAATAACTTATAGCCGACTTCGGTAATCTTTCACATCAGTTCCCTGACCACATTTTTTTCCAAATTTGGTGACATTTTTTTTCTCCTTTCGACTGTATATGCAGTAGTAGATCGGTAAAAAAAAGTCATCAAATGATTATATTTTTATTTTACCAAATGCCTGTTTCGCAGAATTTCACATTTCAAATTTTTAAGAAGGCTTAAAAGAGTTGTAACATCTTATTGAAAAATATATCAAACTGAAAGGAAACCACTGAAAAGTAAATTAAATTTTGGTAAAAAAAATAATTTTTAATGACTGACTTATCAAATGGTATACTGTCAAAACGTCGATGATTTTCGCTCTACTGGCCGCAAACACTATCGTCAGCAACTGCTATGAAACTCCTTAGCTTGACTTGCTTGTAAATTTACCATTGCCTTGTTATACACAACAAACAAATGTTTTACACTCTACCATTTTTACAATTAATTTACCGTGTGTTAAGATTTGATTGGATGTTATGGATGATAAATATCGATTAATCGAACGCTACGGTTCTCGTTGGCAGTCGTCTTACAATGGTTTTCATGCTATGGTAACGCACAACTGGACGATATGCTTGAATTGATGATGCTTGGAGTTCTGTTCAATTACAAATTACCTACATCGACATACATAGCATCGTGGAAGCGCATTGAAATATTTTGCTGTTTGTCGCACCAATAAGATTGCATCCAGCTTCAATCAATAAAATGTGAATGAGAGTGGTTAATGGTATGCTAGTTATAATATGTTTTGGAGATGCTGTGGCTGAGAAGTTCCATAAATACTATACTTCAGTCCACATATCATAAGCTAGCTATAATTTTTTTTCGCTGTGAATGATACTACCAATAGCGTTCGATACGTCAAATATCTAAAAATGGATAAAAAAAAACCAGGCTCTTTTAGTAGTAGCAATTTGCGAGGCTATAGCAAAGAACCTCAAGGAACCTCAGAGAATTAAGGTGTCAAAATTCAATCATTTCGAGCAAATCTAGTTGAGATTAAAATAACAAGAGTCAAAGTGGCCACTAAGATCTGTAAGTAAAAACTGAAATCTTTAAGTTTTAGGAGTTTGCGATGTCAAAATAGTAACTAATAAAGTTAATCCCTCCCCTCTGACCATTTTGCTTGCTTGATGCTGTGGGGAAATTTCTAGAAAGATTACTGAAGCCTCGGCTAAAAGGGGCTATATGAAGGGCTGGTAATCTTTCGAAAAACCAACAAGGGTTCCTCAACGATGAGTGCTACTTGCGGAGTTATTAGGGCAGTAGAACACGTTGAAGCGGCAGGTCATCGGGTTAGACCGATTGTGTTTTAGCTACGATGAACGTCTGTAACACTTCTAATTCATCTAGGTCGATTGACATATTGACTTTCTTCAGTGATATTTACAGGTAGAGGACTACTTGATAGCCTTTGTGCGAAACTATTTGAAATATCGTCATTTGATATTCGACACGAATCAGGGAACTGTACACAAAAATATTACAGCAGGAGCAGCACAAATGTCCACCTATATATAGATTGTTGCTTAGGATGATTTCTTCCGCCTCGAGATGCCGGAAGCATGCAAATGACGTAGTAGTTTTCATCACATCTAAAAATCGTCACCTCGCCCAACTCAAACTAAACAATTAATGAGAAGGGTTGAGGGCTGAATGAAAACCCATAGTCTCCAGCTAGCGATCACAAAAACTGAGATTGTAATGCTGACGAAGCGGATGATACCAACCGTTTTACCCGAAGTGCTCGAGTCCATAAATTCGGAGTAATGCTGGACTCGAAGCCGGCTTATGGAGAACACATTCGAAAAGCATCCGATAGGGCACGTTATTTGGCTTGGGAGGCTCGTGGCAAACGTTTGCAGTCCTAGTGCGAGTAAACATAAACTTATGACGATGACTTATTCAAAGCTACTATATGACTACAATATAGCTAATATATGGTTTGTTCAGTGTAAGGGAGCGCTGCGAATAGCAAAGAGCTTACAGAACATTGTCAGGAAAAGCTGTGTTGGTCATAGTGGAAGTAATCCCAATTGACTCATTCTTGAATAGATCAGAAATAGGAAGAAAAGTAGTAGCTACTGAGCTTTGTGCGCAAACGCTGAAACCTTGGGAGGAATTCTGAGCCTTGGGAAGAATGCTGAGCTACGAGCTCTAAGAGAGCTTTGACTTATTTGAGCGTTAAAACCTTGGCTTAACCACGCTCACGATAAAACTAATTTCTACCTGAACCAATTCATATCGAGGCACGGCTACTTCAGGAAATACCAATACAGAATGGAAAAAGTCAAGAACGGTACCCCTTCCACAAATCACGAATTTTGTGAGTACTCGAAACTTCTGTTCACGAGAACTCCCGATATTAAATCAATACGAAATGGCACTTTGAGTAGTAGCAGGTCTGATAGAAGTTTTTTGAGCTTGTGAGTAACCCTTTAGTAGCAATGTAATATTGCTCAATCATCCAAAAAATAAGTTTTTTATGCCCTATAGTTCGCTCTGTAAGTTGGTTTTGTAAGGATTGTGCTAAGGAAAGTGATGACGTTTCGTATACGTGTTTCTACTGTGGTCGTTTCAGAAGGGAGCGAGAACCGTTTGTCTCTGCAATCGTGGAGATAATGAATGTTACGGCCAGATGACATCTGGTCAGTTCATCTGAAGCTAACATCGCATTCGAAAAATGAGAAAGGATACCTGACAGACTCTTGAAAATTTGACAGAACAAAAAAAAAGCTGGTAGGACACCTGGTAGGTTCTAGTAGCACTACCGAGGTGAAGCCATGCAAAAGCGATTCCGCCACGGATTTCTATAATCGATGGGTGATGTTTTTTTGAAAGCAGGAATCTTACATAATCTTGTATCGTTCACAGAAAACATTTTGAAGGTTTTTTTGACACCTGTTCAAAAACAGAAAGTGAAAACTATATCTTCGACACTTTTGCACTCTCAGCAGTGTTCGCTGCTTTTACTCATTTTAGATTGGAAAGGTGTTGCCAAAATTACTCTCGACTTGCATTTGAGAGAATGCTTCTCTCACAGCTAATGCTCTTTGAAGACACCAGATGATTTGAAATCTCACATTTTGGCGACCAGGAGGTATTACAGTTTCTACGCCATATATAGTATAGTAGGTTAGGCAAAGTATAGGGACAACGAATCTGGCGTGTAAACTTCGTGTACATATACTGTTCAAAAAATCTCCTCAAACTAACCGGATATAATATGAGTGCTTTCTCTTATCCCACCATATGATTAACATTGCTGCCATACAAAAACATTGCCAGGCTATAATGTGCCTCTAACACGCACGAATCAACACAAGCAAAAAGTAGCAATACACACTCAGGCCAGTTTGATAGGTTTATTTACATTGCTGAACTTACCACTTCTTCCAATGTCAAAGTGTTTTTTTTTTTCTCAAAATGGAAGGAGTGTGACCACTTAGCTTCCATACACTATGACGCTGGGTAGATAAATCAAACGTTGTAAGTTTAGATATACTGTAGTCTAGTTGTAGCTAATCTGTTTGTAAGTGCTGCAAAATTCATCAGTAACAGGCTACTTTCAAAACTACGACGAACTTCGGTGATATTTGCTGAATTGCTTGTACTAAACTGCCGTCGGTACTCCACGCCTATTTCGTGGGTAGTTCATCACAATTCAGTGCATTTTAATTTTCCGACGGCACGGTCTGCCGGATCGCTGCCCCATCACTACCCCCAACATTATTTGGTGTACCTACATACTAGCCAACCGCAAGCACTGCAGACAACTGAAGAGAGCTCATTGAAGCTCCCAGTCAAATTAAGATTTAAATTTCTGTCAAGGAATTCAAGTATGATAATTGCTTCTATTTTGGTTTGCTCGCAAACGAAATTTTTTCGCAATCTTATCGTAATTAGGAAAATTTAATTAATTCTCATGTATATCTCGTGCGTCCAACACCACTTCAACACCTTCTCTTTGTGAATTAGGAATTTCCAACTCATGTGAAGGGCATACATTCGAACAATCCGCTGTTTAAGTTAAAGCATAGGTATGTATGCGTGGCGATCATTAAAAAGCTCGAAATTAATGTTGGACTGTACTTAAAATTGATTGCCAAAAATTAGTAAATTACCAAGCAACATTCAAAACCAAACGATGATTACAATGAAAATTAAGTTTTTCCATTGATGCATCAAAATATCCAACATGCTATTGTTAGTATGAAGTATTACTAGACTTTTCCACGTAAATATAAATCAAATATTATAGGTCAAAGCTTATTCAAACACTAGCTATTTGCTGCATATTGATTTTCAAATAAATAACTTGCTTCATCCGCGAGTGTTTGTGATCTTTCCACCGTGAGCTACGAATGCATGAAGAGAGCAAGAAATAAATGTTTGTGCATATATCTTGCGCTTGAAGTACCCAATACGAGCCATCAGCACAATAAAGCGAAGCACCTCAAACGACTATAAGGACTAACTAGGTGAACGAAAGCGCCAAATATAATTAATTTGTTTGGATGTTAAGGACAAACATTAATTAAAAAATCATGCTTTAACATTTTCTGGGTGCAAAAATTTTTTGTGCAACATAAAAAATCATAATTCGTGAAATCGAGATATTACTACACGCTAACTCGTACGCAGCTCGTGTCAAAATAACCGACCTTTTTATCACAGATGCGCATCGAAAATATCAATTCAGTTGTTGGCAATTAAAACGAGAAGTGAAAATTTTCATTGCATGAGCCTTCATTTAATGTTATAATGATGATTCTGCAAATAAGTCAAATTGACTTGATATTTCCTGAGAAGGATTTCACAGTCCGTTACAATTTACAATCCGATAATAATTTTAAACTGCTTAATAGATAAGTATCAATGTTGTTGAAATAGTGTGTCAAAAAATAGTGCATTCAAAATGTTCTGATATAAAATATTCATCAGTGGCAGAGCATTAACCAAAGAAGTTTCGTTTCACATTGAAACACGACTCACAAATCTTTTGTTTAACAAGATAAATTAACGGTTGCTTTGAGATAAATTAACTGTAGCTCTGTGTTCGGGTAAAGTTTTTAATTCCCTCAAAAGCTTTCACTATTTTCCAAAGAAGCAACTTCATTATTTCACTCTTCATACGCTTGCGCGACATGATGTTTCGTCTGTGATTCAATTTCGGGAATGATTTGGCGTTTGTTCGCTTCTTCTTGAACATAGATAAATCGTTTTCGAAAAAATAAAAATTAAATCCAATATCTACATATGCATGCATATCTTCCTTAGCTGAACAGACAGGCAATAATAATGATCTTTCTTTCACATGGTAAATTAACACGTTACTGGTGTTCGTACTCGCATATGTACTCATACGCGTATGCATAGTAAATTGTGGTTGCGTAAATGTCCGCACGCCTTGTCATCTGTTCGATTATAGCTGCGTTTCCATGTAATATCCCCTTCGCTTTCGGAAATTCATATGCCGTCGACTTCAAACCACTACTTCTGCCGCATATAGAACAGAAGAACATGAATACGTCCTTCCTCGCGTTCTACGTTGCGTATCTAATGAAGTCTGGAAAGAAATATGACGGCCCTAAGAGCTAGTCCATTAAAACAGTTAATTAGTTGACAATTATAAACATATTTGTCTGACAGCGACCGTTTTCATGTTTCCATATTACACACATTACGCATATGAGCGTTTTATTATGCTCTTATTTCGCCCTTATGAATTATTCCTGATTCCGAGGACCGAGGGGTAATTTGATGGTTTGGTGTGACCAAGAAAGTGACGAGAAAAGAAGAAAGATGTCGTAATCGAGGATGAGTTGGGCGATTTGTACTTGATTGTATAGTACGTTGGGAAATGCGATAAGTAAATAAGGGAAGCTCGGTGTATTTAAGCTTACTGGGATTGAGAATCAAGAAGACACATCGCCGTTCGGCATTGGCTTGCATGCTGGCTTTCTTGATTTGGTGATTTATATTATTGTCACCTAGTGAGGAAAATTTACGATATAGACATAAATCACTGGCGGCGGAGCTGATGGTAGATTGAATACGCAATTGTGGATGGTGGGGATTAGACGGGAAACCAATAAGACAAATTCGCTACGGAGAATCAAGGCATTTAGACGTTGACTTCTTAGCCTCCGTGGCACAATAATTGCCAAACAATTTATCCACATTAGTGCGTTCTATTTATACATTTTCGCTTCGGATGTGAATTTATCGAACCTCTGGGAATATTTCGTGGGGTGCAAAGATTCACTCGGTCAAGAAAATTTCCGAGAAGCTTAACTTTTCTGATTTATCAAGAGGATGAGTGAGACATTTGACTTGACTGGTTGGCTTGCAAACCATTTACCATATGAAATATGTATATGGCATTGAAAACATATGAGCGGACACATGTGTTTTTGAATCCTTCACTTTTTTGCACTGTTTATGCAAAAAAAATCAAATAAAAATAGAAATCTGCCAAATTGTAATTTGACTTATTTATGACAAACGAACTTTGCAGACTTTTTGCTGCGCCATGTCTCTTGATTTCGTCTCTCGTTTATTAATTATTTACGAGTTCATGTATGAGTGTTTCGTGCAGTCGTTGCCCATGAATTACACAGTTATCTTAATAACCATGCAAACTCGTCGTTCACATTCACTTCTACATACATATATGCAGACAGCTTTATGCAAGCTGAGGACATGAAATGAACTAATTGATGACATCGTTGAACAGATTCAGCTAAAGAAGTAATAAGCAGTGTTTAATTAATTAAAATCAGTACGAATTGTAATTAGACTGGATAGCACTTTTAATTTCCACCTTAGAACTACATGCTTACAAGAGATAAAAACTACTTGTGATCTTGTAAGATGCGTGTATTGCTTGCAACTAGATAACAAGCATACGTCTGATGATAGCATGGAAACACTGAGTTGTCAATAGGATGCAGAAAACACAAGCCGCGGGAGATTTCGATTTGACATCACGCAAGAATCAGTCTTGTATCGCAAAATGAATGAATTGGAGGTGGTGTACCTACGAATGACGCTTCATACGAGAAATGTGAGTTTCACAAAATTACTGGGTAGCAAACCGTGGTTGGAAACAGTGTAATCTGATGTGCATGTATTTACAAATTGATGTGAATACTATCAAACATATCTTTACCACGCTTAGCTAGATTCTTCGTTAGATTGAATTTGGTTTGAATACTTTATTATTATATTGGCTGGTTTTCGAAGAAAATCTTGGCTCTGGTAACGCATTGTAAATAATTTACCCCATTCGAGCGCTGAGTACCTAAAAATAGACAAAGATTTTTTCCAAATTTTGAGATGCTACAATTTCTGACGGAGTCAATCAATACGATATTGGTGGTTATAAGATGTACGCTTGTATAATTTTCAATGACTTGCCCGCACAGTCACCGAAAATCACACAACTAAGGTAGGGAAATGAAAAAAAATCCTGCGAATTATTGAGCCTCCTGACATTTACTTTTGCCTCTGTAACTAATAAAACATAATTGAAGATAAGGAGAGGGTAGATAAATTTTGAAATATCGATATTTTTCAATGAATTACTTCATACGGACGTATGATGTAATGAAAGTGTGTTTCGGACATCTTATCAGCCCGTTGTTATGCGCAGCCATATTATATTATCTGCAGCGCACATGCAACAAATCCACACTAGAGCTCCAATCTTCGCCATCATGTGAATAATATTATAAAATGCAGTGTTACAGCTAGTAGTTTTCCGTGGCAACTGGACATATTTTCTCTCAGCTTGTTGGGAACTCCCTTCTATCCTGCCAATTTAGAATGCATGATCTTTCGCTATTTGTTCTAGGGAATGAGACAATATCCATAAGCAAGACCACCACATGAGCATCTAAGACGGAAGCTCATTAGTCACGCACTTGTCTGTTAACTCGTTCTATCTCATCAACTTTGCTCGACTGTTAATTCGGGGTAATCACTACATCATCTTTAGTGTTGGGAAAAAATCTTAATCATCTTATAAATGCAAATATTATTTTAATAACCTGTTCATTGTAGTGCAACTTGGCAACCGCAGGCTTTTTCGCTATAATGCATCCAATTTAACATCCAGTACATTATTGATGAGCATATTTTGCTTACCGTCACGAACTCCACTTTAAATTGTGTAATTAGCTTACGTGCTAAATGCTTTGTTATTAGACAGTGCTAGTTTGTTTCCGAAATGGTGAGAAGTCATTAAGAGCAACTTGTAATTTATGCTCGGTGAGCAGTAAATAATCAAGTCATACTTTGATGTTAGGCAAATTCTTTATCTATATGAGATCAGAAGGCGTAACTGAAGATGATTCACAGTTGAAATTAACTTTTTTCGTGATATGAAGTTGAAGGTGTATTAAAATATTTGGGAATCCATCTCGAGAAATACCAAACAATACTGAACAAAACATTAGCGTAAGGTGTATAACTTGATATATGTAGCTGGAAGCTGACTTCACAAACAGTCTGAGTAAAGTCTGCTTACATTAATCTAGTGTTGAGTTTTATTAACAGGATTAGTTTGGCTTTTGAACTCTGAGTTAGCCTTCATATTTGCACGTTAAATTTGACTTGGGTACACATAAACAAACACACATACACTTTCAGCTTATATCCCCTGGCCAAAAATAGCAGATGTTCCAATTCATCACCCTCCGCCTTTATACAAACGCCCTAATTTCGATGCTTTCTCGAACTGTTCTGTACATTTACCATCATGTGTACTCATTTATTACTTTGTGACTTAATATTTACATCATCTTTGCGGTCGCAGTCAAAAAGTTGCGGCACTATAATATCCAGTACCAGTTCATATGGATGGGATGTACCAGCGAACATTCCTCCCTTGGTATGGTTCGGGTTGGGAGACTCAGCTCTTGTTCATTCTACCGTTTTGAATAGGGGAGGTCAATGGCGTGAAAATAAGCACTCTGTTGTCATCGAGGTGCGTTTTATAGGAAAACGTGATGTGGGTTTAAATTCCAAATAAATGTAGTTTGAACGAATTTAATCTGGTCAGCAAATTGGAAAATTTACTTTACCGAGAACGAACTGAATGTACCCATTCGTGAGTTACACAGTAATCATATTGCAAGTTTTTGAGAGTTAACGATATATATTTATTCGAACAATGGAAACGTGTTTGCAGCATATACTCCAAAATAAAATACTGATTTCAACAATTCGTACAAAACAAGAGGATAATGCACCGAAAAATGCCTGTAAATTATCAAATTCGAAGCAGAAGACCGAATTATTCAATTATCAACAGAATATATTTATATAGTTTACATATTTACAGTCCCAACAAAAAACACAAAAAGGTCAAGTTATTAGAAAGGACTCGAGGCTGAGAGAATCTTCAATTGAATCAAAAAACACAACCCGTCCGCTAGAATACCACAATATTCATTAAAATATTCCAAGAAAAAGGATTAATTTAAGCTTCAGGTGGCGAATATTTTTGCATAGCACATTGAAAGTGTTCCCTTTAAAATCTTTGTACATTTTTAAAATAAACAATTATGCTGCTTTGATAAGCTTTAGAGACGATATACGTTGTCTATGCTGATTTATAGACAAGAAGGGAACCATGATCACAATTAAATAACCTTTACAATTATAACAAATACCCATTTTTATTTTTATGCAGGGCATTCTATTCGAAAATTTTAAATTCCGTGCTTCTGCTCGCTCAATCGGTAGATTATTAAAATAAGTAATTTCAAGTCTATCGCATTTAGCATTATTCTTTGCAATTAAAATGTTTTTATGATTCCTCTTAAATATAAAGATGCAGTTTATGTTTTTTTTTTCACATAACAACAATTCAAAACTGAATAAACATATTCTAGTTATTTTGTGTGTACATTTTAAATTAGTGAATTTTTGACGCCATTTTGAACCATGAACAAGCAAGTTAAGATTACTACATTATCCTGGTTATACATTACGGACGTCATAGGAGCGCAATGTACCCAGAGACCACCCCGAAATTACCAGTTTAATATTTTATTTCGCGATGCGCTTTTCTCTTGTACATGACGTCACCAGACAACGTCACGGCATTACCTTTCTACATTGATCTTATATTGTTATATTGAAGAAATTTTGGCACAGAAACTCTATGGGGTTTGGATATTTAGAGCAGAACCCGCGGCAGCCCTATTGTTATGTCCAACCTTGTCGTTATGACAAACTTTTTTGAAATACCAAAAATTAAATGCGGTGGATATGTAACTGGACGATGGTGGCACATAACTGTTACATCTAGAACTCTGATACCAGATAGCTTTTCTCAGCTTCAAATCAATTCTGCCTTGGCTTGAAGCATTCTCGGTTATGATTGGTCTCCAGTTTTTATTTCAGAGTGACTACACACTAGATTGCCAGTAGTCTGTTGCCTAAAAATGCTAGAAAAATAGTCCGCGGCTGACTTTCTATCAGCATTTGAATATTTTGGCAGCATTTAGGTTTTAAAGACGCGCAGTACGTGAGCATGCTCGTTTGACTTAAATAAATTAGGAGACACTCAACTGCATACCAGCAAATACTCAACTGCATACCAGCAAATACTCCTCACATTTCAAAATTATATTAGATGTATATCTGTACTGTAATAACTACCGTAATATAAAATTTTTCGCACACAAAAATACTACCGCAATCACTACTTACTTGAGACCACTACTTACTTGAGACCACTACTTACTTGAGACCATTTTTGTTGTATTTTTTTCGTTTTGCTTTTCAAAGCGAAATTTAGTTGACTGAACGTAAATTCGTAATGAGTTGTTTGTTACATAAATTTTCAGACAGTGGGTTGAACAATTTTCGAACTTGTAACAATACAAAATTAAATTAGTTTCAAAATGTTGACACAAAACATAATTGATAAAAATTAAATTTGAAAAAATAAAGCAAAGTTCGCTACTTCAAGTTGGATTATACCTTCTGTTTCTGTTCAATATGGAACTCGAGTGCATCATTTAAGTTATCGCGGTCGACATAAAGTTATATTTTTTGTTTGTTTTTGAAAGGTTGGTAGGACTGTTATAGTGCTTTGTAAACAAGTTGACTGTTTTTCAATTTTGTATTGGAAAAAAATGTTGAACAAGGATTGTGTTTGAAATGTTGGCTTGACCACGGAATTTCTTGTTCGGAGGCATTGAAAATGTTGTCTAAAGCCTATGTAATCTGCTCTTTCACGTACGCCAGCATTTAAGTAGCACCAATTTTTCATCGTCATTTGACAACTTGCTTCATTCATCAGTTGACAACTTGCTTCACGCTTCACGTCCAGCAGCATCAGTAAACGAAGAAAAACTGAAGAGAATTGTGCTCGAAAACCGTAAGCGATAGATCGGCTGGATTCCCGATTTAAAGCGCGGCTTGTGCAAAAATTGCTGAACTTCCTTCAAAAAGAGTATCGCAGAATTGCCGCTGAGATACTGCTTTCTATGTACGATACGGATATTCATCACATTACTGGTTACAAGAGTTAGGTGTACGACTATGGTGTGGTGATATCGATTGTGTTCTTCGATTCTCAAGGCGTCACGCACTTGGAATTCTTTCTGCAAGGACAATCGGTCAACGCACAGTATTATATAAGTGATTTGAAGCATTTGCTGGAGAACGTTTAAGAATTAATTGCACCATGATACTGCACTGGCTTACACATCACACTTTGTACGTGATTACGACAAGGACCATATTCTCCAGATACAACCCCGTGTGACTTTTTCCTATTCCCCGAACTCAAAGGAGCTGGAAGTCATTACGAAATTGGCGTACCAAAAATGTTTTGGTGATTTGGGAAAAGGTTGACACATGTGCCTATAATAATTTTAAAGGGATTTAAATAATTATTGACGTATAATTAACCGTTATTGTTTTATTTGCGCACTCAATGTTCGCGTTTATGTATTCAAGTTGAGTTGCATACCATTTTACAAGTAGGTGGTATATTTGCAGCTTTCCTTATGAAAATCGTAGGAAATAAATTTTTTTCAATAAAAATGTGTTTTGAATTTCAATTTACATGTTTTCTTCAACTGGCTGGGCTATATAATCGAATGGAACAAAAAATGTTGGCATTCTGTACGCACTTTTTTAATTTGAGGTCCTTATTTCCGCGGCATAAAAAACAAACAAAAAAAAGTCCCACTGCTCGAATTTAAGACAAAGGAATATTATAGTTTTTCTAAGTTGTCAATATCCAATTAATTTGAGATCGTCAACACTAAATGACGCCAAAGAATTTTAATACTGGCTACTTTTGAGGCAAGGGAGAAATGGGAAAATTAGAGGATTTAAAATTAAATAATCAGTTCAAAATATGTAATGGTTGCGTAGGTATAGAAAATGACTAATTTCTAAAATCCGATTACATATTCAAACGTTTTGGCTTGTTTCAGCGCGAAAAAAATGAAAACGAAAATGCAAACTGCGTCCACCACAGGGATTCTAATTCACACATAAACAAGAACAGTAAAGCGAAATCCATAAATTGAACGGCAAATACAAGTCAATTGATGCCAAATGACTCGACTCATGATTGAGGCAATTGATTAGCGAAATTAAATTGGCGACTATATTCTTGCATTCCATTATCATAACATTTAATCAAATAAAAATTATATCATCATGAGAGTCATGAATAAGTCAAACGCATAGTCATTGAAGGGAACTGTCAACATAATTTATTGGGATGATAAATAACAGATACGAATGCTGTATGTTGCGTGTCCATATTATGTCACATGCTACTAAAACAGAACACCCACTTTATGGCTCTTTAGACAAATTAGAGAAAATATTATCTGTGCCTTTCTCCGGCATAAAAAAATCCAGTGATTAGTTATGTCAAGTGTATGGAGATGGGAATGAACTAGGGCGAAAATGCAGAGGTAGATCCTTGGCAGGCGGCACCACTCATGAAACTCAAAAGTATCACAAATATGTGAATGGATAATTTTTCAGCTGCCGCAAACGTTTTTTTTTCTATTTGTTAAGAAAAACGGGACATGCGTTACCGGTCGCAATTGGAGAACATACTTCGAAAATTTGATTTGATTGCCTGTTACGCTTTCCTGACAATTGAGCGTTAGAAGAGTTACTCTTTGACCGCCGAGCGTTTCTTGTCATTCGTTTTCAATTCAATACCGAGGAGTTCCATCAATATATATATATCAATTTTCGTTTTTTTAAAAAACCATATGATTTGGAATATTTTGCATATTTTTTGTGAGTATACACGAATACGTTACTTCCCTATACACCAACGGAGAAATACTACTAGAAACCAAAACAGGAAAACGACTGCTCCAATTCAACTTGTCTTCTGGCACGCAATCAAACCTCACTTCTATTAACTACCCTTGCCATCGCCATTCTTCATTATATTCTCAAGAAAATATTTCGCACTCATTACCTTTATGCCTTTGGTCGTCTGTTCAGCTACCTTGTACTCGTTTACGGCTATGATTAATTGATTACGATTGCGGGAGTTACAGCCATACTAATCAGTGTACTACGCGGAATAAGTGTTGTATGTACACGCTAAGTACTACAGGCAAAGTTTTACAGCGTGAATATTTATGTATTTATTTATATGGCGGCAAGTACATACCGTATAAATCTACCCCGTGTGCTGAAACAACGACAGTTTGAAGGGTCTTTACGGTTCGGATGAGAAACGCACAGCATTGGTGCCGTGTCATGGCAGTACAAAGCTTACGAGTTGCTGCGATAATTGTGAATTCATGCACGGGCGTATGAAGAGTGATGATAGTTATTGGTGCTGAGGTGGACAATGCAATTAGTTTAAATACATTTTCAAATCATTGCGGCAGTTTTGAATTTTACTTGCAGATTTAAGAGCATTTTCGACACGTAATTATATCAAAACAAACTTTTTACGATAGCAATTAAGACTCGTTGAATATCTTTTAAATAAATTCATGCAATAAATATGTAAGATTAATGTTAGCTTGAATATGAAATGTAAATTGTTTTAGCGGAAGTTATTCTAGGGATGTCAGTTCAATATGTATTGCATGGATTATGGCCATTCGGTATATGGTATGGGAAACCAACTTTTTATCTGCCAGTGCCTACTTATGACCTACTTAGCTTTCCAACTCTATGGGATGTGAAACAGAAATCTTGAGACGAGGACAAAAGTACATTTTGAATAATTTTTTTTTAGCTGCGGCTAGTAGTAACTAAACTTGTTGGCAATTGCCAGAAGTTTAATTTTCCACAGAAGCATGAGAGCTATGAGCTTGATAACCTGCCAAATAGAAATGTTTTTTTCATTTTTTACAGCAAAGTCAAGTAAAACAGTGTTCATAATTTATAATTGGCGGGTTTTTAAGGAGT
Organism: Nemotelus nigrinus; assembly: GCA_947369275.1. Lineage (NCBI taxonomy): Eukaryota > Metazoa > Arthropoda > Insecta > Diptera > Stratiomyidae > Nemotelus > Nemotelus nigrinus. The sequence goes on along the minus strand of OX376374.1, from coordinate 25,329,812 downwards.
TTCTCTTTAGTGTATTTTAGCTACAATAGGGTGAGTAAATTGAATAGCTTAAGTTTCATTTAGTAGGTATGTGGTTGTGATAAGTTTGTACCAAACTACTGTGACTCACACATATCGGATGACGAACGTAAGCAATTTCAACTATGCAGTTCGGTGTGAATAAATTCGATAGAAAGAAGATATTAAATATCAATCAAAAGGAAATGTTATCTAGTTTTAGCATTATTTGTATTGTATAGTATTATTTGTTGCGAAAATCATAAAAGCTTAAACTGTTAATTCAACAAAGTAATAAAACTTACTCAAACTCAGAATTTAATGCCACATAACTAACCGGATAGCACATTTTGAAAGCCGCTGTAGTCGCATAACTGTACTTTTTAACCCAAACAAGTGATTGTATCATACGGTGATATTCGTGTTCGTACAAGTTATCAGTCTGTTTGAACTTTTCTCAGAGTGAAGTTGTACTATGGCTATTTCACGGAAGCAGACATCCTTGGAAATGAGGAATCTTACTTTGCAGCTTCGGATGGAAGAGATAGCTTTTAAAGAAATTTTAAATATTGCACATTGGAGCAGGAAAAGGAAAGAAAATATATGCAAATGATGAGAAGTATATTAACGAAACGAGAAAGATCCGTTTATTTCAGCATCTAAAATTCGCATTAAAGTTGAACAGAACAGAGAAAAGACAGTCGCCGTAGAAACAATTCGAAGATGAATTAGAAATTTCGGATTAAATAGCCGAAAGGAATAAAAAAAAAAAACTATACAATTAAGCGAAAAATAGAGCAGATTAAATAAAGTCTTGAGTTTTGGAACTGAGTAATAAGCTATAGGTACTTTATTACAAATATTTTTTTAATTTTTATATTCTTTTAATATGATAAATGGATAATGGTCCCGCGAAGAGGAGTTTCGGTGCAGCTTTTCTGCTAGACTTTCCTCCTTGTCACTTTGTCTATTTTCTAGAATTTCGTTCTTGTTGCTTGGCAAGTAAGTTTTCCCCTTGGGCTTATACCGTAGCGTTCACCACTAACAGATTATATAACAGTTTTAGAATATTTGAATGTGAGGCCCTTTGCAATCCACAAGTTAAGTGCTACCTGCTTTGTTTAAAAATTAGTCTGTGTTTTCCCATAAGTGCCTTCATGCTATTATTGCCCAGCAACAGCAATAAAGGCCATTTTTCAAAGCTCGGAAATCACCATAAAAAATTCATTTATTTGTATAGAATCGTTTATCTTTTTTTACCTTAATCCACTAAGCTAGTTATTTTGAGAAACTAGAATTCGCTCAAAAAAACTACTAAAATTACGTTAAATATAGATCCTAGCAAATGTTTAAACCACACAACTATTATAATTTCATCACTATTAAGACTTAATTTATACTTGACATCAAACATAAATTGAGATTTGAAGCTATAAAATAACATAGCTCTGAAAAACCATCCTAGTTTGCGGTTTGTACAATTATTTCTCCTTTTTTCTCGACACAAGAACAAAAACTGAGACATCAGCCATATGTCGCTGTACCGGTAGTTTTTTATTAGAGTATCACTTGCAATGGGACTCTGATTTTAAATTACATCTTGGCTAATAGGTTTCCTAATCGAATACCATGTTTCCGATTATTTTCCTATTATACAGACAAATAATTTAATTACACTTCTTTCGGACGGGACTGACATATGGTAGAACGATTTGACATAAAATTATATACTGATACCCACTCAGAAAATCCAATTAAGTGGTTAGAGGACAATAGGACTGTTTCGACAGCTATCATCGAAATAGCAAAGCACATTGATAAGAAATTGGGAATATTTCTCGGTTGTCACAAGTCTTTGGATAGCAGATTCGATGGACTATTACTTTTTTTTATAAAACAGAATGCTACACACAGAGCCACATTAAACCTGCTCACATTTTAATTCTGCTATGTTATCCATCTATGTAACTGCGACTTCATAGACATCTTATACAACTCGAATTCGTGTTCTTTCGTTTTGTCGTTTCACCTTCTCTACTCTAAATGGTTTCAGAATCGAATCGAACAGCGAAGAACACATGTACGACTGAATCGGTTATTGTTGCAGCCAGAACACTTTGCCGAGTGTATCTTTTAAAGGAACGAATTTTAAATGGGATCTTGATGGGGCCGGAGCACTTCGAATTTGACGGGAAGCGCCATCTCCTCGTACCTATGAGGCGTGGTCAATGTTTTCAGTTTGGAAAGATCAAAAGGTGCCGACTCCTTTACGAAATGCCGGCTGTTGCTTCTTACACTGTACTTCGAGTCGTGAATGCGCGAATTTATATGCACACAAACATAATGTGTAATTCGAACAAAAAACATACCTCAATGCAAAGACAAAGCAACGAGCTAGAAAGAAGTTCGTGCATTGTGTTTTATTAGAGGGCTAAATTGTAGCATCATTCGAGAGTTATTTCGATATTTGCAATGGTAAGTATTTGTTTTCAATGCGTGATTAAGGCAGTGTAATAGCAGCAAATCGTTTCATAAAAAGAGCTCCAAAATTTGAGCCAATGTAGAGTATACACTGAGATCACCTAACAAGATTTCACTATCTTCCAACCCAATCTTGGGGCCTGCTACCACGAGACATTCCATCACAATACAGATGTCGTTTGTCTGTTTATCTTATACATTTTATTGAAAAACCTCATTTTCATTAGTTAATCAGTGCATAGTTAAATAGACCAATTATAATGCCCACCACTTAACTCTTCTTATCGGGGATCAAAGCAAACCTCCGAAAAAGAAATGCCGCACAAACATGCTGTTGCCTCAAGGAGGACTAATTATGCCACGAAAGAATGAAAAAAAACTCACACATATTCAAAATGATGAAGACCGGGAGCACCGTTACAGCCTCATCTGCAGGAAAGCATGAATTAGGTTCATTTGGATGCTACAAAGATAGTTTCTCAAGTGGTCGTCTCTCTTTAACGAGTCTTGTCTTGTAGTTTTGCTTTCCCTTCGATGACGATATCATGTAATGGGCTCATCAAGACAGGTTCGAGACATCAGTTCGAAATGATCTCATTTCCATAAATATTTATTTAGGACATAATTGGAATTAAGTTCTCACAGAAATTATCCTGATGCTCATATGGTCCGAAACTGACCAGCTCGTATGAGAATATACGATAGTGTACATTACATAGTGAAAGTGATTTGCTGCGACAACGTCTTGTGTGTTCCAGATGAAATAAATAGGAAAGAAAAACAAACAGCAGGAGGTGTTGCGCTGATTTTCAAAACACCAGCATTTTTCATCCTTCGGATAGCGCGTAACAACAGTGTGCGGGAACGCCTTTGAAACGGAACTGCGTTGACGTGAATGATTTATTGGAAGCGGATAGCTAATTTCCTGCTTCAAATCACCATACTATCCACTTTTTGAGGTCCGCACTTCATTGTGACTTTCAATGGATCGAAGTTTGGTCTAAACTCATAGGGCATCAATCTGATTTAGAAAAGTTAATCATCATTATATTATATAGATCTCCATTCAAAACGAATCTCGATCGAATTATATAGATCTTTATAATTAGTATCGCAGCATTACTATCGTTAGTATGTAGCAGTATCGTACTCGTACTTTGCGCCATTATAAACGCCAAAGGATATTTTCTGGCGATAAAAAAAACAATTCCATGTTGATTGTGGGCGCACTAATATTCAAAAAAAAATTGAATAGCCGAAGCTATTAGCAAGGAGCTAGAACTATACTCTAACTTAGATTTTCGAAAGGACTTAAATTAAAGGTCGCCAATACTACAAAAGTAGTAAAAAAATATCTCAAAGTTTCGAAAAAAAAAGTGGGTGAAATGATATTTGGAATGCGGATACGTCGAAGGCTCGCCGAATGGTGGGACAACTAGAGCAATTTCAAGCAAGGTGAATCAAGCGATAATGAAGATGTTTGAGACAAACCTCACTCTACAGTCGCACGTAGATAAAGCTCGGTTCGTTAAAAAGGTATAAGTGCTAAGGCGGCTTTAGATATGCGGTGTTTGTCAAATACCGAGCACCTAGTTTGGCAAACTTCGCATGTGTGGTTGGGTTGCTCGCCTAGTGCTTGCCCTAGGCCAAGCACAAACATTCGGGTGCTCGCTATTCCCGTAGTTTGTCGAACTTTCAAAACACATCAAAGTAGACGAGCACTTTGTCGGATCCCCGCAGCTCGTTCACCTTCCAGTTTTGGCGAACATTCGGCAATGACCGAATGTCTAATTCACTGTGCTTGTCATTCCGCAAGTACCAAACCAAACTACTTGACTAGGTGTTCGGTATTTGGCAAATAGGAGGTGTTTGGCAAACAGCGCATATTTAAAGCCGCCTTTAGAATTAGCACAATACGACAGCGACTGTGCAGGAGAGGAATGCAGTTTTGAAGCACGAGCTTGAAACTCCTATTCCCTGAAACTCATATGGAAAAACGCAGGAATTGGGACACGCCGAGAATATTAGCCGTGATTGGCCGAATGTAGTTTTTTTCAGACGAAGAGTCTTTTTTGGCCTGGATTTCTATACGGAATGCATTTGGTCCAGCGAATGGTTAAGCATCCCCTAAAAATGCATGATTGGGGATGCTTTTCAGAACATAGCTTCAGTTGCCTATAATTATTTATTGAGAAAATGAATGCTCAAAAATTGTTGGAAATTCACCAGCATGGGCCTATCAGTAAAAACAATAAAAAAAATGTTTGAATCGGGAAATGATGATTGTAAGAGGGAAGGGTCCAAAACGACTGTGCACGATGTGGAAGAGGGAAAACGACATCAAGAGGTTGCATTGAAAAGTGTGAGGGTTTTTGAAGTCCAAACTTAAAGGAAAAGAAACTGCGAAATTTAAAGCAGCTCCCAGCAGCCATTTGTGGAACATGGAGATCGTTGACTGTGGAATACGCAGAAAAGCTCGTGGAAACTATGCCAAAAAGGTGTGAAGCTATTCTGGGTAACAACGGCGAATTCACAGTGAGCTAGGTGACAGTGATACAGTATCTTTCAATAAGGTTCATGTAAAAAAGGACGGAATTAAAATATCGAAGGCACGGTCTTGTTGAACAGACTGTATTTGAAATTTTTCGTCTTAGCTAATAAAGCGAATTTTGCTATGGACTGTTTTGCGTTGACTATATTTACCAATCAAAGCGTCCAAAGCAGAGAAAAAACTATAAAAGGAGATATTAAACATATAAAATGCTCAAAAGCAAGTCAAAAAATTGCTACACATTGCGAAATTTCAAAAACAAACGCACCCAATTAAAATGTTCTTCTTTTTTTCAGAGCAGCAATAGTATTGAAAATAGTATTCCAGCGTTTCAAAAACAAAAATCTAAGCAAAGTTTACTGACAAAGAGCAGTTGCTGAAGAGAAGCAAGGGCAACAAAATTATTTTCTTCATTTATTTATTTATTCATCATGAATAACATTATTAAGTATAATTAATTGGTCGAATAAGTCAATCCTTGAACATTTCAACAGTATAATTAAAATCAAACATTTGATATGCTGAGTTAAAGCATCAAGCTATTGCGCAGGTCGGTTCATTTCATCCATAATTAGTGTCATGAAACGGGATGGATAAGGCGCTATTATGTCTACCCTCTCCGTGGCAAATACGACAGTTCAGTTTAGATAACAAAAACTAAGATTTCACGTTACCAATGAGTAGCTTCGCAGTGAATAAAGCTTTGAAATTTTAACATCGAATATCAAAAGTGTCCATGGTCAATATTTGTAAGCGGCTTTCATAACGAGGTAAGTGAAAACGATCAGGCTAGTGGAAAGAACTAAAAACGAAAATCAAGAACCTCTTTTAGACACTCTGAATGCGATATATATGCTCCTTCTAATATAGATACCACATCAAGCACCTAAATTCTAAATTTTGGAGCAAAGGTGATCAGGTCGTTGATAAAAATAGCAAAAATAATGGGACCAAGATGGCTGCCTTGTGCCACACCTGCTATGGCAATTATGTCAATGTATAGAATCCCACGAAATCTAACGTTTTGTTTGTGATTTGTGAGATAAGATCGGACCCACTCGACAAACTTATTGGGGAATCCAAGAAGATACAATTTACATAAAAAGAATGGCATGCTCCAGTTTGTCGAAAGCCTTCGAGAGGTCGGTGTAAATACAGTCAACTTTTTTACCTTCTTCGATCTCAGGAATGGCTAGATTCGCAAGTTCTGAAAGGTTAGTGATGGTAGATTTACCTTTAGTAAAATCATGTTGACAAAGCAAGTATAATAACTTAGACTGAAAGGATAACACCTCGGCAACAATAGCTTTAAAGAGCTTGGCGACACTTGGTAATTTGACGATTGGTTTATGGTTATGCACTTCTCTACTGCTTTTTTTGTGAATATTGTTGTCGTACACTCTAAAAAGAGGGTCTATAATTAATACTTTGATAATAGGAAATATATTCATTATTTCGTTTAAAATAACGAATCACAATTTTTTTTTTACACATTCGATGTGCATTTTTTGCTTTTACGTCATATCAGTTGAATAATACACAGCTTTTTGTAAATTGAAGCAAAAAGAGTGTAAATTTACTAGTTTTCTATTCACCTTTGCGCCAAAGCCATAAAATTACATCATTATTTAGTGTAAAATTACACCATTTGGTCGTAAAAAAATATTCTATTTACCCACTTTTGTAAATTTACATCTTCAATAGTAGGAAACCAGTTTCCTACTATTATAAGGGTAAAATTCAACCAAAATTTTTTTGAGTGTAGGCAGATAAGATTTCGAATATGAATCTATTTCGTAATTCCGCATAAGCTTCATAAGCATCTTCTAGACGCGACGAGCAGCACACTTTTCATGACTTCATTATTTTGATCCATGGAAAGCGTTTCACTGTACCTTTGAAAGCTAAATAGACACAAATTGCCATGGATAAGAGTTCCTTTTTCCTAAAGTCTAAACTAATTTAATAGATGAGCACGAGTGAGGGTAATTACACAAGCATAATGAAGATGTAGGAGAACAATATGGAAATTAGAAGATATCTATTGAAGATATCTATGATATCTATTGTATACTCAACCTTAACTAAGTTTGCACATTTACTCATTAACCCTTATTTTTTTTAATATCTATATAACAACAAATGCACTGGTTTGCACCCCAAGCTCGGGGGCATTTTGTTCCTCTATGGAGGCTAAGAAGATCTTTTCTCCTACCGACTCTATCAAAATATGTGGAAAGCCCTGAACACATGGTATCTATTTGTTTCTATTGATTAGAAACACGTTTTCTTGAAGACTGATTCCTGATCTATCTTTTTAAAGCATTACGTATACCTGGCAAGAGTGCTTATTTGAGAGTGTAGTATTGTTAAAATAATTTTTCCCAATTCGGCTAAAAACAAAGACAGTTTTCAAGAAGCGGGAATCATCGAAGTAAATATTCGAAACCAATCCTAACAGATAAATGTATAGATGAATGTTTCAGGCTGATCGCAAAATCGAACAATCACGAAATGCAGATGTTACAAACGAGAAACACTCAAAGAAAATTTCGCCAAAAATAATTATATTCATGAGGTCTACATTAAAGTAGGAACATATACTATGGAGAAAATCACTACAAAGGCCCTACTTTTAACAGCTTTTATTTAACCTTTCGTTTCTTTTAATCCCATTTATTAACAGCTGATAGTCTCCAAAAAAGCACTCATTTCGGTCATAGAATTCAAAGCCATGAGTCAAAATTTAATAACCTATGTATGTGATCTCATTCATAAGAAACACAACCAACATTATAATATTAGCCTGACGGGATGGTATAGTATAAGCCTACTGCAACGAACAACAGTAAGTAGAAGTAATTTCGTTCGTCATGGACACTTGGTCCCATTTGCTTTCGTGATTCGAATGCTACACTCGAAACATGCCTCGATTTCTGTGAATACACTGCAAATAACAATTTCATTTTTTTGTAATTATAGGAAGTCTGAGGATAACTAGGGTTACAAACGTCAATATTTGACCGAATCATACAAGTGTTATAATGCGAAAGTCGAAACATATTTTTCACGTCATGATTCCTTCACAGCCAAAGACTGGATGAATTTAACAAGAGAGTATGGTGATACGAATTGTTAGTTACATCCAGAGCTGCAATTTTACTGCAGTGCTTTAAATACTCTGATATGCTTTGCGTTTTGAAGGGAGTTGATTGTAGAATTCAATTCGACATGCATTTCGGTCATTAGCCTTCAGATGAATGCAAATTACAGCGAGAACGAACTACAATGTTGGAAGAAGGGTGTGAAAGGGTTGACGAAAAGTCAAGAGTGGAAGACAATTTAAAAGAAGAAGGGAACGTTATGAAATGAACGATCATATTAGTTACAGGTTCCAGTCAGAAGGTTTACGTTGGTGATAAAGTGTGCAACATAGGCGAAATTCAATTTTATACAAAATAATTTTCGCCTATAAGCCACGGAAAGATGGTAGTAGTACAACCACTTGAGTGGTCCATTGTCTTTGGATAAACTTTCAATATTTTATGTTTTTGTTTTCTCACCAACAAATATTATAACTAACAACAACTTACGTAATTAATATCTCAGTCGCGAAGCATGATAAAAAGTCGATCTAGCTTAATGTGTACCAAACTGATTCTTCATATACCTTATCCTCTAAGAAGATAATTCATCATATTCCTGCGTCATCTTCGCTGGGTCAAGCAACTTAAAGGCAGTAGCGACGACGGTGCAGCAGCGGTAGTAGCACAGACACAAATAACGGCCACAGCAACATGAGCAACGACTTAAACAAGTGTCCTTTTTTTAGTGAAAACCTCCAACAGACCTTAATTGCTAAATAATTACTACGACTTCCCACAATTAATCACAACAACTTCGCACACCGTAAATATAAAGCTATTGCTGGTATGCTGTCATCTGACAGAATGCACGCAAAATACGACAATTTCCATGAGCGAAGGAATTTTACAAGGAAATACGGACGAAACAAACATAAGTTGCAAAAGTGATCTCTGGAATGAGTTATTTGAACATTAGATCTCTTAAATTCTATTAGATCTCTCAAATTCGATTTTGATGTACGCCGTTATCATTTTGTCCAAGAAAGTACAGAGATTCCAACATATTTTACTACATACTGTAGTTTTGACATAAGTATTTGCATCATTATCTTCCGAGGGATAGATGATTTGTATAAATGCTAATCTAACACTTTAACCAAATGACATAATTAGCTACAGACACGACTCAATAAATGACTTCCAATCGTATGAAAGTAAACAAAAAAAACACAAACTGTGTGAGGTTTGCATTAACTTATCGTTTCTCGTAAAAAGCGTTAAACGGTGTACTTACTTCGTGTTGTGTTAAGGTAATTAGCGACAAACGTATGCAACGTATTGGTGTATCGGCTTGTTAGGATTTAATATCGAAATCATGCTTTAGGTTACCTAAATGTTACCTAATTTTAACGGTGGATAACCAATTGGAATACAGTTTAGAATTAAATTTATTTATCTCCATACAATCATATTTTAAATTATTATAAGCAAAGAGACAAAAGCTATTGTGATGACAAATTTAGAGGTTTTTTTAAATTAATTTGGTCGCACTTGGGTAAGATCTATGAAATTAAATATAGATCTTGAAACAAAAAATTGAGTTGACCAATGCTGCCCTGATTCGCATAAATGTTCTATCTACATCTTAGTACTTTCGAGATATTCAATGATTTGTGTTTTGATTTGTACTGCAGATATATGGAGAGTGCGTTTTTTAATATTGATTTTAACATACTTTTACAAAAGTAAGGTTTTTCAAATTTTGCAGAATGATGTAATAGTATGCAGTTTTTGATTCTTTTGTTAACTGAAAAAAAAACAAAAATGTAGATAGAACATTTATTAGAATCAGGGCAGAATATTGCAGCCCTTAACTTCTTATCCAAAATAATTAATGCATATTTGGCACACTCTACATTTATTTATTTCATCTGGAAATCAAAAGCTGTTTGAATGTCAATTTCATTCATAGTTTGGCGTACCACTTTCGAGTACTCGTACAAGAAACGTTTCTAGCATATACTGAAAGTACACACTGATTCGTACCTAACAATAAATTACACTAATTTTTCATTAACTGTAAATCATAAACACACTCGCTCGTGTAATGCATTGTTACACTTTGTCAACAACGGACAGACACCAAACCCGGCAGTAAATTGCATCCGAGGCCGGATCATTATTCTTTGGGAAATACAAGTCATAAGCCCAGATACACAGATATCAGATGTAGAGACAGCTTTTAAAAACAATATACACGCGTCGTACAGCCAGAACATCACTAGCCAACGTACCAACACACTAATGTTGGTACATATCATATTAGACATTGATGGTGGTGATCGTGGACTTCTTATTCTGTTTTTCACATTATACCAGACACCTTCTTCGTCTTCCCCTGTCTGGTGTGCGTTGTCTCTTTTTGCCTGGTCATCTCCATTAATAAAATCGCTGGGAACTGGCCGCGGTGTGGTCCAGAGCGAGCCTACAAAGATACCGCAGCCTTAGGTGTCGGCTGAGCTAATTGGAAGATGTTCAAAGGTGCCGCCAACAAATTAAGAGTGGGGTACAGATCTTGTAATAACTCTATCATCAGTATGGGAGGCCGAAATATTACCCACGTACCGATCTCATACATTACCGTGCAAACCAATGGGTCGCTGTGTGATTTGGTACGTTGGTGCCGGAGCAAAGCGCACACTCACTTGTCTTACACAGGGCAAGATCTTTCGAGCACCTTCTCCCGGTCGCGATTCCGTTCTCGGTCGTAATCATTAAAGCCACTTGAACATTGCGCACACGTCTGATTTATTAACCGATATGCTTCGTTCCGTTGTTCTTGAATGTGAATCGTTTTCAGGAGGCCAGTTGAACCAGACGCTTTCATTTCAGTGCTTCTATTCCTTGGACCATGTTATTCAATTCCTCTTTTAGCTTAACCTTTCCAGTTCGATTTGCGTTGCTCGCCAACCCGAAACATACCGGTCCACCAAGCATCTGTCTGCAGCCACGAGAAATTACTTGTACCGAATTAATTCAAATCGAATTGGAATTATCAATCAATGCGTAACTTCCACCGGAATAAAAGCTGTTCTGCAACAATGGTTGACTTCGATATTGCTTAATGCATACCGCACAAATACCGTGTCTGCCTTGTAGTTAGCAATTATGATCGCAATTTTGCAATTATTGCCACTATACTGTGGGTCTAACAGCGAAAATTACTAAATACGATGATCGATTAAAATCGTTGATTGCCAAATAATAAGACCTACTTAATGTTTTTGTTAACTCTATACCACCCGGTTGATGGTTAGTGGAAAAACTGAAAGAGTTGAGTGATTTTGTGACTATGAGCTGGCGGAATCGAGAAATTATGTGTATGGAAGCTTGCTTTGTAGAGAGACTAGTGTTTGTTATTTGACAGGTGGAATTGAATGACGCAATTTAATCGGTAATGAATTAATATCCAATCAAATACTTCATCCAAAAACTAATGCAACGAGGAAAAATACTATTTCATAATCAGCTCATAGCATTACCTAAGCAGCGCACTTATTGAATCAACTATTAGAAAAGGTTAGAGCTATCATGGATAAAGTTAAAAAAATCGATTATATTATATTCACTTAGAACAGATAAACTATTGCTCGAGACCGTGATTAATTTAGCCCTCGAACCGTTCTAATCTAAACTAAAAAAAGTATAGCGCCAGAGACCATAATTTATATATGTACATAGTTGATTTGGGTATCGTGATCAATTACAGCACTTGACACCATACTGCTCAGCGAAACATTTAGATGAGTCGAAACTATGTATTATAGCTTGCTAAGCAATATATTATAATCCTATGATAAAAATCAAAGCGCAACGTCTGCCCGAATTCGGATTTAAAATAAAGACCACAGTCTCTAAAAGCCGATGCTCTACCCACTAGGCTACACAAGTTCAGTTCTTGTTGATATGCGCTGAGACTATATGCATAGGAGTCGGAAGTATGTGCATTGGAGTCAAGTCTATGTGTACTACAGAAAATTCCAAACCGAACTTTCATTTGGCCCTTGTAGCTACATTTTATAGCTAAGGCTACTATGAAAAAAGCGTATGTGGCCATAATAACCACGATATGTAGCATGGGAGATTTTATTTAGCTCTTTGTTATGGTGGCATTTTAATCCTATTAAATCCATTTGCTCAGCTGAATCTGGTCTCGATTGAGTGCTATGACAGTCCCTATCTAAGCTGCAATAATGTTTGTAGGACGAATAAATTATTATTATTTGACTTGCCTCATAGCACGTCATTAGGAAGCTAACATTTCACACCAGGAAGACTATTGAATAATAAAGGGTTTCCAAATAAGAACGTAAAAACTTTAAATGAAATAAAAGACAAATTGTTTTCCTCGAAATCGTTGTCGATTGCGTTATTTAACAGATTTGGGCTTGCAATTTATGATTTGAATAAGGCATTGGTCAAAAGATCGTTTTTGGTTTTGCAGACATTGACACGGTGGTATCAATTTCTGATGTTGGCCTCCAAGTCATAAAGAATCACGGGTTTTATTGGCATAAATTCGTGATAACGTAGCCCCAGAGGAGCTGCGTTAAATCGAAATGCGTTAAATCACATGATCTCGGTATCTAAGCGATGGGGCCATTCGGAAAATTAATGAGTCTCCAAACTTGTGTACCAATATATAAATCTAAGTTTACGCAAGCAATGAGCGGAAGTGTTGGAAGTGGATATTATGGGCATTGATTTCATCTAATTTTCGAAGCGAAAACTTTTGCAGCAGGGCGTTGTAGCGTTCGGCATTGACACTAACAGTGGCTCCTCATTTTTTGAAAAAATAAGGCCCGATACTATGCAAAAAAAAGTCCACACCAAACTGTCATACTTCGGGGATTCCAAAATCTTTATTGTATCACGTGTGAATTAGACTCACACCAATATTAATAATTATGCTTATTTACAAAGCCATTGATCCAAATGAGCCTAATCAGAGAAAATAATTTTACAATGAAATTCGAGGTCAGATTCGATCATTTCGAAAGCCCAAGCGGTAAATGAACGATGAATCCGATAGTCGGTGACCTTCAGTTCTTCTGACAGTACCATTTTGTATGAATTCAAACCCAAATCCAACCTCAAAATTCGTTAAGTTGCCATTCGAGAGAGGCCAAGCATTTGTGATCAACGAATAACCAAAATATTTGAAGTTACGCTAACACTGGCTTGAACAGCACCAACATTTTCAACACTTCTGGATTTTCTCTGTCAGTATCGTGTGCAGTAAAACCATTTTCAAAATTTTTGATTACACGAACAATAATATGTTCAGAAGGACTACCATGACGAAAAAATAATGAATCTGAATTGTTCTTCGAGAAGCACGAATTTCTTAGTAAAATTGGACAATATCTAAACGTTCTTTTACCGTGAAACGAACCATGATTGAATTGCAAAGTTTTCTGAGCACAATTGAGAATTGTTGTCCAAAATCGGTTCACAAATATGGCCCCGATTACTTGTCAAAGTTTGTACGTCCTTATTGGGAAACCCTTTATGTTATACATGAAATTTACTTTCTAGCTTCCAAAAGTCAAATATTTAAATTTAAAGGCAATTTTTTCAATCAGAAGACAAATAATTTTCAAATTCTTGACATATATGTATCGTTATTTTAAAAGTAAAAACTAGTCTTTGAATTAAAATGTTATTGTAGAGAGCAAAAACATGGAAAATTTCACATTTCAAATTGAAAAATACAGGCAATCAAACACAAATCATCAGTAGAAGAATCAGTTTCTGGATGCAAACGCTCCATTTATTAAAGAATAAAGTCTCAGGCGAATTGTTAATACCAGATATCTCACGCTTTTCTGCAAAACGGGAGACCAATACAATCCAAACAGTTCCAGAACTCTTCCATTTCGAATAATCTCTCTGTTTACGAAGAGCATTCCATTCACAAAGCTTATCCAGTAATTAAGTCATTTAAAGAGTAAGCGGTCCAATTACGACTATATACTAATGTTAACGACTATATACCAATCACTGAAATGAGTCGGCTTTATTAAAAGCCATGATTGAGAGCACTCTGCTGCGATCGGTATGCCATGCACACATTAAGATCTATTCCCGATCACATTGAACTGACATTTCAGTTAGCAAACACATTGACTATATATACCTTCAACGCTCTGCAGCAGATCATGAAATTACTGAAAGCAGTTTCAGTGCTGATGAAATAATTATCTGTTGAAGTTTGAATCAGTTACTTGGAGCGCAACATGATCAAGTCAAATTAGTATCTATTATTGTATTGGATAGAACGTCGAACGAATCGGATCCGTCTTTCATAATCCCGCAATGACTCGAATTTTTCTTAGCAGTTCAGACGTACGTGATCGGATCACTGCAATATATGAGTGGCACGCGGGTCAACTTCAAAATGAGAGGATACCACCCCCAACGGCCGTCTATCTTTAATCTTCCATCTTTCTAGATCCGATTCATTCATAAGCACAGCGCAGCACAGCACTGAAAGACATGTTTTCTGGCCTGAATTATCATCTTAATCCTAGAATTCATATCGCAAGAAAAAAAAAACACTTCATTAATGGAGCTGCACTTAAATTTTATCGCAACTTTTCTGTTTATCAAGACACCACTCATTCTCGCAAAGTGTTACAATATTTCTGAAATTACAATTAAACAGCGAAAATGCTTCTGTTCAGTGATATTTTTGGCTCCTTAAAGTTTGCATACTGCATTCCAATCCAGCTCAATGGATACTGCATACACTCCGCGCATAGTATATACTTTATCCCAACTGGCAAAGATAAATCACATCAGGTGTGAATTGAGCTGAGACTTGCTAGCACCCAATTGAGATCGATTTGTGGTTGAAGTAATCTATTACTAAAAATGAGTGTACCTACATATCTAACTTCTAACTGAGTTGACCGAAACATGATTAAGTCAATCACTTGTAATTAACGATCGGCCAGGCGGCACGTTTTGTACTTTCGATGTGGTTCAGGTTCTGATCTCTGACTGTAGCTGCGCCAGCGCGGAGTAATATTTTTGTAGCACCACAGTCGCACCTTAATACACATCACTGTTTCAGTTTTTTCTCCTTTTCACAGCTGAAATTGAGCGCTTTGTGTACCTGCATGCACCTGATTTGTAAGCGGTTTTTAACAACTTGTTGAACCAGTATGGGACCATCTGATCGTCATTGACCAGCGTATTGTGGCGGCAGCTTTGATGGCTTGTGGTTCAGTGCCGCAGTGCTGAAAATACTATTCAAGGAGTGTTATGGATTGGGTGTACGTATGTTCAGTGAGGTTGGAACTACAGCACTGCATGGCATAAATATTTGCCACCTCACAAGGCTATTATATGCACAAATGTGACGATAGATATATTTTGTTGTGCGAAGATCGCAATAGCTTCAACTCAGTGAGGTTAATAGATAGATCTACTATGCGATGACAGTTCTTAATCTGTAAGATGATTCAAAACAAATCTGCAGTTAGTTGTTCATTGCAGCCATTATGCGTATGCGTCCAAAATGAAAATATGAGAAACTTCATGATATTTAGCCCAAGCTGAATATAATGTAAATAGCGACTTTTCGTTGCGTTCTTAGAGGGTCATGCATATACAAGTATTTATTCCAGAATTCGAATAATTTTCGCTCACATTGTCAACGTCTAAAATAGAGTTTACTAGGAAATGCTGAGCGAATCATCAGAATGCATCTTATATCCCACCCATAAAAATCCAGAGGGTCTGTGATCATCTCCGCTAAGTAACAATGATCATACATGATTTTCCGATTTTTTCGTTCAACTCACACAGTTTTCGATTCGAATCTGCGCGCCCGCCCTGCCTACACACATTTCAAATTTGATTAGCCATGACGAATTTGTTGTTTCCTTAGATGCGAAATTCATCGGTCACTAATGGTGTGCTCAAGATGTTGGGTGAATCGACGAAGGTGAAGAACATCGCTCGCGTCATCGTCATTATCATCAAAGTCAGACGTCTGAGACAACGTTCGCATCTGCACAAAAACCATCGTTAACATGCATCACTTATTAATACGTTTCATAAGAAAAGCACGTACCTTTGTTAATGCGATAAATATCTTCGAATGAAGACCGCATTGATATTTTAAACTGAATTGAACTATCGGGCTAGGAGAGTTCTTGCAATATTTGTTGGCACTTGAAGCTAACACAGAAATGCCACCCTTCGATATTTCGAAGGTATGATGAAATCGAATATCTTTTGCACATACACGAGTACATGTGCAAACGGCAAAGATGAAAATGCCTACTAAACGTGTGTAACGAATTGGCTTGAATCACGTATCCGTTGTCTAATGGTTCGTTTGGCTATGGACGTGATCGGTGTTTGGAAATTGTTCGAGAGCATCACTAATAAGACTACTAGTTTTTAGGCCGCAGCGATTATAAAGAGGCTTTTTCCGTTGTGCTGCAGCCAATTTCTTGCGTGACCATGACTTTTATGAGCGATTGATGCAAAAATTTGAACTATTCTGTTCAGTTTTGCATATGACGTGAAATTGCTAATTTATTGGGTTTTCGACTTTGCAGCACTCTTTATCTCACTGTGATTATTATGCTATGCACATTAACGTCAATTTGACTTACTCTGCATTGGCGAATTCTATACACAATACGAGGGTTGATCCAAAAGTAATGATAATTAATATAAACCAAGGTGATGAAACTTTAAAAAAAATGTTACTTTTTAACATAGTCTCCTAGCATGTTAACACATTTAGTTCATCTTTTTTCCAAACCCAAGGTACCTTTAGAAAAAAATGATTTGTCTCTTCTCGCAAAACGCCCCAACAGCGGCCATCACTTCGCTATCATCTTCAAATTGCCCACCCCGAAGGTGTTCCCTTAGCCGAGGAAAGAGGTAGAAGTCACTGGGAGCTAGATCTTGCGAATAGGGAGCGAATAGAGATCAGCCCGAATCCTGTTTCTTAAATTGCAGCCATCGCAACTGCAGCCTTGCGAACCGTTGCGTCGTCTCGATGAAACAGCCCTCCGGCTCGCAGTTTGTTGGGTCTTTTTTCCTTAAAAGCCTCCTGCGTAGTAAGAGTCTAATATAGTAGCTTCCTTTTCCAAACATTCTACCTTTATGATTCCTTCAGCGTCCCAAGAAACTGATGCATAACCTTTCCTGCCGAAAGCAACACCTTGAATTTCTTCGGCATCGGTGAAGAGGGTCGCTTCCAAATAATCGATTGCTGTTTGGTCTCTAGATCGAAATGGTGGATCCAGGTCTCATCCATGGTTACGAAACGTGACAAAAAAAATTGACACACAAACATCACGCAAGAAATTGGCCTCGGCTAGATGCCTGATGGTCACTCTTCGATCTGTCAACACGACATCTTCGAATTTTTTCACGTTGTCTTCAGCGAGGGACGTGGATAGACGTCCTTCGCGGTATTCATCTTCAGTGGATGTTCTTCCCAGATTAAATTCCTTGGCTTAGCATGCAACCGCGGAATATGGAGGAGCAAAGTCCCCTAGTGTTTCCACCAAGTTGCTTTCTATGTCTTTGGTAGATATGAAAAAACAATTTTTTTTTTGAATTTCATGCGAACTGGAACTACCCGATTATCACTACTTTTGGATTAACCCTCGTAGTTACTGAAAAAATCTGCGTACACTGTAAATATGTAAATATAACACATTTTTCAACACAATTTTATTTTTGTTTATTTATTCGATCATATAAAAGATCTGCTATAGAATTTTGGACAGCTGACTGGGGAGGTGTATGTTTTCGGTGGGGTACATGATACGTAACACATAGTTTCACAATACATTGTTGCGCCCGACTTAGCTCTGCCGAGCTATCGTCAGTGCAGCATGAAAATTATTAGAAAATCTTCCCTTAATTTACCATGCGTGCCTTTTCCCATCCAACTAGTTCAGTCTACGCCATGCAGACAACACAGCATTTAAAATACGAGAAAATAAAAAGGAACGGAAGCGAAGATTTCACGTAGGAATCATTATTAAAACAGAGAACTACTCCGGATTCATTTTTTTTAAATTTAACTATCAGAAAAGACAAGAAAATATAATAATCAGAATGAAAAAAGAAAAAGAAAATATGAAAAATAAAATATGAAGATTAAAACATAAAAAAAAATCCTTTCCTACATTAAAATATATTAGAATTGAACTAGAAAACTTAGTAAAGGTGACACAACTGAAGAAAAAATCAATGAAATTGAACTTAGATCGCAGTTAACTATTACATTTTCCAATGTATTATACATTAAGATCAAAACATGCTATGTATATTAAGAATTCTACAATCAACGATGCAATTATTGAGAGCACAAGCTGTTTGTAGAGTGTTCAGAAGTTTTGCTTTTGATAATTTAAAAAAACTACGGTTTGACTGGCCATATTGTGAATTCCAGTCGCAGTTGGTAAATATCTGCCAAAATTTTTGTTTGGAAAATTATCATTTGAGCAACATAAACTGAATATTCAATCCAAAAAATCATCATCGACCATTTGATATCCATCCCACTTGTTTTTCAACCCTTTAATCCAATCATAGGGGTTTACAGGACTTCAAAATAAAGGAAATCAACACCCATATTCGGAACACCTTTTTCTTACTTTTCAGTGAAGTACTATGAAGGCCCACCAACACTGTGGAACGGGGTAACATGCAGCAAAAATTTCAAGAGCAGTTATGCAATAGAAGGGGCGATTGCTTTCCTTTGCCCCTGCCTGTCCACGCTACTGGTCCAATTCAGCAATCAATGCTTGCAATCAACATTCTCATATCGTATTTCAGTTCCAGATGACAATGTTTGAAAAAGCTTGGAGTTATCTTGCTTTTATTATATTTTTTAGACACTGTAGTTATTTCTAGTTCTAGCTATACGCTTTGTTATTTGAGTTAGCTATACACCTACGCTGAATGTTAAAGACTGAGAGCTCAGTTACACTGCCAACTTAGGATACACATTTATAATATATATATATATATATATATATATATATATATATATATATATATATATATATATATATATATATATATATATATATGTATATATATATATATATGTATATATATATATATATATATATATATATATATATATATATATATATATATATATATATATATATATATATATATATATATATATATATATATATATTCATTTACAGGCAATATCTAATAAAAGTTGGGACTTTCAAGTGGGAGGATTTCCCCTAAACAGCTGAAACCCTGAAACAGATTTATCAATAAACAGCAAGCTTAGCAGGTTCTTTGGAATATATCGGCGTATAGCAGTCCCAAGAAGTTATTAGTATCTTGCTTAATCCATGGTATGCAATGGTTCTTTTTATCAATCACATTTAAATAGGTCATCGTCCTTCGCTTAAAAAGCAACATGAAAATTATGTGTTAAAAAATTTACACATGTCCACTGCTAAGCGGAGGTTGACAAAAGCGTACAGAGCACACTGCATACTTTTACAGTGCGGTGTCCGCAAAAAAAGCACAGTACGGACTGAGTACTGTGCTTTATTTCGACTGGACTTAATGATTTGTGAAGCGAAGTGTACTAAGAGTACGACGTGGTGCTGTAAAAGTGTGTGGTGTGCTCTGTGCGTTTTTGCCCATCACTATTTTTAAGGTCGTTTTCACTATAAAAGCTGCGGTAGCAGGAAGTTGTTTTTGTCTGTCTTGAATAAAAAGTGAACATCATTTATGTACGTTTCTAATATATTACCCGATAGCTTTATCCTATTTAGGTAAAGACGAGACCAAGGCGACACATGGCGACAGCTAGGAATGAACTCTTTGTAGCAAAAGTAATAACTCATTAGCATCATATGCATCGGAAATCGAATTTCAATTAAATTGCGCTTTCAAGCAACTTTATGCAACAGATTATAGCATTAGACTTACTTTCAACGGAATCATTAGTTCAAGACTTATATACTTCTATATAAATTTTAAACATTTAATCGAATTACATTGATGGAAAAACCCAATACCAAACCAAACGGCGAACAAAGCAGAAGAATTCAAATAATTGACCAACAAATGATGAAAGTGTACTTGCACGATCGAAGAGTTTAAATTTTCAAACGCATAAATAATAAAGGTTTATAAAGATGGTGGAAAGTATTGACATTAATCAAATTTTACATTGTTTGGAATAGGGTGGCCGATGAAAGACGCTATGAAAAAATTATAGTAACTTTTTTCTGTGTAATCAATCGGTTTCATTTTTTTTACTTTAAAGATTGGTCTTTAAATTTAACGAAAATGGGCGATTGGGATAATGAAACAAGAATTCGGATTGTGCGCTATTATAACACATTGGAGTCTATGATTACCGTCCAAATCGAATTAAGGCGCACGTTTAGCAAGCAAACTGAAGCCAGCATGCTTACCGTTTCACTTTGAATTTTACCAGAAGACTATTCAAATTGCGGAAGAGAACAAAAACATGTTGACCTGGATTTCTATATCTGACATTTTGATCTAAACGGCAATGTTAACAAACAAAATTGTCAAATATGAAATGACTCTAATTCACAGATACTCCATGAGACAGAATTGCATCCACTTCGAGTAACAATGTGGTGTGCAGTTTCATCAAGCTGCGTTGTCTGGCCTATGTGATAGCCATTAAATTAGTACCAGTTTACTGCTGGCGATAAAGAGAGGTATTTATTAGAGATGTTTAGTTTGTGGTTTTAATGTGCCTAGCTCGAATAATAGTCTAACAAATCAAATCAATCTCATCAGTCTCTCAGATCATATCTAAGATTTTTTTTCAGTCAAAATTTGAAGCATACTTGCAAATACTTGTTAAGATCTATACAGATATACTTTGCATACTTATTCGGAAATTCGCATATTGAAGATCTTCATATGTAATCGTATGCTAAATACAGGTTTATTTCTGAATCAATATTTTATGGCCTAATTGATTTGAAAATACTGTCAGATCACAGTGAACCATAGAAAATAAATCAGTGTTTAGCTATACATAATTCTAAATATTGAATTAACGGAGCATCATTTGAGTGAGCCCAGCCATTGCGTAACAATAGACCAATCACATGGATTGGAGTCTGAATTTCAAAGCATTCGATGCATCGTTTGTTGGAAGGTTAATCATTGTTACAAAGCAACGACACCTTTCAGCGCAAATCTTTTGTACTAAAGTTGTTAAACGGAGTAATGACGTGCAAATTAGCCAGCAAACAACAGTTTGTTAACAAACTAGTTAACAAACATTCTATGCAGTAGTACTTGGCAGTTCTGCTTGGTTGGTTCACTAAGCATGGGAAATACTGTAATAGTGCAGCTTGCTCGCTATTTACACGAAATCCCAGATGTTTCGGAATGTAAATCAACGAAATTACAATTTAAAAGTGCATTCCTGTGAGCTCATCTCAGAGACACTGTGCTATGCAGACATTAAAAACTAGATTCCATGAACTTTAACATTTTTCCATCGTGCAATCAAGTAATAATGCTAACAATATCCACTTTAAATCAGACTACACAGCTCACCAACCAACTTATTTCCTCAGTCTAATTGAATTTCTCTTGTTTCGGATATTTCCAATATGTACAGTACCCATCTCGTTTCGCATCTTTGCTGTTTCGCGACGGATATGCTGGACCGACTGGTCAGACGAGGTAATTTCTTCGCAGTTGTGGTCTTCTTCGAAGCAAGCTCCGTTCGTACAGAAGCACGATCACGTACGTAAAGCTGATCGGCAGTAATCATCTTGTTCGCATGATTATAGACCTATCTTATTGAGTTTGAAGAGTCGCCGCCACGCCGCGACCAAATTTATACCGATGTAAGAATAAGAGATGCAGATCAGCTCGAGTCAAATTTAATCCGACCCAATTTCCTTGATTTATACTACTTAGCTTCTGAATAATTTACCCCGAGATTTTAATCGAATATTTTTCAAAATTGGAATTCACACCCTGTACGAGAATATTGATAAGGAAACACAATGAAGTGAATGATGGCAGTTCGCTGCACTGCCATAGGTCTAATTTTTTTCTGAAAAAATGCATTTGTGCAGGTTGTAATTCAGAAAAGTGCCTGACAGCAGAGCAAAATGCAGCCTTCGAAACCGTCATTTTTTGGAGTATCGACTTAAGTGCTTGTGAGAATATTGTGTTCAAATAAAATTTCAATCATATTATTTCTCATTTTCATTGCGTGTTGAAGTACTTTTTCTAAATATCAAAATCAATCAAAAAATCCAAAACAGGCCTCACTCCTCTACTCCACCGGCTTCAAACATTTTTGCAATTTTGACTTAACGCCCGTGAAGACGGTCTCTGGCCGGCCTGAAGCAACGATGCGGCCACTTCATACCTGCGGTATCATAATCAATTTGAACGTGTTGATGCTGAACCCCATTGAAATTGATCGACATCGATCATGTTTCTGTCATTCAACAGAAGCTGGATTCAATTTCCCATTTTGAATGCATTTCCATTAAGGAATGGACTTACCGAAATGCATGGATGTTTGGTGCCCATGTCGTATCGTAATAAATCTACAAATGAGATTCGTGACAAAGCAGTGTGCTGTTTTATTATTTAATTTCAAGGTATTTCACAAACATCGTGCTACTGATGTTCATCGAAAGATTTGAACTGTTTTCAGTGCTCCTTTGAAGCATGTAAATAATCGAACTCACACGAAAACAATTTCAGAAGTTTCAGCATCGTGGTTCTGGTCAGTGAGATGAGCAAAAGGACTGTGGAAATGATGTTTTACACACATTCGTGCGCATATTTTCAAGCGACACTTCATTTCGGCAAGTGACATGAGCTGGAAGCTATGTGATGCAAAGTTTATGATTAATTGACATCTCAATTATGAAGTTCAACTTTTATTGTTGCGTCTCTGGAATTTATGTTGGCAACGAGTTTTCTGTCTCATTAGCAACCTGCTGTCCACATTGCATTGCCGTTACATTATCATGCGCGTAGTATAGGTATTTTCGTATTTCTGCTCGAACGCTTTGTAGGAAAACTTATAATCAAGGTTTCAATTAAATTAGCTCAAGCCACATTTTCTAGTTTTTAACACGTACTAAAACCATCCTATCACTATAACCTGATTTACAATCACACAGCATTTCAGCCTCCTCGTACACTATTTCAACTTTTCGCTCTAGAAATTAACACGAATATGTCATATTGCTTGATTAGAAATCATAGAGTTTATTACATTTCCGTCTTGCGATTTCACCTGCTTTTATTGAATAACGCCATTGTGTGAAGTTTGAAACCAGTTTTAGTTCATGAGGAATTCAACAAATTGGTTATTATCCAGTCTTGTGAAATATATAACGTCCCCTTGGGAGACAACTTAAACGGCGCGGTTTCTCGAAATGATTGTACTTTGAAAGAAACTTTATTGTTAAGTAGATATCAATATCGGTTAAAGAGCTGTTTAGTATTATGGCAAGTTTGCTTGTTTTGATTTGAAGTGAGTTAAAAGGAGTGATCTTGTCCAAATTTGGCTATTTTTCGGAAAACTTGGTGCATTATTCTGAGGAAAGTATATAAATTTAAACAGTAGGCTACGTTTTCTTTCAACAACTCGTAATATCTAAACGAATGTCCCGTTAAAATTTGAATATTTTTGTTTGGGAAAGCGAAAAAGTCTTTTTTTGTAATTCCGATAACATACATTCAAGGAGCACTTTTGTTGATTTGGTGGAGGAACGCTTTAAAATTGACAAAATTCCGTCATTTTGTGTAAAATTAAGCACGAGTCTTTTCTTTCCAAGGACTCTAAGGCTATTCATTGAAATTTCAGAACACACTATGTATGCCTCGATAACTCTTCACGAAAATTTAAAGAAATGAAAACATCACTTCTCGTAAATTTTTGCTCCCCTCTTTCCGCTATATACTAGCCAGCACAGATAATGTTGTTCACTAGATTCTTGTCCTAGTTTTCGATAACCGCTCGGATAACAAGGAAGTAGAGAAAATACGACCTTCCCTTTTTCAATTATCTGGCAACATAAATTACATTATCTTCATCTATTCAGCATACTCTTCGCGTCTCTTAATGCGCTTATGTTTGCTGTTGCGGAACATGGAAGTAGCTCAGATAATACTACCAAAACTCAAATTTATGCAATAATTTTATGTAGTCATATGTATTTATTTAGTGAAAAATAAGTTATTTTATGTTTACTTCATTTGATCTTTGTGTTCAATGTAGAGGAGTATAAGTGTAACTAGTTTGTTTTTTGGACAAGCATTGCTTTAGAAGAAGAAATCTTATGTAACTCTTGTTAGCGGTGGAACGTTTCAGTGTATTACTGTGTACAGTCTACTAGTCCTAGTGAAGGAGTATATTTATTGTGATTGGAAATGCTGCTGATTGTATCTTGTATTTAGGCAATTTATCAAATTAAAATCAAGTTATTCGTTCGTTTTAGTTCCGCGAAAATGAGATTTTTTTAACGGTCACCTGCCAATAATTCTTCTAAATTACCTCGATGTGAAGTAAATCAAGCAAAATATATGGCAATTATTTGTAATAAACCGACCAATGTCTCATTTATTCCGTGAAATAATGGTTGAGACAAATGAAATCCGTGAAATAATGATTGAGACATTGAAAGAATTTGATGAGACTGATGTGAAATTAATACGTCAGTTATGATGGAGCTACTGTATGTCAGGAAATATAAATGCTACGAAAAATTGAAGAATGCAGTAGTTTCATCAAAATATGGAAGAAGTTGCAACTTTCTTTTCTCATTCATTCCAACAATTTGGAAAGGTGGCTGAATTTTGTATGAATAGTTTATCTCCACTGGGTTTAGTTTCACTTGACAACTTATAGCAGCAGTTTTAAATGAAGCTTATAATTTAAAACTGTTATATTTAATAATATATTCATAGCTAGTATATTTTATAGAGTCTATTGTTGACAGCGATCACAATTCATGCGACTTAGACACCATTCTTCTGGCAAATCTATTATTTTAATTAATTAAAAATAAACTTTGTTGTTTTATAAAATTATTTAAAAAAAAAAATTACTGTTAACAGTCGGTATGTTTCAAAAGAAAAGTTCAGACATTATCCACTGCAGAAGTGAACAATGATGAGGAAATTCAGAGGCTCAGTGATAATTTATAAAATTAATATGCCTTTATTGAACCTATAACGGATTGAACAATATTTTTAGTAATATCTTGTAAGCATTTTTTTTGGTAAGTTCAAAGAATCATTCTTGTGGGAGCTTAATCAAAATTTTATCCTTTGGAAAACATAGCTACTAAGGTCAAAAAACGTTCTTTAGTAATGTATTGTAATAGTTCTATTAAAAACTCGAAGCAATTTTTTTATTTACTTTTATCACTTAAGAAGTGGTTTAATTGTAATTGTCATGACGGGAGAATTTATATACGTTTTACATACCAGATATTTTTAATTATTTATACTAAAAAAAAATTTTGTAAGTAATGGATACTGTGTAACTAGCGAGAAAAGTTTTTGTGCTTTGAAATGTGACTCACATCCTTTTAAGCATCGGACTAGCGCCGCCAGTATATTTGCCCGACGAATAAAGGGAAAAATACCTTGCAACTGTAACTTTACTGTAATTGTAAGAAATTTAATGGGGTTTTCCGAAAAATAGATTTTACATTCAACAAGTCACAAACTCGAAATCTGATGGAATGCACAGAACATGTGCGGAATTGACACCAAAATATCATATTTACAAATGTAAAAATTAGCCTTCAAGATCTATACGGTTATAATTTCTCAACTCCCATGAAGAGTCTTGACTCCCACAAAGATAGTCCCGACTTCCATGAAATATAGTTTCAATTCCTATGGAATAAAACGCCGACTAGTATGAACATAATCTCGGCACATATCAAACTAAATAACAATAAATTTTCAATAAACTCATGTAGCCTAGTAGGTAAAGCGACGGTTCTTAATGTATAGGATTCGAGCAGCACTTATTTGTGGTAATTTAAAAACTAAGAAAGAGAATTTCAATGATGAAAATGAGAATTTCAAATGCCTACTATTGTCAAAATACCAAAATTATCTAAACTGTGAACCATTTTGCTTTTTTTCTGTCCTTCTTATAAAGGCTATCATGCATTTTTCTGAGGGCTATAATACATGCTGTTGAAGGCTACAATACATAGCGGCTACTTTTATGAATTTTTTTCTAAGCATTATGGTGTCCGACACCATATTTTATCACAATCCTAATAAAACTACCTACATATCTCCAGAAGTACATAAATATCACCAGAAGTATAGAAATTATGGTCTCTGACCCTATGGTTTTTCTCACTGAAGTAATGTATGTACTGTAAGGTATGCAGGGCCGGATCTTTCTCTGGAGCGAATGGAGCAGCCGCGCCGGGCGCACGTGAGAAGGGGCGCAAAGTTCATAATAACTAAAAACTCAAAACATCTTTAGTTGTTCATAATATCTTTAGTTCACAAATATTCAAAGTTCATTATATTCAATTGACAATTTATATTCTTATTTATTTTATTTTTTCTTCAATGCAAACTTTTTTTCTCATAGATCATTACATGTCTTTTAAGTTTCAAAACAGCCCTATTCGCATATAAAATTATCTTGCCTTGAAAGAGCAAAATTTACTAACGCGTTCGCTGTTGTGACAGGAGCATTGCCCTGGTGCGAAAATCTATATTGCTCCATTCACGACTTCGTTTCATATGAAGAAAGTATGGTTTATCACTGCTCGCTTTATGTGTTTTCTTGTATGATTTTGGTGCGGGATGAATTCTTGCGCCAGCGGTATCAACGTTTTTCAAGCATTCTACTTCCAAGATATCCCCTAAGTCAGTATTCCCGCATTCTCTGTTGATTTCACATTCTGATGTATACAGAGCTGCTGCTGAGTGTGCAGGTTGATAAAGAAGGTTGATATCGGCAATAGACAGGTTGATATCGGCAATATCAGCGCGGAAATAATTTCTGCGCCAGTGAAAAAATACATACCTAAGCATGATTTTTCCTCGGTTTTCTTTATATGCACTTGTCCATTAGCATGAAAATAGGAAATTCTGTCCATAACACTACCAAAGATTGTTGTAATAATGGCAACACAGCTTCTAGGCCATGGCTGGCTTATATTTAATGCAAATATTTTTGCTCCCTTATATTTTCAATTCATAAAAGCAGTCTTTCATTTTCCAGTAGGTGTTATAGGAACTGAGGTAATTTAAGTTGAACTATAAAGGAACATGAAACTAGTGTAGTTCACATGACGAGTTTTAAGTGATGGAGGGACTTTGAGCTAGAATTGACGACAGGAAGTACCACAGACTGTTTTTTACAAAATCAAATATCGAAGGAAACTGAGCACTACAAAAATGTTCTTAAATGTTTTTGGAAGTGATATTTGCTTCCAATTAATTTTCTTAAAAAATATATTAGTTTTGATAAGAAGAAAAACATGTGCATATGTTAATAAAAATATCACATACATATAATTTATTTTCAATAAACTTCAAATTACACTTTACGTAGTCTAATGTGTTTATAAATATTGTTACAGTGTAAACTGTTTGTAGATTGTGGATGTGTATTTGTGGATATGTAATGATGCGTTTCCACACGGTTATTAACTCTCATGCAACTTCTAAACTCACAATCTTGAGCGTTTAGAGGAAGCTGAGACGCAATATATGGGCCTGATTATAGCCATTATCTCAAGTTAGTGGAAACTGTTGCGGGATTCAATTCAGTTTTGGGAGAAAATTTGAGGTAGATTCAAAGTGAAGATTCCCGCAACAAATACTTGATACAAAATTAAGATATGAAGCAAGAGATGCGCCTTTTCGAGACCCTGAACAAAGGTTGAAAGTTGAATTTTACTTTAATGCTTTGGATCAAGCAATTATTTCTTTGACCGAACTCTTTGAACAGCTATAACACTATACTGAAATATTCTGATAGGGAAGCTTAAAACTAACTCAAATCAAACCACTCTTCAGCACTGCTCAAAGCTTGAAGAAGCATTGACACATAATGGATATTCAGATTTAAACTTTGGGAATTTTATGAAAAAATGCCCATGTTTACAACTTTCATTAAGGAACACGACTCGCCCAATGATATCCTTGAATTATTTGTCAGTAGAAATATTGAAGATCTTTGAAAACACTGTTGACTTTAGTCTTTAAAGCTACAACGGGAGAACGATCTTTTTCAAAATTAAAAATTTTAAAGAGTTATTTCAGATCTATGATGACGTAAGAAAGATTAGTAAATTTGGCTATCTGTGCTTTCAACAAGATAACAAAAACTTCTCAAAAAAACTAAAGTTTCTCTCTACAGAATGTGGAATTTTTGTGTATTACTTAAAGCTACTCAGAGTGGATAAGTACTGCGAACTCTTGTCATTACCGCATAAAAATCTGAGTTTGAAAATTTGATCTGCTCGGGTGTGCAAAAAAACGCACCTATAATTTATGTCTTTAGCATATATTTTTAGCTTTTAGCACTTTTTAGCTTTTTTTAGCACGAATAATTTGTTTTTCTTATAAGTATTAGAATTTTCTCTGTTTATTATACTGTTTTTACATCTACGCATGTGCTTGGTTATCGAGAACTAGGCCTATAGGAGAAACCTCTTTCAATAAACGCATCTGAGGCTCTACCTCGTGGCGGTAGGCCATGTGGAAAAGAGCTGTTAGCAAAAACTATAGTTCTGCACATAATTAGGCTCAAACAATTGGTTACCATCCTGTCAACAGCCTCACAGAGCCAAAACTTGGAGAAGAAATATAATTTTACGTATCGAAAACTTGAGACGTTTTGAGGAAAAAGTGTTATGCTGCATTGTTCGAATGAGCAGATGTCTTGTTTTTTCAAGAAAATTACATGTTGAGCAACGTCAAACAGTTAGCAGAAAACGTTTGGCTGCAAAAAAACGAATGAACAGTTTTTCCAAATAGCGACAAACAGTTTTCTTAAAACGAACATTTTTTCTAAAACGAACAGCATTTCTAAACCGAACCGTTTTTCTACAACGAAACATTTTTTCAAAACGAATCGTTTTTCTAAAACGAATCGTTTTTCTAAAACGAATCGTTTTTCTAAAACGAATCGTTTTTATAAAACGAATCGTTTTCGTTTTTTTATAAATCCAAAAACTTGCTAAGAATTCGCAGCCGTGAAAAAGGAGGTCAAAAAATTAAAATCATAATATAGAGGGCG
The DNA here is from genome assembly GCA_947369275.1 of Nemotelus nigrinus. Classification (NCBI taxonomy): domain Eukaryota; kingdom Metazoa; phylum Arthropoda; class Insecta; order Diptera; family Stratiomyidae; genus Nemotelus; species Nemotelus nigrinus. The sequence continues at coordinate 25,300,348 of OX376374.1, read as the reverse complement.
CCGAATGCCGTTCTGCGCCGGGCGGAAATATGGCCAGAACCGGCCCTGAAGGCATGTATGCTATCAAATGAAGCTGGTTCACAAAAAAGTGCTTTGTCCCTTTTACATTTCAGTTAGTGTATAACACTCGTGTACGAGTGTAAAAAAATAAAGATTATCATCATCATCATCATCGGCGCTACAACCGGGGTCCGGTCCTGGCTTCCGTCAAATATTTTTTCCATCGGACGCGATCGCGGGCCGATGTCATCCAATTTGCCACCGCTAAACTCCGACCGCCCTCCCTCCAGCGCAGGCAAGGTCTCCCACGCTGTCGTCTGACGTAAAATCTGCCGCAAAGGGTTTTCCGAGCTGGATCCTCTTCGCTCATTCGAGCTAGGTGTCCTGCCCATCGGAGTCTACCGAGCTTTATTTTCGTAATTATATTCTTCACATATGGGGCCAAAGATTCACCGCAAGACTTTCCTCTCGAACGCGGCTAAGAGGTCAGAGTGCCTTTTGCTGAGCACCCAAGTCTCGGATCCATACGTGAGTACTGGCAGGACTATGGTCTTGTACAGCAGGAGCTTTGATGTTCGGGTGAGATTTTGGGATTTGAAGAGCCTTGACAGACTGTAGTAGGCTTTGTTGGATTTGAGCAGCCGCCCGTGTATTTCTTCCTCCATATTGTTATTGGCTGCTACAGTTGACCCAAGGTAGTTGAAAGATGGAACTATCTCAAATTCATGCTCAACTATCCTGAAGGTTTGAACAACTTTGGGTGTTCTTAAAAATAAAGATCGACTATAAAAATAATTTTAAGACGACAATATAGACATTAATCTAAGAATAGAATTCCAAAAATTAAAATTTTGCCTCTTTAAATAACAATTGTAAACTAAAAAAAAGGAATAGAAATTAACTTTTCGAAACGAATTTAAAAAGAAAATTAATTAGAAATCAATTGAACTGTTAGAAGTCGTCTAATACGTACTTTTTGTGATCACAAAATAAATTTTTATTAAGTCCCCGGGAATACAATGAAACGGCTAAACAAAGCGGATCATACAGGATTTTATTGGTTCTTATTGTAGGTAACAAACAAAATTGATTTTTCTTGGAAAAATCAATATTGTTTCTTACCTTGGTCAATTCGTATATTTTCCATTTTTTTCAACTTTATTCAACTGATGTTTATTTTATGTTCACAAGCAATGACATTCAAAGATTTTAATTGAAAGGCAAATTGTTTGTTTAAAAGCTTAATATATACATCCATTTCTTTGCAAATATCGATATTCCGAAATAGAAGCCGATATTTTGAGGGTAATATTGAAATTTGTCCTGTTTTTCAGTGTCTATCGGTCGATAGACCCGAAAAACGGCCAGCTTACTCTCAAAAAATCGACAGCTACCACAAAGATTGATATATAGATTGGCTTCGAAAAAATGCCTTTTCAAGGTTTTAAATCATCTGGTAGCGATGTGAACACGGCTATTCAAAAATAATTTGTTTTCGGGCAAATTGGATTTAATAATTTAAACCTGCTTTAGTTTTAATTGTATCAAGCAGTTTCCGAATAAAACTGTAATCCTGGCAAGTGTAGAAATCACAGAATATCAAAACATTTTAGAAAAATGGTCACCATGGCTTTGTATTACTTTTTGAATTAATGAAAGATTCCTTCAATTTGACTTTCAATACACGTGTATCGAATACGTTTATGGTAGATTTTTTCCTTTTTTTGCTTGATTATTGATTAATCTATTTTTTACTATAATAATGTGCATATATATGTCTATATAATATATAATGTGATTTATTATTAAATTGATTTTATTTTCAAAAAAAGATTGAAAAAATTGATATCTTGTTATTATTGGTGTCCTTTTTATCTGTAAATTATCTGTCAAGTAGCTGTTTCTATCAAAGTAGCCTTGAAAATAGATTCTAAGTGCACTCTATAAAAAGTATAAAAGCTAAACAAAATTTGGGATACTTTCCAAAATTTTGTCGCCGTCTTTTGCCAAATAGCGTTTACTAAGTTTGCTAGAAATTGTGCAGGTGGTTTGTAATTTATTAAACCATGAAATGCAAGGATCGAACAGACGGATAAGTTAAAGCCTATAATTAAATTGTTTTTTATTCAGTACAATATGTGAGTTTCTGAATAAAAAAGTTATATGGTTTTGCTTTTTCGTCTATTTTATCATTGAATTTAATGATTCACAAGCCACCTATGCAATTTTAAAAAACTTAGCACGACTTCAGTAAATACCTACACAGTAGCATTCTATCTCCAGGATTCTCCAAGCTGATGTTTCATTTTTATTTAAACTGCGGAAAATAACATTGAAGATGATATTTCTCAAAGCCAAACACACTCTACAATTCATTTAGCAAGCTCTTTTAGGGACATTAGTCTTTATGTGATTCAAAAGCATATGAAGGTATTTTTAATACATTATGTACATATATAATATGAAAAACAAATTAATCTCAGGTCTGATAGTGTGAAATTTAGTTTTCACTAAAATGCAATTTTTGCAATCGAAGAATACCTTATGTTAACAAAATATTAACACATTTGAAGAGCGCACAAATTTTCTCGAAATTATTCAACTTGGTAAATGTACAAAATCATTTGAATACTGAATTCTTGTAGTGCATTAGCGAAAGTTTTTAATTTATTTACAATCAAGCGTCCAGATTTTGTCGTCAAGCAGAAAAAAATCGTTTTTACCGATTTTTTTTCTTAGCTTTATTTAAACGCAATGTTTTATTTGAAATTTTAATAAAATCCATTCACGGATAAATAGATAAAAGGAACCAGACGTAACTCGAACAGTATTTTCGAAAATTCATAGAAAATAATTTAACAGTAAATGGAGTTGAAAGGTAATGCAATAAAAATATATAGTATCAATATGGTGGTGGAATATAGTATCAATAAGAGTAAATTTAATGATTAACACTTTTGGTTATAGGACGTTTGTTCTTCAAATAAAATTAAAGCTCACCAAAGGCCAATGACACACACGGCGGTTCTACCGAAGCGTTTCCCGAGAGGAAAACCGAAACGGTATGGTCGTCCATTACTTTAGCATTGTGATGGCACACACCGCGGTTTGGCCGCCTTTCGGTTTTGTAATTCACAACTAAACCTACTCGGTTTTTCTCTCGGGAAACGCTTCGGTAGAACCACCGTGTGTGTTATTGGCCAAATTTGAGCATAACAAGCGAAATATTTGAATTGAGAAAAGAAGTGAATGCACTAAATGGCAATAAATTAATGCACGAGTTTTTTCGATCTGAAACTTGCTGTTTTATCAGATAAAGCAGAATATATAAAGGTCGTTTCAAAACCAAGCTTACATTATGGTTGAGAAAATACTGGAAAGGAATAACCAACAAACTTTGCGGATACTTTTCATATTTTTTCTTTTTTTTACCAGAACTGGTGAGAGCAATCTAGCACATTTAACTTCTTTGCTTTTAACTTCTTTTATTCAATTAATTTAACTCCTTTATTGATGAATCCAGACTTGGAGCTAATTTATCTACATCAAAATAAAAAAATAGTTTTTACTGCATTAAGAACTCTTGAGAAACGTATTTTGCGTACATAATCTTTTAGATGAATCGGTAAGAATAAATTTTTTTTTTGACTGACAATGATTCAACCCCGCATACCCAATCGACAGAGCAGCTGTCGGTAATTCAAACATTAAAAACAAAGGGTTGTGTCTAAAAAATATTAATTATTAGAAACAGTTGTTATTATTAAAAGCAAAAAAATTAGCGTATCAAAAAATTAGTTAATGCATATCAACACTGAAAAGTACCAATGTCCTTATAGAAACACTTTTGAAAAAAAAACAATGAGCATAAATACTATATCTGCGTAAATAAATATTCAATCAAAATCTAAAATAAGTACCATGAATTGCTATCTAAAGGACTCATATAATCAAACAATATACACAGGATAAGTATAATCTAGTCTTTAGTGTTTTATATTTTCCATCAGAAACTCTCGAAAAAAAGTACTAATAATATATATTACCAGTATATAATAGCTTGGATATCATAGAAAATTCAATGTTTAAAACAGGCATCAAAATGAGATAATTGGGGTTTTTTTAAAGGCATAGAAAATGACAAGCTGTACCAATTGAACATCAAAAATCTTCAACCTCTTTTTAAAGTATCGCAATTGTTTTTTTGTTTGTTTTTTTTTTGATATTAGAAACGGTCGGCTGTGGTAATATGAATTTGATTTTGTTAGTTTTTTTATTAGGGTTTGGGATCTGGCAGTGTTACTATAGTGCGGCAAACAAAGGATCCTTAAAATTTCCAATAAGGCAGCGAAATTCCGTAAAATCATTATAATTTCCGCTGAGTGTTGTTTGAGAATGCTCCATTGAGAACTGGAATTTTTCTCCAATTCAATTTCTTGCTGGCATAACATCAAAACGGGTTCCTTTTCCATAATTGAAGTGCATTGAAGATTTAATTATTTCTACAGCTCTAATCGCTCATCATCAAAATCATATATTTTCTGAATTTTACGGCAAATTAATCAAAATGTTTTGCTTGACTTCTCTAAGCTTAAGTTCGTTTCATTTAAGTAAATTGTGATAAAATTGTGATAAAAAAGGTTTAATATCCATGAAAAAAATGTTCTTTATCAAAATCGTACCGAATTTGTGGGCTTGTATCAAAGTGGTAGCCCTGATTGAAAGAATCTTTTGAAACTTTGATTTAGGCGGATAAAGCAGATTAATATGCAAATGTTATTTCAATGACACATATTTACGTTTAAGTCCTTGAATTTCTTCATTTCTCTTCGAAAATTTTACTGATAGAGCATAAGAAGTACGTTATATTCAAAACTCGTGTTTTCACTATATATTCGTCTTTTTTTTGTGTACATCAATGTTTTATTGCTAACATCCGTTTATACCTTGTCAGATAAATTTGATTTATGATAAAGGAACTGATTAGATCAATACAAAAAAATTAATCAAATGCATCTGAACATTTCTATTCATTTGAGAATATTGTCAGCATTATTCGTAAAGTAAAAAAAGCAACAGATAAAAGTCAACAAGCAGAAATAATAGTCAATAGGTTGAAAATTCTGCCATCTTTCTTAAGGGTGAGCAATAAGATTTTCAAGGTACAGGTAAATAAACTGAAAACGAGCTATTGAAAAAACATTACAATACACATTTTTAATGTGTAGGTGTAGTATAGTAAAAAAATGCTTCGCCTTCAATGCATCCTTTTATACCCAGTTTCTGCTGGTCAAATATAGTACTTTTAGGTTTATAGGGTAACAATTGCTGCTTATCTGTATACATGTTTCCCTCTTTTGTTCAACTCTCAACGTTCAGCTCCGTTCAACTTCCTTGACCTTTTCGATTGGCGAGCGAAATATGTTTGCCTCCTTGCATGATCACTTCAGTAACCAATCCTCTCGATAAAAAGACATGAATATCCCTTTTTGATCTTTGAGTGTACCAAGCAGCAGATATTATTCCAATTATATTCGTGAAGTTTCCCTTTTTAGATTTAAGTGCTTCTCTGTCAATGGAGATTTGTTGCAACGTCTATTCAGGCCAATTATTTATCTAACCTAAGTAGCCGTCATGTTACAGGTAAAATTTTGAAAGCGCAAGCAACAATTATTATCGTCAACAAACGTGAAACATCAGAGGCCCTCGGGGTTTCTCAATTGGTTTCCATAATTCAAAATTATTTCGAATAAGCTTTTTGGAGGCTTGCCAAATACTAAATATTCTTGCACAAAATATATGAATCGGAAAATGACTCATTTTTGTAATTCGTGTCGAAAATCGGACGAACGAATATCTCTTTTGTGAAAGATAAAAATCTTTAAATTTCTAACTCTAACCTCTCACGTTACCTACAGAAGCGACCAAGGTCTTAAAGGTTCCTAATGATGCCCTCCAAGACATGATTGAATATTAAAGGATGAAATCGAGCACGCTTTTGCAGCTCGAATTATTGGTACCGAACAGAACCATGTGCTCTTGAATTAGCTCTTATGATTAGAGCTAGCTGGTCGAGCTTGCTTCACTTCGTACCAAATTTAATTATTCAGAGGTGTGATTGTGTGAAACTTACAATGGTTACAATGTTACAATGGTTACAGGTTACAATGAGTTTGCTTTAATAATTGTCTGTGGTAGTTGTAGATGACACTGATATAAGATTTAATCCAGTATGCAAAGGTTGCCTAATACAATATATTTTAAATACCAAATCGAAGCGTACTTGTTATTCTAATAGATTTTACTTTAAAGTTACTCATTAAATAACTTTTTACTCTTACTTAGTTCTGTAAAATATTCAATTTATACTTCTTAGTAAGGAAGCTTGTGAAGCTGTGTGAACGTGTGTAGTCTCTCGTTCGAATCCAAGTACAATTATTTAGACCCAACTGGTTCATTTATAAAGATGAGTGTGAAAGCTCCAGAAACATCGATATTCAGTTTGTCCTTGATAGTTTGAGGCCTACGTTGCCCTGATTCGTATAAACGTTAGATCTACATTTTTGTCGTTTTTTGAGTTAGCAGTGGATTCAAAAGCTTTTACTTGAGATGTATCTCAAGTAAACGTATTTGTATCCATGTTTAAACTTTCGTCTTGTTCGAAGATGTCCGCAGCATTTAGAAAAATACAAAACATTGAATATCTCGAAAGTGCTAAAATTTAGAAACGTTTATGCGATTCAGGGCAGTAGGCGACACTTTTGAAATAGATATGACACTACAAAACGTTATTTTCTTCATAAAAAAGGAGATAAATTAGGTTGTCGTGAAAGCATTTTTAGCTAAGACCCACTTACTAAAAGCTGCATTTGATTCTATATCAATGTTCAATTCAAAAATGTTCGGTGATTTAATGCCACATTAACCAGAACTTAAAGATGAGAATAAATATCTTTGAATCATAGATTAGCGTTGCTAAATTTGTGACACATCCATAATTTGTAGATTTCGAAATTAGACAGCATGAAAAACAACAATTGGGGCATTATAAGGTTCTTTAATTGTAAATGCTTCATCGAAGAATCAACAAAATAACACAAACTATCAGCTAGTAAAGGGAACGAAAAACATGTTCCCAGGGCAAACCACTCAAATATGCTAGCATACAACTCTTACCTTGCGTCTCATCAAAATTCTTATTCGTCATTTGAAACAGTGCATCCAACGGCGTTCCATTTGGTTTAGTTTTTTGCTGCGATGAGCTACTATTGCTACTATTTTGGCTGCCGCCACTTGCACTTCCAGTGTTCGCACCTCCGCTTCCATTATTGTTCGGGGAATGACGTTGATGCACCGAGCCGTGATGCAGGTGAATATGGTGGTCACTGGACGATGAAATTCGACTTCCGATTTCGGGTGAACAGCAATCACTAGCCGCAGAACTAGAACGCTCTGATCCACTCTCCGAAGGGATGATTTCCATGCTCATATGCCGCAACAGCTGGGCTTGGGCATTGAGATGTTCTTGCAATTGTCTCTGATAGTCTAGAGCAAGTCTGTGCTCGTAGTGAAGAAGGGCAGGCGGCAGGAAAGGTCGTACGGGCACTGGACCTCGCAGATGATCCCAAGGACGAACAATCTTCGTCGGCGTCAAATGCGGGTAGCTGTTCAGCTGGAACGGAACGTGTACATGGTGATCGGAGCGCGTATTTGTCTCGTGACCGAGGATATCTGCTATTGAAAAACTCTTTACACCTTCCATTGAATTGCTAGGTGGCTTTGGTGGGCTAAGTGACCGTTCGCGCTCGCGACTTGCATCGATCATTTTCAAACGTTTCAGGGGACGAAAATAGTCTTCACAGTTCCTTTCAGGTGGCGGCGGGCTCGGTGACCCGACTGAGATTTCCGAACCTGTCGGACTCGACGGGGGCGGAGGAGGACTAGTACACAGCATATCCTTCGCAATTTTTACAGTTTTTTCTAGCGCTTTTCACGAAAAAATACACTTGAGGTCACCCGAACTAAAGTTTAGTTTTTCGCAACCCGCAACAAAAATGCTAAGCACCACGCATCGCGGCTTTTCTCGGCACCAACATTTTTCATTTGTTTTTCACTACACGAATTTGTTCCTTTTCAAAACAAAAAGTATTTACTTGAATGCACTTCACTTAAAAGTTCAAGTTGCTAAATGACCGCGACTCACTTCCCGATAACTCGATACTCGCACCTCGATTGCTGATCGGTTGACTTCTCGCTCTCGACACAAAACAGAATCTCGTTATCATATCATGTCGTCAACTAACGAGTGGTTTTCAAGATCTCCAAGCGAAAAAACGTATCCAAAACGAGATTGCAGATGCTTTAGAACAGGCAGCACAAAGAAAACGTTGCTGGCCGAAGTGCAAAGCAGACAGACGCAGGCGTTGCAGACTGCGACGGCACAACCACAAAAATCTCGCCGCACACTACGACTCCTCTACAGATAACGAGCGACTGCCAACTATCCAAGCCCACCCAGTAAACACGTCCAACAAGCGCCACACGAGCCAGGCCAAGCACCCTTCGCATCGTGGATGCTCGTTAGCCGGTTCGGTGATACTAATCGCCGGCTGGCACCGCCTCAACACGCACTCCAAGCCCGCAGCCAATCAGAGCTGATGGGAAGCTCGCGCGTTTGATTGGCTGCGCGAAAAGAATTCAACATGTCGGCAGTCTGAGCGCTGTTTCGAAGTGTCGTCTCCACAGTACAGTCCAGTAACAGCTGCATGCAATGAAGTGGGGTCAGCAGTATGCTGGTCGGGGCGTGGGACAACACATTCGTGTTGCTCTGCTTCAGTGGCGTGGCGTGACAATTTACCGAAGGGAAGCAATTGGTTGATGTCCATGGTTGATTACGCTTTCCGCAAATTCGTTACGTGTAATAGAACCCCTCTATAAAATCACTCAGGAATTACTAACAGGGACGTGAGAATAGACATTGTGTATTCTTATGAAAATAAAAGTTCACAGTCCTTCACACAATAAGCAACCATATCAATATTTATCAGTAAAATAATAACATTCCCAGAACTAGAAATATAATATTTTTGAAAGTGGCCAAACTTCGAAGAATTGAAAAGGTTTAAAAATCTGAAACCTTGTGTTTATTTGAACGATTATGCTATCAATTATTTCGACATAAGCACTTGTAAAGAATGGTACAACATTTTCATTGTTGTCAATTATGCACCTTGCTGTTTTACGACGCTGTGCTGTTTCGCAAATCGACCATAATTCGTTCCCGATTTCCATGAAACTGTTTCTTAAAAATTGTATAAGATCTGAATATGATACATTATATTACTTTGTTAGGACTGAAATATATCGAATAGTAAGTATTTTTTTTTTTTGTTTTTTTTTTTTAGAAAAAAACATTAAACAGAAAAATAAACTAAGAATCTTTAAGTAAAATAAAAAGCCCAATCTCACTATTAACGATCGCTCCGTCTCAATTAGCACTATCATTTTCAGTTATATATTCCACTAGCTATTTTAATTGCTAATTATTATAGAAAATTTTTTAAAAATAACCTACCATTAAAAGTCCAACGTTTTGGAGCTAATTTCGGAAGCATTTTTTGACGAATATATACAAAGCAAATAAACTCATTGTCTTTATTGAAAAACTAGTAATAGATTCGGAAAATATCGACATTCGCGTATACTATTGAACGATTTAGATAAAATCAAATAAAAAAAGAAATGAATAAATATTGCGTTTTTATACATTTTTTTTATACATGCCTGCAATCCAGATATTTTGGCAGATATTACAGAGGCTCCTCAAGGCTTTAAAGTTTCGTACAATATGCAAAACAAGGTTAAATGAACGGGACGGAAACGGGAATTTGATGTTCCGGAAGAAACACTTGCTTGGTTCAAGTGAGCTGGCAATTATCGGTTACCCCTATTGCAAGAATACACATTTTCATTATGACTATGTAATGCTTCTTCTTGACATCCTAAATGACACACAATGTTTATTAGAATCTTCATTGTTTCTCAATTTCTCCTAACTGTTAGCAATATCACTGAATATTTATATTGACTACTCAGCAATTCTTCAAATCACCGGAATCAAACTTGGAAAGTATAAGCACTGAATTGATGTGATCAATGCTATTTCTTCCATGCCTGTTCTCAGTTTAAACATTATTTAAATTACAAAATCCGATATTTCGCCAAATGTCTGAAACGCTTGAAAATAGCACACATGACCAGCAAAACTATTTTTGTTTAATACAACAGCCGACAATCCGTTCCGAGTTTTTCATTTATTAATTTTGCGATCAAACTGTCGAGTAGGTATATGTCTTTATTATAGAGACAATTTTCAAATTCGGTTTTGATCGGTCCTGGTTGATGATGTTATTTTTTTCAGTATATTACCGAGATCCAATGAAATAAAATTTAAATAAGTTGACGAATTCTAAAATTTTGAACCACAGAACAAGTGAATACATTCACCTATTTCAACCTTTCAATATTTCAAATATCAATTAAATGTATCATACCATTTTACACAGTAATTTTACACATTCAATTCTACATAATTCGAGTCTACAACTTCACCTTTTACTACCAAATCCTATAAGCTATAAGTGACTAAAAGCCAAAAAACTAAAAAAAAACACCTTTATAAAAGTCTCTATACAAAATTGAACACACAAAAAAATAATGTCATAACATAAATCATAAATAAAACACATAAAATAACGACTTATTGAATCCATAGCCTCTGGCAATGCTTGTCACATATCGTAATTCAAATTCGCTCACAGCAAGTATTCTTCATTCACAAAAAATCTGTACGAGCAAAGTAAAATGCTAGCAATAACAATTTACCCTGCTGCTAGTGAGGGGAACGCAGGAATATGTTCCTCCGCTCTGAGTCTCTCTCTTGAGAAGATAATTTCCCCTAGGAAGCAACATTTTCATTGCTTCCAAACAGATCGTATGAACACATTTTTTTTAATGACGTCACAGTCTAGTCTATATGGGATCAAACAAACGGTCGTAGAAGCAATTTTTGAGTTGCTTCCAAGCCGTTGTTGTGCTTTCATTATTTTTATTCTGTGGCGTTACCAGATCAACTGTGTGAGATGTTCACAATTTGATTTGAAAAATTTTTTTTCTTTGATAAATGTTTATACGCGATTATTTCACGATTTCGAAAAAAACAATTTAAAATTTATGTCAGCCAAATGTAAGGGAAGCAATGCTTCCCTTGCTTCCATGAACGCCACGCCACTGCTCTGCTTGGGCTTGGGTTGTTTCTGATCCGGTCTCTCCTGAACGAGTTTCACTTTGTGCAATGGGCCAGTAATCTTAATCCGGGAGGGGCCACGAGTTGTTTTGCTGTCAGTAGTGAAACCGGTCCTCGGGGTGGGTAAATCATTGACCGTTTCAGGCAGCATAAATCGGACCTTAACTGTTTCTAGTTATGTATAGTTATTGTTACTGTTAAATGCAAAAATGGAATCCCAAGCAATGTCCAATTCGTGGGGTGAGTGGATCTGCTGGAAAGGGCCTGGATCGGATCAAGTTTTGACGGCGCGGCTGGGTGCAGACTCGCGTAACCACACCGACTACAACAACAATCAATTAATGAGAGGAATTACTTTTTCGGCTTGTCAAAGGAAACCCTGCCTTTGTTTGATGCATGTCGCCGCCACTGCAATCAAAGCTGTGATTTGTGGCCGTGTATGGCGGCCTGGCTGCGAGAGCAAAACGCGAACTCCCAACTCGAGCACCGCAACTATAGGTACGATAATGAGCGAAATTAGAAAATGTTTTGTGCCCAGCCAGCTATTCAATTTAATTCAATGGCATTCCGCTAATGACCATCTACAGCATTCTTGTCGCGGAGGCTGCTTGGCGCTGTGCTACGAAAAAGGATAGCAAATGCGCTTCCACTATCGATTACAGGCGCGTAGCATTCAAGTAATGATTTTGAACGAGTCGGTAATTAACATCTGCTCAGCAATGGCCGTTTTTGTTCGTTGATTGCTTTGGCTGTTGTCACATCGGATGTGACAAATAATTGAGTATCTGTACGTAGATAAAGTATCTACATGCCTAGATCGCAACAGCATGATATTGCAAATTGAATGCTGAACAGGTAATGTCGCTATTTTGTCCAGCGATTGGGAAATATGAGTGATTGTAGTTTGAGCATATCAAATTTAATTCAGTCACATTGAAACTGACGATAGGTTGGTAAGTAGTTAATGGTTAAATGTAAGATTCATATGCAAATAGAAGAGAGTTTAAATTCTTCACAGCTATTAAAACCAACGAATTGATACGTAAAAGTTACTAACAACAGTTCTTTTCAGATACAGCTATGAATTTGAGATTATAATTTTGAAATTATAAACCTTTTTATGAAAACGAAAATAACTTTTATAATTTTGTAGGAAACAATAGTAGCTTGCCACCATATACACCGTTGTTTTTAACATAGCAAGGCTGCATGCCAATTACTGCAACCTAAAATTATGTATAGTTTTAAATTTGTAAATTCAATTGGACCTAGTTGAATAAATATACGGAAAACATGGAATGAAAGAAACCAAGAAAAAAGTTGCGATTTATAAACTTATATTCTTTTGAGCATTATAGGCTACCACAGCGCCAACTGCTCCAGGATCTTCAGTTAACGGTGGCTTGTTGTTTGACACAAAGGAAGCAAAGTTTCTTTTGTCAATGACTCCATGCACGAGCGAAAAATAGCTTAACAATAAATTTTGTAATTCAATTTAAGGTAACTGTTATTTCCTCACAAAAAACCGTTGCTGCTATACATAGAGTAGTTATATTTTATAGCTTTATAGCAACGCAATATTAACTCATGCTTTTATGTCAAAACGAATACAAATCGCAGCCAAAATATATGCTACTCAAAACCCGTAAGTGATATAGCCACAAATAATCCAGGCAAATTAGGCAAATAAAAGGCCCAGCTTCGGAAAAATTTGAGGAAATATTGATTTTCTGGATGTTCTGAAAAAATGTCAAAATTTCGCATCGATCCAAGTGCTGCTAAAAACTTTTAAAATCAAAGTGATTTTTCGTAAATATCTCAGTAAAAAGCTGCTTTGTAGAAAAACAATGTATGGCAAATTCGTAGCTTAAAAAAGTTCCTTCAAAAAAGTTCTTGCAACTTTTTCTTGTTACGATAACCGTTTTTGAGATATTTGGTTCAACGTGAACTCTTTTCCGCACCACCTTCGTAGTAGAGTACAAGGTACGGTTTTTTTAAAATTTGTATCGCCAGTAGGACTAATCAACGTTTGTTCTGTTTCCAAAATGTTTTCTTTCTTATTATCATTACTTATAGAACCGCCCTCGTATATACTTATGTAACATTATCCCTCTCCTAATTTTCTTAGACCAATTTTATAATTTCCGCTTTTGACTTACTTTTACAAACTGAGTAGTTTCTTGGTTGTGGTGCTTTGAACGACTTGTTCGCTGGATCGCTTTGGACGCCAGAGTTTTGGATATTGTTTAATTACATATTTAATTTCCGCAATGCTCTCTCTGGGATTTTTAGTTCAACTTAAATTCAAATTGCTCAACTTAAATTCAAATTAAGGGGGGAAATACATGTAAAATGGAAAAGAAATTGCTAATTTCAGATTGACTTAAAATATATATATTGTTTATTCAGAAAATTTTTAATATTAAATCCTCAAAGTACATATCTTATAGTCAATGAAAATATTTTTTTAATAAATTTTTAACACAAAATGGAGGCACTGCGAGCAAATGAAAAAAACACATCAAAAACAGCCTCGTACAACTTAACGCCTTTTCCGAGAAACTTGCAGCGTTCAGAGAAAAAAAAATATGCTAATGAGATCTATAATTTATAGGTGAACCAATAAAATTTAGAAAAAAAAATCAAATTTTTACATTAATATTGGATTAAAAAATAAAATCGATTTTTTTTTTAAAAAAATCATGTTTTAAACATTGGTAAACTAATTATTTTTCCGAAATTACAAGAAAATGTAGGTTCAACGATGAGATAATTCTCTTTTGTACATGTGATATAAATTTGAGCCGAATAGGTTCAATATTTTTTGAGATATCTTGTACGGAAATTGAAAAAGTACTACTTTGAGAAAAACGCGTTTAAAGTTCTAAAGCTCCACCGACCTGGGGAACGCCGCGCTGTCTATAACTGGCTATAACACGAGAACTAATACGAATATCGCTTCAAAACTTCTTTTGGTATATTTTAAGAGTATTTCGAACACTTTGATGCAATAAAAAAAAATCGTTTTTGTTTTAGCAGTTACATGTATCTCCCCCCTTAAATAAAAATTCAAATTGAAGCTTGAGTAGCCTAGTGGGTAGAGCACTGGCTTCTTGCGTGTGGGGTCCCTGGTTCGAATCCAGATTCGGGCGAGGGCCCGCTCACCAAGCTTTGAGTTCACCTAGCTCTGAATAGGTACCTGATTTAAATCAGGGGTATAGTGAGTCGTGGAACTAATCACTCCACACTCGTATCCACAATGATTAAAAAAATTGTAATGAAGCTCTCTACCAGCTTCAACCCCTAGACCCGTACAAGGGTTGTCGTGGGGTTGCTTTTAAATTCAAATTCATTTGACTCATAGCTTTTACACATGAAGCTTTTGTGCTGTTGAATTTGATTTTGAAAAAAAAACAAAACAAAAAACTAACAGTTTCAATAACTTTTATTTCAAAATTTTTTTTTATTATTTTTATTATTATATCTTAAAGTTGAATAGTAAATTCAATTCATTACTTTCTGCAGTGATTGAACATTTTTAAAAAATTTTGTATATCGATAAAAAATCATCTTAGTGCATAGAATAAAAAGTAATCTTCTTCTCAAGGATTTTTTTTTGGCATTAATGATGATGGCATAGAAGCCTCTGAAGGTATTGGTCTGCTTCTGGTACTGCTAATGTTTTTGAAAATCGTTACCAAACCATCATCAGTAAGTTCGAAATTGTTACAGTTTTCATTGATAATCTTCAAGTTATTTCTAATGAAAACAGTTTGATTTAATATAACATCAATGTTGATTATTTTTTAACATATTTTGACAATATTCATTAGTTACATTAAATATTCTTTACGACGAAGAGGGAACGAAATGAGATCTCCGACGAGTAGCGAATAAGATCACTAGATGAAAGAAACGGAAATATTATGACTATCCATTGAAAAGCATTGACGAAAACTTTGTGAGTAGTAAAATTAAACAAACTTACACAGCGGTGACAAATTCAAGGCGCGGATCTCAACCCAAGACAACACTCTATATATACAACATCAACAACATCATTGCCCATGATATAGAGATTAAGGAGGCTATTTTTAAGAACTCCTCAAACCTGCACATGGCTCAATAATATTGGAGCCAATAGACGTGTTTGATGAAGTTCTAATAGTGCTTAGAGCGCTGGAAGAGGTAGGCAAACACTACTAGAGCAATAAGAAGGCAAACACTAATAGAGCGCTGAGGATTGACGAAATTCGGGCTGCACCGAGAAAATCATCGACAAAATGACGCAGCACATCCGGGACTGAACATGTCAAGAGCGATGCAAATCCATCATATACCGTCTCCACGAGAAAGAACACAAATTTCCGTGTAAAAATTATGGAGGCAAGTACGTTCTATAGACAGTATTGACCAAGATGTAATGTATACGCTGCACTGTGGTATGGCAGTGAAACTGGTTTACCTGACCAACACGACAATGACAGCGACAAATACAAACTCTGGACTAAGGCAATGGACTGGCCTCTTTGCTGCCTGTCGACACAAGGAGTACACTTTTATATAAATCTATCGAAATTATAGCCTACGCAGACTGACAGACATCTTGTCACGTCCCTCCGAATCCGTCAAACAATTCCTGCTAAAACTTGACCAAGAAGTAAAAGAAATAGGCCTGAAAATCAACCTAATGAAAACAAAACCATGACGCAAACAAGAAAGACCAACTCCAATAGAGAGAGTAAGGTGCAAAATTGACAACAAAATGCAATGAAACGGTCTAAATAAAACGAAGAATTACAGCTTACTAATAAAACTTTCTACTCCGTTCTGTCTATGCTTCGAAAGACGGGTCTTGAGACAAATAATTGGAGCGAAATATGAGAGCGGCCATTGATGAATGAGATATAACAATTAGCTGTGCGAGAAAATTGACGATCCAGAGGCCCCAATATAGTCATCGAATTGCGGAACTTGCAACGGGCTGGTCAAGTACAGTGAATAGACGAGCATCGAGATGGAAAACCAAAGGTCGAAGGCCAGTGGGAAAACTCAGGAAACGCTAACCCGAGTCCGTCGACAGTGACTGCGCATCGCTGCTTTGATTTTGATGTTGGAGGACATGGTCGTTGGACCGAGACAATTCGAGGAGCGAAGAAGCCAAGGCCCAAGATTTCCGTACATCGCCTTACTTTTTCATATTAGGAAGCTTTTTGAGAGAATCTGGGCGGAGATTATTTCCACCTACGATGAACTTGCTAGTGTTATCCAAAAATACTAATTTTGACATAGACAAAGGCATGCGACGTGTCATGCCATCTCATTTGAATGGACGCGACACTCCTACGGTAGTGTGTGCCTTTAGATATCAAAAAAGCTTTCGAATCTGTATAGCACGAAGGTTTTCTGATCAAGTTGATTAAGTTTGGGTTTCTCAAGGAGGTTATAGGACTCGTTCCGTGTCACCGGACTTGATTTTTATACGGTATTTACCGTTGTCCTCCTGATTCTAGTGGATCAGCCTCAAGTTAAAATCCTTCATCAATCCAAATCCATCATTTTATCCACATCGAGCCAAGACTGATTGATTTTAGACACAACTTTGTGTGCTTTGCAATCAATCTAAGTATCGGTGATTCCATTTTATTCACAAAAAAAACCCAAAAAGCTCACTATCTCGTTCGAAGGCTCTACGATTACTGCTGACACTGCATTACGGTACCTTGGCTAGGATTTTCACCAATTCCTGAAGTTTAATTCCATCGTTTTACCTAAAATCTAAGTTGCTAAATCCCAACTGCAGCACATAAGACACCCTCAAAAAAATTTTGGTTTAATTTTACCCTTATAATAGTAGGAAACTGATTTCCTACTACTAAAGATGTAAATTTACAAAAGTGCGTAAAAATAATATTTTTTTTTACGACCAAATCGTGTAATTTTATCCTAAAAACTGATGCAACTTTATGGCTTTGGCGCAAAGGTGAATAGCAAACTAGTAAATTTACACTCTTTTTGCTTCAATTTACAAAAAGCTGTGTCTTGTTCAGCTGATATGACGTAAAAGCAAAAAATGCACATCGAATGTGTAAAAAAATTTGTGATTGGTTATTTTAAACGAAAAAATGAATATATTTCCTATTATCAAAGTATTAATTATAGACCCACTTTTTAGAGTGTATCTTTTCGCCCGTAAGATGGGCATCATCACCGAAGGACTTGAGACACTTAGGGACTGGGTTGTAGAACTGACGACAAGAGTTTAGTTACAGACATATGGACATGATAACAGGTTGGTTAGATCTTTAAGGTACCCATCAGGTCCAAGTGAGCCATTTATGATGCGCCCGGCTATAGCAGTAGGCCAACGGCAGCTCAAGAGCGCGCTTTTAGAATATGTAGGCTCCTGGACAATTAAGAAGGGTTAGTTTTAGCTGGATTATTTAGTTATTATAAATCAACATAATGGCCACTAGATTTCAAATGATATGCATGCTCTTCAGTTCAGTTGATCTGCAAGTTGTAAGTAACTCAGCTACAATAAAAATAAAAATTCAATTCAAAAATAGGATCCTTTTTTGTTAGTGTTCTGTCGTGTTCTTTCTTGTTACTGCATGGTTAAGCTTACGGTTTTTTTTAAATAAAAAGACACTAAAACACATAGTCCTAGATTTGTGTGACCTAAACTGTCATGTAGGAAAGTTTCCAGGATGAGCATTGAAATAACTTAAATAGTGCCATATCTGCGGCATGGATTCATATTTTGAAACGAAATTTGTTCTGAGGTTTATGAAGAGTAGAGCGGGGCTTAAAGGTCCACGGGTATAAAGGTCCAGACACAGTTTCTAAAAAACTAATGACGCATCGTTCTTTCGAACTATGTGAGCAGTGAGAAGGGGGCGTGTGAGGTATTACAAGCGACCGCTGGCAGTTGAGCGATGTCACTAGTAGAAGTTACATGACTGTGTCTGAAAATATTGACGTAAGTGAAATTTCTCATTATTATTCTTTTCAGTTTGTAGAATTTATATTTCGTTTACAAAGCTTAAACAAAGTTTATAAGTGCTTGTGATTCAGAAGTTTTTCATAACTAATTGATAGTTTTCTGCTGATTTGAACAGTAAAATTTTTATTACCTAGAAAAATACTTAAACGTGGCCCCATGTGGCCCTTTTTACCTTTTTACTGCATGGCCCTTTATACCCCAGCTAATTAGGTGGTGTTTAGAAACAGTTTTGTTTATTTATTTCAGCATGCGCAACTAGACATGGGTAACGCAGCAAATTTTGAAGCGCTGATACACTGATACCGGCGCCAGCAGTGGTATCAGCGCACTGCGCTGATACCATTGCGCTATGATACCATGATCTTACATACGGCGCTGGTAGCATTGCGCTAATACCATGACGCTATGATTCACTCAAAAAAACATGATTGAAAAAGCTTGTATGGAACGAGAGCAACCCACATTTTAACTTACTAATTTTCCGATATAAAATACCCTAAAATACCCAGGCTATAGTATGTACCCATTCAGGTATCTTTCCAAACGTGCGTACGCGTGCGTAGGTATATTGCTTTGCATCAAACAGACTTGAGATACGTATACTCAACTCATATCTTTGCGCCGCGCCGCGCCGTAGCATAGCGCCAAGGCAAATGGTGTTGGCATTGCAAAGCGGCAGCGCCAACACCATTGATACCGAAGTGCGTTACTGCGCTACTGATGCCGACAAGCGGTACCAGCGCAGTGGTATCATGGCTAATAGACAAGCGATGCCAGCGCAGTGGTATCGTGGCTAATGCTTCAACGCAATTGCGCGGCGCAGCGCTGCGTTACCCATGTCTATGCGCAACTATAAAAAAATCCGATCGTGGAACTAAATCTGTTGAGTTGATGAAACGTGCTGCAGAATTAGTTATCCAAGATAATAAGTCAATGAGACAGGTATGTCGTGATTTTGAAATAAGCAAAACTTCGTTGTCAAGATTTATCAAACGAATGATGAATGACCCTGACAACTTGAGATTTGGCTATGGTACTCCAAGGCAGATTTTTAATAAAGAACAAGAAGCTAGCATCGCAAAGTACTTACTTAAACTTGCACAAATTTTCCACGGCATAGGCCCTAAAGAAGTTCATCGGATGGCTTATGACTGTGCTATTAAATATACATTAAGTGTGCCGGAGACATGGCATACAAATAAAATGGCTGGTAGAGACTGGATGTCTGCTTTTCTTAAACGAAACACAAGTCTCTCTATTAGAAAACCTGAAGCAACAAGTCTAAGTAGAGCAACATCATTCAACAAATCGAATGAGCAAAAATTTTATATGAAATTAGGAGAAGTTATGGACCGATTTAAATTTAAAGCTTCATCGATATGGAATGCAGATGAAACTGGCTTATCAACCGTCACCAAACCATCAAAAATAGTTGCTGCTAAAGGAAAGCGAAATGTTGGTTCAGTAACATCAGGTGAACGTGGGACTAATGTAACCCTTTTAGTAGCGGTTTCAGCTACAGGTTCAGCGATTCCTCCAATGTTTATTTTTCTACGCAAAAAATTTCAAGACCATTTCATTCGAGATGGTCCGACTGATTGCATTGGCGTTGGAAATTCAAGCGGTTGGATTACTAATGACGAGTTTCTCATATTTATGCAGCATTTCATCAAGCATGTTAGGCCCAGTAAACAAGATCCTGTTCTGTTGGTTTTAGACAACCATTCTTCACACTTATCTGTACCAACACTAGATTTAGCTAAAGAAAATGGAGTTGTGATGCTCTCCTTTCCTCCACATTGCTCTCACAAATTACAGTCACTTGACGTGTCTGTATATGGACCTTTTAAAAGATATATGTCTTCAGCTCAAGATGCATGGATGCGGAATAATGCCGGGAAAACAATGACTATTTACGATATCCCTGGAATCGTCCACACTTCTTTGCCTTTAGCTTTGACACCAAGTAACATAATGAGTGGATTCGAAATAACTGGAGTATTTCCCTTCAATCAAGAGAAATTTAACGACGCTGACTTCGCGCCTAGTTATGTTACAGATCGGCCAATGGCATCTGACAATAATGAGTCACAGCCATCGACGTCATCTACATTATTGCAACCAGTAACATCTAATCTACAGCCTTCGACGTCGTGTACCTCGATGGATCCGCAGGAAGTATTTTCGCCTGAAATCGGACGACCACTACCTAAAGCTAGACCAAGAAGGACAGCCGTTAATCGAAAACGCCGTAAAACTGCTATTTTGACGGACACACCCGAAAAGGAAAATCTACGAAAAGAACAAGAAATCGCGAATAAAAGTAAAGCTAAAATTATAAACAAGAAAAGGAAAGTAAATAAGCGAGCAAGAAAAGCCATTTTACAAGATGATGAATATTTCTGTTTGATTTGCTGTGAGAAGTATATTGACAGTGTTCCAGGGGAAGGTTGGATTCAATGCAATCTTTGCAAGCAATGGGCCCATGAAAAATCTATTCCCAACAACCGTAGCATTTACTTCGTTTGCAATAATTGCAATTCAGAGAACGCTGAGTCGGATTAAGAAAAAGAAAGGAGAAAAACGACATAGAAAAAAATAACTTTTGTTGTTATTGGAAAAACTTTGTTTAATTTTTTCAAAATATAGTGATTTTTAAAATTATGAAAAATATTTCTTTGCTTATAATTACCAAATAAAGCGTTTTGTTTTTGGAATCATCGTGAACTTTTGTTTTTGGAACAAACGTAAACAATTACATTATAGCATATATTGTTATTGTTTCATAAAGCCTGTTAAAATTTAAAAAAAAAAATGCTGGACCTTTTTGCCTCCTGGCTGTCTCTTTTTGCCCCAACTATGGGGCAAAAAGAGACAGACGACAAGATCTAGAAATATTGCAAAATAACATATTTTTGATATGATAATTCAATCAAAAATTGGGGTAAACATGGCCAGATAACTAATTGTTTGATTGGCGTTGTGCATTTAAATGTAGTTTGCTCAGTTTTCACAATAAAATTCGAAATAGTAAAAATGGACCTTAAAGCCCCGCTCTACCCTATATGTATAAGTAAGACTTTGCTCACTATAACTCCGCATCTAAACCTGGATTAAAACAGGATTGGGATAGAAATAGTTGAATGTAAACTGGTAAACAACTCATTAATAATGGACTGTTTTGATCTCAATTTTATTTTGAGCCGGGTTTGTATACTTAATTCCACAGGGCAGACGGTGAAGAGTTTATTTTATTTGTATATCATTATGTGCAAGCATACATATGAATACAATACCGATGACATTCCCCTATCCTGTCCATGACGTCACAGGGCCATAATACGTTACAAAACCTATTTTCACCTGCAATGTTGTTGTCTTGCCGTGCTCATTCATGGAATATCTAATACATGATGCAGCAATACAGTTTATATCCGAGAAGAGAGTATAGCCAGTACTGAAGCCGTAAATTGGCAAAATATAACTCCAAGTTTTAGGGCAAAGAGGGGAAGGGGTGGTAGGTACTTTTCGGAGCACACTTTTCCACCGATCCTGGAATGTGATAGATACGTTTGTTTACATGGTTGTTTTATGGGCCTCTTAAGCATAGAAAAACAAACTCAAAAATATTCCAAGTCGTAATCAACATCGGATAATATAAACATGCCGTTGAGAAAGTCGATACTGTTAGTTACAAATTTTTAGATCAATATATCTCAAAAGCGGTTATGGTTACAAGAAAAAGTTATAAAATCTTTTTTGTAGGAAATTTTTCAAGCTACAAATTCGTTATACATTATTTTTCTGAAGACGTGGCCGTTACTGAGATATTTAGGAAAGGTCACTTCTGGAGAGCTTTGACCCCGTATAAAAAGTAACGCAGCACTCGGATCGATGGGGAATTTTGACATTTTGTTCAGCACGCCAGCTTCCAGCTTTCTCTTAATTTTTCCGAAGCTACATATTAAATTTCCCTGGACTATTGTATATGTAAATAGAGAAAGTTCAAGTACGACTTTTCTTGTTGTAGAATGGCTAATGTTTGTTTGAGTAATAAGACGATGATGGTTTCTAGTGATAAAATTACGTTTTTAATCGATGACTGGTTTTATCTATGTGGTTATCTACGATTCTACGTTTTATTTTTGTAAAAGGAAGACGGGATGGATGTAATAGTTTGATTCCAGTTCAAAATTGTTTTTCAAGTTCTAAATGCATAAAAGCTAGCACTATTAATAATATACCTCAATAAAGTCCAAACGCTTTGTTGTAGATTGCAATATAGGTAACGAGAATTAGTCAACGAAAATTTATATTTTTTATGATAAAAATAATTCATGATTTCGCGATTATTACAAATCATGTGAATAATTTATGATGAAAGAATGAATATAAAAAATGTTATTGCTGTGTATTGTAGACTTCTTGATCTTATCAATGTTGCCTAATTTTCATTACAGGTGACAGCGCTCTAAAACTTTTCTTGATTCTTACTGATACATTTTTTTTTTGCACGAGGGACAGCTTTTATTTGTTTTATTTTTGCTATTTGAAGAGAATTACAGGAGTATATATTTACTCACCGTTAATTCAAGTTGATGAAATATAACTTTCTTTTTGGCCGACCCAAATTTTTATGTTACTATCCGTCACTGCTGGTTCGTAAAACCTTTAAATGGAAAATTAAACAAGCTGAAAACAATTCAAATTATACACAGCAAATGCATTTAAACAAATAAATCATAGGCTCGTGTATTAAAAGAGAAACATATTTTGATACAGCACAACATTAGTTATAAAATTATGAATAAAATCTCCGACTGCAACTTCAAAACTTGAAACATTAATGCGGTCAATTGCTGCATCATTCACAGCATATCAACAAGGCTCAGTAAATTAACAGCCAAACACATTTCGATAAACACAATCAACCTGGTGCGTAAACTGATACCAGTTATTGTGTAAGCCAATGACGATTATTGCACCAAGTATACGCAGCGGTTATTCTGCACCACGGTCCAAAATTCGAATTAAGTGCAAGCTTACACACTTGGCGTATTCATACGACCAGTTCATCATGTTGGAAATCGTAAAATCACCATAGTCACTTGCTATAATTTTATTAAAATCTGATATCGATGAGTGATGGTTAAACACTGATTGAACACGTTGAGGTTAGCCAGTCTCGTATCGACGTGCCCGTTTTAAATAACACTACCTATCTATTTACACTGCCCGATCTTTAATGTGCGGCGCTCCGAAATGAGTATTTGCATGTAAGGTTCATGCGCCCATGTCGGCACCTGAACAGCCTATCAACACTTTACTTGTCTACCCAAGTATATGCACTATACCATACTTAGCTCTAGCTGATATAAAAACGCTTTTGCGGTTTATTTAGCGATGATGGAGAGTCTGAAGGTAGTTTAAGTTTCAATTACCCGCTTAGTAATAATAATCGATTGATGTAAATTTTGTATTAATAATATCCGATCGTCATTAGCGGAGCAAGCGTGTAATTACCTTCTTGTTGATTTACGAAACACCTTAAGTGGATTGATTGCAATTGCGATTGTACAATAGTACAAAATGTAATAACAATAATCGACACTTGTCGTTCGCTACCCGGCCACTCAATTATGCATTGCGGAGTCGGCAGTAATTGACACAGTTTGCGAATCAACGATTAGGTTGCAGCTATGGCGCAGAAAGTCAGTAACAATGATGCTTGCTTCATCGTTAAGTAGCTTCAGAGGTTTAAAGCAAATTAAGCATTTGCTACGAGTCAATCGATAGGCATTAGAAACGACTGTTTCCATGAAATATTCGATCAGAATGAAACCTGTATCTATGCGGGTGTCAAATAGTATGCTATAAGCCCTATAATACTTAGTACCGTACACTGGAAAAAATCCACATAGCGCCCAGAGCCATGTAACATAGCGCATTATTTATGGCCCCATACGCCATGTACATAGTACTCTGAGCCATGCAATATGGCTCCCAGCACCATAATGTCAGAATCTACATAGCCATGTTACATGGCGCAGCATTTATGGTGCCACACGCTATGTACATAGTACCCTGAGCCATGCAGTATAGCTCCCAGCGCCATAATTACATGGCGCAGAAATTATGACCCCACACGCCATATTACATAGTGCCATGAACCATGTAATATGGCTCATGGCACTACAATTATAACTCGCAGCCATGCTGTGTGAGGAGCTGTATAAATATCCGCAAGCTTCTTGAATATAGTAGAGGATATGATCTTTGATGTCATTAATCCCTCGGGAATTTCTTTGATAGAATTCCATCACCTAGCATCAAGTGCTCTACCTCCAGATGCTCCGAACTGAGAAGGTTCGTGGCCTTTTGTTGGATGCAAACTGGATCATCTTCAGATGCACTGAAAAACACATAGCGCCAAACGCCATAATTTATAGACTTCTGGCGCCATGTACATAGTCGATTTAGGGATTGTGATAAAATATAGCGCCACACGCCATAGTACATAGGAGCAGACGCTATGCTTATAGCCCTCCACGCCATGTACTATAGTCCTCCACACCATACAGTATAGTCCTCCACGCCATACAGTATAGTTCTCCACGCCATGTGCTATAGTCCGCCACGCCATGTACATGGCGTGGAGGACTATAGTACATGGCGTGTAAGCCTATGTACTTTTTGCCATGTATTATGGCGTGTGGCGCTATATTTTATCACAATCCCTAAATCAACTATGTACATGGCGCCAGAAGTCTATAAATTATGGCGTCTGGCACCATGTGTTTTCTCAGTGTACTAAGCACAAAACATGCAGTGAGCAACAAAATTTGCTCTTGAACGTAGACATGGAGTTGTTTCAACAACATTGGTAACTTCCAGTGGTCTTAAGAGAGAATTACTCTGGCAAAAAGTTTTTTATTTCCATGGATATGGTTTTACAAATGATGAATTCCATGCCTCTGCACTGAAAGGTTTTGCAGCCCGGCAAATGAGAAATAACCGAAAAATATTTTCGTGTATCAGGAGTAGAGACTGAATTCATCTAGTAACCTGATTGTAGAACTCTAATTCGGTCACTTGGTTGGACAAGTGGTTCCAATGAGCCATTTGTACTTAAATCATGTTTGAGTAAACGGCCGCAAAAAGTCAGAATCAAAAGCACTTTAAGTTAACCAAGATATATCAAGTATGATATAAAGATATATCAACTATGATATAAAGATATATCAAGTATGATATAACCTGTAAAAGAGGGTCTTAGTAAGGAAAATGTCGTTGAACTCCCTCAACCGTTTTCCGACAAAACCTAAGGCATAGTTAGCTTTCACGATTGCGCCGATGTCATCCTCAGATTTGAATGATTGATTCAACAGTACTCCTAAATCATACTTTCGTTTAACTAGTTAAAGGTGTACTCAAATGTTGTTTTTGTGTGTACGATATAATAGTACACTTGACAGAATTAATAAAGATATTATTATTAGAGATCAAGCCAGCAAATCCGTTTACATTCTGTTGCAAATCATTGCCATTGTTAAAATTTCCAACAATTTTGAAAATGTTTGCGTCATCGGATAAAAGCAAAACAGAAGTTGAGTGTAGGATGGAATGGAACCTACATCATTAATAAATCAAGCAAACAGTAAAGGGAGCAGACAGCTGCCTTGTGGGACACCAGACGTGGTTTTGATTTCCGATGACAAAGCATCGTGAAGGGATACAAGTTGTGCTCGATTCGTCAAGTAAAAGTCAAAACAGTTCAAAAACAAGTTAAGAAATTGAAAAGAATAAAGCTTAGCTAAGAGTATAGAGTGATCAAGCTTATCAAAGCCTTTAGTCAACTCTGTGTTGGCACGGTCAGTTTGAAGGTCAGCATCGATTCAATTGGTCAATTGATGAGAATATTTAAAGAGGTGGGTAATGGTTCAACGACCTTGCATAAAACTGCGCTGCACTCAAAAAAATTTTGGTTGAATTTTACCCTTATAATAGTAGGAAATTGGTTTCCTACTATTAAAGATGTAAATTTACAAAAGTGCGTATAAAGAATATTTTTTTTAAGACCAAATGGTGTAATTTTACCCTAAATAATGATGCAATTTTATGGCTTTGGCGCAAAGGTGAATAGCAAACTAGTAAATTTACACTCTTTTTGCTTCAATTTACAAAAAGCTGTGTATTATTCAGCTGATATGACGTAAAAGCAAAAAATGCACATCGAATGTGTAAAACAATTTGTGACTCGTTATTTTGAACGAAAAAATGAATATATTTCCTATTATCAAAATATTAATTATAGACCCACTTTTTAGAGTGTGAAATGAAAGGCTACAATATCGGTGATTACAGCTTCGAATAGTTTAGCGACGTAATGAAATTTCGCAATAGGTCGATGTTGCATACTTCATTAAGATTTAGTTTCGGGAGTGACTTTCCACAAGTGAGGAAAGATGCTTGTTTTTAAGGACGTATTGAAAATATAAGACAGTGGAGGTAGTAGTGATGACAGACAATACTTTAAGACCATATTAGGTTTGTCATCTGGATTAGGTCTTAAATTATTGCCACGTTTATTAATAAATGCGATAATGGAGTCCGTATTAGGTTCCTGCAACACGGAAGACCAATCACAGTTAGCAAACAAGTCACTATTGATCGACGTTAGCTCGTCTGAAATTAAATATCAGTTCAGATGCATTAAAGGATAAATTATTACTAGTATTTGCATTGAAAATGTTGTTGAGTTCACAATGATGAGAGATGATGCGAAGGGTTTTATCACAAAAGAAGAGGCGTCAAATACAAAAAACAATCCAGCATTTTTCCATTTGAGTTCCGGAAGCAATTGGTTTGAAACCAACCAAGGGATATTATTTCGTTTGCACAGTTAATGTCGTGTTGTCCCCCAATAGAAATAGAGTTAGGAACCTGGAAGGTACCGTCCGCTGAGGAGCACTAGTTGATTCTAGGCAGGTTGAAATCACCCATAAAGATTATGTCGTCTTTATTGTAAGCAAGGTCGCATACAAGCTGTATAAGTATTATTAACGAAGTGTAAATATTATGCGAGGAGTTTGGTGGCGTGTAGTTGACAGCTAACAATACCTTCTTCGCTTTGAGTTCGAATTGAACACACATAAGTTCATTATCTGCTTGCAGTATCTCGATTAGAGAAACTTTTCAAAGTGTGGCATTTCAAGAATAACGGAATAATCGACATATGTGATCGATATGTGTCCACCATACTGCCTACGTAGCTTAAAGGCCCTATCTGACATTTTTTTCATTTTTGAATTAACATCAGATTTGATAGTTTCATAATCTATTACATCAATCTACAAGATATGAAAAACCTATCATTTATGCAAGTATGTGAAAATCAATAATGAAAAATGCCCTCTCTATCTGCAGCATTTAGAAAAAAACAAATCTTTAAATAGCATTTATTTGTCTTTTTTGGCGAATTTGTGCACAACACAGTTCAGGAGTCAAAAATTGTTATTGACGATGGAACTAAAGCAACACTCTGGAGCTACAATTTTAAATGAAGATACGGCATGTCGGTTCCCTATTTTAATGGTGGATATATAGTCCTTGCAGATGGAGGATTTTGTGTACTTAAAGATTTTCTTAAGGTTTTTCATTACGTCACCTGCGATGTTATTAGGAGCAAGCCTGGATACGAAAATAGCTCTTGGCTGTTTCTCTGGTGGTACAGTTGAACAAATTAAAATCTTTATATAGCACAAGATGATCTAAATCGGAGGTAGCACTTAATGCTTTTGGGTAAGTTTTCTTAGGTTCATTAGATCCTAAAACTGGAGATTTCGGAATCAAAACCTTTGATGATTTTTCTTGATGGTTCAAAATCTAACAAAATTTATCTCAAGTCGTTTATACCAGCTAACTATGCTCGAATACAATGTATTTTGCTATAAGTTATCATATTACGGGGTAGCACTTATCCTAAAACTTTCGCATCCATTCAGAATCTAAAAAGTAGATTAGTCGAAATTGTCTTGATAAGTCAGTCCCATTGCATCAGATGTCATAGATCTCAAATGTATTTTCAACGTTTTTAGCATCCGCGAGCTTTCCACCTGTATAACTTTTAAATTCATCTACAAAAATATAAACTAATTGTTCAATTGCATTAACAATCTTAGTAGGAGATACCAGTTACAACAGCCTCTCGTCGTTAATAAACGCAATTTTGAAGCGCCAAAATATATGGAGTTAATTTTTATCGGCTTGCAGAATTCGAGAAACATTGACTTGAACTTATCGCCGTGAAGTCTCTGCTTGCTGCTCAGTTAGGGATGGAATTGTTTTCCGGGATTAATTTGGAAGAACTAATAGTAAAACATGCATCGAAAACAGAGATAAATCATTTCCCTTGCACTGTACATACACAAATGGAAATACAGAGGGGGTAAATTCGGTTAAAATAAAGGCGAAGGTATTGAATTATTAAACTTAAATATGATTGTATTTCCATTTAATATATTCCTTCCATTTATCAAATTGCTTGAAAAAATTGTTTCGTAAGCGGTTTTGTAAGCATTTGTCATTAACGAAATTGTCATGGCCGCGATGGTACACCACTCTAATTTGCTATATCTTAATGATCATTAATAAGCGTAACTGAA
Source organism: Nemotelus nigrinus (assembly GCA_947369275.1). Lineage (NCBI taxonomy): Eukaryota > Metazoa > Arthropoda > Insecta > Diptera > Stratiomyidae > Nemotelus > Nemotelus nigrinus. The sequence goes on along the minus strand of OX376374.1, from coordinate 25,271,373 downwards.
TCCGAACCTGGAGTTTTCCTAATTGTTTAATATCGCGTCTCAACACGAAGACGGTAATAAAGTAATTCTATGGTCTGCTGAACTTTCAAATTTTTCTCGTAGGAAGTGTCATTGGCTATATGATGACTATCACTATGGCTACCTGATGCTGTGAGACGATCTCATTTTACATTCATTTCTACACAAGTTTCGTTCCACCTGCTCAATTCGAAATCATGTTGAGACACTTGCGCAAAGAAACGTCTTCTATTGTTGCACAAACGATGTCGACCCTGCCCGCTTTGATACGCCTTTGAAAATTCAAGACAGTAAGCGCTACCATCGTCCATCGTCACTCATGCATTCATTCACCTTCACTGGAATAGTTAATTAAAGTCCGGATGATTTAAATAATTGAGCCTGATAGTTCAGGCTTAATTGATTGAGTGAGAAAAATAAGACCATTTGCATTTTCAACCATGGCGAATCAATTGAAAAGCCTCAGTCGCTGATAGAGAAAGCTACTGGCATTTTGACCAGAACAGAACCGGCGAGGTAGATGGGAAAGATTGTATTCGCTACGGTGTATGGAAATGAAGGTACAATTATTGTTAGCTGTTTGTTACCGCCTGAAAAAAATTATTTGGAACTTGCTGGAAACTCATCTCATTTGCAGACTAATTAGTTAAGAAACCTGAAGTGGGAGCTGATGTTGGCTGTTGGCTCAACAGAAGAAAACTCGTTACAAAGAGCGCTTGAGAAGAAACACTCAGAAACATCGTTGTTCGGTTGTTAAATGCCAGTGAAAACACGGTATACTAAACTACAATCTATTGATTTCCATATCATTCTTGTTTTCGTAGAACTGCTAGAAATTTCCATATCTAACTGGGACGTGGACTGTACACCCGATTCGCAGTGTGCATGTATCAAACACGGTGAGGAGCAATCATCAGCGATTCCATTTACCGTAATACCGGTATCCATCAAAAAACAAAACAACAATCGAAATTCGGAAACCCCAATTGCCCGAAAACGCATTCTGCAGCATATTCATCATCCTAATGAAAATTCCATAAAGCGAAATCGAAGTCATGTTTAGCGTTATTGAGCAATTGCAAATTGAGACGAATCGCTTGGCAGTACAGTTCGATTCCATCAGTAATTTTTAATTAAATCTCAAGAAGGCATCAGAATGTGGTGTTTCAATCGCTCATCACGAATCCGACGAAAGATTTACAGATTTAAAGATATCTGTTTGAGCCCATCATCGATGTTTCACTTATTAATTACGAGAAACTGCAAACCGAAATTAACTTACGGTTCAACATTGAAATCAATTAGCAATCGATTTGAACTAAAATCCGAGTACGAGGGAAAAGAATTGAAATGGCATCATCCGAAATCGAAGTGTGGTTGCTCTTGCTGAGTCGAAATGAGTAAGCGTACATTCCAGAGCCACATTAAGAAGAGAAACTAATTGAAACATCATTGTTAATTTGCACGTTGTAATGAATGATAGATAGCGCATCTCCGAGAACTAGGCACCGTATCATCAACTAAATGTAAGATGAAAAACATGCGCATTGTGTGGAAAGTTACATCGAAAATAAGTCCAAAGGATTCAAAAAGTCCACAGCTGTGTTTTAAACTTAAGACGTAATTTCGTGCAGCACAATTAGTTTGATATTTCTACAATAATCAATGGCCTTCGCCGGAAGTGTGCAATCGGGATATATGGATCTAATGATGCGCTGAAATTTCGATACAATAACAGTTTTTTCGCATACAATTTATTTCTCCTGCTCCGAACAGCAGTCCGAAATTGAAAACCAATTCAGTTGATGCGCAAAATAAGAGAAATTGACGGAATTGATAAGATCCAATAGCGGAGGTTAGCATCTCTGATCGACTATGCAACCAGATGTATCCGCCTGAGATGAAGTGGAGCTTAGGCTTGTGGCCACATGATTTAACTTACATCATTCATTCCAAATTCGAGTCGATTCGTTTGTTATTTGTACCCCATGGCCTGGAGAGAGAATGGATTCTGAGCACCACCTAGGTGTCGGCAAAGCTAATTGGAACATGTTCAAAGAAGCCGCCAATAAAATAAAGTGGAGATCTGTGGGGCCTTGTAATAACTTTATCCGTAGTTTCAATATGGGAGGCCAAATTAGTGGTCCAAGTCTCTCCGCCTCCGTCTTATCTGTCCAACATCCAGGTCTAGGCATCACGAAATTTCTCAGCATGGAATGGCTTCACCTCATCCGACATCCTAGTAGTGTTGTCGACTTTCATTACTTTTTCCTGTCGATTGCTGATTCCTGTTCGCAAAAGCAGTCATGGCAGGGAAGCTTGCATGGAAATTTTACCCTGCAACTTTATCAGGCGGTATAGCGATTCACGTTCTACATCGACAACACTTTTTTGGAAAAGAAATTGCTTGCGCCAGCAACTTGAGTCCCGATCTTAAAGAAGTTGTCTGTTATATCTTTAGATAACTTGTGGAATGATAATCATCTATCAATAGTAATGGTCGTAATTCGGAATAATGTTTTCAAGCACCAGCGGCGATTAGATCGCGTCCGATAGACAATGTCTTGCGAGTACCTAATGCAAAACACTTTTACAGCCATTGCGTTGCGCTTCGTCGCTCGTAATGTATCGAGATTTATGCATCAATTGAGATCGATGGATTGATCTAATTAATGGAGTTTTTGTTGAGTGGCGTCGAATATTTCTCTTCGGACTTTTGAAGAACGCCGCTCGAATTAAGTGTGTTCGATGCGGTACAGAGAGTTTAAAAAAATCATATAATCGGCGTCTATATGATCGAATGGAGCGGAGTTTTTTGATTTGAGTTTCTAAGGAACTGCTCACAAATGCTAAATATTCAATCGGAATTAAATTCCGTCTAGTTGAATAATTTACTATCAAAATAAATGCTCAATCATTGGCTATTTTTCATCGACTATAATAAAAACCCATTTCAGGGTAAATCTAACTTTTGAATATATAGCAACCTATAGTTTTCTACATGAAATATATTTTTTTCATACTGTACGATGTTCTGTTTTTCAGTTTTTGGAAGAATCGGGTTTTGACTAGCAAAGTATTCCGAAGAGAAAAATATGCACTCCATCCAGCCCAATAGTTGGTCAACAGTTATTGGCGAGGGCCGATTATCTCCAGAGAAAATAAAATACACTGAACTTCTACAGCTGCAGAGCTCTTTATACTGATTTTCAAGGAAAATTACTATTACCACTTGGGCGCTAAGAGCCTGCAAGTAGACAAAGGAAAATTACAAAATTTCAAATTGCGATAACTTCGCACAGGACATATTGATTAGTACAAGAAATATGGTTGTGTGAAAAATGTGTGGGTAGCCCTGTAGCTACGGTAAGAAAACAAAAAACCTTCAAATTAACAACCTTCCTGAAAACCTTTTGCTATTTATTAAAAAAAAGTGAAAATTTTCGATAAATTTCATGCTCTTTGCACAAAAACGGTAGCCCTTCACAAAATTAGTTCTTCTTTTAGCACCCGAAATTTGTGTTGGCGAGAACTCACGGCTAGGGATTGGTCATATTGTGTCAGCTTGATACTTTGTCACTGATACATGAAAATACCCAATTTATCAGGTATTTTAGTAACAACCATCATATTAACTCCATAAACCAATACGGAGTACATTCATTCACGCCTCGCCATTCAAAGTCAATCACAAACTGCAATATTTGTAGTTCTCATGTACGAAAACGTGCTTGTTCGTATAGAATCCGACAGTAGCTCGTTGAAAAAGTAGCAGTACTTACCTGATACATAAAATTCTTGCCACAGCCCATCTCTTGGTATGGTACGCTTACAGAGTACAGGTATACAATTCGAATGGATGGATCCATTTGAGCACGTGGTTGTAAGCATGATAGTATAAGTCACAAAGTATCAGTCACAAAAAGAATCAGTCACAAAAAGTATCACGTAAAAAAGTGTCAGTGACAAAGAAATAACAGTAAGTATCAGCTTGCACCTGATAAAGAATTTTTTTATCTCAATCCACTTCTACTTACGACTCGATAGTCAATGTGGCAGCCCGGTGGCGGTGGTGCCACATTGAAAAATTATTGAGAAAAAAAGCTGCTTTGGGCACTATTATCTCTCATCCAGTCAGCAACAGCTGGACTTTATTCTTTAGCCAAGTTTTACAGATATTCCGATAGAAAATTAGGGTAGGGCTGCCAGATCTGATAATTTACGTCGCTTGAATCATGGAAATATAACTGTTACAGTCTTGAAATCACTGCGAAGTAGATGCACCTTTCAATAAGCCAAATTTGGCAGGAATTTGGTGGAAAAATTAAGGTAGAACGCCCAGCTATGGTACTTTTTTGGATTTTTGTTTTGATAACTAACAAATATTTGGATTTTGAAAATTTGCTAAGTATTTCGGATGGTAACCCTATACTATTTTTTACATCGGATCGACGGGTAGAAACGCCAGCTATGGTCCTTTTTTGGTTTTTTTTTTTAGCTCAATAACAAATATTTAGATTTTAAAAATTGCAAAGTTTTGCGCGTGGTAGCCCAAAATTATTCCACCAGTCATCGGAGCGACATAAATTCACAAGGTTGACCGCAACGTGAAACAGATTTGGTGTACTCAGTACCTAACAAAGGGTTGCCAGCACAAGGCATTTTTGTTATTTTCGTACAAACAGATGCAGCCATCAACTAAGATGAAATCTACGATGAAAATAAGTAACCATTGCTTAAATTTGCCAAGTTTTAGAAATTTTTCGGATAAATTATCACGGAATAATTAGCGAGCGAATCACGGAGTAATATATAAAAACTAGAATTATAGAAGATTAAATAACTTTCTACAAAATAATCATTTTGTTATAAAGAGCCGACATGAATGCTATCAATCCAAAATACACAACTTTTTTATGGGTAGGGTTATTGCCACATGAGAGTAATAGAGATTTATATTTCTCTGTGCATCGAATCTATGACATCAGCAATGGAGCTGACTTAGCTTTGAAGCTTATCAAATGATTGTCTGAGTCTGAAACTCTTCACTGGACAGCCAAATGAAAAGTTAGAACAATAGTAAATAGATTTTCGGTAGTAAAAAAAAGTATGCGCAAGGCAATCTTATATCAAAAACAGATGCCATAAGAGCGGTTTGAAATTTGAATTTTCGACCATCTGCAGAAGATGATCAGATAACAGTGTGAAATCCATAGATTTGTCTCACAAATCAAGCGCCTTTTAAAGTCTTGAGTAAAATTTTACTCGTAAACGAACATTTTTAATTGCTTACATAAAAGGCAATTCGAGAACGATTGGAATTAACATTCAACTTTTTATCAATGACCGTCCTGGTACTGGGAAAAAATTTAGATTCCGGTATCAACGCTAATCGAAATTTCTTCTGTTTCAAGTCATTGTAGCGCAGTTTGACTTTTGACCAACTATGTAAGCTAATGCTAAACTTTGAGATCATAGTCAACTGCTCCAAATGCAAAATAAAGCTTCGCCTTGAATATTCAAAAATTCAAAACAACAAAAATGTGGATCAAATGTTGTAAAAATTAACGAGCCTCTTGAATCAAGTACCTTTAATCGTGGTTTAATTTTGCATCAAATTCGTTTTATTGTTGGATATTTACTATAGTTTTTCTTGCGTAAAAGCTACCTATACCTCATCCGGCTAAGATTACATCAAGATTGCTCTTGCATGCTATCAATATCAACATCAACGCTGCAACAATCAGACATCTTGTTTATGCCTTCTCCAGTAAGGAGTTCTAGACCAAGTGTTCTCCGTTCAGTGACACCTTCATCCAATTCCATATCCTCAGTGTCGACAGGGCCGGATTTAGGATTTTTTTTTTCAATAATCCGGCCTCCTAGCATTTCCGAGCCGGGTGTTTTTCACTTCTATGATCTAAGTGCGGGTTTCCCACGAATGCAGGTCTTGTACAAAAAAAACTTGAGCTTCTTGGAAAGACAATGAACGGCATAGCGCTCATAAAGTAAAAAAAATTTTTGTAAGTTAACAGCACCCATTTGCAGGTTTTTCTTCATTATTGTGGGTTGAAGAGATTTTCAACGCCAGATAGGTGAATAATCAAATTTCTTCCACCTTTTGCCGACACATCTATGTTTTTTATTCTTCTCCTATACTGATTTCAAGGTTATGTTGGTTTGTTTGACAGTGCTTAGCATACACTTCTTCCTTCATCTTTCTGCATTCCTCTATTCTTACCCAGTTGCTTAGTTTCTCTTAAAATCGTTCTATTTTATTTGAAAACGTTGTCGTTTGTCTTGACACATTATGTCTCTAGCTAATAATAAGGTGGACTTAGTAAAGATGGCATATTTTGTGCTCACCTCACCACCCCGGATCATTTTTTATGCAACCGCGTTGAAGAAAACAATTTTGAAAAGATGTCTCCTTGAAAACGTAGAAAAGCTTCATGCTGTTTCGTAAAATGTTTCCCTTCAACTCTCGTAGAGGAAATCGATGATTTGATGCCGACTTATCTGAAGCGAAACCAATGTCAAGGACGAAAAACGTTACAATATATTTTTATTTTTTTCTATTGTAGAAGTGAGAGTTTTTCACTGAAATACCTAATTGGGACTTGATACCGCAAGATTTCTATACGACTATGTTGCATGAGTAATCAGTTACCGTAAGTTTCACTGTCCACAATATTCATCATCGTTTACATTGAAAAAACTTTTTTCCATGAATATCACTTGAATGTGAACTTTCATCCATACAGCCCGCGACCTGATTGACTGATGTGAATAGATCAGGGACATGATCCCATGTCTTGGATTTTGCTGTAAATACGATTCCTAAGGCATAATCGATATGTCTCTCAAGACCTTGCTTGGGTGTTGCGTCGGAAATTCGATTTTTGTTCAGGAGTATGCATGAAGCTCGCCAAATTTGGGGAGCTGCAGTAGAGTCGTCACGCGGGGAGTCCTTCGGGACACTTGACAGTAGCTTGTCCGAGCAGATAACGACGGTAAGTTTCTAAGACCATTTGAATTAGTTTTGCGATCTTTGTTCTGCCTCCGTTCACGAGATATAGCTTTTCGGTGACGCATTTGTGGGTGAAGTAGCACTGCTCCAGCTGAAGAAGTGATGTAGAATATGCACAGGTTCCGCAATAAATTGGCAAGTTGCCGTAATATCTGTTAATAAATCATGTTCGAATTTGGGATTGTTGTGAGGCAATCCGTTTTACTCGTTGTACCTACTTACTAGCAATATATCGCAAATGCGGATATTTTTTCTGCTGAAGCATCGAATATTACTGAAATTCACGAAAGGATCTCAACTATATTTTGTCAAAATCTCTTACTGCGCTGAAATGCATGCGAGATTTTTCCAGCGTAAGCTTTGTTCATGTATTTTATGCGCATGGTAATTATGTGCACATACAATGTTACTTGTACATTGTTAAGCGCTCGAGTGGAGCCTATCTTTATCGTAGTATTCCAGTAAGATCTTTTTTATGCTTCCACCTTACCGTCCTACCAAACGGTTTATGGCACTGTCTAAGCTTGTTTTTGAATCTTAATTCCAATCCAACACACTGAAAAAACACATGGCACCAGGCGCCATAATTTATGGACTTCTGGCGCCATGTACATAGCCGATTTGGGGATTGTGATAAAATATAGCGTCACACGCCATATTACATGGCGAAAAGTACATAGGAGCAGACGCTATGCTTATAGCCCTCCACGCTCTGTACTATAGTCCTCCACGCCATATACTATGGTATTTCCACGCTATGCACTATGGTTCTCCACGCCATGTATTATGGCCCCCCACGCCATCTACTATAGTCCTCCACGCCATGCACTTTATGCAAACTAAAGCACCACAATAAAGGTCTAATAAAAAATTTAACTCTTAAAATATTTGCACGCATGCTTAACACCAGATATGCATAGCTCACAAATAAAAATATTTTTTTCAATTTTCTTGTTTTTAATTTTTTTTTCTTTATTTTCGTTTTCATAGTGCTTCCCAGACAACTAGTTTGTTTGGATAAGGGACAGCACAAAGTTTTACGTACTAACGTCACGTGGTATTCTCAAGCGGTCCCCCATCTAAGTACTAACTGCGACCTACACTGCTTAACTTCGGTGATCTGACGAGAATCGGTTATTCCAGTGTGGTATGGCCGTATATTCAAATATACTTCAAATAACGAACAATATCTAAATTCGCTCACCTATAAACGAAGCCATATACATGGCTCATGGTACTATGGAATATGGCGTGTGGGGCTATAATTTCTGCGCCATGTAATTATGGCGCTGGGAGCCATACTACATGGCTCAGGGTACTATGTACATAGCGTGTGGAACCATAAATGTAGCGCCATGTTACATGGGCCCACGCGCTATGTAGATTCTGACATTATGGCGCTAGGAGCCATATTGCATGGCTCAGAGTACTACGTACATGGCGTATGGGGCCATAAATAATGCGCTATGATACATGGCTCTGGGCGCCATGTAGATTTTTTTCAGTGCAGAAAGCACAAACAGTTTTTTTTTTAAATAATGAGATGTTAAAACACAAACATTTGCAGTGATATTAGTCTAGAAGCATTGGAACCTACGGTGGCTTCAGTAAAAGCTTTTGGTACGTAAATACTTGAGTGGAAATGATTTACTTGGCTCAGGCCTCAATGTCAGATAGATATTATCAAGCTCTGAAGTTTTGATGAGCAGAAAAACAGAACAGAAGAAATTTTTTCGGTCACCCCTTATTCGTTGAACTTTTTAAAACATGTAAACCTTATATGCTGAAGAAAATTGAGATTTATTTCATAAAAAAGTATTCATAAGGTTTCACCCGTAATTGCTACTCCTGACCAAATCTTTTCATCAAAATCAAAGTTTTCTATAGTCGGAACTTAATACATAGTTTCCAGATCTAGTTGACAACACGCACAAATCAAAGACAATTTTCACAATCCAATGAACAATCAGCTTTGGTTGGACTGAAATATAGCAATCCAAGAAACCGGTGAGGTCCAAACTAAGGCGATTAAAATTTTTTTTAACTCCTTATCCGGCTACCGAGTAGAGGCACCTCCCAGCATGTTCGATGAAATTAGCTGCGTGCGACCAAAAAACATTTTACAATTGGAACAAATAGGCCATTCGCTGGGTCGTTAGCCACAGTCGAAAGTCCCCCGGACCTGGTAATTTGTTTAATTAATCACAATGACTCTTTGACTTGACTCTGAATGGCGCTTTTAATTACATCATTCAAAGGTGTAGGCTACTCATTTATTGTGCTACTCTTTGAGCAACTGGCCAAGTCTTTTGGACTATCGGTAAGCCAATTTGAATAAAGTTTCTGACCGTTGACCAACATGGCCGTTTGTATGATTCGTTGGATTTGTTTTGGGCCATGGATTTCATGGTCGAAGTAGTTTTCCTGTCGGCCAACTTTTGCGTGATATTAAATCACCCTTTACGTATCATAAGCAGCTACTACGTGAATAGTTTGACCAGCAGAAGAAAGTTGTAATTTAACATGATTTATTGCTGCGTGTGACTAATTCTGCCACCGGCTTAGAATGATTTAAAATTCCTCTGGGTTTGAGCGCAGCACGTTGAGAGGTGAGTAATTTGAGCATTTGAGTCCGGCCGTATGTATTACAACGATTAAGCACATATGACGCTCATATATTCACATATTCGACTATTGGATATATAAAGCTGTTAACATGTTACGGTTGCTGAAGTATCTATATTTTTTTTTTAAGTAGTTAGATGTCTCTCCACAATGTAGTGAAATGCACTCAACAAGCAAACTGCTATCATACTTTCTTCGCGTAAATTTTGATGAAAATATGGTGGTATAACATGGGGAGGAATTATGAAAATAAACTACATAGCTTTACTTTATAGCTCTTTTACGAGCATGGTTCGAATGAAATGAACGTTGGAATGCGGCATCAACAACCCAAAAAAAACTTGGTGCTACATTCTGATCTTAATAGCGAAAGGTTGGTTGCTTGGTGCGATAAAATGACGTTCGTTCGACCAAGCGTTGCAGCATCATCGACATTTGATTTCTGCGCTGTGGCTCAAGAGCTTCGAAAACATTGAACAAAGCTGAACTGGATACGAATGAAAACGAAGAAAAACTCAGTCGATGCTTCCATCATCTCCACTCCATAGTACCAAACAACCCGAAACCATACCGATGCCAAAGAGCTGGAAGTCGAAGAGCGATGCGGATAAGAGCCAAGTAGAAGAACAATGATTTTAAGCCATGACCGAAGATAATTACCACACTAACAACGCGGTGGTTTTCTTTGATGTTTGCCGACATCACCTCAACACATCGATTCTTAATGTTAAGCTGACAGTAATAGGTTTTAAGTATGTAATGAGATAAAGACAAGGAGAAATGATGAGTGCGAGCAATACACTATGCCACTATGGTATAAAGAAGTAAGAGACAAGATTGGAAATATATTCGTTGAATCAGATGTGGAACAGTGCTGCCAGAAACAATGGTTGCTAGAAAATGAAGTCGTATATCGAATGGAATTTTATTTTGTCCAGTTTTACAATTTTGTTGAATCAAACGTTACTATTAATGTTAATAGAACAGAGGCCCTAGCATGGCAGAATGGCTGTTGGCAAAAAAAATGAGCAACAGTTGCCATGATGTCTGAGTAGCTAGTGTTGTAGGCATTCAATATAAAACTGACAAAAATCTTAGCGCCAAGGACCATAATTTATATGATTCTGCTAATATGTGCATAGTTGGCTTGGGGATTATGATAGATTATAGCACTTGAAAACATATTTAGCGAAAAGTTAATAGAACCAGGCTATGTATTAGTCCATGCTAAGTTTTAGATTCGATCCAGGGACTCCGGAGTCCGAAAGTCGATGCCTAGCCTTCTAGATTTCACGATCTTTATAAATTCTAGGTGTTATCAGCCGAATTTAATGTTATGCGACGAAACTGTTTGCATAGAAGCTGAAACTGAGTGTGTGGAACTCGAGACTATGTATCCAACAGAAAATCCTATAATTTATGAGAATTTTCGCCAAAACCAATCCAATTTTTAATATGGCCCTTATAGCTATATTTTATAGCTGAAGCTACTATGATCATAGTGTATGCGCCCATAAATGTTGCACTATGTTACATAAGTGATGGGGTTTTATGTTTTTTTTTTTGTAGTGCAATGAGATTTTTGAGGGTACCGAATTAGCCATGGAGTATTGATTAAAAAAAAACCAAAGGATTAAAATAAGAATAAAAAAACATGACCTCATTTCCATCCGCGCCGATATTAATGTTATCGTAATAATTTCTTTAGGAAAGAAAATAAAGACCATCATATGGAAATAAATAGGTTCATCTTCGATTTTTGGCAAAAAATGACTAATAGAAAAAACGGTAGGGATCTGCAGCTAAAATCCTAGAGCCACTACACTGACTACGAATGCCTATAAACAAAGGCTGCTCTGAAATTTTTTTCTCTTAGCCTTATCCTAGACTAATGTTCAACATACAGCAACTACGTTGAATTCATGAGTTGAATGAACGATCTGATTTCTTGATTTCGCAAAACAAATTGAATGATATTCACTCAGCTGAAACAAAATTGGCTACTGGAGATTTTTGTGATTTTAAGAAACAAAATAAAGTTGTGCACTATGTTTTACTAAAGATATAGAGCTATGTTTCGACGAACTTTTTGGTCTTTTGCCAACAAAATGATCGTTATAGAGCAAGACATATGAATTAAGTAGTATTAGTCGCCGCGAATTTATAAATTACTTTTTTTGCTGAAAAGATCTATATGAATGTGGTTACCGCAGTAAATCTGCTATGACACAATTACAACGATGGTCGCTTGTCAACCTATGACTAATACCGAATTTGAAATATTTACAACACGAGTACAATACTCTTGTATTTAAATGAATTGTTCTTTCTTTAATCAATCGAATTCAAATTTAAGCGAAATACTGAAAATACTAAGCAGCCAAGTAAACAGGTTAACATGTACAGGTTAACCTTTTAAAAATTTAAATTCACGTCAACTCGTCAGGAAACATTTTTTTGTTCAATTTTGTCAGTTAAGCCTTCTTTGTACCTAATAATTGATTGTACCTAATAAGAATGCATCCATAATTTACCTGAAACTAAATTTTTCTGTACGATTTTCTGCTTCTTGGATTATACTAAATCATAGGCGTCCACAAAACTTTGAAAAAAAGGTTGCAACACCCAAGCAATTGGTGTTGCCCCTCATGTATGCGGTAAAGTCCGGGAAAATTTTTTGAAGACCATTCATGCAATAGAAGAGGCAATCAGCTCGATTGTCTCCACTGAACTGAATAGGTACATATTTACTTATGTTCGTATTGTTGCCTATAGCGGACATACATAAATTAATTTATCTTTCCTAGTTTCGGGTGGAGAATTATTGTTTATGCTTATTGTCTTGTGGTTTCTAAAATAAATATCTACTCGTAACATTTTTTTCTCTTTTTACTACTGTAAAAGGACTTGGTCCGTGGAATGAAATAAATAAATAAATAAATAAAATAAATAAATAATGTAATACTTTTTAAAGAATTTTTATTGGTCATAGTCTGATTTATTTGCTTAACATTTTTGTTTTTATGTTTTGATAATTCAAGTTACTTGAAGTCATCAGATTGTATATGCATATTGTTCATATTGTGCAAATAAACGCAATATTGCATAGAAGCTTCTCTTTCACACACATGCATCTCAAGCACTAGCAAATCAATTTTTTTTCCATATCCAGAAACAAATTCAATTAAATAAACAATGAATTATAGAAGTAAAGACCGACGATTAAACAATAAATCCCAAAGTAAAAATTGAATATGCAAACAACATCGTAAATGAAGGCGCCTAAATCCAACCAACGAACAAATCCACCAAATTGCCAGAACCGAGAAACTATGTCCTTTGTAAAAGTAAGCACAAGCCAGTTATTGAAAAACCTGGGTTAAATTGAATAGGGATCAATGTGTCTCTATATATTTTACTTTTCAAATGAGCATCATAGCAGCATGCACCGGACACGTTAAATTTCGAGCAAATTGAATACCGCAAAAGAATTACCCGGAGAGATGCTCACAAGAAAAAAGTCTTCAGTGCAAATCATGATAGGGAACAGAAAAATACTGCGAATTCCGTAGTGTTACTCATTCACTCATGAACAAAGATTTTTGAGCCGTTTCGCGGGTGGAAAGGCCAGAGTTTTTGAATTATTCTACACGGGAAAACGCTTTTAACTGACCAGCGTTCACGGTCGCTATTTGGGAAAAATAATTGCAGTCTTTTATGAGCATCCTTTAGAGAATGTTTCTTAATATAATCCTTGATATAATATATTGAGCCAAAATCACTCCAGTGTTTTTTTTTGTAGGATATTTATTTGTGCAACAGGGAATCGATTATTCTCGCTTTAGAATGGTGCTTAATACAAAAGGTTTTGGCGAAAACGTACAAAGTATCCAATGCGTTGCTGTAAAGCTATCTTTAAAACTCCGTAATTTGACAATCAGAATATAATACCACTATGTGGCAATATTGGAATTTTCCGTTTTGTTAGATAAAAAGTTGTATTATCTTTAATATAATATCGAATAAAATTTGTTAATTCGATTTGACTTTAAACACTTTTGTCTATAGAATCTTAAGCAAGGGAAGCATTGCTTTCTTTATTTTTTTGATCGGCAGATACGTGGATTAAAAATAACGGCTAGCTTCGAGTAGAATTTCGTAGTAGAATAAGAAATTGGTCTTGTAGGTTTTCTGATAAAGTTTGAGTTTTTTCTATCAGCAATGTCTACAGAATGTATTCAAAACACTAAAATAGCATTGCAATTGGTTCGGGATGCAGAAAAATATGTTCACTAAGTTGTCCCTAAAGGTAGCAAAAGATATTTCATTGGGTGGTTCGTATTTTCAACCAGTTGATTGTCGCTTCACAGTAAACATCTAAATGATGTAAATTCGTTCTATTTCTGAAAACTTTCCCAAACTTTCAACCAACATAGAATACGAATATGCCAAAACTATGTTTAGTTCGACGATGGGAAACTAAGGGTTTTAATTCATTTTTTTCTCGAGAACTTTAAAATTCGTTATTCCGACAAACAGGTCTAATAAATTTGGTTATTTTAACGAATTATCGAATTACCGACTCGTAAATCACAACTAAGATATTGCAAATTTTCATAAATTATTGCCAACCTGCCAAGTTCTGCACACTTCGCTATAGTTTATCCGTCAATTCAATATAAAATCATCGAACTCACAAAGCCTAACTTTCTAAAACCCAGAAAAGCAGATAAAACGTCGAAATCAGCAAAGCAACAAAATAACTATAATTTCTTTGCACCGAACCACTACAATCGAATGCGGCAAGACTCATTACCTATAGCGGGAGCAATAATATTTCCTTTGAGGTGATCACAAAGATCTATGGCCGCGGATCCAGTTGAATTGAGTTTCAGTACTTCAGTTAATTGTGATCAGAGCGATTTTGTTGTACTTAAGTGGACATGATTGTAAGCTTAACCTGGACCCAGGTTCAGACCGCCGCCGCACCGCCGCTGGTTGAGGCCGCGACTCCAAACCATCATAGAGCACCCGATTTAATCGACCATCTCAGTGTTTTTTCCAAGTCGAAGGAAATTGGCTTATTGTGGTTTTCCGAGCAAGAAAGATCATTTGAAGTGCAGTTGCCATTATTTGTGAGCTAACTAAATTAATAATGAAACTGTGCTCAATTGGCATGTGACCAGAAAGATTTAGTGGAATCGAGATTCGTGCTGATACATTCATAAATCAAACGTGGTGGCAGAGCAAAAGTAGTCCATTATGGATAAATAAATTACGGCAGTGGTCATAAAGTTAACCGAATACAAGAAATAATTGTATTAGTACACGATTTCGTTGAAGAGGTTTCCAAATGGTGTCGGCGTAAATCCAAAAATGATTGTTTTGTATGATGAAGATTGAAGAGGTTTTAGGAAGCTTAGAAGTCATGACCTCTAGTTGCCTGATAAATTATTTCGAGGAAAATGATCTTTTTGACTCGAATAGGTGCTTGAAAACCGCACATGCGTTTGACGGATGATAGTTATTTGTTGATGTTTTGATGCTTCAATTAGATAAAACAGAGAGATGTTAATTGAAGATCGGATCATTGAGAACCATATAATTTCAAAAATCGTAAATCACGTCAAAGGAAACCAATGAAATATGAAAGATACTCTAATGTCGATTTAGATCAAATAAGAAATTGCTGATACATATACTCTTCACTTCTCAATGAGTAAACCGAACCATACGATAAATGAGTAGATTAATCAATGTTGTATGATAGCCAACTAATGTTAAAAGGAAATAAAAGTAATTTTTTTGCACAGCGAAACTGATGTAGTTTATAGATACTTATTGCTGGTTTTGATGTTCGAAAATTCATATTTGTCTTGAGAATGTTGTGGATTAATCTGTTATAACCGAGTCAGTTAGAGTAATTCGATTCTTCAAACAGAAATTAGTCATGTCTTACGCGGAGTCGGTATGAAATGAACATAGGTACGCAGATATGACTTAGATCATACTAAGACAACCTTCTCATTTTTTTGTGAAAAAGAGTGCAAACATTATGTTATATTAGTTTGACCGCCTTCCCAATTTGAAACTCACTGCTATAAAACACATTTTTCGACATGTGCTGCAATTCTTCGCATCTCTAGACAACCATGTTTTCAATTTAATGATGTGAAACATATCAATTTCCGCATATGCTTATCAATGTTATTTCAATAGGTGAGCACTTCAATTTGCGAAGTTACTATATGCATACACACTTCTCCCTGTAAACACGTGCGCATACGCACATTTGCTGCATCAGAACACAAATAATACTTCTCAACGGACAATAAATAGGCAACCGACACACGGTGTCAGACTTTTATTCAATCTTAAATCCGGTGCCAGAAAGCTAATTAGAGTCATAGGTAGCAATTTAGCATCTCATGTAATATAAAACTGAATAGGTTTCTCACACGCAAGCAGCGTGGCTGAAGATCTAAAGGAAATGCCGATGCCACAGCCACACTAAGAAGTGTCAAATCATAGATTTTGATGATATGATCGGTCGTAGAAAGGTTAACAAGCGGTCACCTAAATAGAGGCGAGTAGTCTCACATTAAGAAGCGATCTATTCATTATGAAAATATCTCTCATTTTTTTATTATCTTATGACGGAATCACAGTCGGTTATTCAATTAATGATCGCCTGCAATAGTAAAAAATCGACTTTTATATCAATGTGTTGAATTATATTTTGTATCATTTTTAGTTAGAATAGCATGAAAACCCATCATGAAAATAATGGTATTATTTTTCTAAGACTGTGTGAACGTGGCTCCCACTGCATTTATTTGAAATAAATAAGCCAATATTAGCACTTGACACCTAACTTAGTAAGGTTTCGAAGCTCAATATTTACAGATTTTAAGATTTTTGTTTTACTAGAGGGTACACAAGAGCTTGCAAAACCACCTTCTAGCATCGAGAAATGGCTAATAGCCTCTACAGACGATCGAACATGTTTTAAAACTTGGGTGCGTTCAAACGCAAGTTCTACTGTTAGCAGGCATGTTGTCACACCAAATTTCAGGTTCGCAAACATATGCGCGAACATAGGAATTTACCTGTTTTCTGGCTCTGTTACCTGTCAAATTCGGTGCAAACTGATGTGCGGTGTACTGATTTTTTTTTAGAAATGGTATATATTTATGTATTTAATTCGAAATTCATCACAACAGAATACAAATTTCAATTATGGCAATGAAATAAGAAATGGATAAAATAAATAAAGAATAAAAAAGATAAAAATATGATTCAATAAACTAATGATCCAACGCTCAGGTCTAGAATAAATACTTTTAAACATCTTTTAAAGGTAAAGAACGATTGTGGCAGAGTTCCAAGCCCCAATTCATTATGATGCCATTTCTTGAAATTTTGAACAAAAACCGAAGACATTTTTCTGTCAAATTAAAGCAGTTGTGGCGCACAAAAAGGTTATCAGCAATTATTTTTGAACCAAAATCGAAGACCAATTTTTCTTCAATTTTTGTTTGCTTGTTTGAGTATTGAACACGCAATGAATTTGACTGCATTGTTCAAATTTAAAATTCATATACATTAACGTACATACGAATAAGATACGCATTTTTGAGTTTATTCAACGCATTATTTCATATAAAAATATATTTTTAAAAATCCTGCAAAACGTTCTCAATTTTTCAGCAGTTTTGAACGAAAATTTCGTTGTTTTATTTAAATATCCTCAATTTTCCGGTAATTTTGACTAAAAATTTCGTATTTTTTAAAAAAATTTCATCGAATTTTTCAAAAATAGAGAACATTTCTCAAAAAAATACAATTGCTACAATATGAATTCAGCATTAGTCTAGATGGACCTTAAGTATGAACTTGCTTAAGGGCAACAATATATCGTTGCCCTTAACCCAGATTTAAGAATAGTTTATAAATTATAAGTTTATATTCTTTTGATAGCTTGACATTTGCGTCAAATTTCGTTACAATTGTTCGCATGATCATTTTTCTACGATTTTTGTTTGCAGGAATTCGATTCTCTCTCTCTTTCGAAAAATGTAGAAAGCTGAAATTAAGCTCCTGATTAAATATTTTGGCAAAGGAATATGACGTCAAACTAAGTAAGACCTCGATAACACATTGGGGGAATCTGCGACTTCGTATTCCACGGTGATAAAGTGAGCAGCTTTGTTCAAACATGGCAGAGAAAACGTCGAATATGATCCCAGGAGCGGAAGGCCGTGGAGGTCTACCAAATGAGAAATCATCGATAAAACCTATAAAATGGTTTTAGATGGCCGATGATTAAAAGTGCGGAAAATAAATGGTACTATAAAGATGTGAACAGAGCGGAGCGTCAGGATTGAAAGAAATTCCAGCAAAGTTGGGTGCTGCTAGAGAGAATCTGGGATTGTTTTGAAGGAATACTAGCGATTTTTTGAGAAGATTTATAATCACTGATGAAACCTAGATTCACCACTATATCCCTGAAACAAAAGAACAATCAAAACAATGGAAACACCGCGATTCTCATTCGCCAAAAAAACCAAGTCACATGCGTCGGCCGGAAAAGTGATGGCTTTAGTGTTCTGGGATTGCAAGGGTAGTGTTTTGATTGACTAGAAGACCCCAAAGGACAAAAAATATCAGGTCAATACTACGCTAATTTGTTGGATAAATTAGCTGAAAAAATTCGCGAAAAAAAAACGTGATTGGCCAAAAAGAAGATCCTTTTCATCAGGATAATACGCCGACGCACAAGTCAGTTTCTGTTATGGCTAAATTCTATGAGCTCCGATTTGAAGTATTGAATTATCCACCTTATTCGTTCAATTTAGCACCATCAGACCTGTTCTCTCATTTACCTGTTTCCTAATTTTAGATTACCTATTCTTTAGTTATAAAAAAAAACCATTGACTGGAGAAAAATTTTCAGCCATTGGCATGGTGATAGATGAGACGGAGCAGTTTTCTGAGGAGATGGATGAATTGGCAGGAATAGTATAGAAAGCGGCAGCGGTAGAAATAGGTGCATTGTGATGAAACGAAAATTAATTAAAAAATTATTATCCAATTTTCATTGTTTTATCGGTCAGGCCGAGAAATATTCAAGCAGCCTTCGTATTAATATTCAATTGAATACTTTCAATGCTTGACTGTGATTAGCTGACCCCTCAAAACAGAGAGATTTAAGGAAATGAAACGAGCGTATACATATACGAAATTTAATGAAGCAATTTTACTACAAAGATAACATCCATAAATAGGACAAATCGAGAGAATTACTACCTCCGACACCTTAGTTCTACACTCAGAAAAAAATCGTTGCATAAATAAAAGAAATAGATATGAATCAAATATTTTCGGATATGATGTGGCGTCATATACGTTTCTTTTTCATTCAAATAATATGCCTTCATTTCAATAACGCTGTATCAAAGTGGTCTTATTTAGCACAAAATGTTTTTACATTCAATGATGAAAATTATGATATGAAAATAACGTTTGTATAATAAAGTGGAATTATTTTTATTGAACGTGGAGGTTTATTTAATTCAAATAAGATTCGTTTTTTTTTAAAAGTGTTTTAACGTTTGATTTAAATTTGATTCTATTAAATTTTGTGTACGAGCTTTTGGTTGTTACTGAGTTGCTGCTTGTCAAATTTGCGTACACATGACCTAACATCTTCCTCTATCCATCTATTTCTCTATCTCACTCTATCTTTCTGTTCGCGGAGTAGATGATTGTCAAATTTGCCCATAGTCCTATGTTTTCCCTCACTACTACTAACGCTCAGATTCAGGCAAATTGCTTCAATTCTCACTACCATTTTCATTTCTTTATATCTCTCTCTTCTGATGTTGACCCCGATGTCCAGTACTAACCACCAAATTACAGTCATGCTCCCTAGCATAGCATCAGCTTGGCATTCGACGCATTTTCAATAAGTAAATATGACAGTCAATCTGTTTATGTGTAAGAAGTGTTTCAAAAATTAGGTATTTCTGCTTAACATTTTTCCATCAATGATATGTAAGGGACTGCTAATATTTGTCCAACCGAATCGTAGACAGCCAAAAAAAAGTCTAATTGGATAAAAAAAAAATATTTCAAGTGGCTGTTCACTTTAATTGAACTGCTTGCAGCTGGTATTGCGTTAAGCTCCTATTATGTCACATAGCTTATGTCTAATCTATAATTGGATCTGTTCTGTTGATTTGGACATTAATAAATAAATAAATACATAAATAAATATATTAATACAACTTATTTCACAAGTACCTTTTATAATTGATGTAACTCATCTACCATCAAAATACTTTTCAAACTCTTCTTCAAAAATAACGAAAATGCTACCAAATCTGCTTGGTTAGTGTCTTCTCTAATTTTCGTATATTTTTAAATTTTTTAGTTTCATGATTGGCTTTAACATGAGTATAATCGAGAGAGTGCGTTTTATATCTGACAACTGAATTAGTGATTCAAAATTATTAAATCTCAATTTATGACTCAACTTCTCATAAACGGCCACGAAAAGGCGAAAATAAAATGAAGGACTCAGATCTCTGAACATTCCGTATTTATTTCGTTATTAAAGGAAAATATTTTTTAATTATTCCTATGTTTTACAATGCCCAATTTATTCACGTTGCGAAATCTTATAAACGAACACAATCTAGGTTCTTTGTTTTTTCCAACCTCGCAATCTTTCAATTCGTGTTTTTGAATGCTAATATAATCCAGATCCAAGAAAATTCTCAGATCGGATTGACTGAATTGTCGGCAGGAAAAAACGTTCCCTCCCTTCATATCACAAGCGCGGCTTACTTTGAAGGGAGTAAAATAATAAATAAAAATAACAAAAACTCTAGCGCACCTGAAGCGCTAGAAATACTTATGTTCGATGAACAATAGAAGAATCGTGCACCACACGTGCTCCAACCTGTTTCGAGTGCAAAACCACTTTGATCTTAACAATGCATTTAAACTCATAGGGTGGAAAGGTTTTGAAGGTTTTGGGATCACTATCTGGAAAATTTAAAGAACTTAGAAAATTTAAACATTGGTAACTTATTTTCATTGTAAATTTTCGCGATATGAATACATAATGTAAGTATTTAATGATACGAAAATAGCAAAAAGCCTCGCGCTGGCAACCTTTTGCTAGCATCAAAGCTAAAATATATCCCCCCTGCCTCACATTGAAATCAACCTAACCTGCGTATTTCATTTTGATCCGATGACTGTATTGGAAGTTATAGGGGTACAAAGAAATTCAGGGTTAACACCCGTAAAACATTTCAAATTTTCGAAATCTTAATTTTTGTTGTTGATTCCCACTACAAGATCATTACCATTTAAAAGTTTTACGATAAAATCAAATAAAAAATAATAAAGATATGGCAAAAAATACAAAACCAACAATAGCTGGCAGCCCTAAATCTGTTTTTCAATTTTTTGAATTCTTCCTGAATATTGCCCATAGTAAGTTCTATTCACCATATTAACTTATATGCCATATGAGTGTACTGGAAGCTATGGGGCAAACACCTTTTTTTTCTGAGAAAATTTTCAAAATCCAAGACACCAAATTTACCATAGCCGGTAATTTTTAATTTTAATTAACGAACGGTAATTTTTCAACCGAATTTCTACCACACGTGGCTTAGAGTAAGGTTCAGCTACTGTGTGAATTTCATGAAAATTTGGTCACCGAATCAGAATTCATTGGGCAGAAAGCAGTTTTTTTTTGCAATCTTCACAGAGTTGCCCACATTTCCAAATCGCTTCCATCAGATCTGGTCCTACTTAATACCAATACATTCTATGAATGTCAGATGTATCTGATTATTGGATCCAGAGTTCGCGTGAACATAAGTTTTGGATGCTTAAAATCTAGGTAAATTGGAGGAGGGTTACCCTTCTTATTCGATATGAAATTTAGACAGTTTTGCTTTTGACTGGTTTTTATTGTAAAACACGAACATTTTTCAGGAGAGTCGATGGTTTGAAGGTTTTCACTTTCAATGCCTGCCGTAGCTGCAGGCATTGAAAATTTCAGTTATATGTATGTATACATATATAATTATATATATATATATATATATATATATATATATATATATATATATATATATATATATATATATATTTATATATATATATGTATATATAGAAATATGAGTTTTTGGCCAAAGGGATTTTAATACTAATGTTCCTTCTTCAAACATTCGGAATAAATAATTCATTCCGAGTTTAGATGGGCTTAAGCGCAAATCGCCCATATATACACAGGTAGTGTTTGTACTTAATTTAATATAATTTTGTCAAATCGATAACACATTGAATTAAAATTCAGCTAATAGGTAATTGCTTGTAATTTCGATCCATCTGGTTCTGCTTGTAATTTCGATCCATCCCATGAAATTCGAAATAAATTATCGAATATTTTTACTCCAATGCATGTCATGTTCAATCGATTTACTAAATAGATATCACTTGCCATTCACTTCTACAACTCATTGTATTTATGATTCAATCAACATAAAAAACTATTGCCATTAAAAATTAATATATAAACGCAACATAGCAAAATCGACGTATGTTGCGTAAACCGATTAGATCCATTAAAACACCATCATCATTACTGACTAAACACTTAACTCGAAGCAAATCATTTACTGCTTTATCTATTTGCATCAATTGCCAACGGACGGAAAAACGTGTTTCACCTGCTAAAAGTGTCCGCCGTGGCCTCATCTTCAAATCATCCATTTCTAAAGATCACATTGTATAGTAAAGTCACATCACATTAACTTATGAAGCAGAAGCACCAATTACGGTCATTGGCCAATATATTTAAGTTTAACCTTTCGCCTGGACAGAAATTGCGAGATGGGCACCGTAAACGTAGTTTTTTGGACCTAGTCGAGTGTACCAGCACCCGAACTCCGGCAAATCGGTCGGCCTAGAACGCTAATTAAAAAGGTGTCGGCCTTTTGTTGAGCTACTCGTCCGATCCCATTAGTTAATTTCCTCCTTCAATGCCGCTCAAACGCTGGTATGGATTGGACTCATGATCCTAATAAAATTATACAATGTCTTAAATAAAAGCTTCGAGGTGCTAACTAATTAGTATGTCCTGAGGCTATTACAATCTATACGAAATGAATTTTGAGTCATGGATTTCGAATAAAATGTGAGCAGAGAGACTTAAGGGGCAGCTTCGATTCGCTATTACAAACCACATTCAATTAGTATTCAGAGTGAATATACCAGGCCAGCTTAATTTCTTCGGACAAAAAAGTCGATTTGTTTTCGTCATTTGTTCATTTCTTTTTCTACTTTATTTGCAGTGAATTGATTATATATTCGCGGGTATTTCAGACGTTTTACAGCTCTGTCAAAAAAACTAATACATTTCTCAATCCAAACTTAGACCTTCTGCTTAAGCGAGCTCTTTTCACGTCCGTATACGAAATGCAGTTGCATTCATCTGAAAAAGACAAATATTTGATGAGTTTCGTCAGATAACGAGCTGTAAGTGTAGATTGTTACACTTAGTCCTCGAAATCTTGCCACTTAGATCTGATCCGTCAATTTAATAGTTCTTTCACGTCTACTTGGACTACTCTCGAAGGTGCGTGAGTAATAATTTTCCAATATAAATTGGTATCTGAAGTCCATCTGCCGGAGTTGGGCAGATTACCGGTAGGAAGCAACGTCTAATTAATGGGCTCAGCAATATGTGAACCCACACACTTTGATTTGGTCTTTGGTTTGACCGACCGATTGTCTATCCGTCATAAATACTGAGGATAATGACCAAAGGATGCCGACGGTTCCCACGCAACAAAAGTTGAAGAGACCTACACGGCAACGTGTGCAACCGATTTCTCGGCTTTGATTTTCGTATTAAGAGCGGCATTAAAAAGTTGCTCTGCTAGTTGCTGATGATAACGTGAAATTTTTAACTTGTGCAAACTATGCGTATCTAATCTTTATTATTGTACCATATTTGATGATGTACGTTCAAAGACGCTTATTTGTTTGGATGGGTGGCCGGGAAATCAATCATCCCTTTGTATTTCTTTATTTTCTGATTTTACTGAATTAGAATGTGATGCACTGTTTTAGCCTAGTATTGACATACGTATTAGACAAGAGATCATACACTGTCCCGATTGCAAAAAAAATTATAAACAATCCATCAAACTGAATGTGGTTAAAAAGAAGAATGTGAACTACCACAAACTAACAACACAGGCTTCAATAAGCTGTTTTCCGCTAAGTTAGTTGGCATCAGACAGCGTAATTATTCCATCGGCAATAGGCTTTTGTTCTATAAAACTATCTAACAAAGTAGCAAGAAGAGTAGCCATGTTGCATCTCTAAATAACCACTGCTATGAAACATAGGCGATCTCGATGAGAATGTCAAAGATATCCCGAAGAATAAGCGTGGAAATGATTAGCAAAGACTTTGAAAGCGCATTTGCGATTCATCACATCGAACGCTTTTTATCTGGTCTGCTATAAAAACATTGCCTTCGTAGCGATTTGTGCGTAATGCTACAACTTCAGCTAAGCATTGCTTGCGCTAATTGAACATCTTTACGATATTTTGCTTTTCATTCTAATCGCCTTGTCCATCGATACGACCTACAGCGAAGATTCGATTTTCTAATGGAGTAACGCACATATGCACAAGAACCGCGTTACGCTCCAATATGGCTGGCAGCCGCCCAACTACGTAAGCTGAACGCGACCCAGCCGTGGCATGATATCCGTAACAGAAATCCAGCATACAGCTTTACTCGACGAGGTGCTAACAAAGACGTAAAATTGTGTTTATAGCCAAGCTATCAATGGGCACTCCGAGAAGCGGAAGACCTCCAATCGTTGGAATTCAGGAAAGATCCGGTGTTGGATTTTCAGAACTCATTCTTCCATGGCTTCTTCGTGCCAGTCACAGCTACGCGCTCGTTCGTAGGCTGAAGTACGTTATTAACCATATTTACAGTTCTCTATCGTCTTCCTCTCATTCAATTGTCTTTTCAAGAAAGTAATATTTCAATTAATCGAGTCTGCACTAAGATGCTCGATGATATGGCAAGTTTCCAATGTGTTTTCGATTATTCCGATACCTAGAGAGCTCGCAACACTTCTCGGCGTATCTAAATGATCCGAATTGAGGCTAATCCCTGGGATCATGTGTAGATTTTAAGTCCATTGTAATGTGATTTTCGGAGGCATTGAGTCGGAACGGTGAAGATGAAAGAGTACAAATTGGAACAACTTAATAAAAGGAAATCTCCCGGAACCTTTGAAAGGATTTTTTCTCGGATCTGGGTGAACGTTGTTATAATAGTTTTAATTAAGATTCCATCGGATCTTGGATTGGGTAGGGCAGTAGATCCATACGATAAAAAGCAAACTATCGAAAGTTATGACCGAGCTAAAAAATTGCACGCAATTTTTTTATATTGATATCATGTTTATGTACAATATCGCAAAATTTAGGCATATTTACGCGTGGTTTTCTTTGAAGTTGTTAGTGTTTAACTTTTTCGTATGAAATTTCGTTTACTGAATACTTTTTGGCTACTTATTTGGTCTAATAATGATTCAATCATTCTTTAAAGCTCCCGTGACTGTTTATTCTGCTGTCTTGGGATTTTTAGAAGAACTTATAAGAGCAGCATATAATTCAGATTCTGTCCCTTGGTCAACATTCAAGGAAGATTTAGATAAAAACGTTGAATTGAACTTAAGCTATAGAACAATTGAAGTAAGCATATAACTCAGATATGCTCATTTGAAATCTAAGCTGACTTAATTCTTATCATTAAAAATAAATCATTTTTCGTACTACAGTGTGGCGCAAATACTTCTGCCCTTCGACCTGAGCAATCAACCCGAATGAATTTATCGGGAAAAAACTATCTTTAAACATTTTGAGACCCTCTTTCATTTTTCTTAAACCTACCTAGTTTTAATTAATTCCTGTACAGAGATAAAGTAGAAACTTCAGTGATAATATCAAAATACTGACTTTTGAGAGTCGGCAAAAACAGGTACCAAAATTCAAAGAGAATTAGTAAGTAACTTTATCTAATCACGAGTACAATATGTAGACTTGCTTTATTTGGGTATTTTTTATTGGCTCAGGTGTTAGCTTGGTATAATTGAAAACATAAATTTGACGATTGGAAATACAAATTTATTCAATCAGATTTCGCTAGTTGAAGTTTGTAAACCTTCAGCGGATTAAATTAAAATTAAATTAAATAATGGTAAATAGTCCAATTCAAAAGCGCATTGAATTTCAAAACAAGCATCAGTTGGGCTCCATCCGCAGCGACATATGTAAAACATTGAGGGTCCATAAGAACACCGTGAGAAAGGCGCAACGCCGAAAAAAGAGACGTGGACGATATGAAAAGCTAAAAAGGTATCGTGGCGAACCGTTCAATGATACATGTGATCCACTAACTGGAAGCTTCAAGCCTACAGGCAACGCATCAAACGATAAGAACATTCGAAACCGGCTGATCTTTCAAAAGTTGAAAAACCTTGGAATTACTGTTGGCAACGCCCGTGGTTGAATGCTCCGTGCAAACATCCTTTTTACGCAAGAGTTGTGGATTCAACTGCATCTAATACCTAATCGATATAATGGAACAGTGAGCAGTCGCGGATAATGCCAATTTCATTTTGTTGGGCAAGGAGTGCCTGTTAATGGAGAATTATTTCAGGAAAAGTATCCTCCCTGTTTTGGCACAATGCCTTAATAACCACCATCAATTTATGGATAAAAGGGAACTAATTTTGATTCAAGATGGATCCAAGGTGCATAGAGCTTTGAAACCTTATGAGGCGATTTATGAGTTTTTTTCTAATGTATGGATTGATTGGCCTGGTAGTTCTAATTTAATGTGTGTACTTACTCTATAATAAAATTATAACATTAAACCAATCTATTTTCATTAAAATTTTATACAAGAAATATTAAGGACATAAACTTTTGCGCCAGCCTGTATTTTTCTATTTCAGCTGATTTTTAAAAGCCGTGATTTTTAAAACCCGGGCCAGATAAGACTTAGGGTTGTTAGATCTACGGGCCATGTAATACAGCCGGGCAACGTAGAAATGAATGGTTCGACGAGGAATGTCAAGCCGCGTTGGATGACCAAATATTTACGGTCAAACAAATTTGCTGGGAATTCAACATTGATGTCCATCAAATATTCGTCGACTTCAAACAAGAGTACGACAGCATCAACCGAACTGCATTATATAACATCATGCTGCAGTTCGGAATCCCAGCAAAGTTGGTACGATTGGTGAAAATGACCATGACCGACTCCACGTCACAAGTGCTGATTCAGAATAATATGACCGACTCGTTTTCGACGAATACAGGGCTAAAACAAGGGGATGGATTAGCTCCGGTACTCTTTAACTTAGCGCTTGAGTACGTCATCAGAAAAATCCCCGTTGACACGAGAGGAACTCTATTATTTAAGTCGATACAGCTAGTAGCTTACGCTGATGACATCAACATTATGTCACGTTCGTTCAACGACGCCAAGGAAGTATTTGTAGCTCTAGACGAAACCGCCAAGGAAGTTGGTCTTCAAATTAACGAACAAAAAACTAAAGTTATGACTCAATCAAGGAAAAGGACGCCAATAAGACAAAACATAACGATAGGGGTCTATAACCTTGAAAACATAGACAACTTCGTGTACCTAGGGACGAACCTCTCGAAGGATGGGAATGCGTTTGACGAAATCAAACGACGGATTCAATTAGCCAATTAGACAATCTTTTCGGTGCTTCCCAATTTAAAATCTCGATGCGTACACAGGAATACGAAGCTTCGCATCTACAAAACAATTATTAGACCTGTGCTATGCTACGGAAGCGAAACCTGGACACTGACCCAGGCGTCTGAAAAAGCATTGAATACGGTCGAGAGAAGGGTATTGCTTAGGATCCTCGGTCCAATACGGGAAGAAGATGGATGGCGAATCAGATACAACAACGAGTTGTATACCATATATGACGACCCAGAAGTCTCTACCGTCATACGACTCCAAAAACTACACTGGGCTGGCCACGTCGAACGAATGAGCGACAATCGAATCCCCAAACGATCTCTCATGGGGCGAGTGAGCGGAGCCAGGCCAGTCGGTAAGCCACGCAAGCGCTGGGAGGATTCTATAGATGCTGACAGCAGGTCACTTTTGGGAGCACCGAACTGGAGGACGCGGTCACTGAACCGAGACGAATGGAGGCGAAGTATTAAGGAGCCTAAGGCTCAATTCGGGCTGTAGCGCCCCGATGATGATGAATACAGATTTAGGTATAATCAAGTAAATGAATATGCAATATAAATAATACAGACTCGTTTTGTCGATTATAAAGTTGATTACAATTGCTTAATTTTCACTCTTTTGGTTATTGTAAACAATTGTCGTTAAATTTGAGAAGCACAAAGTCTTGAGTTTAAGTTTTAAAACTGGCATCGACAGCAATGAGAGACGATGGCCCCAAATCTTTGGAAATTCAGAACAAGCACGAGCGTTTTTCGAAACAATCAGCATGCAAGAATTGTTCAAATTCCCCGCAAAATTTAATGCGGATAGCCGAAAAAAAATTAATTTAAACTCCAAGTTGCAATTTTGCACTAGAGAAAAAGTCCAGCAAAAAATACAAAAACAAAACAAACTTAACTTCAAGATAGTATGGAATTTGTAATTTGATAATGATACTAAGGAAAAATTTGCAAATTGAACACATATGCTGTCCACAATATTAAAGATAGTGACAGTTGTTGAAGATGATGACATTGAAACTGATCGTGAACCATTCGATTAGCATTGTCTTTTAGAGGGTAAAAGACAAATTCCGCTCCTTATCCTCATCCTTCATGGTTCGGAGTTCCAAGAAGACTCCGATGCCTACGATGAATTAAAGGTTGTTGTTGTGCTTGTAGTGCTTCCGACAGGTAGAATGATTCCAGCTTCGCAAAGTAGTAAAACAATTCCAAAAATTGCATGATTGCTGTTGAATTGAATTGCAGTTGTTTACAACAACTCGTGCTAAAAGCTTCAGGGAGTCACATGAAGCAGCATGCACCGAGAAAAAATAAAAAGCCCCTGAATTTAATATTCGAATCAAAAACTTTAACAAAACAACGCTGTTCCCAAAAAATTTTGGCTCATCCCCTGCTTCACCAACACGCCAAAAAGTGTCAAAAAGACAACGACTCTTATCAACGAAATGTGTACCTTCTATGACGAAAAAAATGTTTCACTGGGCTCGTAAAGTGCTAGTAGGCTAGATATCACCGGTCAGTCGATTTTCAGCCGCCCATTTTTGTAAAGAAGCCAAAAAATTAGAGATGTTCATCGCATAATTTTCAACTTGTGTCGCTGATGAGCTACTCCTTACCATCAAATATATTCTGCATTAACGAATCCAGTGGGATCTCTTCCAAGCCATTTGGGCATACTGCCTCAAATTCACGCCAGCAATAAGTGTGATGTATGATCCCAAGAAGTTTTGATGCAGTATTTTGCGTAAACTGCAAGGCAACAAGTCACCCAGCTAGCTACAAGGACTTTCGAGAGGTTAAAAAGATAAAGAGCGACTTAGTGTAGCTAAACTGGAAAAAGATCACAACGGTGAATATTTCACAGCAGCTATGAAAACACTATTTAGCCTCATGTTTCCTGAGCAAAGAACTAACTGCTAAGAATATGTCAGACAAATCTGATAATTTTGCTGTAATCCTATCTATCCATCGCTATCCATCGACTCAGTAGTCTTTGGATAGTGTCGAAATCCTTGTAGCTGCAATATTTTTATCTTGGTTAAATAAATCAACAATTTTACACCAACCTTTGTAAAACTCTCATTTAAATCTGAAAAATGAGATACATTCATCTCGCACACTTTTTGTTTAGCTGCTAAAGCGTCCTCTAAAGTTCGCAGCCTTAGGGATATTTTTTCCCCTTCTACAAAAGGAGCCTGCTAGCAGTCATAGGGTTACCGCATCGATAATGCTTATGGATTGGCCCTTGGGTTGATGAAAATTGTCAGTTAAGTCAAACCCATGTTCGCACAAGCATCGACATTCCGCCTCTCTTCGTCAGTTATTAAGTTTTTACTCGTTTTACCGAGCCTGATATGTTCTCTCCCACAATTTGGTACATGGGAGTGTCAAGTTCAAGTCGCTGAATCTACGGAGGTGCGGGCTCGATTTTCTGACCGTTGATTCAAACCTTTAAATTTCTTCTGATAGATTCACCTGGGAGCGATTTGTAACTGACGAACCACTTGAGGGGTAATGGTAAAAACATGTATCATGGAAGAAACGTTTATCCATTTAAACGAAAAGGCAATGAATCGTTTTCTTTAGAAACAGAAGACAATTACAGTAATCTAAAAGAGGAATGCTATGCTTGTATGGTAACGAACAAGTGCACTTCCCGTTGAACAATTTTTATGGGTTTCCTATCACAAATGTGCGGATAATGTCCAACTTAAACTTGTTGTTAAACGGCAATATTAGCACAATTTTTTCCCTCTTCGACTTCAAGAATCCTATGCCAGCCCCGATTCTAGCTAATGTACCATTTATCTTAGAAAATCTTTTAACCATCGGAAGGCAACTGGAGTTATACGTCACCCCACGACTTGAGAAAAGCATTATTTTATTTTGTTGCTGTTGTTGTCACTTTCTATCAATCGGTCTATTTTATAAGTAGAATTACTATAATTAGTCAGATAAGCCAATTTGTCGCGACAGGTTGTTGTTTAAATTATATTTGCAATGCTGGGTTGACTCAAAGCCGCTGTTGGTATTTACGAGTTCCGAAGGTTAATATAGTTGGCTAATCTTCTCAGCTTTTAAGAAATTGCATTTGGAAATTATACACGATCAATCGATTATGGTTGATCGTGCTGACTCATGTAGAGCAACATAGCATTGCTTTCAAAATAAAGACCGTATACGCTATTGGTCATTCACTAAATTACATTTACGACTGCCCAAAAGCATAACATTACTCCCTGCAGCTGCCGAAATGTCCAAAGTGGTTGTTTTATAGAAAATGTATTCCATTTATACCAGAATATGTTCATATATCTGAATAATTTCATAGTAAGTCTGAGTATAAATTGAATGGAAGTTAAAAGCTACAGTATATTTTCTATATCCTATCAACATTTACAAAACTATGCATTTTGTTTGCCTCAATTATTGTTAAATGATTACTTTTTAATTTCCATCCGAAAAACATGTCCCTGATTTTTTCTATTATGGTATCTTTTGAATTCCATAATTTCACCTTCGTGCTTATTGCCATGTGAATAATTTGAATGTCAGTGCGAGCCCAACCATATAATTGGTCTAATATTCACTAGCCTGCCTAAAACTAAAGCATATCGAACATTATACCAATCATCCTGGTGGTTTCGCTATTGAGTAAACAATATTTGAAATTAATATCCAGGCAATTTCGTATCGTAAATGCCATTAGTCGAATTTTCCCAACCTTATAAATTACTCAAAGCTAGCTGGGTACATTTTGGTCTTATCTCAAACTCCATTAAAAAACAATTTATCCGTTTGAGTGCTGCCAACTTAAAGGGTCTAGTCAGTATTCTCTGACTGCCACGGGTTTAATCAATGCAGAGGAGATAGTGAAGAAAATTTAACTTAGCAAATTTTTAAATATTCCAAGATCAAATGTAACTCATTTATCTCATAGCAAGGTTAGATATATTTTACTCAAATAATTTGATATTAATTTGACGTAGAGAAGAACAGTCGAGGAAGATTTAACCATTTTGGAAAAATCACCTAGAGCTGCCAACACTACTATTTACATGTTTAGCTCTCAGCGACAGAATGATGAAGCGACACAAGCAGTAATGAAGCAAATCCGACGAGTAATTTAAAAATCAATTACGACTGCTCCATTGTGACACCTTTGTTTTCTGCGACGATGAAATGTTCAAATAAGCCAGAATGCAAGCAACTTGCAAGGGCTCATATAAGACTCGATCTAAATAAAGCATCGATAATGTCTAATTAAATGTATCGCTTTCACATAAATCACGAACTTCCTTCCAGAAACCAATAAACCTCCGTACAGTTGGCCACAAATTCACCATGACTTAGTGGTGTACGGTAAACAGTCAACGCGTTTTGTGAAATACGTGAGAGCTTGTACACATCTAGGGGCGAAATCATCCCTCGAAGCGATACTTTTGTCGACATGGGCCAGTCGGAAAGATAATTTTATTGTCTCGTTCGGTAATTGCTGGGTCATTTGTACGCATTAGGTCAGCTCTCCTTCTAAAGTGCTAGCTTTAAGACCAATTGTGGTGGTTGGCTATAAAATCTGACTGATTTTAAAAGAGAAAAGTAAGGTTTGTAGAAATTCATTGCTTTCAACCATATTAGTTGACATGAATTATGTAAAATTATGAAAAAATGCTTATGAATTCGTTGAATGAAAAATATCAGTAGATACATTCTCGGATGATAGCTTTGCAACATCTTTGTACTAAATTGAGTTGCAAATAATCGTACCCACTAAAAATATGTAAATATTCTTAAAAACGCACAATCCCGAATAAAATTCTGCAAAACGCCCTTAACTATTTTTCAAAGTGAATTTGGGAGCATTTTATCCATCCACTCCTTTCACCGCTCTACGTTCAGTCAACAACGGAGCACGAATAACCGCTTTCTCTACTGCATTCTGTACTATATTTTACGGTTTTTCGAGGAACACAGAGTATCATCGTTTACGGATGTCCCTTATTTTGCACGAGGGCATTCATGCAGTGGGGTGTGGAAAGAGGTGCTGAAAACATGAATGTAGGTGGCCAGGCGGTTGGAAGGATAATCGCCAAGATACATATACAGCGCACAAAAGGGACGTACAAATCCTGTTTTAATGCTTCAACAAGATTTTATGTGACATTCGAAATTAATGACCAGAAAGTTGCCGATTTATTTTTTGGTTGAGTGAAAATATATTCAATTACACGAAAACAGAGGGCATATGGAAAGGTACGAAATTCAACCCAGATTAAATTGTTCGGCATTCAATTCAAAACTTTATAGATTGTTAAACATACCATGTTGGTTTGATTAGCAAGTGATTTTGAAAATGCATTTTATGTTACTATTTCTCAAAACGGCACTTTTTCGCGTCCTTGTCCCTGAATTAATCAATGAAAAATAAATCGATAGATTTGATGCATTAGTGGGTAACTTCTAGACATGTAGGCAGAACATGTTATTTGCTTTGGATTCGTTGCTATCAATTTCTGTATTCCATGTAAGTAAGGAACCTTCATCGGTTTCTGATTTCGATCAGGAACATATCATTAAAATGCTGGGGTATCTTTTAATAAGATGATATTTCGCATCATTAGTGAAGTATTTGTTCTTTTACGGAAGGAGCTATCGATTCATGACACCCATGCATGCATGTAATGGGGATATTTGAACCATAATGATGTTTTCGTGAATCGAGTAACGAGAATTGAAACAGATAAGAAATCAATATATTCCTTATTATTTTAAAGAGTATCAACATCTTTGCTAAGAAGTGGTCTTATATCAAGTACAAGAATCTAGATAAGTATATTTGCCAATGAAATTAATCTGGCAAGGAATTAAGGTAGAATGTAGGTATGATATCGGAAGAAATTAAATTCCAAATCAATTTCATTCATGTGAGAGGAATAGATAAAATTCACCTTCATTTTAACAACTAATTAGATACAATATTTAACATGATGAAAACTTTCGTTTTTCGTGCACCAACTCATTGTATAATACCTAGTTTATATATGCTATTCGGTTGAACATACGTCTGCTATTCGTTTGACACGACTCATTAAGAATGGCAGGTAAACCCGAATAATTTTCGTAATTGTTATCTTCAGCTTAAAATTTTCAGCACAAAGTATTATTATTTTTTTTTATTAATTTGATAATTATATTTTTGTTATAACGGTAAAAACACATTTTTATTTCTATTTATTTATTTAATTGCAAATCAAATATACACTGTTCAAGAAGTTAACATTTCGGCAAAGGATATAAAGAGCTACGTCAAATAAGTCTTGACATAAGACATACATACATGATTGGGACCAAGTCGAAATTGCAATTAATCTAACTGATACGTTTAGGGCAAAGTTGGATCCAAAACAAGCCAAATAGTAGTTAGACAAAAAAGGCTATTCTACCAAGTTAAGGTTTCTCAACGAAATTATGTTTATTGTGTCGCTGGAAACGCAATGCGGAACGCACATAACGAAATCATGTGCGCAAAAAAGTTTTAAGAAGTCACAGGTTACGAAAATCAGTTCTTCTGAAATATTTCGTTAACTACTGGCTAGGCGTTAATTTTTGACGTCAAGTTTGTTCCGCAAAAAATCTCGAACTTCGAAATTCACGGGTGCGTTGATCTTGACATGTAGCAGCTATGATAGGCTTTTGGTTGCAGCCTTAGTGAAGTGTGATCAGTACTCAGCATTTCATCATTTTTGCGCTAACTAATCCTATAATCAGAATTAGTAACAAGAGTTTTTATCATCAACATCGGCGCCAAAGTAAAAAGTCGCTCCACCGAACCTGATCTAGAGCCAATATCAAGCAAGTAGGCGCCACTAAGCTTTGAGCGCCCTGGTCAACGGTATCTCTCAAGCAAGAGCAAGGTTGTAATTGCTTTTAATTCTAGGTAGTTTGCGTACAACTCATAGTTGTAGCGTCTCCGGTACACCTTAGTAGGCTTTGTTGGATTTCGTTAGCCACCCGCATATTTATTCCCCATATTGTTATCGGCTACCAGTATTTTTCCGAGTTAGCTAAAGAACTGCACCATTTCAAATTCATACTCCATTACCCTGATTATTTGACCAATTTTAGGTGTTCTTCTTGACGACGATGCCACCACGTATTTCGTCTTTTCTTCATTTTTCAAGCATTATAAAATACTAAAGCCATGCATGACAGATGCTATTCTCAAATCAGTTAAAAAAGGCAAAGATTAAGAGCAGCGATGTTACAAATAATAATAACGAAGAGCTTATAAAAAACTATAAACTTTATAACGCAAAATTAAATGTCCTCATTTTTAAGGCGAAAAAGATGTATTACGGAAATTTGATCGATTCAGCAGGTAAATATAGCAAAAAGATTTAGCAAGCAGTGAATTCTGTTTATATATGTACCTAAATCACTTATATCTAACATTCATAGCTAAAATTATAGAACAACTAGCAAAGCAGAAATTAATAGTTTTTTTTTGAAGCAACAATTAACTATCCAATAATCAATTCGGATTCAGATCAAGCCGTAGGACACATGATGCCATAGCACTACTTAGCAAAAAAGAGATCAAAGCGATTGACAATAATGAAAAATATTGCGCCATATTCTTAGATCTTGCGAAAGCCTTTGATACTATACCTCATGATGATATGCATCGAAAACTTCTCGACTTAAATTTGAATCATGCTTCGAACTAAACTCGATAGAGCAATTTGCAAAATAGAGGTCAAATAGTAAAGAATTTAACAACACGAAATCATTTAATTTTGGTGTCCCACAAGGCGCTATTTTAGATCCACTGTTGTTTTTAATTTATATAAATGATTTATATAAAATTCAAATTACGGGAGAGATAATCTCTTTGGCTGATGACACAGTTTTATTTGTGAAAGACGAATGGTACCCTCACCAAAGCAAAATATAGTCTATCGTGCATTGGAGACTGGTTGCATGAAAACCACCTATTGCTAATTGTGAAAAAATCCAATTTTATTACTTTTGCCACGGAAAAAAGATTTATTTCACCGAGTCCAACCAGTTGTAACTGCCTAAATCTCAAACATTTTAGAAGCGCTAAATATATTGGTGTTTTTTTCAACGAAAGTTTAAAATGAGTTCTGCAAAACGTCCAACGTCATAAATAGATATAAAAAAATTATCCCACTATATTTAATAATTAGATCATTAGGTTACAACTTTTAATTATCATGCATAAATTATTAATTGAAACTCTTCTAAAAAAACCACGAACTTATCCTACAGATTACGTTTATTCATTATGCTGCGAAGACATTTTTTAAAAAGTGGCAAGAATATATGCACGGCACTCTATCTGTTAATAGTCATTCTACTCGCGGAAGTTCGAAAGCGTTCTATTAGTACCTCATAGGTAGGGCATTAATCCCGAGATTGAAATGGCGATTCCGAAATTCGGGATTAGAATTTTCGGGATCCTGCGATAATCCCGAGATTTCGGGATTTTATAAAAAAAAAACTATATTAGGTGAATTTGAACTGATATATTGGCTTATTCGTACTCCCATTGCTTTGTCTAACGTGGACCCTCCATATTTAATCAGTTCACTTAGTACATTATCCGCCCCCGCAGCTTTGTTGGATTCCACAGACTTATGGTTTTTTGTACATTTTCCGTGTTTCGTAGTACCATCAAAAAATCTTCCTGCATTGGTGATGCAGCAATTCTTCGGCGAGCTGTTCGTTTAGCAATTTATTAAAGTTTCTCAAGGATTCCTTAAGGATCGATGAGCAGATTTTCTTGATTATCCTTCCAGTATGTACAGCGTGGTTTTTACTGCGTTATGTTTCGAATAATTTGGTAGAAATTGCCCTCTACTTCTCTCTATTTATTGATATTGTCTGCCTCTGGAGCCTTTTATGTTCTTCCGAGCTCTTTATATTTCTCTTTAAGTGACCGCATTTAATGAGATTGCCTCATTACTCGGTATCCAATATTCTTACGTTCAGTCGCAAGTTTGCAATCATCATCAAACTACGGCTACCATCCAAAATGGCGTCAGTAGCACTAATGTCAAAGCTGTTATTGGTAATCCCGTTATGTGAGTGGCTTCTTCGGGTGATACCCAAGTGGTCTTATGGATATCCCGACGTGGGAACTTAGAACATGTAACAACCGAATTCTTCGATGTTGCTAGTTCTACGACTCGAAGTCAATGATCATTAGTGTTCTCATGCAAACTTTGGGTAGATACGTAAAGCCTAAATATTGGTTCGTGACCTATTTGGTGATCAGATCTCTAAGGATGATTTTCACATCATATTTTGGCCAGTCATTGAGAGTCTGCTTGAGGTGTGCGTAATAGGTTTCTTTTTCGTCGTCAGCAGACTCCTCCACAGGTCCATGAATTCTCCTCGCACGCGATATCGGTAGACTTTATCTTTTGATAGACTAGATATCTTGCAGTTATCGGATAAAGTTGTGATTGATCTTCGATAGAGGTTGGTTGTAATAAGATGCACGTTTGGTACAGCACGCAAAATATGAAAAATTTCTACACTTTTATGCGAAAATCACTCCTTTTAGCAGTTCCTATGCGCTAAAGTTTTTTATTGGTAAATGCTAAATTTTTCGTGTTTCAGAAATGGTGGAACATCTATTATCCAATTTATACACACCATTCAATATTAGTTATTAGTAAGTTATTGCTAGTGCAGCAGAACGTGCA
Organism: Nemotelus nigrinus; assembly: GCA_947369275.1. Classification (NCBI taxonomy): domain Eukaryota; kingdom Metazoa; phylum Arthropoda; class Insecta; order Diptera; family Stratiomyidae; genus Nemotelus; species Nemotelus nigrinus. The sequence goes on along the minus strand of OX376374.1, from coordinate 25,234,098 downwards.
ACAACAGGAGCGGCACGAAAGTGGAGCCTTGGGGAACATAATATGTACAATGAAAAGGGGAAGAAACACAGGCACTGAAGACATTACGGCAAGTACAATATGGGAGAAGAACCAGGAACGAACGATTCGGGAAATGATAGAATTACGCAGCTTCTCCAACAAAACAGTATGGCCTACTTTATCATATACCTTAGCAACAACCGTTTAGATTGCGTTAACTTGTTGTCCATCGTCTAATGAACCATCAACGAAATTGACGAATTCGATCAAATTTACTGACGTAGAACGGCCATTAATAAATCCAAGGTGCTCTCTGAAGGCCAAATGGTTAATGGTGCAAAATATCCTGTTGTGGATAATTCGCTCGAGCGATTTCTGAAAACAGGACAGAAGCGAAATAAATTGTTAATTAGAAACAGTTTCAACACTCCCTAATTTGAGGATCCGAAAATAATTTTCGATTTCCCATCAAGAAGGAAAAACACCAGCGGATTAGCTTAGATTCAATAAAATGGAGAGAGGTGCACAAAAAGATGAAGATAGAAACTAATAAAAATAATATACACAGAATATCATCAATATACTTAAATGGCAAGGATTACAATATGAGCGAAGGCTCCTCCATCTTCACTGTCGTATGCTATTGCAAATAAGAACCGATAGCTCAGTAGCTAGCGCTAAAAATCGTTGAAGTTTTTTTTTCGGAAGTTTCATTGTGACTTGGAAGGATCATTTAATAATAAACTTTATACGACAAATCATCAAAAGCAAGTTAAAGTTAAAGCTTAGGTTTGATATACGAACTGAAATTATTCAGGAAAAATAATGAAATAAAATGTTGACGAAGAGATTTACTTAAAAAATACATTAATTCGAAAGTAAGAACACTGGTTGGAGTAGTTCAAAAGTTGAGTGCAGTATAATAAAATAAGATTTCTTTGTTTTTTTTTCTATATCTGGTCGATTTCATAGATTACTTCAACGAATTATTTAAACCAATCACTGATTTCATCTCTACGGGCATCCGATTTATGTAAATCATGAGACTTGCAAAGCTATTGTTTATTGGAATTCAAACTTTTGTATCAATCCACCATAAAACTTTGGTACAGACACAAACGTAGCAGCTAGCTTAACCTTTTTTCTCATTATTATTATTTGAGCTATGAGTTAAGCCCATTACCAACTCCATCCCTTACAAGATGGGTGTGACGAATTTTTCATATGTAAATGAACAAACTACATCGGTGTACATCAAAATGGGTTTGTTTCCGTTTTTTAATTTCCCTTGATAAAGCGTTGCGTCGAAAACAGATAAGAGCCGTTTCAGCTCAAACATTAGGCGTTTTAATGGAAAAATGCAAATGAAAAAGCAGCAAATTTTACAGGGAGCAACAGTGTCCTAATGCACATAGTGAAGGATATTTATATATTAAAGGATATTTCATTGGTTAAGTTAAAGCATTCTACAATTGTATGTTTGTATTGACCCATCTGGCATTCTAGTTCACATTCTAGTTACTCAGTGTTGATTCAAACATATCAACAACATGGTCTTAAGAGTGATTAAAGTGCTCATATGAAATATTCAAAACTTGTTAAAAGAACGATTCGACCACGGATTCGATAAAATGATTTCGCTTTGATGCTGCCGCCGTGGTGTCGTCTCATCTTGCCGCTCATCGATATTTATTACAAGGCAGCACAGCTCCAACAGCTTCAGCGTTCCCTCCGGGATCTTCACAAAGACATTCTTTGATCGCATGAGTATTTTATTCGGAAAAGTGATGGACTTTCGGTTAAAGCTCAATGGCAACAGCCAACAGGTATATGAGTCCAGTCATATGCCTCAGATCGCTTTAACGTGAAGAAACGAGCGAAAATACCTCGAGGTGATTTTAATTAGCATCAATAAGCGAAGTGTTGATTATGAGCTCATGCCGACCATTTTCGAGTCGAACAAACAGAGCTAACCCGATAATTTTTCATCTTCATCGCAACCATGAAACATGGAAGCGAGACCACAACGCACATTGTAGACACACCACAGTCTTCGAATTCCACCGTTTTAATGTTTGACTAGTTTCAAGCATGAGTGAAAATGTTAAATAGATGCACTTAACCGCTTCCTAGGCGGCATTTCATCGTACAGGCAGCCTATAAGAAGCAATGGAGGAACACTGGACATTCTTTTGCGGCATTGTTGCATTAATTGCGGGCGGCCGGTGTGCTCAGATATGTGTGTATCGTCGTGTGGAGTAACAAGACTGAGGTATTTACATCTTTATTAGTAGCAAAGCAATAGGAGTTATTCAACGTAATGTATTGGTATGACGTATATTAGCATTTTAGCGATTCACTTAAATAAATTTATGAACAACTTACGGTCAAACGATGCGCTGGAGAACATGGTAAAGTGTGGTAATGTAGATAAAATGGACTTTCTAACTTTGTATTCATGATATTACATGTCAAATATCCACATAATCAGTATTCCGTTTTCACAATCGTGTATTTTTTACAATTAATGTCTGAAAAGCTATTTATGACGCATCATTCGCAAACTCCAAAGCATTAATTGCCAGTCTCTTAAAATAGACTCAGATCATCACCTCTGGAGTCAGCGATTTCTTGAAATCCAATCAAAATCAATTTCGTCACACCGCCGTATGACGACCCTATCAACCTCCTACTTATTCCTACTTTAAATGCATAACAACCAGCAAACAGTCCTATTTCACCGATATCTATTTAGAACGTTCAACCGAAATGAATTTCAATCAACCCCTCGATGCTGTGCAAATTTGGTGGTTGTACCTATAAGTTTGCTCCTCTTGTACACTTTACCATTTACCATAAAGCATCCTCAATGGGCTCCTTCGCTCACAAACATAAACGCACTTTCCTACGAGAACGGCGGTGACGACGATGACAACAAAAACTTAGCCGACGACAATAAAGCCCCGGCAAGATTGACAAATTGAAAAGAAGGCCACTCACTTGGAAAATACACTCTTGATAAATTGACGAAATTCCTTCCTTGTCTGCTTACATGCTTTGGCTTTATTGTGATTGTCCTTTTTTATTACCCAACCGAAAAGCCGTTAAACACTTCGTCTTCCATCCTGGAAAGATTCCAAGCTCGATTCTTAAGGACATTGTATTTGTTCACTATCTTTGGGGGATGAGAATGTGGGCGGAAGGTTTCTGTTGGTTTGGCTGTGTAACGTATATAAGCACAATGTGCCGTAACGACTTTGATACAAGTGTCCATAGCGGATTCAATTATTGTTAACTGACTTAACTTTTTAATAAAGCACTTGGTAGCAGCAATAAATTAAAGGGCGCAAATTAAGTCCGAGATAATGTTAGGAAATATCACTTTAGATACGGTTCGTGAAAACCAAAGTGAAATATGCTGCGAATAGAAGAGCGGAACGTCAAATAAGTTGTGGATATACTCTGTTATACTTTGCGTCACAACAATATACCTTGTGCGAATATTAATGCCAGCCTCATTTCACGATTCAGTGCGAATTCTCGCTTTTTCAATTCACATTTCCTAGAAAATTAGCTGTTTGCATATTAAAAGTCGGCTGCGATTTCCATCAGCCCTTGTTTTAAATGTGAGACAAGGCCCGCTCCGCCATAAAGTTCTCCTAGAATTCGCACACTTAATTTCTTCAGCTAATTGTAATATACTGATTTGCGAATAGGAAGCATTTATCGTTATTGCTTGGGATCGTAGCATGCAGGCCTTGCCATACTTCTTTGACGACAAATCAACGTAACGTAATGCATCAAAAGAAACTTAACCATTCCGAGTCATTGCAATAATGGCCATGACCGGTTGTGTAACGACGAATGATTACTCCCAGGCGGTTTCGTTTGAGATTTTTCGAAATAAATACATAGCTTTATGTGGTGTAATCTCAGCTGACGCTAGAATGTAGCCAAGTGTTTTAACTAATGACTAAATAAATGCATTGCTTGATTAAGCTCATAATTCGCATTTCTGACATGCTCATATCATCAAAGTATTGTACGTCAAAGTTTTCAATAATTTTCTCTTGCAGCAGTATGTATGATTTCAATTTGAATAAATGTTTCCGGGCTCGTTAGTAGAACACTGCAGATTTAAGCTTTCATTATTTGCTTGTGACTTATTTTAACGTTTGGGTGTATGCTTATTTATTTAATAATAAAAAGGAAGATATATTCAGCGTGATAGCCGAATTAAGTTGATCGTGTTTTCCCTAATTGATTACTCAGATCTATAACCTCGTAAACAATGGATGCGAAATGTATATTTTTCACATTCTCAACAGTTCCGCAAATACTGAGTTTGCATTAAATACTTCATAAATTTCAATAAACTTATCAAAACCTCCGTAATTTAATGAATCTTCAACAGCCATTAAATATAAGCAGTATAAGCGTGATACTATCATTTCTAAAACCGTCCATCTTTAAAGTTTATCTTCCATCTGCAACTCCTCATCTCCACTGCAGACAATAGTTCTCCAACTTCCAGCGTTCCCGTTTCAGAGCGTCGTCGATGGAATTGCTTGGAGATTCCAATTGTACTCCGATGCGCAGGTTCACGTTCTTACAGAGCCAACCAAACAGCCAATGGTGGATTTCGATGCTTGGTCATCGGTGGAGGCTGTCTTTTCTCGTAGGTAAAGGTAAGAATTACTGCTTGGAATCCAAACACTTCAGTTTTCTTGCAGTAACAAAGTAAAATTTAATACTGTGGTTGCAATATAGTGGAAGTGTTCGTGGTCGTCCTATATTTTTAGTACATTTTAGTACAAGCTTTAATAAAGACACAAAAGCTTTAATATCAATCGCATGACTAATTACATTCATATTTGTACGTAAAAATGCACAGGGCACTGAAACAATTTATGCACTTTTAATTTATGCGTATAAAAAAATTAGAAACTGATTTCATTTTAAAATATTTTAAGGGCTTGAGGAACTTTTTTTGTTTGTTTTGTCTAAACAGGTATGTACTTATCACAGGAATAGAAAGTCCTAGTTTTCGCATTCCCTTCAATTCGGGACTAAGTTTTATGCCACTGAAGAAACTGCATACATTTTATCCAAAAATACTTGTATGAGGCAAGTTGGGCTTCAAAATATTAGTTTAATAAATGAGATAAAGAATTAATCTTCTGTCATAACAAGTTACAGTTTTTTTTAAATAGAATTGTTTTTCATTGCGATGCACTACTTGTAACTGGTGCGCTCCGCACCACCCCTACTAAGGCACTATTCGTGTTACTTCATTGGCTTCCAACCAATCTACTTATCTTACAGCAATCTAATCTTGCTGCTGTGAGACTGAATTGTATCTCGGCATGGAATAGAACAGAATTCGGCCATGCGAGGATTTTGGTTGAGGAAATTCCCGCTCCAGCGGGTGTTGACTACATCGCTCCGCAGTGCCTACTAGATTTGGAGTTTACAACTCGCATTCCTGGTAGGGATGAATGGCGTGATGATGTCGCCCTCGAAAGTGGGCTTATCCATGTGTACACTGACGGCTCAAAGCTAAACAATAGAGTCGGAAGTGGTGTATACTCAGATGAGCTGAATCTTAAGCTGTCCTTCCGTCTACCAGACCATTGTAGTGTTTTTCAGGCGGAGGTTGCGGCTATTTGACAGGCAATCGACTGGCTTCTGTGTAATCGAATATTCGGGGCTAATATTGGCATTTTCACAGATAGCCAAGCGGCTATTAAATCCCTCGCTGGTCCTTGTACAGTGTCCATGATTGTTGCTGAATGCCGTGCATCTCTTAAGGAGATGTCGAGACATTCGGTTGTACAGTTGATTTGGGTACCTGGACATAGGGGTTTTCAGAGCAACTGTGAGGCCGATGAGCTAGCAAGGCTTGGAACCTTGTTGCCAGAGGTCTCCTGCTCCCTCTCAATAGGTATACCGATGACATCGGTCAAAATGGCCATCAGGCAAAAATATCTCGAGGATGCTAGGAGGTCCTGGGCAAATGAATCATCCTGTGCAATAGCAAGGCAGTCCTGGGTATCCATGGATGCGCATCGCACCAGGCAGCTTTTAGGCTTAACTCGAAGTGCTCTACGCTGCACTGTTGCAGTTCTTACAGGCCACTGCCTTATAGGACGACATGCACAACGATTGGGAGTGCAGTTTAACGATTTATGTCGGAGTTGTGGCTCTGAGGATGAAGAGGAGTCCGTCCTCCACCTCTTGTGTCACTGCCCCGCGCTGGCAAGGAGAAGGTTGGTGGCAATTGGTGCTCCCTTTTTCTCAAACCTGACTGAGTTGTCCCTGGTTAATCTAAAGGGGATAACGCGATTTTTTAAGGGAAGCATATGGTTTCCCGAATTCAGTCACAAATTATTGTGAGAGTCACAAATTATTGTGGCATCACAACGGGTCTCTTTTGTGCCTATGTGTGCCGGTCGGCAGACTTCTGTGGACCGGCAGCCACTTTAACCTAACCTAACCTAACCTTCATTGCGATACTGTCAAAAATTTAATTTTAACTAAGTGGTTTCGAAAGTAGGCACCGTTTCTCGTCGGTCTTAGGTCATTGTGAATAGCTAAGTAATGTGACCGCTTGCAAGGTGGGAGATTATTAATATTTGTTTATTTTAGTGGTGACAACTTTTGTGATCTGTGAGTTTTATTCAACGATTATAATTTCACATAGAAGTTTTGTTAAATTGCAATCAGATTTTCTCTTCCTATCAACAACATCATAGACAGCGTGTATCTGGTCCAAAACTTGAATTCTAAGCGGAGAATATTTGATACGGGAAGATGGACTGTAACGAACGCAAAAATTTAACATGGCATTGGATTTTCGTTGTAAAAAAACTTACAATGTTCTGATCTACGTGCTAAGCCCCACATTGCCCGAAGTGGAAAGTGCCCAGAAAACCGGTTATAGGACTGCATCAAGAATACAAGTCTAAAAAGGCCCATTGGATTCAAACGAAATTCACAGAGTGAGTTGATCTAATCATGAAGGTACTGACTAAGAGTTGCCAGTACGAAGCATTCATATCATTTTTGCACCAATAGAAGCTACTAACAAAGTTTCTTTGATGAGCATTTTACGAGTGCTGCGAAGGGCCGCCAACGCCGATCTTTTTGTCGTTATTGCATCAAGAGATGCTACCATTCAATTTGTAAATGGTAAACACCTTCAAACAAACTTTAACTGCTTGAATTTCTAAAGCATTGAAATGCTCGCGAATCCGTGGCTCACAAAGCATTTCTGTCCTTACAGCTCCCGATGCAGTCATCGCCAAGGAAAATTTTCGAAATTTTACACTGAGAAATGCTATCATTAAATCGCATGATGATACAAGAAATAGATTTAGTAAGTATTACAACCATTTTCAATATGAAGCCGAATTACCGCATTTCCTTCGCCTTACTTCAAAAATTAATCTCTCTTGTGGTTACTATGCGCGAGTTTTTTCTTATTAATTTTGTTTCAAAAATTGTAATGTTGTTATGTATTCTATTAATCTGGAGAAAAATGTTCTAAAAGCTTCATATTTTGATCGATTTCTCGCTTGTTATGCTGGAAGTCAAAACACGAAATTTATTTGACTCAAAATCAACTTGATTTGAAAGCTTATAAATTAAAATTTGAACTTGGTTTTTTGCTATTCTACACGAGAACTTCAAGTATTTTTGATAGCAAAAAATGCGTCTTAATTAAGTAGTCAGCTATTTCTCTAGTCGATGGTAAATTCCCGCCTCAAACTTTTTTTCACATGGCACGCATGATAATCGCTTTACTTTGCGGCGTTGAAAATTAATTTAGATTTGTGAGTTTTTTTTAGGTTCTATAGAAAAACAAAAAACTCACCATGATATAACTAACAATTGGATGTATTTACAACGTATTTCAGATAAGGAGCGAATAATTTGCAGGAAAGTATGTATTTTATTTGTGCAAAATAAATTTTTCGTAGCTTGAGTGGTAAGGTGAGTAGAACACTATAGTCAGACACCTGGCATGAGGAGTAAATTGAGTCTAGGAACTTATGACTCACAGTCGTATGCATTAATTGTGAATGAAGTCTGACCTGAGATCTGACAAGTGTTGTTGTGGGAATACTTAACTTTCAACATAAATTTTCAATCTATGGGTCCAAAATAACAAATTAATCATAAAAATTATGGAATTTCTAAATCACTAGATTTGAAAAAAATACAATTAGATTATGAGTGTTAAAATCAAAAAGTACATATTGATAATACTAGGAGAATCAGGAATACATAAGAAAATGACTCTTTTGAATATTTTAATGCTTAGCTGTTATTGTTTCGGCCTCAAAAGTTGCGAAAGTTGTATAAATCATCATACAAAACCATTTACAGATATTTATGTTGCGTGCTACAAGCTCACAGTAAATTCGACATACAGTGGCTCACAGCTTATTTGATACAGTGACTATTTAAAAATGCAAATCACTGTAACTTTGAAATTGAGAACCCTATCCAAAAAATTTAAACGTATTTGACTAGATGCATGTTCAACGAATACAATGCAAACAAAAAATGTTCCAGCAATATTCCTCGGCGTCCGGTAAAAGAGAAATACCACTGTCGCAGAAAAATTGCAGCTCACAGCTTATTTGATACAGACACTTCAATGCGAATAAACTTCTATTTGTCGCGCCGTTAATCTGTCTCGTTTTTGTTTCTTGAATTTTTGATTGTGTTAGACATTGGCTTAGGTAATTTTTAGCAAGATCTTGTAAGCTGAAGTGCCAAAATGAGCCAAAATTGTAAAATGGGTCATCACACCACAATTGAACAGCGCGAATTGGTATTAAACCACTTTAAAAAAGGACAAAGTGTTCGAAAAATTGCTGAAAGTGTGAATTTGAGTGTCTCTACAGTGCAGCACATAATTGAGCGCTTCGTACACGAAAATCGGGTAGAAAATAAGAGGAGAAATGCGTCAAACAATATTTTCACCGTATCCGACGAACGGTACATTGTAAGGGAAGTGAAAGCAAACACAAAGATTTCCGCTCCAAAATTGGTTACTGAGGTTCATCGTGAGTTAAGGAAGTCATGTAGTGCTGAAACCGTCCGACGAGTGCTTCGCGACCATGATTCCAACGGGCGAGTAGCTCGTAGGAAGCCATTAATTTCCAAAAAAAAAAACAATAAGCCGATTTGCCTTTGCCAAAGAGCATGTGGGAAAGCCATCCGCGTTCTGGAATACGGTTATTTTTGCGGACGAGTCCAAGTTTAGCATTTTTGGCTCCGACGGAATGTCATATGTCTGGCGCAAGGCAAACACTGAGCTAAACAAGGAGAACCTCAAAGCTACTGTGAAGCATGGTGGTGGTAATGTGATAGTTTGGGCCTGCATGTTCGCAGCCGGAGTCAGAAATTGAAAGTTTATTGAAGAAACAATGAACCAAACAAAGTACCTTGATGTACTCAAAAACAAGTTGCTGCAAAGTGCTAAAAAACTGGGTGTTCGCGACCAATTTCGGTTGTACCAAGACAACGATCCAAACCACAAGTCGGGAATTGTGCAGTCCTGGCCAATTTGGGATTGCCCTCATTCGATGTCTCCGCTGGCACAGTCACCAGATATGAACGTCATTGAGAATCTGTGGACTTTGTTGGATAACAACATTAGAAAACACAAGATTTCTAATAAACAAGACCTGAAGAAAGCACTGCTAGAGGTATGGCAAAAAATTACTCCTGACATCACAAAAAAACTCGTTGATTCATTGCTGAATAGGCTCCAGGCTTTGCTTAAGTCTAAGGACTATCATACAAAGTATTGAAATCAACTGGAAACCTCATAATTCACAACAATTTTAATGTTTAATCAAACTGTATCAAATAAGCTGTGACATGAAATTTGTTATTATTTTTAGTTTTTTTTTTTGTTTTTTAAGATGTAAAACAGCAACTTTGTAACAAATATAAACTTGTTTGATAAACAACAAACAATTGCCTTCAAAATGGTGTTCAAATTTTTTTGATATTGTTATTATTTTTTGAGTTATTGCAACTTAATTTTTTAAAGAAGCACTGTATCAAATAAGCTGTGAGCCACTGTATATGACATATAAAATGTGTTCAGTTACCTATTATAAATATTAAGAGCGTGAAGAGTTAAATGTTAAAATCAAGTTGAAGTTGTTAAAGTGAAATGAATCAAAATTTTGATAGAAATACTACTAAATAAAAATAAGGAAATAATACTAAACATAAGAAAATACTACCAAAAGTAGCTCACAGTATTTAATTATTTTGTAAAATTATACATTAGAGTCATTTCATCGAAAACTATATCGTTCATAATTTTATAGAAAAAAGAAGAAAAAAGAGAGGCTTTGTTTGAAAAAAAAACCAATGAGTATGTTAATCGAATTACAGAGCTCATATTTATTGGGGCTACGTAAATGAAAGCATTGAGAGCTGTCCTGAATCACGAAATACATAGATTAGACAAAACACAGTAATTTGAAAACTTTACTTTGTATATTTCCTCGGAATTCCAAACGTACACTCTGATGATAACTTCGAAAAATTAATGAGTAAATCATAGAAGAGATTATAAAACAATTTGAGTGGCTCTACATACATTGAGGGAACTACAAATGAAAAGCCTACAGCCAAATAGTCCCTGCGGACATTAGATTCAAAGGTATCAGTGCATTACTTTTGAAAATTATATCAGGGTATCAAGTGGCTGATTTTTAAATACCACTGTTCGTATTTTAATATATAAATGCTTTCGTATAGTTTACTCTCTAGTGTAAATTTAATTCAGGTATGTAAAGTTAATTTACGTGAAAGCGGAGGACTTGATTAATTCGTCATAGTAGCACTACAGACCTTCGCGAGCCTTGGCTTTTTACAAGAAACGCCTTTAATTGTCTCTGCACAAGAGTAATTGCTGGAAACGAAATTAGGATTCAGCTTTTGAAAATATGGGATGGTGGTTGGTATTCAAGCAAAAATTACTCAGTCTTTTGTTTAAATCTAACTAAATTAGTGCATTTGAGGTTTTTACGCTCAATGAAACGCTTAAATAGGTTTTTTTACATAAAATCTTTGGTTATAGCCGTGGCGTAACAAGTTGTCATTTGTACATGAATAGTCAAACCATTTTGCGAATTTTTTAGACAGTAAAAATATAATTTTTTAAGTGAGCGTTTTATGAAAACTCACATAGTGCTCTCTCAACGAGTTCTTTCTAAAACAATGATCAAGTCGTGAATGTTCTTACTAAGCCAAGATTATTGTTAGATGAACGAACATATAAGCAGTACTTATGGTATCTACTAAACTAGCTAAATACACCTAGATTTTAGCCACATACATTTACATTAGTTAAAGATAGAGACACCAAACATACTCAAGGCTTATTCAGCATTGTAGACATCTTAGCTAATGCTTGAAGACGTTTACCAAATTGAACATTCTAGTAGCCGTAGATAGTTGTTACAACACGAAACACAAAAAAAATATGTTTCCTTCTATAGTGCATTATTTATATGTCCTTTATATATTTGCATATGCTCAAATCAAATGTTCCTCAATCACAAAACATGGGCAGTTATTAATCAATATTAAATACGATAGAGACGAGTAACCAAACTTCCTATTATTATCTTAGGAACGTCCCTATTTATATACAATGCAAAAGAAATTAAGCGAATGAAATATGTTCAAAAATATACTACGGTTATGAATTTATAAATATTTATTTTTAAAAAATGTCTACAATATTACTGGAAAATGATTCATTTAACTAAAAGTTACATTTCAAAAGTGTTTATGGCAATCAATTCAAAACAATTACAATTTCTCGCAAATAAATCGGTTTCTGATAGAAGAAATTCGAATAAGTGGATTTTTCACGGTTTCAAAGACCTCCGACGAATCCGCCGATAGCAAACTCTAATTACCAGTACTCCTCCCATGAAGCTGGTCGGATTGCCTGTGTTTTATATTGATTGGATCGAAAACGAAAATCCACAATTGAGATGGTATCGATCAATGATGGTGGTCTTTTCTAATTTTGTTTTTATTCTTTTGGTTGATGTTGTTTGCGATGGTGCCAGGCTACGGTTATTTTCCAATCTGTTTTGGCCTTATGTTGGATGGAATTGGTTGGTTGACCGTGATGCGTTGTTGGGCACGTTGATAAATGATCGAATTGGATCTCGTCGGACTGTGCTTGTAATGGATGTGTTTCTTTTTGCTGGAAGCGAACAACACCCCCTTTGATATTGTAATAGGTTTTTGATGCATGGAGGTTCATACATGATTCAATTGACGAGTTTGGATTCGACGTCAATATTGTTAATAAATTGTGTTACGCGAGTTATTATCTGGATTTAATTGGGGAAAAAACTCTCTAATATATTAATGAAGATTCAAAACAACAGATTCAGCCAAATTGACAGTGTTTATTGAGTATCTTATATTGAAGGTGGCATTCAAGACGCTGGGAATTTTCTTCGCAGTTGACAAAGGTACAACCATCGAGTTTTTACTACTTTGCACAAGCTCTTAAATGACACTCAAATGATTATCAATTAAGGAAAAGTGCATGTTTTTTTACTCGACGCTTTCTATCAACAAAACTCAATAGAAACATATTTTAGAGGTAATTTGCTACTATTTCCACAACGGCCGAAGGAAACGACTAAATCAGGCCAGCAAATGTTAATTCCTGATCTTTGCACAGTGTTTCATCCTGTGGATCTATTTGACATCTAAATTTTGTGTCATGTAGGATTATCTTTCGAGGATTATCTTGAACAAAACTGGCCCACAAAGCGTCATTTCCTTGAAAGTTTTGAAAGTATATGCCTATTAGCTTAAATATATTTTGTATTCAATGTCCATCCTGTGTCCTGTATGCAATAACATCCTGTATGCAATATTCGTATTATGTATATTGAGATGGGTGTTGAGATATTTTCCAGCTGAATTTGCTTACAAATTTATTAAAGAGCGTCGACAATGAATAATAGAACACGCATCATCAAACCAGGCACTGACATGATCCAATGCAAACTTCTGCTAATTTATAGCCTCCAAAAAGATACGGGAAACATGTATTACCTTCTTTAAATTTAATCAAATTTCAGATGAAGAGATTTAGTGCTCGTCGACTATTTAACGTCAATACATTCCGGAATGATGGAAAGCCCGCCAATACAGGCGACTTTCAGAAAAAGGCGCTACCAGTGTACACATCATTATCTCCAATCACTCTCATCAAAATGATCCAGATTCAGTGTGGCTCTCAATTATGTAATTTCGACAATATCGACGGGGAAATCAATTCAAGTGTTTCCATATTGTGAACCGAGACTCCGATTTCGGTGCTCAGTGGCAGACATACGAGAACCATGCAAACGAATTCATTTATGTAAGAATTCTGGGGGGTTCGTAGACGTGTGTGGTAAATAAGAAGATTAGATGTGAAATATCTATTTAGTTCCGATAAACAAGCTATTTGTGTGATGAGTGAGACTAAGTCAAATAAATTAGGATGATTTCATATGGTTTCGTAAAGTTTTCGCAATTGGCTGAATTTCGCGTGGCTTATTACATAAATTATCTTTAATAACTAGATTGGCATAAAAGACAACAAATCACTTCGAAAATTTTGAAGCACAGTTGGAAAAGAACGAGTGTATGCCAATAAATGGTTGAAGATAATTACGACATGGCGATTTCGATTTGTAGAATTACATCTCAATAGAAAATGGCGGTACCTTCTCAAAACTCTAAATCATTTGAAATTACCGAAACCGTTTCAAATCAGCTGAAATTTTCGCAATGGTGTTTGACGGCATCATTGGTTCAAACTTTTCTGCAGATGGTATCCGATTTAAGTACATATTTTATGACTACTATTCAGTTTACTATACTTTCTCATCAGAAGCCTACTTACAAATTTAATTTCCTCAAATCATAATCAAATCGTTCATGGTTATTCTAATGATGATATCCCTGCTTGTCCTAAACTGAAACTAATGATCTCTTCCCATACAATTCACTCAGCCATGAACGTATTGCATTCATGCGCAAAGAAGCGATCATTACTTCGTTTGTTTCCTGAATTGGAGGAAAACATTTTCTGAAAACTCCATAGAATCTACGCACACCTAATTTCCCATCATTTCCCTGTCATTTAGTATTCAATATGTTAGACGAGTAATAGCCCCACGACGTCAAGTAACGGCTCAATCATTACCACCGCAGCGCGAGTCAATGGCAAAAGAGTCAATTTAGTCTCTGTCTAGGATACCATATGCCATGAAAACGAAGTTTTCTGGTTTTGTTATGGCCTACAAAGGATTATTAACAGCAGCCGTGGCAGTCGGTACCATCCTACCCGCACAGAGGTTTGTGTCTAACCACAAAAAGGATTCGATTTCCTGCGATATTTTTTTTAAGTTTGGTAAATGCAAGTAATTAACGACTCGCTGCTCCCCAATATGCTTCATAATGAAATGGTGATGCGGCAATATGGCTCGTGCTCGGAGTGCCCGTCGTTTATTCGCTGCGGGATACGATTAAATAATTTCATTACTTACTCGATTAGAAAGTACCGCCACTGACCAATGGGCGCGAGAACGCGGCGTTGGTAGTGACAGCCTATAATGTTCATATCTTTAGTGGTGATCAAGTTTGAAATGACCGACACACGCCAATAAACTATATTATAGCGGCTTGGCAATGAAAAAATCAGTTGTCCGTAAGCTTTTTTTCTCCTTGCGAGCTGAACGTCTCTCAAACGTATCGCAAGAGCCAGTATTTGAAGCATTAAGCAATGACGAAAAATTACTACTGATAGCCAATGGTGCGTTCCAGTTTTAAATTGTTGTGGAGATGCTTGATTTTACATCTTTCCAAAGGCAATCAATTTGAACTCAGATTGGAGTCGTAGCAAACGTTTCGCGAGCACTGGCTTGGAAAGTTTGATTGCCACAACTGACAGCAAGTATGGTCGCCTCTGATTATTAATTGTTTCATTTGATTGTACGTAGGAAATTACGATTACATCTATATTGCTCTGATCATCGATTATTAAACGACGGTCTAGTATTAGACAGACGGTTCTAATAGATAAGCATGTTCTCAATTATACCAGTTTTTTTAGTACAAGCGCTAGTTTTTTTATTTAATTTTCTTTGAAACATTATTAGTTGTGTTACAGCCAGTTTTTTTTGAATTGCAGGCAGGTATCTATCTGAAGAACTAGCACGTGCAATGGGTTTTTTAAAACAAGAGCTTTTTTATGCCTTGTGATTTTCATTGGCAACACTGAAGTTTGCTCAAATTCACTTAAAATGATTGAAAGTTGGCGAAACTATTGTAATGTTTTTTGTATATCCCCACTGCTTATAACTCAAATCAACCCTGAAATTGGATAAATTAATTTGCTTATTTTCAATCATAGATTTATAAAATTACTCCAGGCTTCAAATAGTCCGGAATAAAAACCCAATACGCGTTTATTTGTCTCGTTATATTATGACTTTTTTTCGAAGGTGCATAATTTTATCATAAATTAAAAATAAATATCTCACAAAATATAGAATGTCAATTACATTATCTAATGACTCTATTACTAATTTATTTCTTTATGTTTTTTTAATCATTTATTATTTGGTTTCTACATAAATACATGGCTGGCATATATTAGTGACATGCCATAATACACAGCGTTAGGGGCTAAAACACATGGACGGTTATAATATATGGCGTTGGGAGCTATAATACATAGCGCCAACTCCTATGCATTTATCGGCGCTATATTTTACCACCATCTCGAAGTCGGCTATGTACATAGCGCCAAAAGTCTATGAATTATGGCACCTGGCGCTATGTGTTTTTTGAATGCAAAAAGCACAATTTTAGTGCCTTTTACTAAATTGAGACTAATATTATTAGAGGTATTAGAGATTAGTATTTTTAGAGAATAGTATTATAGAACAAAGTGCTGACCATCAAAAACAGTTGTGAAAAGCAGTACGCTGTCAGCAAAGCATAAAGAAATGTTTTTCGTGAGAAGCCAGCATCTCTTATAGCCCGTCCAGACTACGGATACTTAAGTATCCGCATACATAAGTATCGTCCACACTTTTCATTGATTTTCATGGCAAGGGTAAAATGTATCTGCAGATGTCGCTGCAGTGAGGACAATACTTATGTATCCGGATACATAAGAGCAAAGCATATCTGAAAGTAAAAATATGACTTAATTTTGCTAGAACTTCACACCAGGATCTCCTCATTTTGGAAGCTATAAAAACCGAAAACACGGACAAACGTAAACAGAAGTGGATTAACGTAACTTCATCGATGTCAATCTGCTAGCGTAAGACCTAGAGATATATGAATGAATTCCGACCAGATCAAGCAAAGGCTAGGTCATTATCTGCAGCTTCCGTACCAACTAGGGAGATTCTACAAAGATTATTTCATTTTTGACAAAATTATTAAAATAGAAATCACAAACCAGCGCATGATCGACCATTCGTACATAA
Organism: Nemotelus nigrinus; assembly: GCA_947369275.1. NCBI lineage: Eukaryota > Metazoa > Arthropoda > Insecta > Diptera > Stratiomyidae > Nemotelus > Nemotelus nigrinus. Next base: position 25,217,530 of record OX376374.1, on the reverse strand, counting down.
CCTAATCGATTTTGACGCGATTTAGCTGTAGTTTTTCTCTGCAGTTTTTTTTCAGTCCAGGAATCAGTTCACCAATAAAACTTAATTCTGTGATATCCTCATGGGACTTAAAGAAGTTTCCAACAGTTAACGCCATCAACGAAGCCACGTAAAATGCTCAAAAGAGCAAAAGAGCGTGAATTAATTGATTATTACTATTGGCTGAGACAGTATCTACGAGGGCTGTTCTATAAGTAATGGGAATGACATAGAAAACGTCTGATTTCCGGCAAAAAGTTTTTTTATTTTTAATAATAGTCGTTCAACTAAATGTACTCAATGCAATTTCTTCAGTCCTGCGAAACAGGCCTTCGTCTGAGCAATCCAGCCCACATTTGATAAGCATTTTTTTTTCCGGCAAGCAATTCATTTGAATTCGGGAGTAAGAAAAAGTCGCTCGGGCTAAATTTAGTAAATACGGTACGTAGTGTAACAATTCAGAGCGTGATTCATGAATTTTTGCCACTGCAATTGAAAACACATTGTCTAGTGGAAGATAACTCTTTTTTTTTAGCCAGGCGAGGCCATTTTGTTTTGATCGCTTTGTTCAGTGTATCCAAAAGTACCGTATAATATTCCCCGATGTCAGATAGGCAATGAGCACCATACCTTGCGAATCCCAAAAAAATTGGTCTCATTACTTTTCCTGTCGATGGGACCTTTTTCGCCTTCCTCGGAGCTCTTCCATCCGCTTTCACCCATTGATGGACTGTTGTTTTATGTCTGGCATGTAGTGGTGAATTCAGATTTTGTAAACTGAGATGTATCGTTGAATCGCGCTTAAACATGTCCAAATACTCCTGCAAAACGATCATGCGAATGGGTTTTTGATTGATCGTTAGCGAACGCGGCACCCATCGCGCCGAAAGCTTTGTCGTATGCAAATCTTCATGAAAAATTTTAGTAGCCCGACTTGTTGAAATTTTTGGTAATGTCAGTAAGCACATGCACAGTCACTTGCCAATCCGGTATGCTGCATTGTAAATTTTGGTGATTTTTTCGTAGTCGCAGTGGTTTTTGGGCGACTTGGACGTGGTTAATCACAAATGGATGAAGGACCACCTTTAAATTCCGCTACATATCTGTTTATTGTAGCAAACCATGGCGGAGAGTTTTTTAAAGTCCAATCCAGCTCATTTTGTATTCCAGTTAACGTAAACCCTTTGATATGGAAGTTTTTGTGACAACACGAATTTCAATTTGCTCCTTTTTCGGAAAGTTCTCTCATGTCCGCTTGATATTTTTCCCTAACATGTCCGTCATAACTAAACTGGTCAATAGAATTATCTGATATTTGATACCACCTGCTTCAAAGGATCAAACATTACAAAGGCCATAAACTTTTAATTTTAGAAATCTTACTTCTGCGTTATTCTCATTACTTCTAGAACAGCCTACATACAATTGACGAGGAGAACACAGACTAGATTTTGCTTAAAGCTATAGAACTATCATAAGGTAGTCGTGAACCTAACTTGTAATTGACCAAATCAACGCTAAAAAAAACCAGGTTCGGCTGGTTTATCTTTAATGCATAGCACCTTCTCTGCTGAATATAGTCCACACTGCTATATTTTTTTTTGCTACGCATTAATATTACCGGCTGTTATAATTTATCACGATCTCTGATATTGTTAGCTGATCTTTTATGATTTCTGTTAGCTGAAGAAAAGAGTTTATGATATGCAGAACTGAAATTATGACAGCTTTGGCAACGAATGGGTTGAATTTGCCATTTTTTCGTGCAGAACGTACAAAAAAGAGATGGACCTTATTTTTTATGGGAATAAAACTCTACCGCTGCTATCCAAAAATATGCAATGCAGATATTTTTCACCTCTGCCAGCATTCAGCAGCAATTATAGTGTTGGAAAATATTGTCATTTTTCAATAACCGTTGAAACGATGATTGTGAATTTCTGGCTAATAACTGTGATTTTAAGTCACTGCTGTGATTTGCAAACATCTCTCTTACGGGAGAAACATATGATCAAAAATACTTCATCCACAAATATAATATAGAAGTAACAATAAACTTATTTTAGATAATCAAAAACAATAAGCAATACCTTCAAAATAAACTACAAATAAAACTAAGTGCTTTTTACTTCCGATTTTTATGAATGTTCTGAATATGCAACTTAAGACATATTACATAGCATCTTATATTAAGAAAACTCTGTCGCATAGAAACGGCTAGGAAGGCTGATTTCCGAAGAAAGCAGGGGAAACGCTCAGATTTTGCTTCATATTGAATATGGTTAAAATGTTTACACAGGCAGCTTCTTGTACTCACGAATGTACTCGACGCGTTCAAATCTACTTAACGTTGAAGCCAACTTACTCTGTAAATTTCATTTAGAGCTGATAAAAGATTTTCAGTATTGCCACCCAAAAAGCTTCGAAATTCAGGAACAATGAATCAGTACCAAAAATTTATCGAACTTGTTTTATGTCTAGCTAAAGTCGTCCTGCTAATTTGGTTTCAATGCGATGGGAGCTTCGTTAGTTAAAAGGGCGCATCCGCAATAAATTCAAAATTCACAAAACCAACGAAAAAACGAAAATTTTTCAGGAGACTATGTGAAGTGCTACCTGGATGTTCATCGAAAATTACACAAGCAGATTCTTTATAAGCAGTAACTCGTACTGTCCATTTCGTATTGACCTGATATTTCAGGCAGAAGTTATCACAACTCATAACCGTACATTTATTTCCTTAATTTTAAGAACTGCGCAGCCACCTTGGATAAAAAAAAAATATCTAAAGCATCATCATAGCCAAGCATATAACATCTCATTGAAAAAAAATCAGTTTGATCGGGCTAAGTGTTGGAAACAGCGGCGAAACACAATAATAACCGCCGTACACACATCAACCGCTGCATATATATAACAGCCACCGTACATACGACAACCGCTGTACATACAACAACCGCAGTATAGATAACAGCCGCCTTGCATACAACAGCCGCTAATTGTGACCGGAAGAAAGAAAAGACGAGCAGTGCAACACGATACACGAGACGAAGCGGTCACAAATTTGAAACAACCAGTTACCATTAGAGTTTTTTTTCCAAAAGTTATTAAATATAGTTCTCAAATTGATCGCGTGTTTCCTTTACAACACTAAGTATTCTTGAGATAATCTCATTTACAAAATTCAAATCGAACATAAATTCTATATTCACATGTCAGAAAAAAGCCAGAGCGACCGAAATCACAGCTATCAAAATCACAATGAAAATACCCAGGGAAAAGTCACTGCAATAAACCATTGCAAAATATCACTACAAAAATATCACTGCAACAAAAGCAGAATCACAATTTTCGTACTCTGTGACTACGTTCATTCTACTTTCGTCGGCATTTTTGCGACTTTGTTTGCTGTGATTTCGACCGTCGTGATTTTTCGTTGATTTTATACCATGATTTCGTTCTTAGTGTTTTTTTTGCAGGCATTCCGTTCGTTTTTCCTTCACTCCACTTTATTAATTCGCTCCTAGTGTTGCTCCAAAAATGAAGTTTTTGATGGGTTTTACTGGGCTTTCCCCTCTATATCATTAGTTAGGTAAAGAATTTCAGACATAATACATACATATTAACATTAGGCTAAGATCTTGGTATAGTTTTAAAACTGTTACACCTAAGACACATTAAGCTAGTACATTAGGTAGAAGATATATTTATAATTTAATTTAAGCCCAATAAAATGTTTGTTAGTTAAAAAAAAATGTTTGTTAGCATTCCGTTCGCAGTGGTTTCGTTCACTGTGATTCCGTTCATTGTGATTTTGAATATGTGGTCACTGCTTCTACCAGTGATTTTCCATTTACTATGAAAAATATCAGTGATAAGCATATTTCCTATATTCAACACTAGTTATTAAGCAGTAGTTATTGCTAATCGAATATGTTTTGCGCTTTTGCGACTTTCTCCGAAAATTTGACTGGTACTGTGAGGAAACAGTTTTAAGTCTCTTCAATTTTCCCTTTTTCGTTATAATCAAACGATGGAATAATGTGCCAAAATATATAGCAAATATTTCACCATTTGATTACCATTTGATGATTCATTGCCTTTCGCAGCTTTTTTCTTGTTTGAAAACTATATCAGTCGAACAGGGTAACGTATTTAGCTACATCTCTCTACAAATGTTATAGAATATATTTTAAAACACAGCTGCCACTTCTGGTTGTCTTCTTGATCTTTTGTAGGAAATATTAGAAAAACGTTTTCGTACTTTTGCCCAATGTTTCCCAAAAAATACAGCGTTTTCTTTGGCAGCCGTTAAAAGCCATAATTTGTTATTTAGGAGAAATTTTTGCGATTGTTTTTCAGTTCCCAAGTCTGTAATGAAATACCAAATCAAATATTTAAGGTAACTTAACCAGACCTGGTCGCTGTGTATAATCAACAGATATTTATCTCGTATACGAGTATATCATGGTTTACTCAACATGTAAGGTTTGCTTTGTCTTATTATTACTTACTTAAGCAAAAATACATGAAAGAATAATTTATCTTGGCATATACCTTGTATGTATAAATGAGGATATCTCATCTTTGCCACTGGCAAAATGTATTTCACAAGTTTAGTATTAGAAAAACCCGAAATCGATCAAACAACTTTCCATGGCTCTTCCATTCGAATTTGGTAGATAGAGCGTGTTAATTCAGAATTCGCGCTAACACGAAATTACGATTGACTTAGTTTGAACCGAACATTATCTCCAAAAATACAATTGAAATAATCACTTAGAGTGAAAAATCTATATCAAAGTGGAAAAGTTCATCCATTATCACACTGCACTGTGAAATTAGAGTTCTTCTGAAAGTTCCAGGCTTTGAAAAAAATTATTTAAAGCTGTCACTGTATTTTGGAAAATTTACGCTCATGTTTGTGTTGGAAATGGAGCTGCCATTTATAAGACTATCTGTAATTTTTGTTACAATTGACAATACTCATATGTGAATAAAAATGTTTTTATACTTTGACACGTGTCATAATGGAGCACTAAGATAATACAGATTATTCCTATGTAAGTTAGTTAGTTTTTTTTCCCTAAGAGATCATTTTTTAAATGTAACTACCACGCACAGGTTCATTTCAATATACATATTCAAAAAAACTGATTGTCCCCAAATTCCACTTCACCGGCAGCGCTCTTCATATATGAGACTTCACCTGCTCGATAGAAAGTCATTCGCCGTTAGACACCCCATCTGTTATTAGCTGTGTACATATGTGGCCATTAAGAGCAGCTCGAATTTTCAAATTGGTAGCCCAGAACTGATCTTTAGGATAGTTGTATACCTCCCAGCCAGACTAATAATCATTTGTAATTCATTTAAGCGCCCTATTCACTTCTGATTATACGGTCCGCAGCTAATGTATTTGTTCGTCGAATGAAAGCGATCTGCCAACGATAGCCCGATCTCAAGGTGTAAAATAATTAGCCGCGTCTATGATTTCGTCGATTTTATCATGCCTCGGAGCTGCCTAATAACGCCTAGATCGAGCGACTCAAGCAATTCATTTCCAACTCGACAGATTAATTAGAACTAAGGTAAGGAAAGGAGAGAAACGGGAACCACGCGTAGGAAAGACGTACCGAACAAGCCGGTCAATTTGTTGAATCCGTCACGTTTGCCAACGACAGGTGTTTGATTGTTGTCAATACAGACGAAATCCTTTGAATGCAACTTCATTCGGTGTGAATAAGACAGTAAGCCAACCAAATTGATTTTGGCAGCTATCGATCTCGAATCGGGCTGTTTCGGTTACCTCAATAAATTTGCACTAATTGTGAAGGGATTCGATCTTCCTCGATGAATTGGTAGCGGCCGATTTCAAAGGTGATCACTATTATTCACTCTTCTCGCCTCAGCTCTTTCATCGTTCCGACGATGACAAGTTTTCAATTCTTGTAGTTTATGTTGATAAGCCTACACGTGAGATACCTTTGAACACGTTGTGAACATTTGTAAGCATTTTGTAAGCCTATTATAGAGAGAGCAGTGTGATGAAATGTGGTTAAATATGATTCAAATCGCCTTAATCGTTCGCAGCATTGTAGTTATAATAAACATTTCCTATTATTGGTTCAATGTTGCGGCATATACCGAATAGGCTGTATAGTAAACACACGCGAAGAGTTACATTGACTATTATTGTGAATTTTACAAAAAGTAGCCGATGGGACGGACTGAGAATTAATCCCCGAGGATAAACAGCTCGGTAAATTGTTGGGCAGTTTTTTGGGTACACTTTCTTTATTCGACATGGAATTGAAGCTTGGTGAAGCTAAATTTTTGATCGAGTCACCTTGGGCAAAATACATATACCAAGTTGCTGGAAGTAATTTCGTCGAATCTGGGGAATTATTTTATGATGGGAATAAATTTTTCATACATATAATATTATTTTATGTACAAAATTTTATAGCACGTACTCCTTGAATGCATATATGACTAGACGACTTAGGTTTTTCTAAAAATTATTAATTCACGTTTATTGAAATACCAATAGCAAATACCATATTTGAGTGCGTATGGCATTATCTTTTGCGGTTTACTTCCCCAAAGAATGAGGAAACGACACCGAAATCGACAATAAATGCGTGTCAAATAGATGTTTTGACTTTTTTCGGTGGAATAATTTCGATTATCTAGTTCTACTTCAACAATGTTGAGCGGACTGGGTAGCTGAGTCATTGGAAGCACCTACGAATAAAAACTGCAGATGCTGTAAGGATGAAAGCGTCAGTGGATATTTTGAATGTCGTATTATGTGAACCTGTTGTTTTAATACAATCAAACCAAATTGTTACTTAAGTTTCTAGCTATCGCGTTTGAGTCAAAGCTCATGATTAACCTTCGGCATACAACATGGGGCTATTTTAGCCCATGACTTTCAAAATGTATTAAATATTAGGTAGAAAACAACCAAATAAGTTGAATTTCACAGTAGCTGGTGGTTGAATATTGGCTTGTCAATTGACAGTGTAGGAAAAATTCTGCGCAAGTTATTTTTTGTGTTTTTTTTTAAATTAAAACATATACATTATTTTCACGTTGTATGCCGAGGGTGAAATTGTAATCTGCACGAATGAACGAAGGTAAATCATGAAGCAAAGTTGTATTCTTCTGCATAAATGAGCAATGACGTGCATTCACAGTAACAAATTGTAAATTACTTCATTCATCATCGGCATTCGGTCCTGTCCTCCTTCCACAAATTTTTCCATCTTTCCATGCCATCCAATCATCCGCTAAGTTCCGAGCGTTCTCGTCAAAGTCATCCCTCCAACGCATACAAGGTCTTTCCCGCTGTCGTATGCCATAAAATCTACAGCAAGGGTTTGCCGAGCAAGTTCCTCTTATATTTGCAATTATATCTGCTTCTATGTAGATAGGGCAAAATATTCCTCTTGAACGTGGTCAGAGTGCTTTTTGCTGTGACTCCAAGTCTCTGATCCACACGTAAATACTGGCAAGACCATGATATTCTACAGCAAAAGCATTGATGTTCGGTTTGAGACATTGGGATTTGAAGAGCTTTGACAGACTTTATTCGTGTCTGCCAAAATTCAGAACTATTTAATTCTTCAATAATAGTCTTTTATACATCAACCTCAAACCCAATTCGTTTCCACTTAAGGCATTAGCCTTCAAGTTCAAACCAGAGCTGCCAATCTAAAGAATATGTTCCTAGATCTAGTTATTTGTTACATACGTCGGAAAAATTTATGAAATTTTTTTATCAAATAGGCTGCATATGTAGGAGCTCCTAATTTCCGGAGCACATTAATTATTCTACATAGAACACTGAAGTGATATTTTCTCAATATCTCACGATGTGCGCATTGTTATATGTATCTATATTAAGAAGCACTATCTAATTGATGCCCATAAAAACTCTGTAAGGCTTGTTCCCGATACCAATTTAAACGCTGCTCAGTAAATAGAGTCTTTGTGGGCAAAGAATCATTTCAATATTCAATTTTTTTAATTTTAATGTTTTAAAGACTTTAAAAAATAAAACTTTTTTGCTTTAATTTATTATACATGCTCTAAAATGTGGCGAGATTGCTGATAAGCTTATGGTAAACCTTATGGCGAATTCGCTGCACTGAAGTACCTACTTGATCTTTTATATGGCACTTCAAAGTGTAGGCATAATTTATTAAGCGCTGCATATCCTTACAGGTAAGCATGTATAGTTGTGGTTCCTTTGGCACAGTCATCCGATCATTGCAAAATTTTCACAGTGTACTGATGGTTACTGGAATTAAACTTGTGTGATTTATCACGAATATGCTGGTAACACTGTGGCTACAGCAAGCATATAAAGAGAAGCCCTTCAAATCGTGGAGTTTCTCGAAACAATATCGTATTTAAGACAAAAGATCGCGAAAAGATAGCAAAAGATAGTTAGCGAGTTTTTCTCGAAACATTTCTTTGAGACGGTGAGCAAGATTTCTCAGATATGGCTGAATTTTCACACAAACTTTATAAACATATCTTTTACTGGTTGATCGAAAGGTTTTCTCGCCGATAATTATTTTTCATTTTATAAACAATTTAAGAACAAAAATGTTATGGAAAATTGAATTTTTTTTTTTGAGTAGCAGGCATTTTGTTTAAAATTAATATGTAGCCTATTTTTTCGATTCATTACTAAATAATACTATATGTTAGCGAGATCTTTTTTGTTTTATTCCTTTGCACCGCAAGGACCCATTTTTTGTAGAGGCGCTCTCCGAGATCAGCTGTAGCAGCTTTAGAAATCTTTATTTTTGCAAATTAAGAACATCAAATTGAAGTCAAAAATTAAAACAATATGTCTTTCCAGGAAAATTGTTTAAAAAATTGTCGTTTTATCGGCCTTGTTAGCTGCGTATAACCTCTTAAGTAGGACCCAATCTAAATATGCTGACTAACCTGTGGATGAGCTGTCAATTTTAAATAAATATCAACAAAATAAAAGCTTCATGCCCTATAGCTTCCTTGCTAAAATAACATCAGTGTGAAAAGAAACGCACACTGTAGGATAAAAAAAAATGGCTAGGGTTGCCAGCTAATGCAATTTTTGTTTTTTTTGCTCAGAAATATTGCTATTACATTTTCAAATGATGATATTGTAGCAACAATTTTTAAAAACATATTGTGAAATTTGGTTATAGTAAAATATCTAAAATCAAAGTAAAATCGAAATAATTTTTTCTCATTTTGATGACATCGCCGCATTTTTCTATACTTCCACTAAAGGATCAGATTTTGATTTTTGTGAAGGTAGTTAAACGCCGTTCGCCCCAGCTTTAACACGTGAGCTTAATCATTTCAAATATAATTTGAAATATAATTAAAAAAAAAACATAGAAATGCAATTTTCGAAGAAATTTTGAAGGTCGAATGTGACACTTAATACTAGTTAAAGCAAAGTTTAAATATATTTTATGCAAGTCAAAACATGAGGTTTTCCACATAAATTTTATTTTGTTTTACTCGGCAATCACAGTAGATCCCTAGATCCATTACTAAATTTCTGAAGAATATTTTGCGAAATAATAGATGAAATTTTCAGATAAATTTCTCGTTTATAAATACATTTATTTTTAGAATTTTCGAATCAAACTATTTCTTAAAATGTGAACTAAATTTTCCAAGAAAATTTTTTGATTCACTTCTAGAACATTATAGTGTTTTTTTTCGATAAAATAAAACCAAAGAATGAGCTGAAAGTCATTTATTTTTCTGATGAATCTCAAATCCCTAGCGTTCATAAATTTGTTGGTTAACTTTAAAGTCAAGCAAAGTTGATAGCAATAATCCCAGTTACAACAGCAATTGCAAAAAGAGCAGATTCAACATCAAAGCGTGGTCACACATTTTTGAGCAATCTCCAGACCCAAGAATGAATTGACGTTAAAAAGGACCTTTTCATAAAAATGCCAATAGAAAACGATGCGTGAGATATATATATATATATATATATATATATATATATATATATATATATATATATATATATATATATATATATATATATATAAATGCACTAAATGCGCCATAATTCTATATGTTTTAAAATGAAATATATTTTGTTTGCAATTTCTGAAGCGTAGCCTTAAATTAGCATTACAAACGTTTGAATTATAGACCTGCATGCAAAAATATTTTGGTTCATATTCCTGATTGCTTCCATAAGGCCTGGAACCGCTTGACTACCAGCAAATTTTATTGCAAGTCACTGTAAAGAAGATATGATCGCTTTATAAAGCTGATAGATCGAGGTTCTATATGGTGAAACACTATACTTTGCTACTACTTTAGAGTAAACACAGAGCCTTTCAAACAAGTTGCGCTGCCAGCAATAAGTTATAGCTGCCAAAATATGGTCACACTAATTGAATTTACTGCCAGATCTGATCGCATGGAGTACTTTAAACCCTATCTTATTTTACTGGTGGAGAGATATTAGATGACGAAATTCGTACGCAGCTTCAATTTATAAAATAAAGTGTTGGTTTAAAATTTGTTCCTACTTCAGATCATTTAAAGGAACGAAAGGAAAAATGATGCAGTCAAACTCGCTTCATCTCGCTTTATACCAAAATAGTTCCGTATGTATACTTGCCATCTATTAGACCTACGAGATACCAAAAAGCTTTGTGGAAAAAATTGTCTACTAACAGGCTGTGATGTTGATGTTTTTCACGTTTCAAACGAAAATTTGGAGCAGATATTTTATTGATTCACTGATGCTTCCCAAGTATTTTGAGTGGAAGGTACCATCGCTTCCATCGAATTGTACTAATCGCCATGTATCCTTTATTGGAGACAATTGGTACTTTCAGATTTAGGTCAGTACAAGACACGAATTGAATTCAGTCTTATTTTAATAACCTTCAATTGGTTAAACATGAATTGGGAAAAGAAATATCTAATAACTAGCTAAACTCAATTTAAATTATTTGGCTCAATGTCTAACTGAGTTATAAGAGTGCTACTAATAGCATCTTTGTTGGATTTGTTGATTACGGCATATATCGGCATGTCGAACATTTTACCAACAAACATTTTCTTCAATAATTCCCTAATAGTCTCCGTTACTAGCCGCCTGAGGTCGATAATTTATTATAACATCTACTGCCGTTTCACTAACTCATCTCACGCATTTGCAAATCATTGTGATGATCCATTGCAATCTCTAGGCTCGTGATCCGTTGCATTAGCCTCGAATTTGATGCCATCATGTTGTTGGCTTTGATTTTCAGATTTACCACAAACGATCGTCTCATATCTCTCCGGAATCGTTTTTGTGGTGATACCGATGCCATATCCGCGCTGAGTATGTGGCGCGGCTTCATTTTAGTCTGTTATCTGCTTAATTTCCTTCATTTTAGTAACAATAACTTCAAACGAAGCACCGACACTTGGGTGGCTTTCTAGAAGCAATCGGCCGGTAAGAAATGTGGATGTGGGGCTCTGGCTGGACCGCGAATGGTAGTAGAAGCATCGCATCGCAATGTACGCATAAATGAGCAAAGGAAGTGGAGGATACTCGAGCTTGATCAGATCAACTTCTTAGCGGGCAACGTTCAAGAAAGTGCTAATGCAACCACAGCAATGTTACATGCTCACTTCCATGGATCGCCCGGTGCTTCTTTAAACACCAACAGTGTGAATAAGCGAAAGTTTAAAGAGCGTGTAATCACTTGTTTTGCCAAAGAGCTACAGTTGTTAACAGTTCATGTTCTTTTAGTTGAAATACGAGTTCAAATTCTGAACTTAATCCTTGTTGAAGTGGTTCAAAATACTGCCGCTTTTGGTTATTAATTAAAGTGAATAATACACTTTTTTGGAGGAGTTCTTAAACATATTCGATTATTCAAAATATCCAAGATTCATGTGACAATTTAATTAAGTGGCTTTTGGGACCGCAGAGAGTTGTAAAAAAATTATGCCAAGTGGAATTTACCAAAAAAAAAAAGCATGGGACATAAAACTTTTCGGTGCAGGAGAATTTAAGAATTTAATTTATCACGTTTCACTCATTTAGTCATTCATGTATCTAACAGCCTCAGGTATAAAATATGCTCTCTGTGTTCAGACAAACCAAAATCTAGCCCTTCACCAACAAACAACTGTTTAATTAATGCTGTATATTAATTGCGAATCAAATTTAGGATATAAAGTTAATTAGCACTGTATTGAAACATTAGTTTTTATATTCGCACATATGCAAGATGAGGAGTATTTCACCGTAGGCAGCATTCTCAAGATATGTTGGCGGCAACTTAGCATCCGTCAAACGAGTGGAGACCAGATCGCTTGCATCTCTTGCAATTCCATTCCCTTTTAGAGCCCATTCGAGACTACTTTGATTCCCTATTGCATCGCGCTAAGGGCACTTAATTATTCGTGTTCAAAAAATTTGATCTTCAAGGCACTGATTTAAATTGAAGCCGACACACTCCGACAATCATTTGTCAGTTGAAGTCAGCCGTCAACAAAGAAGATAAGAAGGAAACTGCGAAAGTGTTTATTTTTTTTGCAAAGAATGTCATTTTTGTTTGACTATCAAAGCTGTTTGTTTAATACGTATCTAGTGCTAACTCTTCCGAATCGAGGATTTTATTAGGTTTGAAAATCGTCATATTGTCAGTGAATCAGTATAACGATATTAATGGCGATTTATTTTATGCAGAGTAATAAAAAATCTTAGACCATCAATTCCAATAGACAAATGTACAGGATATAAATGAATGAATTCCAATAGAGAAAATGAATTAATTAATAGAACATTCTGCAAATCAAAACTAAGAAAATTCATAAAATATTTATGTACACTATTTGACATCCGAACTCGTGCATTCTAATAAATGAAAATTTGAAACAAATCTCCAATAATTAAATGTTTTCATTCCATTTTTTACGGTCAAGCAGTGCTGTCGTTTTAGTTTTTTTTTGTGCAGTAAATAAAACTCCAAAGTTGCAGCAGATTGCACTAAATTGCAATAGATTGATTTTTCTATAGGTATATATATGTGTACACATATAAGTCTTTTTACATGCATTTAAAATAAACAAATTCGAGTTTAGTCGTTTGATGAAAAATACATACTATTATAAGTTTTTCCATATTAAAAAAAAATAAATTGCAATATACAGTTATATCTCCAGGATTAAAAATTGGGGAAATTCCTATTCATTCTTAGTTTAAGCTCAGTTGCTTATATAACTAAACAGAGTGAAACTATCCTACTAAATATGTTAGCTAGATTGAACAAGTAGCAAATTTTGTAAAATGCAACAGATATACTGCAACTGCAGTAAAACGACAGCACTGCGGTCAAGTAATATTTTAAGAATTAGCATAAAAAATAACATTTTAAAATTAATAGCTGAAAGGCAGCAACAATCGCAACATCGCAACAAGTGCAACATCGACGTGGAGTCGGTTTGAGTTCAAACTGGTAATTTGGAATGGCTGATGTCACCTTCCGGAATCTAGATAGAACTACTTTCTCATAACGTTTGCTTGAAAATGAAAGGAAACTAATCGGCCTACAGATGCTTGGATAAAGGTTAAATATTATATGTCCATGCCAAGACAGTGCTTCAACTGCGGAAGATTAGGCCATACGGCGTAACTCTGTAGAGGTTCAAAGTGTTTGCGTTGTGGTGCGGTGGAATGTATAGGTATCTGAAATAAAATAATCTGTATTTTGTGTAATACTTCAAAGCATTATCCACGAATTGATCATATCCACTCTTGAAAGAAGAGGAACTAGAGACTATTCGCAAATTTTTTATGTGTACGTTCTCCGGACATGGACATTTGAAAGGGTTTCGAAAAGCCTTTAAAATACTTTCTGCGAACGATAAACAGGATTATGTGAGATTCTTACTCACCGAAAAACATCACCATGAGAATCCGAGTCAAATAAGCTTTCGCATTACTTTAGCCCTGCCGTACTACTTGCACCAATCAGGTGTCCCACTGCCTTACTTTCGTTTTGTCAGGCTTTTAGGAGTTTGTGAGGCCTCCTTCGTTAGCACAATATTCTTGACTTTCCTCATTCCGTGTAGGTATTTACTGAAGTAGCCATGGCTTGTTAAAAACTGGCTATGGTAGAAATTTGTTTTACTGCAGTCGCAATTAAGGCAAGGGTTTAATTGACCATGCAGCGTAAACAGCTTGTTGCCCAGCGCTGCTCCCAAAGCTCAAGTGTTTGCGCTCGTGGTTAAGCAAATACTACTTGTTACTAATGTTCGAAGAAGAACATTAGTATTAAAATCAGTTTGGCCAAAAATTCATATTTCTATATATATATATATATATCATCAAAAAATTTCAGTGAAAAAATCTCAGGAACGCGCCATCCGATTGAACTGAAATTTTCAGGACACATTGGTGTATATGCAGAATAGTGCCAGGTCTCACAAAAAGCTAATAATCTTTAACCCTTTGGCACCGGCGGCCATTTTAGTGATATTTTTAATATACCTATTATTCCGTACACAAATAATTTTTGCAAAAATAAAGTTGACAAAATAAATTTCGAACATATTTTACATGTGAATCGGATAATGTTTTGGAATTTTTTAACCCCATGTGTGCGCTGGATGCCTAAAAAGAGAACGGGAAAACTTGAAAAATTTTAAATTGCGATAACTTTTGACAGAGCTATTTAATCATTACGAAATTTTCAGGACATATTGATATTAGTTAGTTGTAGATTTATGTATGATTTATAATGTATGATTTATAATGAGCGTGCTGGCAACCCTGTAGCTAAAGCAGGCACTGAAAGTGAAAACCTCCAAATCATCGTCTCTCTTGAAAAAATGCCGTTTCATCAAAGAAAAGCCACTCATATGTAAATCTTGTGCTTTGCTTACATAGACAAAAAATAAAATTTGATATGGTATAACGGGCACGCCTGGTAACCCTTACCCAATTTACCTACATTTTTAGCATCAAAAACTTCCGTTCACGGAAACTCACGATCCAATAAGCAGAATTAATTGAAATTTGCAGAATGTATTTGTCTTAAATAGGACCAGGTCTGATAGAAGTGATGACTAATGTTCTATCAACTGATGGAGTAAAAATACGGATGTAAAATACTAGGAAGAACTTTTTCTCAAGCCTTGATATTAGTGGAAAACTAAGCCAGGTTTGTACGAAAAACTGCACTTCGGCTAGACATTTAATGAATGTGTAGACAAGTCTTCAAATTACTATCAATGTAGCCTATAAGTACTATCAATGTAGCCTATAAGGTAGTACACTGAGTGTTTTTTGCAGGTAGTTAGGTTTTTCGGTGACATGAATTTTCTTGATTACACTCAAAAAATTTTGGTTGAATTTTACCCTTATAATAGTAGGAAACTGGTTTCCTACTATTATAGATGTAAATTTACCAAAGTGGGTAAAAAGAATATTTTTTTACGACCGAATCGTGTAATTTTACCCTAAAAAATGATGCAATTTTATGGCTTTGGCGCAAAGGTGAATAGCAAACTAGTAAATTTACACTCTTTTTGCATCAATTTACAAAAAGCTGTGTATTATTCAGCTGATATGACGTAAAAGCAAAAAAATGCACATCGAACGTAAAAGCAAAAAAAATGCACATGTAAAAAAATTTGTGATTCGTTATTTTAAACGAAAAACTGAATATATTTCCTCTTAGCAAAGTATTAATTATAGACCCACTTTTTAGAGTGTACATATTGGCCAAGGTGGGCAGAATTAGTATGGCTAACAACCAAATAAGTAGTCGATGTGTTAATTCAGATGTTTAGTTCACTCTGTGTATGACAATAGAATTATACTAATTGTTTTTGCAATGAAATAGGATACACAATCATCACATCACATACATCAAATTATCCACAGCACACAAGTTAGTTAGCTATATCAAACTTCGCAGAATTTAACTCAAACTAATCAGATGGCTTCACAACAAAAGCTGCAACATTTTATTCTTCTGAAATGCTTCTTCAAATTTAAAATCATTTTAATAGTAGTTTATTTTGTTAATTCACCGTAGCGAAAATGCAACAAATCGATCAATACTATTCTATCCTAATTAGATACAGGACAGATGTCTTCATTTCATCTTGTCTTGTGGTCTGTAAACGATCCCAGTCACGAAACTAACACTGACGCTGTCCCGGATACCATTCGCCGCTACGACAACAATTGCTTCTTGATTATTGTCGACAATGCAAAGCGTTCGAATTGTCGTGTTGATGAAAAGGATCAACACCCGAGAATACGTTAAGCCCGAAACCATCGAGTACATTGTTCCCAAACCTAACCAGAATATAGGTACACACATAAGAACCCGGAGGGTCTGTTATTAAGGCCCTTTAATAGTTTTATGTTCCGCACAGCAGGCTAGTATTTTGTTATTCTCGAGAGGCGTGACAAATTTACAGCCCTCGAATATGTGTCAAAAGAGGATGAAATGTATGGGCACGAATTATTTAATTAACTCATCGATGCGCTGATAGGTCCGTGCCATGCTATAATACATGACGATCACTTGGTATGTGAGGATGATTAGCTCAACTCGATGAACTCTGAGAAATATTTAATTGTGATTGATGTGCCGTGGAATATTTCCCGTAGCTAACATATTCGATGACTTTAATTGTCGCACGCAGAAGAGTATTATTTATGTATGTGAGTTAACTGTGTGCTCAAACTAAAATTATGGGGATGGGTCATTTAATCATAAGTGCTTGAATTCCAGGAATCAAGTACAAAGTATTTGCTCTCAACTTGGTAAAGACTACTTTCAGCGCATCATAATCTTACGAAAAAGATATTTTCATTTCTCTGATTTTCGCGCTGATGAATAACCCTAAAATGAACCGACTCTGATATCAGCGGTCACATAATTTCGCTCAAGAACTCTACCAATTCAGTAGTCAGTTCAGAACGAAAAAATAGTTTCCAATTCGAATTGAAATTTATGAGTCCCCATTATGTAATTATTCGCAAATCAGTCATTCATACGATTTAAACTTGATTGATTAATTTGACGCGCCGAATGTTCCATGCACCAAATGCTGCTCGGAGTCTTCATAAGTGGATCGGAACGTCTTGCACTGAGCATTTTTTTCGTATGTGTGGCTGACAACTGAATCAACCCGAAATGATGCTGTGACGAGCCTGAAGAGAGTCTCACATGCGTGAGATATTCCAATTAGCGAATATCATTATCTTCCGGATGCACTTTTTTCGATCTACTTAGCTCAGTAATTCGTTTCACTTCGTGACAAAATGTCCAGAGTGCTGTCAAAGTACTGAGGAGCACAATGTTTGTCTTCATCATGAATCGAAAACTTAACCGATGAGACAATGTCAAACACATAGAGTTACGTCTGCGGTAGGTACATGCTAATTTGTTACATTTAATTTTGTGCTGCTTTTGGGTATATTTGTTTGGATGTTTGTGGTATATTTATTTTGAAGTCGGTTCGACTTAGACTTGAATTAATTAAAAACATCTGAAGTTTAATGGATCACCAAATGTTGTTTATTGGCAGTTAGCTAGCTTTCGTTTTCTTGTAACGTAGTTGTGAAACCATAAACAATCGTTGATACCAGTTAGTTATGTGGTGATCACAATAGTTATCATTAAACAAAAAAAAATTAAAAATAAGTGGCAATAAAAAGAGTTATACACTGTGCGAGATTTGGCTTCTACCTACCTGAAATTTATGTCATTTTCCTGATTGCGAAAGCAAGCTGTCTGGCAGGAATGCCTGCAATATTACCACGCAGCATAAAGCTGATTTTTAATAATCAGAATCATTTTACCTATTCTCTAATCAATGTAAGTTTCTCTCATGTGTCATGCATCAAAAAAGTAAAGTAATTTCACGACAATCCTTGTCGGTTCCAGGGGTTGAAGCTGGTAGAGAGCTTCATTCATAAATTTACAATCAATGTGAACAGGAGCGTAAAGTATTTCGTTCATCTACTCACTTTACCACTACACTTTAGGTGAAATCAAAGCTCGCTGCGCGGATTCACACCAGCGACCACATACACTGAAGTCAGCGCTCTACTCACTGGATATATACGAGCATTAAAGTTACCTTATTTTCTATTTTCGCTTTATTGATGACTTTCATTTCATCAACAATGCACGTAAATTCCAGTAACATTGATAGGCATCAGAAAATGAAAACTCTTCAGATACTCTCAGAATAACGCATCTTTGTTTTCTCTGTGTAAGCCCTCTTTTTTCAAGATAATAATTTAAGTTGAAGTTGTAGCGAAATTTCATCTAACCCACAAGTATCAGTTGAATCATTTTTAGAGGATTAAAGTAGCACTTTCAGCCACGAAATTCGAACTAAATACGGGTAGCTACTGATTTACTCAGTCAAAGAGACCTTCTCCTCTGGCGTTACATTTGTTGTTGCCCCAGCTGATATGCTAGGAGTTAGCATGGCAGCACACCAGAGGTTCTAGTCTCACTGATTCAGCGTATTGAACCAGGTGTTTATACTTCTGTATGATGGCGGGAGTAATGAGTCAAAAGGAAAGGAAGCTGACGCAACTATCGTCAGTTTTAGCCTGCATATACTGCACGACGGTACTGCACGATGACGGCTAACAGGTCCCTCATGCAGCTCCAACCTACGGCTCTTCTACAAGTGCAATGTACCGAGAAGCTTGCAGTTTTGTCAATCTTTCGCTCAAAACATAGGACGAAGCCTTGGCATGCTGCAAGTTGATCTGAACAAATCTCATACCTTTAGGAATTAAAATGTCCCTTTGCAGGGACCCTTAAAACTCTATAGAAGAGAATTTTCTCTGGATCTCTGTAATTTGCTTTGGAGGTATGTCCATAGAGAGTCCAAATGGTTGATGCTTCACTACTTTTTGATTTGGTTAAATTCAACCGCATACAAAAAGTAGCTCAGTATCATACAGTATCTGTCCCTGAGCGTCGAAAAACTTCAAGTCAAGTATGATCAGCAGGTTGAAATCGTCTTAGTCTTCCTGGAATTCAAGCACCTGATAACCATGTGTTTCACATCGATGCCCTTACCGAACATGCCAGTGATGTTGCCTGCGCTCATGCAAAGACCATGAATCCACCAGCTGTGATGATAGGGTTTGGTAAGATCGGGGACCAAAATATTGGACGATTGCCAGTACCCAGATTCGGAACTATCGGTGTGAGCCATATTTGATAAAAGCAGGCGACTTGGAGGTGACCATCCACAAACCTCGCTTGCGCGAAGCTGTAAACTGGTCCCAACTCCGCTATCTCCCGACATAGTTCGTTCATGAAAATAGCGCACGGAGCATAGGTCAGTTTGCCATCCTTGTTAGATACACCTTTAACAACGTTGAGATAAGAAGACACAGCTTTTGCGGATGATGTGATTGTGCCGGAAAATCCAGCCTCTGCGAGATCTACCTATATCGTTGATTTTGGCACTTTTCGTCCACTTTGTGCTCAGACACGCAGACATCGGCTTTCACTTCAATATTGCGTTTCTTCCGCGGTCCACCACTAACAGATTTGGCATCTGTGTTGGCCGGCAGGAAGATCTTCGATTTAGCCGATCTCTCCTTACCTTTCAGCGTCATCTCTGATTCTTCATTTAGATCGGGAACCATCGGCTTCCTCTACGGAGTGCTCTTCTGCCGACGGTTAAGACCTTTCTCTGGTTCGCCATGTTTTTAGCACTAACAAGTGGCAGTCCGGGACCAGGAGATGTCACTGAAGACGCAATAGAAGAATGGCATTGCAGTTTTAGTGCAATGAGCTGCTGAGACAGCTGTTGTTGTCTTTGTTGCAGAAGCAATAGTTGTTGAAGTTCAGCCCTCGTTGAAAACGTAGTTAACGCTCTTGAAGCTGCGATTTTTGCTGTTCTCTTCCCAAAATCTGATGCTACAGTTGTGGCTGGATATTATGACCTAGTACCTGCTTTTGTTCTTACTTCTTTTTCTACTTACATAACTTTAACTTACTTTTTTTCCTACACTCAGAGAAAAATCGTTTTATAAATAAAAAAAATAGATATGAATCAAATATTTTCAAATATGATTTGGCGTCATATACGTTTCTTTTTAATTCAAATAATCAGCCTTCATTTCAATAACGCTGTATCAAAGTGGTCTTGTTTGGCACAAAATTACATTCAATTATGAAAATTATATAGATTACATTCAATGATGAAAATTATGATATGAAAATAACATTTGTATAATAAAGTGGAATCATTTTTATTGAATGTGGGGGCTTATTTAATTCAAATAAGATTCGTTTTTTATTTAAAAGTGTTTCAACTTTTGATTGAAATTTGATTCTATTAAATTTTAAATGGTGAAATTTTTCTGAGTGTACTTCTTACTTTTCTGGATTACTGAAAACATACGACGAAAACATATTGTTGGATTAATTGTGTTCTTTGATTCCATACTATCTAGTAAAGAATACTATTTTCATTTTAAACATACAAATCATTCTAGTCAACCATAATCCAATCATTCCTAGACGGACCTGAGCGATCAATCTCCGGACATCGAGCCAACCACGCTAATTTCGTTCACTGGCAGTAAAATTAAATGAAGATCTTGCTGCTTAAGAAAAGCAGGTTTTGAAAACCCAATAGCGCAACGATAGAACATTTGTCAAGTGGCCAAGCAAACATAATTATTGTTGACAATAATTGTCACCTGTCGTGCCATTATTTCGACACTATCTGCAACACAGTCAAATATCCTTCAAATTGTTTGTAATTGGGGCCGTGTCGTCATCATCGTTGTCGTCTGAAGTTTGGCACGGAGCGTATCTATTTGGCAGATTCCTTAATTAATTTCGTCATCTCGATGGCAATTAGAGAAAACTAATGAACTGGCTTGTGCAACATAAGAATTTTACTAAAGTGTGCATGAAAAATACATTTTCATACATAGATCCGTAAGAACATAAGATTATGGCTAGTTCCACATTAACTCTTTTTCACTAAATCTGCGAAATGATTTTATATTTTATTGTTTTTTCCCATTGAGCTGTTAACTTTCACAGTCACTAACAACAATTTTCTTTTACTTGGATTTGCATGCTATCAAAAAGGATCCGATTTTTGAGCATAGTCGTTATATGAGCGTGCAATCTTCTTCGATTCAAAACTTGAAATTAATTAAAAGGGTTAAATATGCAAAGCATATGAAAAATTCTCGCAATTACTTCCCTCCAAGCCATCCATTGTGGTGGTTGACGAAAATGCATTCGTCACGACGCGTTGGGAAACAGACATGGCGACGAATGGATCGTTCTTCTCTCAATGATCCCATGAGGAAGAAGATAGCCAGACACTGCGCTGCAATCTTCTATGCTAAACTGCAGCTAAACGCATTTAAATGCATTTTCATCTGAGATAAGTGCTTGCCAAAGTTTCAACGAATCGCTCCGTTAAAGAGGAAAAAGATGAGCAATTTAAATTTGCTTAATTTGAATGGTTGCAAATCGTGCATCCGTTTGGCGAGCTGTAGGTGAAACGTTTCTGCTTGGAATGGATTTCGCTTTTAATTAAATAGGTCTGAATGTGACTAATTAAAGCCAACGTTTAGGCGACGAGCGTCAGCATTAATTTTGTTGGTAGGGAGGTGTAAAACGAGAAATACAGACGTGATTGTCAGTAGGACCGTTTTCTATTTTTCAAATGCGACGGTGGTTCAATTAGGGAGAGAGTGATAATTAAATTTTGCTCTATTTATTGCATTATGCTGCTGAGAGGTGACTTTATATAATTTCAACCACTCTTATTAGGTGCAGGCGGTAATGAAAGTATGGAATCTCATCAGTGCTAATTAGTGCTTACGCAAACGGAACGATTTTTATTTCGCTGTCGGTTATTGCATTTGTAGAGAAAATGCTGTGGCTCGTTTCTAAGCTTATTTATAAACTAATTACGAAATGTATTGCGCATGGTTATTCTACTACTATTATGCTCAGGGGCGGATTTGGCCATTTCGCCGCCCTAGGCCTCAGAAATATTTGCCGCCCCTTTTCGTGAATTATATTATATGTAACAATTTTTTTTTCGATTCCCTAGAATACTTCGCTGTTTTTCGTTGCACCCGAGCTCACAAAAAAGGAATATCAGAGCCAACCCGGGTCCGGTTCGTTCGTGAAAATTCCCTATTATTGCGCCCTTGCCATACAATTAATTATTAGGATACAAACACGGTAAAGAACCTAAAAGTACCTAAAAAAAAAGAATCCAAAAATACTAATTTTTAACAGTCCAAAACCGTATTACACCTTTGGATCGCATATAATTCCAACGTCTTCGCTAAAAATTTTATAAGTATGTTTACTATTCCTTTCAAAGTTTGCTTTTGCACTTGACTGGAGATCAACTATGAACTCGACTATTGTAAATTAATGTTCGATATGTTATTAGTTAAAGATGAACCCGAAATATTTTGACCTATGTTCTAGATTTCATTTTATAGAAAATGTTTTACAGAAATTAATTTCAGCAATGAAGTACAATTTAAAAACACGTGAAAAATATAGAGATTCGCATGCAGTTGATATACCCTGTACCATAAAAATATATAAAAAATTCTCTGAAAAATCAATGCACGCAAATATTTACCTCTGATAAGCTTTTCCTAAATTGAAGAGGTGTGATATGGGTTCTTTTTAGGATCTTTTTAAGCCTTTTTTTTTTAGGTATTTTCAGACACTTTCTAGGTACTTATTAGGTATTTTTGAGTTTCTTTGGTCCTTTACCGTGATCGTATTTCGATATTTATTATAAGTCAAACTTTTTAGTGTCCGAAAAAAATCATTAGAGGTGAATTTTCGGGTGCATTGATTTTTTACAGAATTCGGTTGACTTGAGGTGTTAGGCTCATTTGACTCAAATATATGTACATATACGACAGAAAAAAACTGCCGCCCAAAGAGAAAATCGAAAAGAGGCCGCCCCAGAAAAAAATCGAAAATTTGCCGCCCCCGAAATTTGCCGCTCTAGGCCCGGGCCTACTGGGCCTAGTGGTAAATCCGCCCCTGATTATGCTCTTATTCACGATTCATATTTTCCATTCCACATTTTATCACCAATAAGAGTCCTAAGCAATCATGATGTACTAACTTTTTGAGCAAAATATAAATTTTCCTGAGCATTCGTACATACATATCTATAATTTGATGTTAATCAGATACGAATGGCAGATAGCTATCGTTACACATCGGATTCACACCAAGGAATGATTTTCTTTGAAGAGAAATAGATTGCACTGTAATGAGATAAAGCGACAAGATCCAATTTATTTTACTACAAGTTGCGTGTAATAAAATTGCGAAGACTACTAAGATTTAGCTCAGTTGTAAGCACTTGCAGTCACTATCGAAATGATTGTCTTGCATCGCTTTCCACTACGTCGAAACAACTGTGACTTATTGTTGAAAGGAACCCATCGCCTGATCTTTATCGATCGGAAACCGAGCAAACCGCATTTTGCAATCTTGTTCTGAAACATTTAACTGACTCGCAACGGCACCTCGTTAAACTTTTCTAATTGTATAAATCAAAGTTTGCAAAATAGCAGTCAGCAAACCGCAAAATGTATTTGCTTCGATTTCATTACAATGACTACAACTGTGACGACTAAACGAGCTATGCATACAGCAATTGAAATGAGATGATTCTTTTATGTTTCGTGAACTGTGAAGCGACCAAGATGATAATAATGCGTAAGCTCAAAGTGTGAAGTGGAAGGAAGTCTGTCAGTCAGTCAGCGCGTCAGACAGACCGGCTAACGGGTAACATTGTCATCGTAAAGGCAATGAATTATAACCTTGTGGTTTGCGAGTTAGAGACAGCCAGCGTGGTTTTCTTTATCATTATTTCGTTGTTTGGCAGGGCAATACCATTGCTGTGTTGAAGCAGTCTTTGACAGGGCTGGATTTTCAAGGATAAGGCAATCGAATTTTTAAAGAGAGTGCAGGAGACTGAGCTGGAAATTTTAGGATATTGATTTAGTGAAATTGTCTACTATACGTGGAGTATCACAAGTGCACACATTATAAATAAAAACAACATCGAAATTAGTCGCGAAATTATGCTTGTACTAGTGCCAATCTCTGGGATACGACCATGATATGACATGGTCAGCAGCGACTATTTGCTTTGTTTTTTTTTTTTTTTGTGCAGTTCAAAAACCTATGTTCTTACAATTAGGTACTTAAATGGAAACGAGACAATAACCGGAAATCTGACAAAAACTCGAATGGCTAGTTTCCAAATCCCAAATCTCTGGCACACAGCTTCTATATTAATTGAAAAATTAATGTTCATCTAAAGCAACGCTTTATTATTGAATAAGTAACATTGGGAACAAGCTCTACCTATTGAAAGATTTCAACGAGCGCCAGGGGTGAATCATGGCTGGCTGGGAAGAACTAATTTTTCTTATCAGTCTAATTTCTTACTGGTAATTCCACCTGATATTGTTAGCAGTAGTAAAGAAGTGCGGCTCACATCAAACATCGCTGGCAACCTAAATCCACCGCCTTTGCAGAACACACTAGAAACGCTAGATCCCGCAACTTTGCATTTTAGATGTTCACTGAAAAGGTATCGAGAACATTATCTGACAAAGTGTTTACTAGCTTAAATAGGACTTAAGTAAACAGGAAAGATATTTTAGCACATATGGCTAATTTTTACTTACTAAAGAAAACACAGAGATGGAGTGGTCTTCGTTAAACTAACACAGAAAAGTATTACAAACTTCGAAAATAAATAGCTATTTATCGAATGCAAGCATTTGCTATACGGTAGTTGGCATGTTTAGAGAAAGTCAAAATGAGCAACGGTTTGTCACTGTAGCTACATTTTTTAGCTATAAATTAACAATTTTATCTCGACATAAGCTATAAATAAAAAAGTGAAGTACAAACTACAACGCCCTTCCTTTGAGTGACCGAACTTTTTAGCTTAAGATTCAATTATTGCTTCTGTTAATTAGGTTTTATAGCTGAATTGGGCACATCTTTTTTCTCTCCATAGATTTTCGATTGGGCTAAGATCTGGGCTATTTCTAGGCCATACCAATAAAGGTATAAGTTTATCTTGAGACCACTTTTTACACACATGTAGCTGAATCCTGCTGATACATAAATACTTGATTGTCTTAGCAAATATCATTGAAGAAAAGCTCAATTTGGGCTCCAGTATTTTGAGGCAATTAGAATTCTATTTATCACATAAATTTTGCCTACCAATTTCAGTGTCACGCAGCTTCACATCATGCCATTAACTAACTAGGTGTATCACTGCAGGTGTAATGCGATTAGGTTGCATATCTTCACCAATATTAGTAGATATATAATACCAGTTCTGGACCCTCATCCTCATCCTCCTCCTCTGAGGAGGGTGACGTCACTGAGGAGGATGACGTTAATGTGGAGGATGACGTTGATGTGGAGGATGACGTCACTGAGGAGGATGACGTTAATGTGGGGGATGACGTTAATGCGGGCGATGACGTTTGCGTAACGCGTGGGAATTACGATGATGTCATTGTGGCCTTGACCGTCTTATTTAAATTGGGAATTTCCAAGCGCTAGCCATTATCGCAAAGCGTGTGAATTTTATTGATAACAACATTTCACAGATGCTAACGTTTTTTATAATCATGTGACCTTAACCGTCCTATTAAAATTGGGATGAATGGCTAAATTTCGCATAGCGTTTGAAATAATTAGAATTTGATAACAGCATATGAATTTCACAAATGTTATTGTTTTTTTATAGTCATGTGCTTGTGTCTTTAAATTTAATTATAGCCTATGGGGGGTGAATGGCTTTGAATTTCGCAACAAGAGAAATGCTAACGTTTTTTATAGCGAAGATGGGGTCATGTGACCTTGATCGTCATAGCGCCGGCGATTGAAATAATTAGAATTTTATTGAGCGTTTTGAAATAATTAGAATGACAACAAATGAGTGAGAAATGTTATTGTTTTTTGTCATATGTTTGGGTCTTTGACCGTTTTATGGGGTGAATGGCTTTGATTTCGCAACATGAGAAATATGACAACAAAGGAATTTCACTTGAGAAATGTTATTGTTTTTTATAGTCATATGTTTGTGTCTTTGACCGTTTTATTAAAATTGGGGTGAACGGCTTTGATTTCGCAACATGAGAAATGTTAGCGTTTTTTAGCATGAGCGTGATAAGAGAATAGGATATCCGGTGAATGAGAATGTCTCAACAATGGTACAGCGTGTAAAAAAAAGCAGTGACTATGAAAAAACTTGAGTTTCATTGATAGCAGCAGCAAACGAATTTCGCAATATGAGAAATGCGTTTTTTAGCATGTGCATGATAAGAGAATAGGATTTCCGGTCAATGAGAACTATACGACAATATGATACAGCGTGTAAAAAAAGTGTAGTTGCGTGATAAGAGATTGCTTTAAAAGGAGGCTGTTTGCAAGCATCTACATCAGAAACGTTTAGTGCCAGTGACTGCAAAGTGCTAGTAACAAATATATTAAAAAGTGTTAAAGTGCTTAATTAATTTATTATGGAATCAGCTGGTAAGTACCAATTTTCTATATATATAGAGTTAGTGAGTTAGAGTTAGCGTAAAAAAAAAATATTGAAATCGGTTAAAATTGTGCCTCTATATAGCCATGCGTATATGGTTGTTTATGTGTGTGTCTGTATGAAAATAATTTGAGCCAGTGAAGCAGATTGGAAATAAAAAAGTAGTTTTCTTCCGCTTCCAGGTTTAAAACGTCCATTTAGCTCGGTAGGCAATAATCGGGACGCTACTATAAAAAAAGCCAAAATAGAAGCAATACAAGCATTCAACGATATCGCGAGATATTTTAAGCCTTGTATTAGCATAAAAGACTTGGTTATTAACCAGCCGTACAAAGTGCTGAATGGCAGCGTGAAGAAAACAAAATTTGGCGAAAAAATTTGCCTTGAATTGGAAGAGAACGTACTGTTCTTGCCTGACCGGTACAACAAGCTAATTGGAGAAACGTTGGAAATTATAAGCCAAAGTTCGTTAGCGATTACATCGAAAGGTCTAGTCAAAGACGGTGCAGGCATCTACGATTTACATCTGGTTGACATTGGAAAATCTGTTGCGAAGAACCCAGTCGATGAAATAGAGAAGCCGGAATTTTATGCGAACGACGAAGACACTATTGACGACACAATTTACTCGCAGTGGAAAACATTGATAGCGCCGGGAGATTCAACATCATCGCGACACATATTTTAATTATTATTATATATATACTCTTTATATTTGATCAAGTATATAATAAAATTTTACTATATATATAATCTATAATGTTTGACTGTCCCAATTGTAGCAAAAGTTTTAATAGACAGGATAATTTGAAGCGTCACATTGAGAGTGTACATGAACAAAAAAAGTCCATATGTAGTGTATGTAAAGTAGGTTTTACTAATTCGTGGAATTTAAAAAGGCATATTAAGTTAAAACATAATAGAGAGAGCTCATCAAATGTAAAAGTGTCCCCAGCTAAAGAGGTAGATCGCGAGAGTTCATCGAATGTGGAGTTGAATGAGTCTATGTCCGAAAATAATCAAGTGGTGGAAGTTCAGAGTAGAGGTATCAAAAGAAAGCATGATAATGCTGATACTATGCATTGTCATATTTGTGAAAAAGACATTATAAAATCATATTTTAAAAATCATCTGAGAAGTAATTTACATAAAATAAATGTCGGTAAAATAAATAATGTTCAAGACGAGAAGGTGAAGAAAATTTCGCAAGCATTTACAAGTCGAATAGCCTCATATCAGATTAATAACGCAAATGAGAAATCAAGCATTGAGGAGTTTTTGAGAGGAGAGAATAATTGTTTCAAAGAACTATTGCAAAATCAATTTCATGAGCTTACTACGGTGAAAGTCAATGTAGAACTGTTTGCAATTTACATTAAATTTGATGTGAACAAAGAAAATAGCTCGAGTGATTTGAAATCGTTT
Source organism: Nemotelus nigrinus (assembly GCA_947369275.1). Classification (NCBI taxonomy): domain Eukaryota; kingdom Metazoa; phylum Arthropoda; class Insecta; order Diptera; family Stratiomyidae; genus Nemotelus; species Nemotelus nigrinus. The sequence continues at coordinate 25,189,435 of OX376374.1, read as the reverse complement.
AATACTAAAAATGTTGTTGTTACTATCGGATGCGACCTTGATGAAGTGTATCAGAATTTTTCGGCTATTATTTTAAAGAAAAGTGAAGAGTTTCAAGAGCGGGATAGTGGATGGGCATTCCAACAGGTTCTCTACTTACAAGTCAACATTAATAAATATGAGCCATTTCACGGGGGATCCTATTTACCACTGCCAAAAGAAGTTGTCCTGAAAAAAGCATGCGTTAATATTAAAAACTCTGATGATTCATGCTTTGCCTGGGCTATAGTTTCAGCTTTATATCCTGCTGAACTACACTGTGACCGCATCAGCTCATACCCATCTTATTCGAGTGTTTTAAACTTGGAGGGTGTTAGTATGCCGATTTGTTTGGACGATATCCCCATTGTTGAACAAACGAATGGGATAAGTGTCAACGTTTATGGGTGGAGGGACAGTTCCATTATTGGCCCATTTTATTATTCTAAAAATAGACAAGAGCAACACATAAATTTACTATATATTGAGAACGATAGTGGTACTACTGGTCATTACTGCTGGATAAAAAATCTGAGTCGATTGGTGAATAGTGGCCTATCCTGTGATGGTCATCAGACATATTTATGTGATGGTTGTCTCATAAAATTCACAACAATTGAGCGATATAATAAACATATTGAGCATGACTGCAATAAAATCCGCACAATTCTACCAACAGATGATGATAAAATATTGAAATTTGAAAATTTCGGTAAGCAACTCAAAGTCCCCTTCATAGTCTATGCAGATTTCGAAGCTATATTGCAACCAATCCATTCATGTTCACCTTGCCCTGAAAGTTCATTTACAGAGAGCACTCATCGGCATTTACCATTCAGCTTTGCATATTACATCAAATGTAGTTATGATTCATCACTTAACAAACTAGAAATATTTCGGGGTGAAGGATGTGTTGATGTTTTCTTGGCTAGGCTGCAGCGCGATGTTGAGAAGATAATCAAAATCTTAAAAAACAATAAGCCAATGCAAATAACAGCTGCAGAGGAAACACAGTTTCTAACCTCTATATCTTGTCATATATGTGGGCAAAAATTTGGTCCGGAAATTCAGAAAGTGCGAGATCATTGTCATTTAACTGGAGCATTTCGAGGTGCAGCATGTAATAATTGCAATCTTCTTTATAGAGTACCCAAGTTCATCCCAATTGTTTTCCATAACTTGAGTGGTTATGACGCCCACTTCATATTTCCAAACTTTGGAGGAGATTCTAGTAATATCAGTGTCATTCCAAAAAATAAGGAAAAATACATTTCCTTTACGAAATACATGAGGATCGATGAACAAAACATTGCGTTAAGGTTTATCGACTCATACCGATTCATGAGCTGTAGTTTAGACCAACTTGCCCAAAACCTCAGCAAAGACAAATTTTTCGAAACCCGTCGATATCATCACGACGATGAGCTGCTTGAACTTGTCGTTAAGAAAGGTGTTTTTCCTTATGAGTACATTGATTGTTTCGATAAACTCAATGAGTCATCCTTACCAGCTAAATCATCGTTTTATAGCACATTGCAAAATAGCAACATCACCGACGCAGAGTATGACCACGCTCAAAATGTTTGGAGAAAATTCAACTGCCAAACTCTAGGCCAATACTCGGATATATACCTGATCACAGATGTGCTGCTACTGACAGATATATTTGAGGAGTTCAGAAATGTATGCTTGCAGACCTATAAGCTTGATCCGGCTCATTATTTCACAGCGCCCTCACTTAGTTGGGATAGTATGCTGAAAAGCACTAAAGTCGAGCTGGAATTGTTGACCGATATTGACATGTACCAGTTTGTAAAGCGTGGGATAAGGGGCGGGCTATGCCAATGCAGTAAGAGACATGCAAGGGCAAATAACAAATACATCTCCCAATATGACTCAAATCTGGCTAGTAACTACATCTTGTATGTGGATGCGAATAATCTTTACGGGTGGGCAATGAGTCAGTACTTACCCATAAGCGACTTCCGTTGGCTAAATAACCATGAAATTGAGTGCTTGGATGTAATGAGTATTGAAGACGATGCTTCTAAGGGTGTCATTTTGTCTGTTGACTTACATTATCCAGTAGAACTCCATTCAGCTCATAATGATCTCCCATTTTGCCCAGAAAATCAAGTCCCCCCTCTTGAAACTTCAAAATACAAAAAATTGTTGGCAACTGAATCTGATAAACAGAATTATATTATTCATTATAGAAATTTAAAACAGTGTTTACGGTCCGGGCTTAAATTAGTAAAGATAAACCAGGCATTAGAATTTACTCAGTCACCCTGGCTAAAAACTTATATAGACTTAAATACCGAAATGCGTACAAAAGCCGCAACTGATTTCGAAAAAGACTTTTATAAATTAATGAACAACAGCGTTTTTGGTAAAACGATGGAAAACGTGGACAATCATGTTGATGTAAAAGTTTCAACCCATTGGGAAAACATTGGCAAGAAAAAAGGGGCCAATTATTATATTAGTAGACCCTACTTTCACAGTAGTAAAGAAATCAATGAGAATTTGGTTTTGATTCAAATGAATCGGGTGAATGTCAAATATAAAAAGCCTATATATACCGGGTTCGCAATTCTTGATTTATCGAAAACACTCATGTACGATTTTCATTATAATTTTATTCAAAAGAAATATAAAGATCGGGCGCAGCTTCTCTATATGGACACAGACTCATTCATCTACGACATTGAAACATCCGATATTTATGAAGACATTAAAAATAACATTAGCTTATTTGATACAAGCAATTATGACACAGATAATCCATATCATATTCCACATGCAAACAAAAAAGTGCTGGGGAAATTTAAGGATGAAAGCCCTCTAGCTCCCATTACAGAATTCATTGGCACTAAAGCCAAATCTTATTGTATAGTTACCGATGAATCATGCATTAAAAAAATTAAAGGAATAAAAAAATCTGTAGTAAATAGAGAAATAGAGCCATCAGACTTTCTTAAATGTGCTCAAAACAATAAAATTAAAATGTTTAACAAAATGTATGTGTTCAGATGTGATAAGCATCTTATTTATACTAGATTAGTGAATAAAGTAAGCCTATCGGGTGATGATGATAAAAGATTCATCATACCTAATTCTTGTAGTACATTAGCATGGGGCAATAGTTTAATAAATAAATATACGTAGCATTATAAGAAAAAATAATGTTTATTATAGATAAGTTCAACCAAATTGTTACAATAAATCATTCTTATTTATCCATGAATTGTGTTCTTTTGTAAATCCTAGCCATTTAACGTAGACTTTGGATCCTTTCGTCTTCAAAACTTTTTCCACCAGGAAATCATTTGGGTATTTTGTTTTGCTCAGCTCCAGTTCATAGAAACAGCCTCGAACCGGGTTTCCTTGGTAGTCGTCAAGTAAGTATGTAACTGGATTCGTGAGCTGCACTCGGCGAATTTTAAATATTTCAGTTGTCCAGTTTGGTGTGTAGCCCTTCTCGAACAGATGCTTGTATTTACTGATGCGAACATGCTCGCCAACCTTATATTTCGGCCATCCATAAGTTTTAGTATGATTGAAAGCTGAGGATAGTAAGCTGGATTCATTTGATTTGTTAACGTCAATAGGCCGCATCTTTATCGTACGATGCATAGTTTTATTGTACTGATTTGTTAAAGCCTTTATGTTTTTAACCCATTGATATGTACCATTTGCACTGAATTGCCGCCAAACCAGATTTTTCAGAGTTCTATTGAAGCGTTCCACAATCGATGCTTTTTTTATGCTAAATGTTGAGTAGTGATTAATATTATATTTTTTCATCAGATGCTGAAAGATTTGGTTGAAAAATTCTTTTCCGTCATCTGTTTGAAGGTTCTTCGGCACTCTACCACCGCTACTATTGAAAATAGACTGCATGGCGTTTTTGACTCCTATTCCAGTTTTGTTTTTGATTGGTATGGCCCATGCATATTTTGAGAAAGTATCAATTACGGTAAGTAGAAATGAATATCCATTGTTTTCAGATCGGTAAGCGCCCATTTCAACTAGATCAGCTTGCCATAGATCATCCAATCCTTTTATTATTACATGCCGCCTTTTGAAATTTTTTCTTGCGGGCTTGTGTAGCTCGTCAACAATGTGAGTTTTACTCATCACGCTCGTTTTTTATCGCTTATTTGAGTGTAAAGTTTTGTCATTTCTTCCATTATGTTTATATAAACTTGCTCAATTCTCTCCTTACTACTAGAATACATATCAGCTATCCGCTTTTCTAATAGCTCGTTCTGCTGTTTGATAAGCTCATACTGATCGTTGATCAGCTGTTGTGTTTCAGCCTGATGGTATAAATTTGCCTGCTTAACTTTATCACTATTATCAATAATCATAGATTGTGATAGTTTACTCTGATCCGTAATAAGTTTTCGTATTTCAGTGAATTGTTTAGAATTTGCTTGATCAATCTTTGTATAGAAGTCGTGTGCTTCGTTGCGGGACGTTGTTAAATTTGTATCAATATACTGTTTTGTTGCGGCATCGTTGTTATCAATCGGTTCAGCAAGTCTTTTCAAACGCTTGGATTTGATATCATAGTCGCCATCTGCTGTTAGATTAAATCCCTCACCGGTCGGGCCTCGTAAACCTTGGGGTCCTTCAACAACGTGACCTACGGAAATACGTCCGAACTTATCAACACTCATAGCAAGAATGATTGAAGAAACTTACCTCGATAATACTTAAATAATGATTTGACTCTCGCGCAACTCTTCAATAATGGAGGCAATCTCGTTATGATGATTATTGTTACCGGCCTGGGTTGATCCTAGTAATAAGCGTAATCGTTCAACCAGTTCATTGGGATCGTCCCAGTAAATATAATCAACACGTTCTTTAGGAAGGTGCATCAATCCTTCGCCTTCATGCAAGCTAACATTTTTAATGAGGTTTTTGATAATTTTCTTATATTTAAATGACTTGCTCCCAGATACTTGTTCATTTTTATCATAGTTTCGAAAGAATGCATTAGTTCTATGTAATATATCTTTATAAGCATCCAAATCGAGTCTAGTATAATTTTCAGGATATTTCTTGAATAACAGTTCAAATAAACCAACAGTACCATCATACGTTCTATCCGCTACATGTACCGTATTATCAGACATAAAATCTATGAATGAGTTGCCAATTTTCAGCTTATGAGTATTGGAATCGATGAATACTCCATATTTAATATCGGAAGTTTTTTTACCAATCGATTGTATATACTTCGAAACATCTGTATTTGTAGAGGATTGAAGCTCTTGTTTAATCGGTGTTGATGTCGAAACTGTATTATAAAGTTCATCGCTCGTTTGCATTAGACTATCTGGTTCGCGGCTCTTGATAAATGTATCTTCATCATTTGGTTCTTCTTTTTTAACTATGGGAGCGTTCAAGGGATCAGCTGATTTCTTAACAAGCTCTTTCAGAGGTTCCGTAATTGGTTTCAAATCTTCTTCCAGTTTCTTATAGCTGATTTCCTTGCCAGACTTTAGCGAATTAAACTTTTTTCGTATGATATTGGAAGTTTTAACAATATCTTGGATTAATTGTTCATTCAAGATTTTTTTTGTCCTAGTTTTCTTATGACCTCCATTTTTTTTATAAAGTTTAATCGTCATATCCATCTGCTCAATAGAGCTGTTTTTTCGGTTCAACTGGTCTGTTTACCAGTTCAACAGAGCTGTTTATCTGTTAAACTGTTGATCTGGTGCTAATTGGCGATCTGATGATCTGATCTTAAGCTGATAGACTCTGTTGAGCGGTTCCGTTCAAGTTCAAAGTAAGTGTTAAACTAATTCCAAATTTGCAATATCGCTAGCTTTTATAATTGAATAAAAGTATCGAACCCTTTCCGGTATCTTCCTCTTTCAACGCTGCAGTTCTTGTCGATCACTAGAAAGCCATAATCGTTTTGCCAACACTCACCGCATGCGTTACGGAATTGATTGAATGTCATATCACTATTAACATGATCGTTGTATATATGTCTCAGGTTCATATCATCCTGCTTGAAGATTATAATGAGATTGGCGTTATCTCGTATCAAATGCTTAGGAATTCTAGTGTATGTTTGACATAGGTAAAAGCTGTCAACATCTTGATGTCTTCCCATGCTAAAGTACGCTCGTATATTATGCTGGCGCTCACATGCTACATCATCGAATATGAATACAGAGTTGGATTTTGCTTGTTCTGGAGGAACTATTTCCGAATTGTTTGAAAACGTGTAGTAGCCTATGCTCTTTACTCGATCAAGAACTTGACTTAAATATTGATACTTTGGTTGTTGCAAAGACTTTGAATAAATGTAGAGATTTGCGAATTTCAGGCCATTTTGGTGGGTTATTAAAGTAAGCATTAAATTAGTTTTCCCGCAGTTTGATGGTCCAACAATCAGTGACCGAATGCTATTTGGTAGTAAGGTCCCATGCTTATGTTCATTCTGCCCCTCAGTAATTGAGATATTTTTGACTGGTAGAGATTCACGCTGTTTGATAAATCGCATTTTTCTCCGTTGACTGTACAAACATTTATAAAAACACTTGTTTATATAGCTTTGCTGCCATTCGATTTATGCTTCTGACTGAAACATTAGTGTGTGCTGAAAAAGTATATAAGTGATATGATTACTCATAACAACATCATTGGTAGAAAGTCGTTCAATCGAAAGAAGTCGGCAAAAGGCAGCGGCCTACTAAATTCTATTATAAGCAGGCTCCCAGTTGAACTGCACATACCCGGCTATCAATATTGCGGCCCTGGTACAAAGTTAAAAGAACGTTTACAAAGAGGTGATCCAGGTGTAAATCCTTTGGATCAGGCCTGTAAAGAACATGATATAGCATATTCTACGCATAAAGATACTCAAAACCGAAATATTGCCGATCGAATTTTAGCGGGAAAGGCGTGGGAACGAGTTAAATCAAGAGAAGCAAGTTTGGGTGAACGCACCAGTGCTTGGCTTGTGACAAATTTGATGAATGCGAAAGCAAAAGCTGGAATGGGACACTCATCGCAAATGAAGACGAAGAAGAAAGGCTCTCGGGTGAAAAAAAGCAATGCGAGAAAATATCAAATACCATCTTATAAACAAGTGGTCAGAAAAGCGCGACATATACTAAAACTACGCAACCCACAAAGTACATCGGAAGCAATTCAAATCGCATCCGACGCAGTCAAAACCGTTCTTAAAAATCGAAAGAAACCCATGCAAATTCCTAGGATTATACCTATTCCGAAAACTGGAGGAGTGTTGCCTATTATCCCTATACTAGCTGCTATAGGATCTTTGATTGGAGGTGGTTCAGCGGTAGCTAACGCCATTCATTCTGCTCAAAGTGCTAAGAAAAAACTAGAAGAAGCTATTCGACACAATAAAAGAATGGAGGAAGTTGCGGTAGGTCGTGGCATTTATTTGAGGCCGCATAAAAAGGGGCTTGGACTATACCTGAAGCCTTCAAAAAACTAATAGAGAAGCTACCCAATAGACCGCTAAATGAAAATGAATTGAATGAATTTTGCAAACGGCATATTACACATTTTAGAGGAGTATTCATGCGTGATACTTTACCTACGAAACCATGGCTATGTGAACGAGGAATAGTGAATTTGGACAACTCATCTGGACCGGGAACACATTGGGTAGCATATAGCAAGCATAACCAAAACATTGAGTACTTTGACAGCTTTGGCAATCTTCAACCATCGAATGAAATCATTATGTATCTTGGACGAAACATCAAATATAATCATGACCGTTATCAGGACTATAACACAGTAATTTGTGGTCACTTATGCTTAATGTTCTTATTACGAAAACAATGTGAAGATGAATCGTATAAATAAAGCTTGTTTACATGAAAATCAGTTATTTTATTTCATACAGTCATGTCTTATGCATTAAGTTTCACCGGAGACAAATCAGTGTTGAGCGTGGACTATTTTCCCATTCTAGAGCTGCAAACAGATTATGTATGTGGGCTGGTCGATTTTCAAACCTATAACTCGATACCGAACGTCGATACAAACAACAACTTATTTCATATTGACAACACGGTGATTGAAATACCAATAGGATCATACGAGATTGATGATATCGCAAAGTATATAAAAACAGTTTTGGGCAGGTCGAAGAAGAATTTGCAAGTTTCATTGCATGCAAATAACAATACACTGCAAGTGGAAATCAAAAGCAATGCGGCAATATATTTCAATAGGTTGAATTCCATTGGATCACTATTGGGCTTCAGCAAGCAAGTGCTTACACCGAACGTCATCCATAAATCCGACTTGCCGGTCAATATAATCAAAGTAAATGCGATTCGTGTGGAATGCAATATCATTTCCGGGTCATATTCCAATAGTTCCAAAGTGCATACAGTCCATGAGTTTTCTCCGAAAGTTGCACCAGGGTATAAAATAGTTGAGGTTCCGAAAAATGTGATATATTTACCGGTGAACTCCAGACGGATAAGTACAATCACGCTGAAGCTTGTGGATCAGGACGGGGATCTAGTGAATTTTAGAGGAGAAAACATAACAATAAGACTTCATTTGAAACCGATAGACTATGCAGGTTTATAATAGAATTGTGAATAAAAACCCCAGAGCATACACGATTGATGGCATTCACTCAGCATCTCTTGAACATCAAACAACGAAAATTCAACGAAGAAGAAGAAGAACCCCTTTAAAGGCTTATAATAAAAAGTTTCTCATATCACAAGGATTTACATTGAAGAAAAATTGAATTCTATACAAAATGGCCGACATACTACAAGTGGCGGAAAGTGTTAGCTATGATAACAGCATATCAAAAATCGAATACCATAGCTACTCGCCATTCGTTAATGCTTTTAACAACAATGATGAAATTCGTATTGCAATTCAAAACCAAGATCTATTTTTGCTACCGTGCGAGAGTCTTGTCTACATCGAGGGACAAATATTCAAAGGAGATGCGATCGTGAAACCTGACGAAGTTCATTTAACGAATAACGCGATCGCTTTTTTGTTTGAAGAAATCCGCTACGAACTGAATGGCATCGAAATCGATCGTGCAAAAAACCCAGGCTTGACGTCGACAATCAAAAATAAAATATCTTTGTCAGAGAATGAGAGCAAAATGCTACTTAACGCATGCTGGTCGATCACTAATTTAAGCATAAATTCAGATGCGACTTTTAATTTTTGCATTCCACTGAAAATGCTATTAGGTTTTGCAGAAGATTTCAAAAAAATTATAATGAATGCACGACACGAGTTGGTGCTGATTCGTTCTAGAACTGACCTGAATTCACAATTTTGCAAAACCGAACCGCCATGTTCAATGAAGATTTCCAAGCTACAATGGCATATGCCTCACGTTACCGTGTCTGATCAAGATAAGCTCGGCTTGCTGAAAATAACCGAAGCCAATCGTTTTCTAGACATTGCTTTTCGATCATGGGACTTGTATGAACTGCCATCGGTTCCGCAAACAACGCATCATACCTGGCCAATCAAAACATCAAATCAAATGGAAAAGCCGCGCTATGTAATATTCGCTTTTCAAACTGCCCGAAAAAATGACAAGGCAAAAGACGCATCTAAATTTGATTCATGTCACTTGACGAATTTCAAAGTTCATTTAAACTCGGAAGTTTACCCATACCAGGATCTGAACATTAAATTTGATAAGGATCAGTTTGCATTACTGTACGATATGTATTGCAAATTCCAATCATCTTACTACAATAAATCACCGCAACCGTTGATAAGTCGCGAACAATTCAAATCAATCGCGCCTCTCATCGTTATCGATTGCTCTCGGCAAAATGAAGCAATTAAAGCAGGTCCCGTGGATGTTCGAGTGGAATTCCAGACATCGCAAAACATTCCTGAGAACACCTCTGCATACTGCCTACTGCTACATGATAAGCTATTTACATACAATCCTCTAACAACGCAAATATTGGCTCATTAAAATAGTAAGTGAATTAAGAGAATGTTTTTTTCTATCATTAATTATTTCCCATTATAGGTTAAACAGCTGACTCATCATCAGACCCCAATACTCTTCAACATTTACTAGTTAATATGCAATGTACGAAATTCATAGAGAGTAATAAATGCAGCTTTTGATACAAAATTAGTTTTTTTCATTGCCTGGATGTGTATATATAAATAATAAACAAGATCAAAAGTGTTCATTCTTGCAAGGGAGCTTGGTGGTGGTGAAAAAAGAAAAAATGTTTTGGATCGAAGTAATTCGAAGTAATACTGAATATTGTATCTGTGAGCATGTGTGGTTATCTTTTCGAATTATCAATATTACATTGACTGGCGGATTTTTTGAGTTGCACATGACTCCTCACGATGGTTCAAAATCAGTAGCGTTAAGACTACGAAATGGTGAACCTATTCCCAAGAATTTCAATGATCTTTTCAATTTCGAGCCATTTCAGCACGTTCAGATTCAAGCATTTGGTGAGTATGATTATATTCTTTATCGTTACAAGTTGCGTAACGGCAGCGTTTCTATTTAAGGAGGTGATATCGTTCTAATGGGAACAACAATCAGCGGCTTTAAAAGCTCCAAATCACTTAATAAATTTCCAAACGGATGCCCCTTCAACTATAGCGATGAATGGTATCGAGGCGAAACATTCTACAGATTGCGTCTGGAGAGAGAGAGTGAGGAAGCGAAAATCAAAGAGAGAATGCGTAGAGATACCAGCAAACGAAACCCCGAATCTATGGATGACGGCATGGGGAAACATTCAGAGATTCTTCAGCTTAAGCTGTAAGAGAAAAAATACTAGCGGATCATTTTCTTTTTCCTGTTTCGCATTTAGACTTAAATAGCGTGGTCAATGATCATTTGTAGTAGTCATTATTCTGTTTTCAAACTGACTGGACGACAATGAAATTTTTATGCATATTATTAGTGCTGGCATGTAGTTTATATCTACAAAGCCGTGCCGCGGTGATCCCAATTCCTGAAATAGACCTCGCCAGCGATAGCACTCGTAGCCTGAATTTCAACATCAGTCTGCCTGGTAACAATACAGTTGAAATTGGTTTATCGTTTCGACTACTAACAGCCAGCAATACAACGAGCGTTATTGATACACCTCTTAATGATAGCGAAAGCGAGACAGCAGCTACAACAGAAACAACTATACCAGCAGCAACAACTATTGAACCATCTACCGCCGATACAAAATACGTCACAGCTGAGGAAGCTATTGCAGGTTTTAGGTCAGATTTGATAAGAAAAGAACGGGACATAGCTGGAATTATTGAAAGTTCCAACAAATTTTACAGACATTTTCTCCTACAATTTGATGGTGATAGATCTATTAATGTTCGATGCACTTACGACAGCAATTATGCTAAGCGAACTCTCAATATTAGTTGTTATGAATATCATCAGTTCGATGCTGAGAGAATTTTAAGCAATGGAGAGGTAGAATATGTCAAACAACATGATCCAACATACCGTACAGAGGTTGTAGTCGACATTAAATCAATGAAGCAAACTTATAGCATGAACATCTCATAATATTCGTCATAATTCAATCGAAACTTGACGCGATCAGTTCAATATCAGATTTTCGAAGCAATGATCCTGCAACACTTCCTGGAAGAATATCCCAACATTTTCCCCGAACATCAATCAATTATTGAAGAATATATCTCTAAATATCGAAACATGGGCGAAAAAGTATGCAGTAAATACGGGGTGCATTACCAAACATGTGAATGGTCTGATTCGAACATCAAATCAGGGGCTGATACATGTATTTGCCACTATTACCATACAGACACAAAATATGTTTTTAAGCTAATGAGGCAATACATACTTCTATCAAAGCGTTGCACGACAACAACAACAACAACAAAGAACCAATCCTAAGTAGCAATCCGGCTGCGATATATACATAAACTGGAGAGTTTATTTGCTCATTTCAAGCGTACTATCGACACCATCAACAGCAACAGCATCAACATGAATAAGTATATATTCGACATTCAATTCGTTTCGGGGAATTCCAGGCAATATTTTATCAAGGAACTTGCTATTCTTCCTTTTGGATCGGTATGCCCAATACTTTACCATTTCGCTCCACCTTATCCGCATCAAGAGCTAACCGCAAAAGCATGCCAACAAAACCAATTTGAAGTCGAAAACATAAATGGTTTGTGCTGGACTGATGGCAACATGGACTATAACCAGTTACCAATGATACTGAACCACTACTCCGACTGCACTATATACGTTAAAGGAGATACCAAAGAACGATTCATCAAACAATACCTCCCAACCACTAAAATAGTGCAGCTTGAAATACCTAGGCTAAGCGATCTTGAAAATTTTACAATATATTGTGAAATACATCAATTTAAAAAACCTAATATCCGTTGTTCTGCTCAAAATTGTATTAATATATATTTGTATATGTTAATGAATAACCTATGATGTAAACGAAATAACAATAAAATATTCATTTATTACCTAACAGGCAATCTTTCATTCAATCAAAATTTCACTTTATGCTAAAAAACGCTAGCATTTCTCATGTTGCGAAATCAAAGCCATTCACCCCAATTTTAATAAAACGGTCAAAGACACAAACATATGACTATAAAAAACAATAACATTTCTCAAGTGAAATTCCTTTGTTGTCATATTTCTCATGTTGCGAAATCAAAGCCATTCACCCCATAAAACGGTCAAAGACCCAAACATATGACAAAAAACAATAACATTTCTCACTCATTTGTTGTCATTCTAATTATTTCAAACGCTCAATAAAATTCTAATTATTTCAATCGCCGGCGCTATGACGATCAAGGTCACATGACCCCATCTTCGCTATAAAAAACGTTAGCATTTCTCTTGTTGCGAAATTCAAAGCCATTCACCCCCCATAGGCTATAATTAAATTTAAAGACACAAGCACATGACTATAAAAAAACAATAACATTTGTGAAATTCATATGCTGTTATCAAATTCTAATTATTTCAAACGCTATGCGAAATTTAGCCATTCATCCCAATTTTAATAGGACGGTTAAGGTCACATGATTATAAAAAACGTTAGCATCTGTGAAATGTTGTTATCAATAAAATTCACACGCTTTGCGATAATGGCTAGCGCTTGGAAATTCCCAATTTAAATAAGACGGTCAAGGCCACAATGACATCATCGTAATTCCCACGCGTTACGCAAACGTCATCGCCCGCATTAACGTCATCCCCCACATTAACGTCATCCTCCTCAGTGACGTCATCCTCCACATCAACGTCATCCTCCACATTAACGTCATCCTCCTCAGTGACGTCACCCTCCTCAGAGGAGGAGGATGAGGATGAGGGTCCAGAACTGGTATTATATATCTACTAATATTTCGTCTTATTAGGGCATCACTATCAAATAGGGAGATTTTGATATAAGTCAGTTTAGTCTTTCCAAATTTTGCTTAGGAGGTAATATAATGGCTTTTTGCGAGGAATGCTAGCATTCAGACCAAATTTCTTCAGTCTTTGTCGAACAGTCCCTTAAATTTCACTGTGTCACTGCTTTTTCTATATTTGAAGATGATTTTTTCTTCTATCACGTATTTTACTACCTTTACAAGTTTTTTATTTATTGAGCTTCCTTATATCTTTTCAAACTTTTCGAAACACCATTTTAGTTAAGTTTTCATCAATTCATCTTCTAGTTTCTTCATAACTGTAGCCTTTATCACGTCATAGCATTATTGAACTTAATTTTCTGGATGACTAGCCAACATTTTGTGCCATTTTTATATTTTTTTTATAAGGTTATTATATAAAAAAAAACAATCAATTTACTTGCAATCACTTAACACATTACCGAGCATCCTCCATTAAATTCCAATTAATGATATCAAAAGTTAAATCATACTGTAACCTGATACGTTCAGGAGGAAATGATACCTGATCGCCTACAAAAACACTCAAGCTCATTAGCTACATTCAAATGAAAGAAGGCTACTTCATATCAAACTAAGCAAGTTTTACTTTTTTCGCTCGTTATTTTTGTGTAAATTTTGATAGAATGCTGATAATAATAATAGAATCCTGCAATGAACAATTTTCATTGCATTATATTGCTTATTAAATTATCTTTCCAATCATAAATAAGTTTTTACACCAACATTTTTTATAGATATGAATACTCAACCCAAAAACACGACCTTTTTCCAAAGTGTGCTCACAATGACCACTACTGTTCATTTCGAATACGACCATAATTGCATCGCTATGTAACATTGGTGCTGCACAAATTTAGCCAAATGTGATTTCATAGCGATGGGTGCTATATTATATAGCTCAGGCTGCTATGTGCGACCACAAATACTGCGCTAACTCACCAGATTGGGTGATTCGCACTTTACTATACTTATTCTGAAGATTTCAAAGAGGTTTCGGCAAAAAACCCATTCTAGAATTATTCGGACCTTTCAATTTTTTTACTAGAAATTAAACTACTTTAATTTATAAATGAAATCAAAACATGAACAAAAAATATAAAGGTACTCTATTCGAAAGCCAAAAACAAAAGGGCACGATTTACGAAACCGTCGCAAGTTTTAAAGGTGACGAAACTGTGTAAAGTTGCTAATCTACACTTAGAAAAATGTCAATTAATAGAATCAAATTTAAATCAAAAGTTGAAATCACTTTGAAATAAAAAGCGAATCTGATTTGAATTCCCCTTTATTATAAAAATTTTATTTTCAAATCAAAATTTTTTCATCATTGAATTAAAACGAAACGTATATGGAGCTAAATCATATTTCAACATTTTTGAATCAAAAATGTTCAAATATGATTTGGCGCTATATACGTTTCTTTTTAATTCAATGATGAAAAAATTTTGATTTGAAAATAAAATTTTTATAATAAAGGGGAATTCAAATCAGATTCGCTTTTTATTTCAAGGTGATTTCAACTTTTGATTTAAAGTGATTCTAAAAAAGTGTTGTGGTGAAATTTTTCTGAGTGTACCAGCAGATATTTGCTAAAGAGTTCTATCTTATGATACAAGAAAAATCCTGGGAAAAAATTAATTCGAAAAATTTATTAAACAAAGCAAGATACAAGTCTTACCAGATGTTTGTTAAAACCCTCACAGATATGGTGTGGATCCAGAAGATGATCGTCAATTAGCATATGAGTGCACTTGTATGAGTTAAAGAAGTCTGATGATGTAAAAATGAATATTAGTGCACCTCTTAGAAAATCTAAAGCCAACAGTGTGGTGGAAAATATGGAATTTAACAGAACAAATTAATATTTTTCTAAAATCTTTTTCTGAAAAAGTATGATTGAGTGTCTACTAACAGCACCATCTATACCTTTTTTTTATTATTGATACCTAAATCCAGCACTGTCTTCAAATTTCTTATTCGGAATAGAAAATTCTAACTAAATCAGCCTTTAACCAATTCTATTTTGATCACGCATTGTATAATCGACTACTTTTCCCATCGTCGCACGACACAGTCACCAAAATGGCTACCAATTAACTCCATTCGAAATGCACTACTTTGAACGGGTACGAGAACTCATTAGTGCCATTGTGGTGGCATACTTCGTTTGCGGTGAAACATTTACTTTCTAGTCATTACGGAGACACTGCCGAGACAAAACAAAACAATGGTTGACACCTTCCTTCAGTTCACTCCGCAGTTCGTACGAAGTTCAACACGTAAGGCCCGTAGCCATCGTTGCGTTGAGCGGGTCGCCCGACCGGACGGTCGTCTGCTCGCCCGCACCAGTCAGGTGAACGAGCCCGCTTCTTCCTAACAATCGACATTAAAACATAGTACTGTGCCCACATAACAATTGAATATTATTGCTGACACCGAGTGAGATGGAATATTTCCATGTCAGCGGGACGAGCAGTTTGACACGAATGCCAATTGGGAGTCAGTCGAGCTGTTATCGCCCTGGCACGTCTCGTAAATTCAATTCACTTCCTACGATAACGGCGACGGCCGCCATCTTTTCGAACCCTCCGTGCCCTCTATGCCGCGAGCGAACTTGTATTTCGAACACAGTGACGAATTGCACAATAATAGCAATGCAATGTGGGACCGTGGAAATGCTCACATCAATTTCAAATACATACTACTAAATTGACTAGGCTTAATTAATTTTGTTTACAGTTTTCTTCGAGAAAAACGCTCAGTAGAAAAGTTCCTCGGAACTCAAAATACTCGCTGAGAATGGAGATGGAGTATGAATGAATTGTCTTAAGATCCTAATTGCATTCACTTCATGGCAAATTGCACAACTGTATTTGTACGTACATGAATAATCTATGGATGAGCAAGGCAAGGGTTACAAACTTTGCTGTACTAATAGCAGTATCATAAAACTAATGGTACCCTAATTTTGTGCTTCCCGATGATGGCCCTCACGTTTTCTGTAAGTCTAATTGAATTTACGGGCTAGGCAAATGCGTGGATGACAATGCTTCAAACTCGTTGTGCGGTTTGACGCTTGGCTGACCATGGCCGGCACTGGCGTGTTCGTCAACATAGTCATAGTCGTAATTAATTAGAAGTTGCTCTTCAATTGTTTGATTTCCATCTACCGATAGTGACGCCTAAGTAAAAACCCGATTGGATGGCACTAATACACCTTTCCTGCTTGCTGCCAGTTAAATGACACTAATAATGGCAGTGCTGGCAATCAAGCCGACTTCAATTAATTGGCCGTTTTTAATTAGCTCAAGGTAAATATTCGCATTAATGATGCTATATTTAATGCGATTGAATATGCAAAGTAGGGTTGTTTTCTATTGTTTTTCATAAATATCATCTTCTCTATCTTTTCAGAATACATTGGCCAACTAGTCCAATTTTAAAAAGTAAATCATCAGATGAGAGCTCTGCAGATTATTGTATCTCTTCGAAAAATATTAAAACATGTTTATATATTGTACTTGTCAACTGAAATAATCCCGATTGAAAATATTTGTTTATTCATTTATTTCACTAAACAAGGCACGCGTATACTTAAAAAATAAAACAAAATAGATTGGTTTTGTTTGAAAAATACCTAGATTAACATGGAAATATCGATGGATATAAGTCGCGGATGTTAAAATTTGTCACAGCTGACGTAAATAAAAATTAATGATCTCCAACTGCAAGTGGTCACATCAGTCAAGTATGCACTATGAGCTGGTGTCTGATGAGAATGAGTGCATACTTTCGAAACCACGTAGCCAAAAAAAAATCTAATTGTAATCATGCCACAAAAACAATTCCACTTTGATTCTGCTTTCGCAGGCTTATTCCGCAAAACGATCGAGTTTCCCGTATCAATTATTCTCTGCTTTGATAAGCTTTAGAGACGATATACGTTGTCTATGCTGATTTATAGACAAGAAGGGAAACATGATCACAAATTAATAACCTTTATGGAAAGGGCTTTGGAAATGGAGGACAAAGGCGACAAAATTTAAAATAACCCTCGATTTAACGATTGATACTCCAGTCTATTCCTACTGTAGTATGAAGTTCCAGAAGTCGCGTTTTCCTCCACCCTCTTTCAGTGCGCCATTAGCTCTGCGTCTAAGCGTACGCTGTTACTTCATCAGAGATAAGTCCTTCCTAATCATGCCTTGCCTAGACTTCCCGAGCCGAAGCTCGCCGCTATTATAGCCCGTCCAGACTAGGGATGTTCGATATATATCGATATTTAAGAAATATCGATATTTGACTCCCGATACATCGAATCAACGCGATATAATCGAATCCTCAGATATCGATTATTATAATATCGATATACTATCCGATACAAGAATATCGTATTGTACCTGCAAACGAGTTGGCCAACAATTTTTCGTTTTTCGTGTCGCGACGCGAGCTAACCGCTGGTCAAGCAAAAGAAGAGAACGAAAAGAAACCAACCATTCAAACCAGTCTGTTTGCTTTTGTATTGTTTTCTAATTAATTGGATCGTGTCCACCTCGTAAATTAACAAAACTTAGGTTTATGTTTTTTTTAGAGATTGTGAAGGCTTCTCGGTGATTGGGTGGTTTCAGTTTACTCAGGTAATTGAAAGTACTTTAAATAATTAATTCAAATTAATTAACTTTAAAAAAAAACTTGGTCTTACAATAGAGATAGTGAGCCCTGTGTATGCGAATTTTAGAAGTTACAAACAAAAGCTCGTAGAACTTAGGTAGCGGAGAAACCAAAGGGAATATCTGAATTAGTAAATCTCTCGATTTGTTCTATTTATAGATTTTATCTTTGCATCCGCGATTTAAGGAACTTCATTTTGAAGACCAACTGGCTTGTTCGAATGCTATACTTAAAATCAAAGAACTAATGAAAAAGATCAGCAAGATGAATTATGTGTAGCTGCGGGATCAGACTTGGATGGCTCAGACAAAACTCAGTCGGAATTTAGTCGCTGGAGCGATCATCATCATTTAGTTCAACGAAATTGGAAAACAAATAAAACTGATGAAAGCGTCTCAGAAGAATTATCTCTTTACTTGAGGGCTCCAGTTAGCAGATTAAATGAAAGCCCTTTGGCATTAATTTTCTACAGACAACGATTTCGAAGCCGATATGGTCAACTCTTCATTGTGGGTGGAGGTTAGGAAACGTTAAGTTCAGAAATGAATACATTCATTATGAGTTTAAGAATAAATATAATTTTTCACATGTTAAGATATTGCAAGACAGTAGATATGACTTTATCCTTGTCCCAAAATATTTGAAATTTTCCTTTATAATATTTTGTTGTATCATAAAATCTATTTACTTTCTTTATTCCCCTTTAACCGATAATTTGAGATGAGCCAGTCCATCATAAAATAAATATCTTTATTTTCATGAGCAAAATTTGACCGCTGCGAAGAGAAGCCAAAGCAATGATAGATGATGTGGACAAATATTTCCCTTTATTCTCTTTGTTTCAAACCAGAGTTCAAAGCAAATTTCAAATTTAACTAATACTATTTTTCATTTATTCTATTTGGATGAATATTGCTAAGTTAAGGAATATGGAATTTATCCCAAGGATATTTTCTGCTTTTTTATCCAGTAGTAGTAGTAAGCTTCATATTTTGCCAACATTTGTATTTTTCGAAAATTTTCGAGAAATTTAATATTTTATGTGCTCATTCTTTGGAATAATGACGTAATTTATCTGAACGAGCATTTAAATTTTATTGTGGCAGATATTCACGAGAAAAATATACATAGAAACAATATCAAGCCCTTATATTTAGTGAGTAATACCATCTAACTAAACCAACCAAAGGCCCAATGCAATAAAGAAAATATATTATCCAATATATATATATATATTACTTTTGATGCGATTTCGATATATCGAAAAATCGATATTTACATTTCGATATATCGCAAACTATCGATATAGAGTTTCGATACATCATATCGGAAAAAATATCGATATATATTTTAAATGAACATCTCTAGTCCAGACTACAGCTACTTAAGTATCCGGATACATAAGTATTGTCCACACTGCAGCGACATCTGCAGATACATTTTACCCTTGCCATGAAAATCAATGAAAAGTGTCGCTGCAGTGTGGACAATACTTATGTATCCGGATACTTAAGTAGCTGTAGTCTGGACGGGCTGCCCGTCCAGACTACGGATACTTAAGTATCCGCATACATAAGTATCGTCCACACTTTTCATTGATTTTCATGGCAAGAGTAAAATGTATCTGCAGATGTCGCTGCAGTGAGGACAATACTTATGTATCCGGATACATAAGTATCCGTAGTCTGGACGGGCTATTAAGACAGAGTTTTTCAGCGACTTTTGTCCACCACCTTACTCAATGCTAAGTAGGCAATGAAATCGTCCATCGTCATGCCGAAGGCCCTAAAAATATGCATCAGAGGTTGCTCTCCGAACGCGAAAGCTTATAATTTTTAATGTTGAGTTGTTTTTGGCGAAGGAAATTAAGGGCACATAGCATTTCTGTTATGGAGTATTGGATAACAATAATAATAAAAATTTGTTGCAGCTATTCATTTTACAAAACTTGGTACAAAAATTCAATGTGAGACATACATAGCTCGCTCCTCGCAAAAGTAAGAGTACTTGTGCGCGAGTGCGGGGAACTAATACGAACTACTGAATTCAATATATGAGAAACTGTTATCAACTATATTAAACGTTTTCATAAAATTCAAATTAAAAGAACATAATACAAGCCTGAACTAAAAACTAAGATTAAAGTTAGAGTAAAATATCAACACAATATGAAGCCAATAATTGAGAAAAATGGATAAAAAAAAAACATATAAATAATGTAACGTGATGGAAAGTGGTAACAGAAGCGCAAAGATTGCCAAAGATAATTAAAAACTTACACAAAATAAAAAAATACAAATTGAACAAGTCGGAAAATGAGCTATATTGAAAAGCTGACAATATGCAAAGATAGCATAAAAGTGTAAGGCGAGACGAAAATACTTAGGCTAGAATGAATACTTTAACTTCTAGTGGTTTAAGAGTTCAGCACAGAATATAAGCATTGGTTTCCACTTTGAACAAACCGTTTTAAAATTGACTTGAAATTTAGATCATTTAGCGTAAGTTTTATCTCTTGAGGAAGTTTGTTGTACAGTTTAGGTCCTAAGACATTTAGGTGCCTGGCGGTTTGAGATTTTCCACATCGAGTTGTTAAGACGGGATTTGTCATTTGCGTTCTTGTATGGTAGCCCGTTGTATGAGATATTGAATTGGGTGACGTTCAAGTGCATAAACTTTAAAACCGCATATAAGTATAGCTGACGAGTTTTCATTACACAAAACTCCTCGTATGCTTTGGTTGTTGATGAGAATATTGATTTATATCTTAACAATTTCATTCTGCAAGTTTTGCAGAGGTGCAGTATGAGATGAAATCGCTGCACCCCAAACACTCTAAGATTGGTGTTATATCTAAGCCTCATAAACGCATAAAGGGTTTGACGTACCTTGCGTATAATATTAAGAATATGACTTTTCCAGCTGAGATCTTCGTCAATTATAACGCCTAACGCTATAACGTTTATCGTAGCATTATTTAATGAAATATTTAAATTCAGATCACTGAAATTATTTTTCGACCCGAATGCTAAAAAAACAAGTTTTTTCCCAGGTTTAACACAAGTTTGTGTGTGCTAAGTCAGTTGTATATTGTTTGACGTCCCTTATTTGCGTCAAGTGAGACACTAAAATTTAAATATTGTCATCCGCGTTGCAATTATCTGGCCATTTAAATCTGGATTAATGCAATGTAGGTTACAGAGATCATTTATGCATAAGTTAACAAAACTTGGGCCAAGTAACGATCCTTGAGGAATTCCGCATTTGACCTGCAAAGTATTGTTGACGTCTGAGCCTATTTTAACTTTTTGTTTACGTCCATAGTTGTAAGAATGGAATAGTCTGTATACATTACCCGAATTTTTTCGTAGCAATATACAATGGTTGACGGTATCAAAAGCCTTTTTAGGTCTAGAAAAACTGCGGTACTGTCGATAGATTGGTTTATAAAGCTGGTAAATAGTAAAGAGCGTCGACTCACGAAATCCTAATTGGTTTGGTGCAATTTTATGGCGCACAGCTAGAATCTAACTTTTAGGCACTTTTCAAAGATTTTAGCCAAAATTGAAATTAACGATATTGGTCTGTATATGTCCTGTGCTTTGAATATTGGAACAACAATAGCTGTTTTGAAACGGTCCGGAAACTGATCAGCCGCTAGGCAGGTATTATAGATATGGTGAAGAGGTGTTACAATTGTTCCTGCTAATTTATTAATCACTTTAGCGGTTACTGAATCTTCACCGATTATTCCATTCTTAATGCGGTTTTGCCAAACGTATGAAAGAAGGAATGGAGAGGAGGAGATTCTACACTTTCTTTAAAACAGTATACATTGACCTTATTCGTATTCTTAGTGCAAGCTTTGAAGGCGATGAAACAATTCTAACCGTAGATTTTCAACGGAATAATGAAAGTGACAAAAGTATGTCCGACATTCTTTTCTGCATGAGGTCAATAAAGGTTACAATGCAACCGAAAGTGAAAGAAGTGGTGTTGGTGATATCTATGGACCAAGTACAATCAGCAAAAGCTAGTGGAAATGACGGTTACATAAATTCCAAACCAGAAACTACAGCCTACAGTATCAACCCGGTCGTTGAAGATCTGTTGTCCCTTAAGTTGGACCGTTCTAATCGTGCCCAGATAGTGAATGTTTGTTTTATCGCGAGCTGACGTCTCGGGAATGATCCATTTTCGGAATGGATATTGACTGATTACGAAAAATGTATCCTCTATAAAAATGTGAAGCGCCAAAGACATCGAGCCAAACACTGTCAAATCACAGGTTGAAGCAGGCTTCATCTATATAAAGTAATGCTCTTTGCATGGTGGGATTTCAAGGGCTTATAAGCTAAACTCCAACCAGGTCTGTCTCAGCTGCTTGCTTTCAATACAAAAGCTTTTCTTTCATCAAGATAACGCATGTTCACACAGTGGTTCTATCTAGTAGTTTGTTTTTAAAATCGCTTTAGAATGAAAAACCTGTATACGTACTATATCTACATGTTATATATGTGTTGACGTAATTTCTTACAAAAAGTTCGTACTTAATTTAAAAAAACTGAGCCTTCGGATTAACTATGGAACACAATTTAATTAAAATGGCTGCTTCGGCTGGCTTGGCAATAGCTATTTTGCCGACTTAGCTTCTTAGTACATTTGCGATCATTCCTGGCTGTATATCACCAATGGCTCTTAGTTCATGAATTTTTGCTGGTTTGTCGAGATAATATCAATCCTTAATGGTAGCCCACAAAAAATCTCCAACGGTGTTAAATAGTAGCTCCACGGCAGCTAATTAAAAACGGCTGATTACGGGGATTTCTTAGTGTGCAAAAGAGCGATTATTGTACGGCTTGTGTAGCAAATAGCGCAATCTATCTGGAACCAAAGTTTGTCCAGGTCCAAGTGTTCAATCTCAAAAAAAAAAAACTCGGTTATCTTTCTTCTGTTAACCATAAAAACTGGGCCAGCCTCATTTTCACCTTTTATTTGATACCATGTAGGTTTTTCAAGTTGCAACTGAGCTAATTTTGCTTGTTTGCATAGCCGCTAAGTAGTCCAGGGAAATTTAACATGGTGCTTCGGAAAAATTATGGGAAAACTGAATTTTGGTGTGAACCTTGATACTGGCGTGTTGAACAAAATGTCAAAAGTCCCCATCGATGCGTTACTTTTTATACGGGGTCAAAAGTCACCAAAAACTACCTTCCTTTTTAAAGCCATTACGCAAATATTACTTGCAAAGAACCAACTACTGGATACCTGGCGATTCTATGAACAAAAGTAGTAAGCCCGACTTCGATATTAGTCGATCTTACCATAAAACTCTAAAAAGTGGCATATATGCTGACATATTTTAAAGCTAATTGGTTTAGCGTCGACCCACCGATATAATCCTTTCATTCAAAAGGAAGAAAATCCAAATTAATATACTGAAAGCTGAAAAAATAATTTTCAAAGAAAATTCGACAAAAAAAAACAATTATCAAATAATATGTAATTGTATAAATAATAATTGTATTTCCCAAGCATACATTATTTTCGACTCTAAAGATCTAGATTTATATTTTTTAAGCATGGCACGACTTCGTTTTTACTTTAGCTTAGAAATTGTTCATTTTCATATTCCAGATTATCTCATAAAAATTAGGGTTATTTACTGAAAAACATATTTCTCAGTTTAAGTGAATTCGTTTAATCTTTTCGATTCAGTTTTTTAGTAATTGGTTTGGTGTCATTTTTTAAATAGTTTTGATTCATGATACGTATATCAATCAATGAGACAAAAGTTTTGTTTCGTGTATCGTTATATTCATAGCTTATCATCAATTTTTCACGACTTGCATCAATTTTATCTCTTACTTATGTCAATCAAACTTAGGCATACTGATTTTTACAACTTAGCAGCCATAGACAATAATTAGTGGAATCGGTTAAATTTCACAGCAGCAACAATGTGCTGAAAAGATGTCATTTCACATAAGTCATTTTTTTAACTGAATTTCAATTTCACCTCGAAAAATGATATGGCAGCAACATCTTGAATTCTTCGAGTTGCTCCTTTCATCGACTTTATTTTATTTGTACACTGTAAGTAGAAGGTTTCCTTACAGATGCAAGCATACGCAAATGTACTTTCACCATATTTACACAAAAATCATTTAGCACTCTACCCCGCTGAATTCGGTTAATATACACAACTTTCCTTTCTCACTGTTATATCCCCTATGCAAAGTCAAGTTTTCAATTCAAAGCACTGTGAATTTGATTTGCACCAATACCACATTATTAGAATTGGTGCGGCAGTGTCGCATATGCGGCACGAAATAATTACAAGCGAACGCAACAAATTAGCGTGCCTAGGGACACGATATCGAAAGAAAGTATCGATACTTTTACTTTAAAGTAGTATCAGAACCAAGTATTGATATAAGTCCCGTACTCATTGCGACAGTACTGATATGAGTAAATATCAAATGATACTTACTATAGTCAGTCAGTTTAGACTTCCAACGAAGCCAGAGATTTAAATTATAATGATAGGGCCGGGACTGGTCTGATGCCGTTCCGCGACTTTGTTCTCGGGATCAAGCACACAAAATTTACGTCACACATTCAGATCTAATTCGGAAGGTTATTTATTGGTGAGAACACATGGGCGGGTACGTTTGCTTCACTTGATTATCCCTTTCCATTACTCATTAATCCCGTTCTCACAGCGACGCCAAAAATATGGCAATCGATGTAAGAATTATTCTGCTCCAAGTCAGCATCCAGCAAAGGAAATAAGTCAGAGGCCGAAGCACAACGGTTTATCAAGAAAATGGAGGCTCAAAAGCGCAACTCAGCCGACGTGTGGAGCTAATCGCAACTATTCTATCAGATTTCGTTTTGTTTGCTCGCTCAAGACGGGAGCAAGCAAACAGCATTCTTTGAGTCGGATTAGAAACATTAAAATAATAAATTTATTAAATTAAATTAAACTAGATAAAAGTTAATTTTGAAGAGGAGATAAGCGATGATAAAAAACAGTGATATGATGAGGATGCGTACAGAAGACCAGATATTGTTCACGAGGATTGTTGCACTCTCAAGTCAAAAATGTGTCTTTTTACACATACATATATCACTTTTGAAACTAATTTAATATCATTGTTATTCGTCCATTGAGAGGACATTAGGATATGAAAGTTGATACTAATTACAGTGTACCAATAATGTCCCCGTACAGCAGCTATTTGAAATTCAAGTGATAAAAAACAATAAATTGTTGCAAGAAATTTGAAAAAGTTTTAATGCAGATTTATTCATTAAACATTTTTATTTAATTTAGAAACAAAAACAGATCCATTTCATTTACTCATTACAAAGTTATTAACTAAAAATAAAACAAAGTCAACAATATGTCTCCAATAAAGTCTTCGTACACTAACGAAACAGTTTATGAAAAATCTTAAAAACTATAGATACATCTTTTGTTAATATTTAATTGGGTAGCCTTTATTTTTAATCACGGTTTTAAGACAGTGTGGCATCAATTCTACAAGTATTTTTGCATAGCTTGGCTCTATTTTCGTCTATTTCTGCTAAAGAGCCTGTTTCAACTTAGGTTTTGAGCTAATAGGATGAGTCCTGATCCTTTTTTCTATCATGTTCCGCATGTGCTCAACGGGATTGAGGTCAGGACTTTGTGGCGGTGTTTTAAGCAAATGTAGAATTTTGTACGCCAAGAACATTCTAGTGTTATGAGCATGCACTTAGGATCATTATCTTGTTGAAAGTAAAAATCCTTCGATTCACCCAATTTGTCAGCACTTGGCTGCAAATTTCCCTTGAGAATTGCAATATATGCCCGATGATCCATGTTTCCTTCAATTATTTCTAAGTTTCCAACGCCGCTGGCAGCGATACAGCCCCATACCATAACGCCGCCGCCACAGTGCTTTACAGTTTTCATGGTGTTTTTTGGGTTGTAAGACACCCCTGGCTATTTCCACACTTTAAAAGGATGTTTTTGGCGTACAAAATTCTACATTTGCTTAAAACATCGCCGCAAAGTCCTGACCTCAATCCCATTGAGCACATGCGGAACATGCTAGAAAAAAGGATCAGGACTCATCCTATTAGCTCAAAATCTAAGTTGAAACAGGCTCTTGCCCATACACTGAAAATAGAGCCAAGCTATGCAAAAATACTTGTAGAATTGATGCCACTCTGCCTTAAAACCGTGATTAAAAATAAAGGCTTCCCAACTAAATAATATCAAAAAAAGTATCTATAGTTTTTAAGATTTTCATAAACTGTTTCGTAAGTGTACGAAGACTTTATTGAGGGCAAATTGTCGACTTTGCTTTATTTTTAGTTAATAGCTTTGTAATGAATAATTTAAATGGATTAGTTTTTGTTTCTAAATTAAATAAAATCTTTAATGAATAAATCTGTCTTAAAACTTTTTTAAATTTCTTGCAACAATTTATTGTTTTTTATCACTTGAGTTTCAAATAGCTACTGTACGAAGACATAATTCGTAGCTCAGTTTAGAAAGATGGGTCGATTTCCATATAAAAATGTTTCAGTCACATGTCGATACGATACTACCATCAAAGTATTGATATGAGTAAAATATCGAACAGTTTCGATTCAAGTAAAATTTTACTTGGTATCAAACGAAAGTATCGATACCGTACTAATATCAGTACTTTCATCGTGTCCCTAAGCGTGCCATGCACAGCGACAAATAACAAGAAAACGCATAACGCATCGAATATAAACGAATTCAAATCACTTCGCATTGTTAGTTTTGCTTCACAAATTACTCGAAACAAATAGTATTTGGAGGCGGTTTCTTTGAGGTAGTTGATGTTGTGATCAGCCCTGTAACTTCGAGCATCTTGCAGAATTCTTCTAAGCAGCCTGGCGACAGGTTTCGGGTTGGAAACAGTGCTGTCGTTTTACTGCAATTGCAGCATATCTGCTGCAATACTGCAACATTGCATTTGTGTTTCATCTATTGCATTTTACGGAATTTGCTACTTGTTTAATCTAGCTAGCATATTTAGTAAGTTAGTTTCGCTTTGTTTAGTTACATAGTATGTGCAACTGCTAGCCATTTTGAACAAAGAATAAGTAAGAATTTCCCCAATTCTTAATCCTGTATATTGCAATTTATTTTCTCTAATATAGAAAAACTGAAACTAACAATAGTATGTATTTTTCACCAAACGACTATACTCGAATCTGATATCTTTAAAAAAAAATTATACATCTTTTGTTGAATATGGTTTGTTATTGCTATTTCAAATAGCAATAGTTGTATTTTAAATGCATGTAGGAAGACTTATATGTGCACACATATGTATATACCTATAGAAGAATCAATCTACTGCAATTTAGTGCGAATCTGCTGCAACTTCGGAGTTTTATTAGGTCTGTTCCCGTACTTTAATCTATAGGATATGCATTTGTGTAGACCTACAAGTCTTCTTAGATGCATGTAAAATACAACTATTGTTTGTAATATACACTCAGAAAAATGTCACTTTTTTCAGAATCACTTTAAATCAAAAGTTGATATCACTTTGAAATAAAAAGCGAACCTTGTACGAATTCCACTTTATTATAAAAATTTTCTTTTCAAATCAAAATTTTTCATCATTGAATTAAAAAGAAAACGTATATGGCGCCAAATCATATTTGAAAATTTTTGAATCAAAAATGTTCAAATTAGAGATGGGCAAAATGCCTCATGACACACCACTGATCGCTCTTTTTTAGAGTATTTTACAGTATTACGTCGTACTCTCAGTACACTGTTCGCTTCGTATTTTATTAGGTTTATTATCGGTTAAATTTCACATTTTATGATCTTTCGCTCATAGACTATGCTGTGCTTTTTTCAGGCGCTGCACTGTAAGAAAGAGCTATGCCTCACGTGTCATGAGGCATTTTGCCCATCTCTAGTTCAAATATGATTTGGCGCCATATACGTTTTCTTTTTAATTCAATGATGAAAAATTTTGATTTGAAAAGAAAATTTTTATAATAAAGTGGGATTCGTTCAAGGTTCGCTTTTTATTTCAAAGTGATATCAACTTTTGATTTAAAGTGATTCTAAAAAAAGTGACATTTTTCTGAGTGTAACAAAGCATATTCAACAAAACATATATAATTTTTTTTAAAGATATCAGATTCGAGTTTAGTCGTTTGGTGAAAAATACATACTACTGTTAATTTCAGTTTTTCGATATTAAAGAAAATAAATTGCAATATACAGTTATATCTCGAGGATTAAGAATTGGGGAAATTATGTTATAAACGTCTTTAAGGTATTTTTTTGTTGAATTAAATTCCGTCATTTTCAACCCAGTTGAATTCAACTCAAACGGCATATATGTACTTCAAATGAAAGCTTACTGACACACCTGTTACATACAATTATTTATTTAAATTTAATTACATATTAACAAGATTTACAATAAATATTACAAGAAAGAATCTTGTTGGTATAACCCAATATTATTTTTGTGTGCTTTTGTTTTGGTTTCTTTAACTCTTCTTTCACCTAAAATCATCGCATTTTTTCGTTAGGCTTCGAATCGTATATCGTAATTGAAATTCACACCCACACACATACACGAACACACACATTAGTTTCTATAAAATTGAAAAAAAAAATTTCTTCGATTCCTCCATTCTCGCCATTTTCGCACATAATTTGGCCGGCGAGCTTACCGTCGTGTGTTATGCCGTTTCCCTTGTTTTGGCTACGAAAAATCTGTAAAAACCCCGTGTTCATAAGTTCTAAAAGATTATAGTCTCCGATTAGCTACAGCTTCTCAAATGTGTCTAAAAATGGGTGAGTAAACGACGCAAACTACGAAAACGGAGATGAAGATTTGGCGATTAGCCAAAAAGCCAGTTTTCAGTGGTTTTGGGAGTGCGCGATTTGGTACAAAGTTCTTTTACGGTTTTGTTCAACAATGCTTTGGAGCTGCGCTTGTTTTTGGGGGTGACTTTTTTTTAAACTAATTA
The DNA here is from genome assembly GCA_947369275.1 of Nemotelus nigrinus. Classification (NCBI taxonomy): domain Eukaryota; kingdom Metazoa; phylum Arthropoda; class Insecta; order Diptera; family Stratiomyidae; genus Nemotelus; species Nemotelus nigrinus. The sequence goes on along the minus strand of OX376374.1, from coordinate 25,160,233 downwards.
ATTTAAAATTTAAAAAAATGTTCTTCGATTCCTCCATTCTCGCCATTTTCGGCAACTATTGGCCAATCGATCCCTCCTTTTCGTAGGTTTCGCGTCGTTTACTCAACCATTTTTAGACACATTTTGAGAAGCTTAGCTAATCGGATACTATAATCTTTTAGAACTAAAACACACGAGTTTTTTTCAGATTTTTCGTAGTCAAAGCTGAAACTGAGCGAATCTGTTGTGATTGTTGCGTGCACTTACGTCAATTCATTGAATTTACTTATAAGACACAGTTTCCAAATATATTAATTATTTATTAACAACACAACTTAACTTAAGACAAAGACAAACATTACACACGATGACTAAACTAGGACTTCGACTAACAAAGGATTTCGATTAACAAAGGATCATAATCACAAAGTATGATAATGACAACTAGCGCTAATCATCTGTTGATGCGGTGAGTTCAGGAATCATCATTTGCTTGCAGCGGCGAGCGTATGAACGTATGACGGCTACAATATTCCCCCCTGAGTGACATTGTCACGATAACGTTTAACTGCAGCCGGTGGATATGTTCGATTTATATGTGCTGGGCGAGCTATAATTGGATTCCAGATAGTAGAACTGTGTTTACGGTTGGATGTCAACTTTGTTTGTTTTCGAAAACTTGCTGTGTTAGTTGTTTCGAATGAAGGAAGATTCGTATGCTGTTTAGTTGATGGTGAATCGAACCGGGCATAGGAATGGTCATGAAGCAAGGTTGCTTTCGATGCAGGAACAGGTGGTATTGCTATATCTGATGATTCTGCAACAATAAACGCTGGTTTTAATCTTTCTGTAGAAACATTTGCATGTCGTCCGTTAATGTCGATGGCGAAAAGGACTTTAGAAAGTCGTTTAATTATGCGATGTGGACCAGTATAAGGTTTTCATAAAGATTTATTTATTGGATCGACCCTTAGAAAAACATGAGTACAGTCGTTTAAGTCCTTGAAAACGAACGTTGATTTGTGATTGCGGTGTGTTATTGGCTGAGGTCTAATTTCACGCATTTGCTCACGAAGAAAAGCAACAAGACGATGCGGGTCTGCAGTGGTGTCAGCATGATCAACGAAAAATTCACCAGGCAATCGTAATGTTGTTCCATACAACATTTCAGCACAGGATGCTCCTAGATCTTCTTTGTAGCTGGTGCGGAGGCCGAGTAATACAGTTGGTAATACTTCGGTCCAATTGTTGTTTCGCTCGTGACACATAATCGAGGCTTAAAGTGTCCGATGCCATCGCTCAATCAATCCATTAGCAGCTGGGTGATACGGTGAAGTCCGAGTTCGTTTGCATCCAAGAAGTTTTGAAAGAGAGTTGAAAAACGACGATTCGAATTGGGCACCTTGATCAGTCGTAATAATATTTGGAGAACCATAACGCGAAATCCAATTTGTGTAGAAAGCTTCTGCTGTTGATTTGGCAGTCTGATCAGGCATTGGAATGGCTTCTGGCCAACGAGAAAATCTGTCGATGATTGTAAGGCAGTATCGCTGGCCTCGTGAAGGTATTATGTCCAGGTGGACTTGTTCAAACCTCTTATCTGGCACTGGAAATGGTTGGAAATCATTTTTAACATGTCTTGCGACTTTTGATTTTTGACAGGGTATACACGAACGAGCCCATGAAGTCACATCTTTGCGCATACTTGGCCAAACAAATTTATCCCGAATGGCTTTAAGTGTTGCTCGTGCTCCTGTGTGTGAACACCGATGAAAAACTTCGAAGATTTTTTTCCGGAGCTGAAGTGGCACAAAAGGTCTTACATGCTTGAGTGATTTGTCACAATAAATTTCATGGCCTTGTATTTTCAGAAGTTCGAGCTGGAGCGAAGTTGAATTCTGTTTTAATAATTGTTGGAGCTCGTTATCAATTTGCTGCGCTGTTGATAATTCTTCAGCATCAATAAGCGTTGGCATAACAATACTTTCAATGCGAGAAAGTGAATCGGCCACGATGTTGTCTTCGCCTGGCACATGCACAATGTTAGTGCTGAACTGGGAAATGTAGTTCAAGTGTCGTAATTGGCGAGGTGATGCCTTTTCCGCTTTTTGAAGAAATGCAAAAGTGAGCGGTTTGTGGTCTGTTTTAATAATGAACTTTGCACCTTCCAGCATATGTCTAAAATGTCGGATACTACTGTAGATGGCAAGTAGCTCACGATCATAGGTGCTATACTTGGATTCAGGAGATGTTAATTTTCTGTGAAAAAATGCTAACGGAAACCAGCGATTAGCTTGATATTGCTCCAGAACAGCACCCGAGGCAATGTCCGATGCATCCGTTTTAAGGGCTAGTGGTGCTCCTGGCTTATAATGAACCAAAAGTGTAGCATCGGCTAAACTGTTTTTGCAATCTTCAAAGGATTTAATTGTATGTGGAGTCCAATTAATGGGTGTTTTATCTCCTTTTTTAGAATTATGAAGGAAGGAATTCAATGGAGCTTTTATATTTGCCGCATTTTTGATAAATATCCGATAAAAATTAATCGTTCCTAAAAAACGGCGTAAATCTTTCACAGTATTGGGACGTTTGTAGTTACGTATAGCGTCTACTCTAGCTGTAGGTGGTAAGATTCCGTGCTTATTAATGACGTGCCCCAAATATTCAATTTCTTTAACGCCAAAGATGCACTTGGCAGCGTTAATTACTACTCCATAGTCATTTAGTCTTTGAAAAACCGAACGAAGGTGTTTAGTGTGTTCTTCGGGGGTGCATGATGCTATTAAAATGTCGTCCAAATAGCAATTGCAGAATTCCAGTCCTCGCAACACTTCGTCCATAAATCTTTGGAACGATTGTGCTGCGTTCCTTAACCCGAAAGTCATGGCAGTAAATTCAAATAGTCCAAATGGCGTGATGACTGCGGTCTTTGGAATGTCATCTTCCGCCACTGGAATCTGATGGAAGGCTTTTAAGAGGTCTATTTTGGAAAAAATGGTTTTACCTTCTAGATTGGCGACTGTATCCTGTATGTGGCGCATCGGATACCTATCTGGTCTAGTCACAGAATTAAGACGGCGATAATCGCCACATGGCCGCCAAGTACCTTCTTTCTTTTGCACTAAGTGCAGGGGGCTTGCCCAAGGGCTAGTAGAAGGGCGACAGTAGCCTCTTTCCATCAGATATTCAATTTCGGTCTTGGCTATCTTGAGTTTTTCCGGTGTTAGTCTTCTCGGACGGTCTGCCACTGGTGGGCCATCAGTTATAATGTGGTGGAGTACATTATGGCACGGTTTTGTTTTAGGTAGGCTGGGGTTAGTGATGTTCGGAAATTCTTTTAGTACATTAGCATATGGCGATTTGAAATTTAAAGTGGAGATTGTGATTGATTTGCTAACTGTTGCAAGGTTTCCTTGTTTGGAAAGGTTAGTGATCGGGTCGATAATGCGTTTGTGCCTCAGATCAACTAACAGACCGTGATATTGGAGGAAGTCCGCTCCAATTATCGGTCGTGCAACATCAGCCACACAGAATTTCCAATGGAAAGATCGTCTTAAACCCAGTGATATACTAAGGACTTTGGTATCGAATGTCGCAATAGGCGTACCATTAGCAGCGTAGAGCTTGTAATTGGACGATTTTGTAAGCTTGTGTTTTTTACTGCAAGGAATAACTGAAATGTCAGCTCCCGTGTCTATTAAAAAATTTAAACCAGTTTGCTGATCGAAGATGCTAAGGCGGGTTTTTTTACAATCGCTGCTGACCGCCGATTCAAACAGCGGGCTTACAGGTTTTTTTGAACAAATGAACATGGCTTTTTGCAACGCCTTGCGTTGGAGCCGTATTTCCTATGGTAGTAGCAAATGAAATTTTTCTCATGAGGTGACGAATATTTTCGATTTGAGTAAGTGACGCGATTTCGTGAACGCGATCGAGATCGAGATCGATTGTATTGCGGACGATTTTGACGAAGCTGGAGAGCGGCTAACTGTGCTTTAATTTCAGCGAGTTCACTTGTCACTGAGTTTTCAGATAGTGAAACAGTGGCCAATTGATGTGGCTCATGGACTTCTAAGATCTTGTCTGCCATTTCGGCTAAACGATCAAGATCTGAAACTTCCGATATTACCAGTATCGCCTGAACATTGGCTGGCAAGCGCTGAAGCCACAGTGACTTTAAGAAATTGTCGGTAACTTTTGTCCCAGCTCTAAGCTTCATAGCTCTAAGAAGCTGTGACGGCTTTTGGTCGCCCAACTCCAAGCCGGTTAGCAATTCCCTTATCTCCTTTTCTTCAGAAACAGCGTATACACTTAAAATTCTATTTTTCAAAGCAATGTACTCACCTGTTTCTGGCGGGGACTTAGCTATGTCAGCTACTTGTGTTAAAATATCGTTGTCTAGTTCGCTCAGTAAACGATCAAATTTGGTCGATTCTCGTTTTATTCCATATGATCTAAATTGCGCCTCCACACGCGCAAACCACAGATCTGGCTGAGTTCGCCAAAACGGCGGCATCCGAAAAACCGCGATGTTGTTTATGGATTCCTCGGCGTTCTGGAAGTCGTCCCCAAGTGGTGGCAATGGTGGGCCTTCGTCTGCTTCGAATGTATTGTCTGTTGACATGATGCGCAATTAAAATTAGCTATCAATTGTTATCTATTTGCGGCGTCGGGGTCACCAATTGTTGTGATTGTTGCGTGCACTTATGTCAATTCATTGAATTTACTTATAAGACACAGTTTCCAAATATATTAATTATTTATTAACAACACAACTTAACTTAAGACAAAGACAAACATTACACACGATGACTAAACTAGGACTTCGACTAACAAAGGATTTCGATTAACAAAGGATCATAATCACAAAGTATGATAATGACAACTAGCGCTAATCATCTGTTGATGCGGTGAGTTCAGGAATCATCATTTGCTTGCAGCGGCGAGCGTATGAACGTATGACGGCTACAAATCTATTTGATCTAGTGCTCACACCACAAGTTAGTTCATACATTGGGACAAATTTTCGACAGTGGAATGTATTAACAGTTGAGACTTCCACCACAAAGATGTCTTCGGATATGTTCTGCATAGATTCACAGAATTTACATGCTTCACACCTTGATGCCTTTGATGACCGAATATTGTTAAGTTAGTTACACCTGCGTTTTCTGATATATCCAGTGTTTTTTTAGTCTTTCTTTGTACAATAAACGACGCGGCACAGGTTTTTGATTAGGAAAAATAAGACAAAACACTTGTTTTTTAGTTCTAAAATGATTCTAATCTTCGATTTCACTTCTAAAGCTTTTCAAAATGTGTCGTTTTTGTACAAAAATGGCTGTGTAAACGACGTGGAAATCCTGGTTAACGACCGATGTGCGAAAATGACAGGAACATGTTTTTTTTAAAGAAAGAAAGAGAAATTAACTGCTGAAAAAGTTGCAGCAGATTCGTCTCAATTGCAATAGATTGATTCTTCTGTGTACACAGCATTTAAAAACTATTTGAAAAATATAAGAAATAAGCATATTCAACAAAAAATATATAAATTTTTTTAAAGTTATTATCAGATTCGAGTTTAATCGTTTGGTGATAAATGCATACTATTTTTAATTTCAGTTTTTCCACATTAAAGAAAATAAATTCCAATATACAGTTAGGTCCCCAGAATTAAGAATTGGGGAAATTCCTATTCATTCTTAGTTCAAAATGGCTAGCGCGATTGCATATACTAAACAGACCGAAATATGCTAGCTAGATTAAGGGGCGGTGTAAGGGCTAGCAGTTGTGAAAAAAAAATATTATCTTGTCTTATAGCTAAACATTTCAAGAATTTAGTCCCATAATTTGAGGTCAATCAGAGCAAAACTCTCGAAGCTATTGAACACTTAGTCCCATCTTCTCTACTATTGTAGCTCCGAAAGCTCGGAGTTTAGTAGTCATTTTCTCAAAACAATTTTGCTGCCATTTATTTAAAAACCACATTATCGATTCATTTCAAACTTGGCACACATTTTCTATAAATAAAATGCTTCCCCCCAACGATAAGTTTTAGAATTTTTTTATATTAAGGGGGTCTTCCACCTACAAAAAGGACAATTTTTTCATGAAAAATAGCAATTTTTACTTCAAATGACTACCAAAAATTTAAAAATGAAAAAATAGAACTCAGAAAACGTTGGGGGAGGATTTGATGATGAATTTTAATGTTCTTTGATTTCTGACAATCACTTTAAAGACACGGAAAAGGACATAGAGATGTTGCAAATATGGTTAGAAATGCTGGACCATGATGGGTGCAATTTTTTATAGTAAATACCTTATCTATTCACAAAACATATTTTGAATGTTCACTGCGATTACTGAACTTATATTTCACAAATTTTCATTGCTTTTAGCTTGCTAATGAAATTGAAAAGTGAATGCATATGTTGAGCTTAGAAGTAAGATGAAGTAAAAAGTTGAATCAAAATCAGAATTTCCCTGCTCAGTCGTGTTGATTTCTCTCCTCAGTCATGACTAACTTCATTGAGACTGAATTGCTTTTGTCTTCACTTGACTCTAAAACTGTTCCCCTAGCCCGGATGGTATTCCAAAGTTCTTCGTAATTTCCCTTTGTCTCTCTTTGGCTATCTTATTCAATTTCAGTCTCTGTGTTGGTAAATTTCCGTCCTTCTGGAAGCTCTCTAACATTTTTCTCATCTTCTAATCGGGTGAACGCAACCTTGCTTCTAACTATCGCACTATCTTCATTCTTCCTTGCCTTTCCGAAATCGTTTTCAATCTTATCTAAAATACCCTCAACTGTGTCTTTGCAGCGCAACAACGTCGCTTTGTAAAAACCCGCTGCACCTCTTCGAACCTTGTTGAGTTTACTCATGTAATGCAATTGCAATTGCAATTGACAGCAACAATCAAGTTGATGTCATTTATACTGATTTTGCCAAAGCTTTTGACACTCCTAATTATACGCTGCTTCTTATCAAACTAAAGCATTATGGCATCCGTGAGCCTTTGCTTTCCTGGATCTCCTCCTTTTTAATTTATCGCACTTGTGCTGTCTCCATCTTTGGCTTGTCGTCCTCACCTTGCTCCCCTTTTTTTTGGTGTACCTCAAGGTTCCATCTTAGGACACTTTTGCTTAATATGTTTGTCAATAAATCTTCCCAGTGATTTTAAGTCTTCATGTCTTCTCAATGCAGATGATTCCGACCGAGAAATCTTCCGAGCGATCAAAAATAATGCTGAATCTCTGCTACTGCAGGATAATTTGAATGCTCTCTGTGGTTGGTGAACTGTTTGTCTCTTAATGTTTTCAAGTGTTTTTCTATGTCCTCTTCGCTTAAGCTTCACACTTATGTCTTTTTATGCTATTGATGGTACTATCCGCTTTTGTGTCGAACATTTCTCAGATCTTGGGGTCACATTTGATGGCAAACTGAAATTCGATATTCGTGTCCTAAACATCATTAGAAAAGCTTCTCGGATTGCTGGCTTCGTGATTCGTTCGTGCCACAATTTATTTACTATTTCTACTTGTGTCCACCTGTTTATTACCCTAGTACGTTCTGTACTTGAATATCGCAGTCAAGTTTGGTGTTCTCATTTAAAATACTTCTCTGACGCTGTTGAATCAGCTCACCGCAGGTTTATGCGGAATTTACTTTATAAATATAGTCTGTCGTATATACCCTACACTGAACGTCTATCTCTTTCATTCTTTCTTTTCTTTTTTGCCCTACTTAATTTTACTTTATTTAATTACTACTTTAATTATTATTTTTATAATTAAATCTATATTTTCTCTTCTACATCTTATTATTTTATTTTTTCATTGTATCCTATTTGTCATTGGGCAGGTTTCCTTTTGAATTGATTATTTGTGTTTGGAATGGATTTTTTCTTTTTTCTTTTTCTATTTTTTGCTTTGCTTAATTTTACTTTATTTAATTCCTATTTCACTTATTTTTTTATACTTATATTTATATATGCTCATTTACTTCTTATTATTTCATTTTTTCGTTGCATCCAATCTGTAATTGGGCAGTTTGCCTGCTGAATTGAATACGCACCAAATAAATAAAAAAAATTAATAAATGCCCTCATACGTGCAATATAGCTCCCCGCATATTTACCAAACTTCTATTAGACCTGGCTCTACAAACGAACAAAGCATTCAATGAATTCTATATTGATCTGATGATTTGACAGTGAATTTTCACGAACACGAATTTGGTCAAAATAGAAGATTTGGTGAAACGCTACCGCTCATACATACATAAATCGAAACACACACCTCCTTACGTTTTATAAGCACCCATGTTTTGTGTAAGTTTCGCAATGATGTCCTGATTCTTCCAGAACCACGTCGAAATTGGAAAAAATCTTGGCTTCTTTTTAGGTACTCAGCGACCTCCTAGGGTGTAAATTTTTCAAAACGGTATCATAGCCAAGCTTATGTTATTGTCAGTTTTTATTTTGCATATTTGATTTTTCAAATTTACTTTTTCCATAGAACTAAAGGGGAACCTGGGAGTTCACTAAAGTACCCGCTGCCGCCAAATGGTAATTGTATTTATCAATATTTCCTGAAAATTTCAGTCCAATCGAATAACGCAAGTAATGAGTTATGCTGAGAACCTTCTTGAGCTTATTTATACATAATCCAGACCGTTGAACTAAATTCGACTGAGACCTTTAAGTCTCAAAATGACAACAGAGGAACTTGGTAATCGACCACTCGCCCTACCCTCCAAATGTGAAAATATTTTGATATCAACCGTTGCGGAGGCAAAAAATTCAACTTGAAATTAGCCCAAAAACAGCAAATTTCGTCGCGTTTAGATTGCATTTTTATAACCAAATCCATCAAATCTCTCTCTTTTTGAACTTTTTAATAATAGTGGCAAACAGCTTGGGATTTCGCAGTCTTCAGCAAAGTTATTACGAATAATCATGAGACGATGTAAAAAATGTTTCACACCCAGTGGCGGCTCGTGCTTGTTGAGATTGGGTGGGCCCAGTTTTTTATTGTTATCCGAACAAATTTTCGTTGATTTCGTTGTATGCTGGTCAGTTTTTTCAAATAAATAAAATTTAGTGTTTTAGTCGCTATTTATGTAACACCTATATGCACACCTTTCAATCGATCCAACCATTCTTTTTGGCCCAGTTAGTTATCTACTACGTTTACGCAGTAGATAGACTTCCGAGAAATATTCAATTTCAATGCTCCTCAGTATAAAATATATGAAACTAAAACAATTGTTTCAAGTGGTTTAATATACATATATACATGCAAAATATTCTACATCAAATTTAACAATTTTCAAACGTATTTAAAAATAAAGATTAAAGCGTTTTTTAATACCATAATTTACTACATATGCTTGTAAATTATTTGGTTACGTCTACTCTTTGATGAAGCAAATAGATCAATTATTTGGTTGTGAAATTTGAAATTGTAACCTTCTCGCAACATTTTAACTAAATCCCTTTCAATTTCCATTGTACTTAAATCGGAAAGCCTTGTCTGACAAATTGAATTCCGTAAAAAGGTTTTTACTCTCTTAAGAGCTGAAAAACTTCGTTCAACTGAAGTGGAAGAAGATGCCAGTGATGCAACTTGACTTAGCAATTTATAAATATCCAATACTTCCGTTTGTAACGTATTATCAGATATAAAAATTAAAAGGTCCAATAAACTCTGCGTGATTCCAAATTTGTTATGATCAGATTACTACACACAAAGTTCGTTTCGTTGCTTAATTTTTTCAAACATTTAGGGGTAGCTGTCGATAAGAGAGTCTAGTAGATTTTTAAGAAATCATCGCAAATGATTTGAGGTTACTACTATTAATGAAACTGATAAAATCTATTTTTTTCATATCCGAAAGGTTTAGTTAGATTAGTCTAAATTTAACGCATGAAGTCTTTTAAAATAAGTTTTCGCATCTGAAATGCTACCGTAATCTATTTTACATCTTTTAACAGGTTGCCCAAAATTACTGCAAACATCGTTAAATTTTTTTTCAAAATATGTATCGTCTCCTCTATATGATTTTAATGTTAGTAGTAAGTTACTGACTCGCTCTTTACAATAATTAATATCTGCACTTAACTTTACTGTAATTAATATTTCAAATAGAACACCTGTTTGTTGACACATAAGGTTGATAGTTTTTAGCAAAAATAAAAACGAAAAGACCGACAAAATATGCCTGAAGCCCACAGACTCTTTAATCGTTTCTCTATGTTGGACAAAGGTTTCATCATTTAAAAATATTTCGAAGACTTCCAGCAACTCATTTGTACTATTTGAAAGAACTTAAATTATTCGAGACTTATAGTTCCATCGTGTATTGCTGCAATCAGGTAGCCACCTACGATTAACTTTATCAACTACACTAGTTCGCTTCGTCCAGTTGGAAAAAAATGCTAATAACCCAGTCAAATTCACGAAAAAGATGCGGCATTCTTTTATTTTGCAAGTCCCCGATATCACAAAAGCACCATCATAGCTTTGTCCCACTAATATGCTGGCGATATCGAAATGCTTAAATGTTTAGTTAGTAAATTATAGAGATCTCCAGCTTTTTTGCCTTGACTTACATAAAAAAAAAACCATGAATCTCTCTACTGTAATGCCTTGTTCTGAAACGTATCGAAAAATCACTGATAGTTGGGACAAACACTTGGTGTCAGTGGACTCATCGATTTGCCAGAAATAACAGGGAGCGTTAAGAATCTCAGCAAGTATAAAGCTTTTTCATGTAGTACAAATATAAAGTTTTTTTAATATAGTACATTAACTAATGATGAGATCGTTTTAAATAGTTTTAAAAGTACCACTGAAAACGGAAGACTCATCCAGAAAAAGTTTAAATCGTGTAAATCGTGCTTATATTAACATTCTCTGTGCCGTCTTCACTTTACTATTTTCTTTCCTACGCATGCATGATATAAGCAAGCCCCAAGCCAAAAGCAAGCCCAAGTCCCAAGCAAGCACCGAATCACATAATTTTCTGATGGAGTCATTTTCCATCTCATTGAATGAAAAAAACAGATACTTTCAGAATGCAGCTGAGCTCAGACCTCCACATAATTTTTGAAACCGTAATAAGAAACCCTGATTGAATTTAGTCTTTCTAACGGCATCTGCAAGAGCTGTTATTGAAGAATTTGGAAAATTTGTTAGCACAGTTTATGGACTAAATTTATGCTAGCTGATTTATTTCCATTTTATAAAAGAGTTGTCATTTTTTTATTTTATATGAAAGATGAGAGGTGCATTTTTCTTCTTGCCATATTTACACTTTGCATTTTACACCCAGGATCTAACCTAACCTTTGTTTCAAATTTATCCTGAGAAGACAAATAAGCATTTCATGCTTCAAATCCTGAAATTAATTTTCTTTTGGGATATATTTCAAAAACAATCATGCAATAGGTAAATTCCCATACCTATTCGCTAATTTTTCACATCAGAAAAATTTGCATCTTTTGGATACATGCAGGTGCACATAGATTTGTCTTCCGCCACATTATTCTTCTTTTGATTTTCAGTACAATATTAACACGTCGCATTACATTTTTTTCATAATATTTTTCACAAAAATACTCTAATAATATAAATGACATCTACTATGATCTAACTAAGCTCATTTGTAGTTTATAATTTGACAAAAAATGCTGAAAAAAATACCACAAACAATTTTTCATTCATTCATTCATTCATTCATTCATTCATAAACCGAACTCTCTATGGTGACGCACGCACAAGCATAGAGCTGAGAGACTTGCGCGCGTCATGATTTTCTAGTTCTTTGATTCAAGCTACGCATGTAAACGCATGATGGGCTGGCCCAATATGCAACATAGATTTTGACGCGATTGCACACGTCAATTTTTCGTAGATGAAGAGCCGGCCCAATATACAAAATCAATTTTGTTGCGATTGAAAGCGTCGATGCTCATAGATCGCAGCTTGGACTGGTAACAACGCATAGTGGGCCAGTGATGCTTGGGCCCACCGAGCCACATTGATGACCAGAAATCGATAAACACACAAACGCGAACTTATACCTTCGCTTATACTTATGTTTGTAGCATAGTGTAGATAATGTAGAAGAATTATGAATGGGCTAGTGATGCGTCTGCCCGTCGTGGCGTGTATGGGACTGAGAAGAGGAATATACATTTATGTGTACAAGATGCAGGTGTATATTGTATCGTATAATTTATGCTTGTAGCTTATTGTAGTAATTGTTTTATATGTATGAAAATATGTTGATACATTGCGCGATCGACATTCAATGTATGTATGGCACTATGTGATTTTACGTCATTGCATGGTATGAATGAATGATATAAAAATGTGTTGTTGCTGGATTAAAATTATAGAAGGATTTATTATGTTAAACGTATATGAATTAATATGTAAATGATGACTCAAACTTTTATTTAAAATTATTATTTATGTGTTTTAGAGGGTGGGCCCGGCCCACTTTGCCCACTGTGACGAGCCGCCACTGTTCACACCGTTCAGCTTTGTGCAACCGGTTTGATTTCTCCTTTAATATTTTCGATTGTAGCTATGACAATTTCACACTTTTTTACATTAATTTCAGAAATGTGATTTAGTTGCTTTTCTTGTCTCAAAATGAAAAATATTTGAGGTCCAGATTAAAATAATGTAAAGATATATATAGAATGTAAAGATATAACATATAATATAGCAACGCAAAAATAGCACTCATATGGCGTAACCAGTTTTTGTGTATCAAAAGTAGTAGTTGCATCCACCTAATCCGGTGTCAGACTCGAAGCAGGTGCACCTGATCCACAAAATGAGTGTATCATATCGTGACTACTGCACACCAGAACCAACAATATAGGAAACATCAATGTGTATGCTCTCCTAAAGCTAGAGTTACAATCAATGCAACCAACATTTGTTGCACGTCAAAATGAGTTTGAACCCATGTGAACGTATGAGAGCAGTTACAATGATGCAACACAACTTTGCTTGGCAGCAGAGTTTGCTCATACCTCAAACTTGGCATGGCAACAAAATACCCAATTCCACCTGTTCCTATGAGCGTTCGGGAAATCGGAACTGTCATATGTAAATGACAATCAGAATTTGTATTTTTTTGTCTCATTTTTGCTTTTTATTACACTCCGCAGCTTTTAAAGGATAAAATATTCACTGATATATCTTTCCGAGACTTTAAAGGATCCAAATTATCGAACAGCAATTTCTTTAATATAGCCAGTGACAGATGACAGTAAATGTTGTGTTGCATTGATTGTAACTCGTTCCACCAACAAAACTTGGCAGCAAATGTTGGTTGCATTGATTGTAACTCAAGCATAAGGAACAAATAAAAAAATTAAATGAGAGCGAAGTTATATGGGGTAAATACATCTGTCAAATCTTAACACTCATCTTCATTTCTGTCAAAAGTTTTGAAAGAGTGAAATTTTCCGAATATAATAATACTTGCGTGCTGTCAAAATTTACAAATTTCATAAAATTTTCGAAGCACTCACAAAACTTGTGATAAATGCGAGTTATAGGTCAACTATGAAGAGGAATCGAGAAAAACTGTTCGCATTCAGTTAGGTCGTGTAAAAGCCGACAATAGATTTTTTGCGTCTTGATCAAGAGCTGATTAGGGCAGGCAGCATTGAAAACAACAACAACTGAGGTAGCATTGTTGCTGTTTCCAATGCTTCCTACCCTAACCAGCACTTGATCGAGATGCAAAAAAACGCACCCAATCTAGGGCAGACTAGCGGCCTCTGCTCTACACCGCAACTGCTACACAATGTTCTCAGGTAACAGAATCTATTAAATAGTACCTTCATTAGATATATATAACATATAGCTATCCTGAAAGAGTCCAATGTTTTTAGTTTTGTATTGTTTTAGACACTGATCCCAATAAAACCATGCCATGAAAATTGTATGAAGACATGCATTAAGCCTTATATTCCCCTTAATACAGGAAAAATGTGACTGTACTGTAACTTCCATCCGTACAAATTCAATTTCATCAAAACATTGCATTAAGTCTGAAATGCGGAAAATCTGCATAATCTGTAAATTAATTGAACCCATTTCAATGTTTTCTCCAAGTTAATTAAACATCACTTATCACCTGACTGTGTCTCCCCAGAATTTTAACGAGTTTATGGCAATCGGAGTATTTCGAGACGTCTGCCTCCCAGGCAAAAGCGGAACCATAAATAAAACAAAAATGCACGCAGCATTGAAATAAACAATGTTGAAGTGGAATGGAGAGTCAATGAGTGACCACCTAAGAATTTTAAAAGCTCTTTGTTGGCTCAACGGTAAGTAAATGCTGTGCAGGGACTGATCAAATATCCAAGTATTGATGTGATCAAAACCCAGTTGATGTTTAGAAATTTTGTATAATGTGTATAACTTTCTACTAATCGAAAGAGTTTAGCAAAATAAGTTGATAAAAAATTAAAAAACGTACGGCGTCGATTTATAGTTTAACTTTACATTCGCGTGGCTTCTATCATGCCCCATGTACTTATTTTATTAGGAAAATCACTCGCTATTCTATATTCGACCATCGATTCCTCTGAAGATACCTTGCTACATCCCTAGATGACAGCTCACACACCACGCACTTATGTCCTATACTCAACTGTGACGCGTTCCGATTAGCGAGTCTTCTAATGTCTAGTGAGACCCTGGCCCTGTCCGTTTTATAAGTAATTGCATTCAGAGATTAGATTTCGAAGGCATTAAAAACTTGAAACGGGCAGAATTAAGCGATAAAAAATTGAAATTCTTCACATCGTTTCGTATACACATCCTCGTACGACCCAACTTACTTACGTATCGGAGACAATTCAATAGACGTAAACTATGCGTGTAGAGATAGGAAACGAGCATGATGATGATGACACATCGCCATCAAATTCGTTGCTTGTGAGATAATTCAAATGCAATTAGAAAATGTCTAATCTAATTCTCGAGCTATATTAATTAAATTGATCCAGCAGAAGAAGAATCCATTGGAAGATGACCTATTTATTTATTTTGAATAAAGTTATGTGAAAGTTTCGATTTAAATGGAACTTTTATGAGCGTCATGATACATTCTTAGCTGTTGCTGTAATAGCTTTTCGTATGCTAATCTGCCTGAAAAAAAAAGTACGAAACAATGGATCCGACATTTGAGCATTCCACAGTCTGGTCCTTTGAGATAGCTTGATAAATTTGCCAGCAAGAACAGCTTTCTTAAAAATCATACAAAAATATGATGTACGATTCAACGGTGGGCCTTCAGATACAGCTCTTTTCACCATCTTCTACAATCGTTCACCTTCTTACACAAATATTGCCATTAAGAATTTCCAATCGTCCATATAGGGAGGTGAAATGAAAGGTGCACTGCAGACAGTAAATGCATATTTTTCCATGTCACGCAAAATATAGGATTGATTGAGTCCCGGAATTTCAAATCGCTAATACTGGAGACAGATTGCAATCGGATCTCGTTTCCCGAACATAATTGACTTCTTTGCATCTATTTTACCCTAGTGTGACAAGAAATGGGTATTTAAAAGCTCAAAGCTCTTTCGAGATTCGCGAAACCAGATTCGATCGTAGTATGTCTACAGTTTAAAATCGAATCTGGTTTCCTTTGTTTGGCAAAGAATGATTAACAAAAAAAAATGTGAATATTAAAATTAAATTTATGTCTTCAATACTTAAGTAATTAAGCTAGATAAACACATTAAAAGGGAATAAGGAAATAAAATAGATTCCAAGGGATGATAAGATTTTCAGAGCTTATTGTCCTCTTAGAACTATTCCCATGTCACAACAAGGTACATATTTTGTTTCTTCTTGCCAAAGCAATTTCCGTCCGAGAAAATCAATTTTGGGGCACACAACGAGCCCCGATTTTCTCTTCCTGGAAAATATTGCCTTTGATTTTTTGGGTTATCTTTGGTATTCCTCGCATTAGCATTGGTAAAACGGTTTGAGGTGAAACTTTACACATTTAATACAACCTCAAAGTTAGAGTCATGAGAAAGATGCATACATCATCTGGGAAAATTGCAAGGTATCTGCAGGGAATTCAAGTAGATCAGAAAGATTAAATAATTTCGGACCTTAATAGAAGCCTTGAAGAACTCCACCTGCTACTAAAGACTTCAACGCGTGTGTCTGTTTATTTTTACAAGAAGAAAGACTTGAAAAAGAAACAAATTAAACGAAAAGAAATAAATTTTCGTTTATAAATTCTACTCCAGACCTGTTAATTCGTTCAGAGCACATGCCAACGAAAAAACAAAATGTACTTCTACCCCAGGGTAAGTAGTGTCACAGACAACGAAAAAACCAAAAAGACGACGAAAAAGCAAACGAATTGGCGAGGAGAGGTTCCAGAAGTAGTAATAGCTCCTGTATTACTATACCACGGTCACTTGGCGACACCACAAGCAAGCTAGATGCGCTCATATGGGTTAAACTAAAGATCGAATGGGAATACAAGGCGGGCTGCATGGTAGCCAGGACATTATGCACATTACCCGATTCAAGCAAAAGTAGGAAACTGCTAAAGCTCACCAGAAATTGCTTGAGAGGGCTGGTAAGGGATTTCAAGTTTTTTTATTTTATGCAAACAGACTTCATGTCATATACATAGGCGCGCCGTAGGGGGGGCCAGGAGGGGCCGGGACCCCCCCAGACCCTAGGTTGGCCCCTCCCAGAAAAATAAATATTTCCAACAGTAGACACTTAAGTGTTGGCCTCTTTGGTTTTTGTGGCTACAGCAAGAGTTGTGTAGTGCAGTAGTGTAAGCCTATTCCAAAGCTGTTATGTTATGGGACTTATCTCGAGAAATGGACGGTAATATTTAATTTCGACAAGTTATATGTTAAGAAAAAGACGAAAAGAGCCTCGTCAATCATCCTTTTTTTATTAAGATTATCTGTTCATTCTTACTAGGCAATATATAGGTATTTAGATAAAAACACTTTTATAAACTGGCGTTTTATGCAATTATGTTTTTCGCAAAACATAGTCTGAGTATTAAAATGGTAAGCAACAAATTAATTAACGTAGAATACAATTTTCGGAGTCATTTGGAGAATAAAAATTGCATCCCTGCCACTTTTATGCTATATATTCAAGACAGTGTTGTTTATTGCGAGCAATTTTTCTTACGCTTACTCTTTCTTGATGGGATCATATACAATTAGCACATTCATACCTTTTATTACGCAAAACAAACACAGTTTCATTCCATATTTGAGAGCATGTTTCTCTGACGTTTGCGTATAGTAAAGTATACTTATTAGGTTTGATTCAAAAAGTCCATACTGAATAGCTCGGAAAGTCCAATATTGCTGATGTAAACCTTTTGACAGACTATGCCAAATTTGCATCCCGTTAAAATAACTTATCTTATAACTTTGGTTTTGATCCATTGAAAGTATTGGAAGTTATAAGAAAAAAATGGGTGTTTTAAGTTATCTTCCGCGAATGTGTTAAAATTTTTAAAATTGATATATTTTCGGCTTATTTCCACTACAAAATCATTATTATTTGAGAATTTAATGGTACCGATTTCCAGGACAAAAATGAATCAAATCGTTGATGCTGGAATCGCGGACCTAACATTACAACCAAAACTCTGACCTACTTGGTTTACACTCAGGTTAAATGTGTGTGAATTTCATTAGAATTTAATAATTGCATCGGAAGTTAAAAGGCATATCACTTCAATTTCACGGAGCGTTTTTTCATGATGACACAACCGCCACATATTTCCTATCATATTCATTAAACTTTTGTCAGACATGTCACCTGTATCTACTCAAGACCAATATATCCTGTGAATTTTATCCTTTCGCGAGATACCGTAAACATAAATTCCAGGTGCTAAAAATATAAATAATTCGGTGAAGGGTTACGATTTATCCATTATGGCAGTTGAAGCAGGGTCCACAAAAAGGAACAACTCTCCGTGGTTGACAGATTTGCTACAGAGCTAGCAGTCGAAGAAAGGTTCTTAAGCTTTGTAGACTGTTCAGGAGCTAGAAATACCTCGTATATAGCAGGTATAGTTTTGAGCCTTTTAGACAGGTACGGACTAGCGAATTGCCTGTTGTTGGTCAGTCTTATAATGGTGCTAGTGTCATATCAGGGCAAAAAAGTGGTGAACAAACCTAAATTAAGATGAAACATCCTGCAGCCACATTTGTACACAGTCTAGCTCATAAAATTACCCTTGTTGTGATGGACACAGTTTTCACAATCGAAACGTGTACACCCTTTTTCAATGCCATCGAATCTCTTTAGCTACACCTGACACTTTTCGAAGCCATCACAACACCAATTGTTGAAGTAGCTTGAAGTGGCAGGTGGTCTAAATACAAGGCGTGAAATGAGAAGTTTAAGCTCGACTCGTTAGTCAATGAGATCTCACAATTGCAAATATGTGATCGATAGCTGTGGGTCTATAAAAGAGGCTTTAGAAAAACAAATTAATGAAGAAAAATACAATGACTCTGTTTATGCATTGGGGATCTTTCATTCAATCAGTAATCCTAAGTTTGCAGTAAATCTTTTCATCTTTCTCTATGTTCTTTCTATAATTAACATGTTAAGCACATATTTCTAAACTAAAGATGCAACTCTTTGGGATGGGATGGATCTTGTGAATTGGACAGTTAAAACACTACTAAGTGAGCGAGAAAACTTTTATGTAGTTTGGGAAAAAATTAAATCCTTCACAGAGAAGCACTGTCTGGATCTCACATTTCCCAGAGGATCACGAAAACGGAAAACAGCAAAAAGCACTAGTTTGAAAGGTTTTGATATTTCATATAGCCTCGGACACGCTGTTAGGGCTACAAAGATATCTCTGCAAACCAAAGATATTCAAAGATATTTTGAAGAGAATCATAATTCATGTGTAGTTCATACTTACTTTTCACATTATATTCATGAGGTAGTAGCTCATACGTATTCACAGACACGAAGTTTATTTGATAATGCATTATGCATTAGCAAATAACAAAGAATAAGTTATCAAACATATAATGTATGAGCAAATTATATAAGTTGTATGAACAGTACATGTACCTTACGGAAGACAAAATCATCCCATGTTTTGAACCTTTCGGTCCCTGACCCCTGCCAGATTTTAGGCCACGGCACGCCTATGGTCATATAGTGTGAAAAGTTATATTGATGTCCATAGTTTTTATGCCAATAAAGTCCTAACAAAAAAGAGAACGTTTGCTGTCTTTTACAAGATGAAAAAATTTTTTTCTTGCATATGGTGATCACTTCAAAAACTAAATGAAACACTCCATTCTACTCAAGAAAAGTGCTTCCGCACTTTTAAGTCATTAAAAACCTTTCAAAGTGACTTGTGGTGCAGTGCATCGACTTTTATTCTCTAGGGTCCCTGGTTCGAATCCAGGTTCGTTCATTGGGCCTATAATGCATGGCGTTGAACGCTTTTGCAAGCTATGATACATTGTACCTACTCGTAAAACATTTCCCTTATGTATTATGATGTTAGGCGCTATACATTTATCACAATACCGTATCCAACTCTTGCACTTTTTCGTTAATTCGTATGGATTCCTCAAGATAATAGTTTTCCCCATCTCTAATCTGACGCCTCAGTGGATGAGTCCGAATTTCGGATAGTTATAATAGACTAAGCAGGAAAACCATTTCTGAAAATTAAATTCAATGGTATGAATTTGAATGTATCATATTTGATGCTCTAGATATTGATTTGCGAGCTGATTTGCCTGAAGTCACCTCATTTGCATCTACCCAGTTGGTACATCTTTAAGAATTACACTATTCATTAAATATGGGCTTTCATTCAATGGCCATTCATTCCACGAAGAAATCTTTCAACCCTTCATACAAGAGTAACTCTATATGAGACATTTTTCAGCTATCTATCAAATTAGTAGAGAATAGACTAACCTTAACGTACCGATTTACACTACGCAACATTGGATCTGACTCAAATATCGGTGAGAACATAAGCGTTGTAATTCAGTATTGATCTTCCTGATTTGCAAAGAGGCACTATTTTACCGAGCGCTGCATGACTCTGATCTAAAGTCAAGACGAATCTAGTAAATAATATATATCTCTGCACCTTAACACCTCTCAGATACTGGCAACAGAACGGGCTTGGCAAAAGTACTTTTTCACATCAAAATTCACTCCTGCCAAGATCATGGGTCATCTTAAACGAGACTATAAATCGCATATCTAAAAAGCATCACTTTCAAATCGACACTTAAACACATTAAAAAACAACTAACAATCCATCGAATAGCAGTGAATTTGACTTAGTTTTGCTAGGACCACAGTATATGAATTGATTGTGTGACAAGTCCATACGAAGCTTCTTCAACTTGGGTTCGTGCCTCTGGCAAATGGAAGTATGTATATATATAATCGTCTGTGTCTCCAAAGAAGCAAAGCATTCGACTTCGAGCTCTTTTGCTTCAGGGTACAACACAATGTTCGTTACACCGTTGTCGTTCTTTGGCATCTAAAGCCACCACATTCAATATTTTAACTTGATTCGGGCAAGCAGGCAGGCAGTCATGCAGACAAGTAAGCAAGCAAATAGGCAGGCAGGCTTATTGACGATGGATCAACCTTTAATCTTGATTGACGCTCATTAACATTTTAAAAGACATGTTTTATATCTTAAAAGCTTTTAGTTATATTATTGCTTATGTTTTACAAAATGTCTACATATTGTCGCGAGCGATGCGAATAAAAGTGCCAAACAAGAGAGCAACGAATAAAAAAAAAACTATCTGATTAAGTGTCTGAGGTGAAATTATGTCTTTTGGCGAAGTTGAGAAGATTGCTGGTTTTTAGAATGTAAATGAATACCATCAATTTGCATGTTCTTCGAGTCGTGTATGAATGGGTTGTTGATAGGTGGTTGGATTATCGAACGATGTGCTATTAGCCTATATAATTTAATTAATGGTACTGTGTCTGAGTCTGGTATGGAAAGAATGTGGAATAATGCTAAACATTCGAAAGGGAAAAGATGAAAAGTGATTTGAAATGTGACTAGGGTGTATTTTCATAAAATGTGAAAGCATTTCTATTCAATTATCGAAAAAATCGTGCGTAAATCTAAAAAAATCTAGTGACTGAGTATTTAATCCTGAAATAGTTTTCAGATAGTCACCAACATAGTGACGCAATTCAAAAAGGATTCACGAGTTAGTTTCGATTATATCCACTATAGTACGTTACTTCAGGAAGCTAAAACGCTTCTATAAGTGCTTAAATTTTTAAATGACGACTATTGATATTCGTATGCTCCCAAGTCTAACTTGACCAAATAAATCGATCATAAATCGATCGATTACGGAAAACTGAAGGTAAATTCAATGCAAGCTTGGCTTGGAGGCTCATATTATTGAGAAAGTTTGCTTGTTCTTTGTATTTGTTTGGAGTATTATCAAGATATCATTGATACTACTTCTAAAGTACAATGTCATGAGAATATTATTCGAACTAGCACAACAATTACAAAATTGTATAAATTCGCTGTGCAAATAAGTTAATACACGTAGAAAATTCAGGCCAAAACATTACAGTTGGTCTCTTGGCAGCTGCTCAATCTAAATTAAAAAAATTCGCAAGACTTCCAACTCGCTGACTTCCATTTCAACTTTGAACGAAAATAATTGACAAACAAATGTGCTGCAGCACGTAGACCTATAATAACGTGGAAGTCTAATTACGAAACACTTTGATCAAACATGGATTTTTTAAAGCCAAATTAATTTGCAACTGCTAGTAAAGGTTTTGCCTCTGTCCTGCAACTTCCGTAAACTGCAGTACAGAGGTGACGAAACATCTACTGTCTTATCACTTCTCGGTCAATCAATATAGGGAGCTAAAGGCAGCAGAAGTTATCAAAACCTAAAATAAAATCCTATGTATTTTCAATATTGGAACTCTTCTAGTTTTGAATTCGATTGAGGAGTATCGATCGGTTACTCTCAATATCTACACTTGAGCCAAAAACGGAGATCCAAGTAGAAATTGATTCGTAAGAGAAAAAAATGGTGTAACTTTGAATTTACTTATTTATTTATTTAGAGAGCAAATGTTGCTGGCATATGTTATGCCTCGTTTACACAAATGACGAACGTTTCGTCGAGGAACTTGTGAAATTACTTTCATCCAAAAAAAAAAAACAGGCGAGAATAGACAAGGTGACCATTTATCCACTCGGCTCGCAAGCATTTGCCATGCGTGTAAACGCGGCATTATATTCAGACTCTATTACATTGCTTAAGAGTTATCCTTACTCAGTAGTGGATAACATAAGATTTCTACTATGTCTGTGGAGGCTGGTCTCATACTTCTATCCATATATGTATGTACACTCAGAAAAATTTCACCACTGAAAATTTAATAGAATCAAATTTAAATCAAAAGTTGAAACACTTTTAACTAAAAAACGAATCTAATTTGAATTAAATAAGCCCCCACATTCAATAAAAATGATTCCACTTTATTATACAAATGTTATTTTCATATAATAATTTTCATCATTGAATGTAAAAAACTCTAGCGCACCTGAACCGCTAGAAACACTAATGTTCGAAGAACAGTAGAAGAATCGTGCAGGTTTTGAGTGCATATTCCACCACATGTGCTGCTTATTACGGCCAAACTGTTTCAAATGCCACGTTTTACTTTGGTCTCTAGAATGCATTATAACTCATATGGTAGAAGGTTTCAGATATTACCACTGGCATGGGTTTCAAAGTTTATGAAAGAAAAACACTTGTTAATTATATTCGTTATCAGTTGCTTATTTCACCAAACTTTGAAAGCAGCATCTCATATAACATCAATGAAGAAAATGCTCAGTGTCTGCAGCACTGTAACTGAAGTTGGTGTTCGGGGCTGCGATCCGAAAAATTTGCAGAACTTAGGGAATTGAAACATCGGTTATTTATTTTCATTGTAAATGTTTCCGGTATGAATACTAACTGTAAGCATTTATTGATACAAAAGTAGCACAACCGACTCGTGCTGGCAACCTTTCGCCAGTATCAAAGTCAAGAAAATATCAAATCTGCTTCACGTTGTTTAATTACATTCGAAGTTATAGGAGTATAAAGAAATTTAGGGTTACCTGCAGCGAGTTTTTTCAAATGATCGAAAGCTTAATATTTGCTGTTTATTGTCACTACAATATCATTATTATTTGAAAATTCTACGATAAAACCGCTTAATAAAGATATTACAATAAAACACAAAACCAACAATAGCTGGCAACCCTATAGTGGCTTTTCAACCAAATTTGGTCTGAATAATGTTTATGACAGGTTTCATTAATTGTATGAAATTCGTATTGATTTCATGACTGCACTGGAAGTTATAGTGCAAAAAGTTTTATTTTCCTGAGCGAATTTTCAAAACCAAAGACACAAAAATTACCATAGCTGGCAGCACCAATAAAATTTTTCAACCAAATTTCCATCAAACAGAGATTAGAGTTAGGTGTGTCTACTGTGTCAATTTCATGAAAATCTGGTAACTTATTCACATTTCATAGGGCAAAAAGCAGTTTTTTTTCTTTGTAATTTTTCAAGATGGCACCACTGGCACAGACTTGCCCACAATTCAAAATCGCTTCTATCAAATCTGGTCTTACTTAAGTCCAGTGCATTCTGTAAATTTTAGCTGTATCTGATTATTGGTTCGTGAGTTTCCGTGAACAGAAGTTTTTGATGCTAAAAATATAGGTTAACTGGGAGAGGGTTACCGTTCTTGTCCGACATGAAATTTATTTAGTTTTATTTTGAACGTGTAGATAAAACATAAGATTTATATACAGATTGGTTTTATTGTAAGAAACGGACATTTTTTTGAATATTCGATGGTTTGAATGTTTTCACTTCCAATTTTTTTTTTCAAAATGAAGACACCAAAATTATCATAGCTGGCAGCTCCAACCGAATTTTTCAACCAAACTTCTACCAAACGTGGCTTAAAGTAAGGTCCAGCAATTGTGTGAGTTTCGTCAAAATCGAACGATTCAATCAGAATTTATAGGGCTAAAAACAGTTATCTTTTTTAGTGGTTTTTCAAGATGGCAACACTGGCACAGAATCGCCCGCATTTCAAAATCACTTCTATCAGACCTGGTCCTATTTAAGGCCAATACATTCTGTGAATTTCAAATAATTCTGCTCATCGGATCGTGAGTTTCCGTGAACAGAAGTTTTTGATGCTAAAAATATAGGTAAATTGGGCAAGGGTTACCAGGCGTGCCCGTTATACCATAACTTTTTTTTTTTTTTGGTTATATAAACAAAGCACAAGATTTACATATGAATGGCTGTTTTTTGAAGAAACGGCATTTTTTCAAGAGAGACGATGATTTGGAGGTTTTCACTTTCAGTGCCTGCCCTAGCTACAGGATTACCAGCACGCTCATTAAAATATACACAAATCTACAACTAAATAATATCAATATGTCCTGAAAATTTCGTAATGATTGAGTAGCTCTGTCAAAAGTTATCGAAATGTAAAAATTTTCAAATTTTCCCGTCCTCTTTTTAGGCACCCAGCGCACACATAGGGTTAAAAAATTCCAAAGCATTATCCGATTTATATGTAAAACACGTTAGAAATTTATTTCGTTAACTTTATTTTTGCGAAAATCATTTGTGCACGAAATAATAGGTATATTAAAAATATCACTTAAATGGCCGCCGGCGCCAAAAGGTTAACAATAACTGACATTTAAAGAGACCTGGACCTATTCTGCATATACACCAATATATCCTGAAAATTTTAGCTCAATCGGATGGCGCGTTCCCGAGATTATCTCACTGAAATTTTTTGTACATATATATATATATATATATAAAGAAATATGAATTTTTGGCCGAATCGATTTTAATACTAATGTTCTTCGAACATTAGTAAAAAACATTTTGAGCTAAACAAGACCACTTTGATACAGCGTTATTAAAATGAAGGCTGATTATTTGAATTGAAAAGAAACGTATATGACGCCAAATCATATTTGAAAATATTTGATTCATATCTATTTTTTTTATTTATGCAACGATATTTTTCTGAGTGTAGCTTGTGGGAGAAACTAGCTGAAACTAGATTTTGATAATGTTTGGAAAGTGTGATTAGTCTGAGAACATTAGGTGATTATCGTCAATCTAAAGTGCGATTGTTGTGCCGTAAATTAAATTTTGTATATAACTTCTTCGCTAGCTGAACGTTCGATTGCTCGACCGTATTTTAACTGTTCATATTTTCATAACCATCTCTTACTTTCAGATTGTAATAGTTTATTCAAATGAACTCAATCAAGAAACAAATTTTTTAGCAGGTTTATTGAAAAATGCGGAAGTACACTCAAACACTATCCATTAAGCATATTGACTGCTTTGAATGTCTCCATAATTTCTCATAGTTTTCTTGCAACCGTTATCAAATGAAATCTCAAGAGTCTATTGAAAAACTCGTCCTGCAAATACACTTAAACACTTTGAATACTTAATAAGACCAAACATGTACATCATTATCAGTGGCGTGGCGTGATAGTTTACCTTAGGGAAGCAATTAGTTCATTTCGATGACTGACTTTGGCTATGTTTTCTTCAAATTTGTTACGTATTAATGGAACGCCTCTTGTTAGCTACTTTTAACATTGCAAATACAAAAGCTTCCATGAATTACGAGCATGGACGTGAGAGTACTTATACTGTATTGTTATCAGTACTAATTCGCATGCCACCAATATATAATTATTTTTTAATTAAATATATATTTGCAAAAATTAAATATTGGCAAACATATAAATTAGCTATGTTGCAACAGCAAGCTATGTAAATAAAGCATTTCCAAATATAGCTACACCAACAATAACAACCACAGTGATTATGCAAATTAAATGTTTATACGCATAAAGAAAATTTCAATATTCTACCTATAGTACTTATAAAAAATAACAGTAAAGTAACAACATTCCCATAACGAATAACATATATATTTATATTTAAAAAAAAAATCTAGTAAATTTAAAATAAATGAAGTGACAGCTGAAAAAAAAATCTATTATAAATCAACTTTGTAAAGAAAATTCATGCATACTTCTATTTTAAATTTAATGCAATTTGCCTTTGTTTTTTTTGCAAACTCATCTATGACGTCTTGAAAACTTTACTCGCTCAAACATTATTTTAAGAAAACCTATTCTATGGAAAGTATTGCCAAGTCACTTAGTCACTGTTCATCTGTCCTATTCCTGAGATAAGTTTTAATCCTTTTTAAGGAAGAAAAACTGCGCTCTGCGGGCGCTCTTGTAACATTCTCTTTTGCATTCATTACTTGCAATGTTAGAACTAAAAAAACTGATTTATAAAATTGTTTCAAACTATTTTCTGATTTATTGTTGATAGAATATTCAAAAATATTTTCTCTGTGAATTTGCATTAGAGTAAAAAACAATGAGTTCCTTTTTATCCGCAAAAGATCGAGATCCAAAAGGAAATTTAAAAAGGTCACTAATTATGCAATTATAATCCATGCTATTTACGGAACAAATAAATACATTAACCTTTTGATTGCACTCTCACTATTTTAAGTATAAAATTAAAAAATCATGCGATTCCAGAAAGTAATTCTACGCACTCAATTCTAAACAATCCAAATCAATTTAATTACAACAATACTCTAAACTATTGGTGAAATAATTACCTTCACCAATTAAAAATACCTTCACCAAATTTATATGTAAAATATAGCACAAATTTCACTACCGAACTACATTCAAGCAGTTTCTGGCAACCCTTAAAACATCTCGTAGTTCAAATTCATTCAAAAATTCACATAGTGTGTAGGTACTACAGCAAACATTCTCATTCAAAAAAAAAAATACGCACAAGCAAATTATATGGGGAACGTCACAATAAGTTCCACAGCAACCATAATGTACGCGGCTTCTCTCTCAGTTTCTCGCTTGAGACGAGAATTTCCCCTAAGAAGCAATTTATGCATTGCTTCCAAACAGCCAGTACAAGCATATTTTTTTGAATGACGTCACAATGCAGTCTACATGAAGTGAAATTAATGCTCGTAGAAGCAATTTTTTAGTTGCTTCCACCCGTCTTGTTCTCTCAATATTTTCATTCGCTGGTGTTACCACCTTAGCCGTGCAAGATGTTCACTAGGAGTTTTTGGGAAAATTTATTTAGAAAATTCCTGTCCATGATTTTTCTCGTGATTTTTAAATAAATTAATTTAAAATATATATCAGTAAAATGTAAGGGAAGCAATGCTTCCCTTGCTTCCATGAACGCCACGCCACTGATCATTATCTTCAATTTAGTTTTTGGTCAAAGAGTTGACAGCGTTTTAGTAACAAACATTCAATAAGTAATCCTACTTGCTTACCAGTGACAGGCTCTTAAATAAAGGTTTTGTCCCCACTATGGACATGTTCTATGTAACGCGAAAGGATGAATGGATGAACAGTGCTGACACAAGAGGGTAAGTTCTAGCTGTGAATTATTAAGATGCTTTAAAAGCTCCGTGCATTCTTGGAATAGAGAAGATGGATTTTTCTAAATAACTATGTTCAAATCTGTAGCTTAATTGACGGTAATATCATTTTTATGTATTTCTCTTAATATATTTCGAAATATACAGTTAAATAAAAGCCTAAGCATAATAAAAAGCTAATATATTAACAGTTACAGATCATTTTTACGGATCAGGCACTTAAAATTAGAGCACTTTACTTTGAAAACTGTTAGCTTTAGTAGCGTAGTTATTTAACTGTTCGATAAAAGATGTTTGCCTATTTTTGATAAATGGGTTCGAATCATGAGTGCTGAAGTTATTTTATAGTTGAAGCTTCCTCCATTTCATACCAATAGCTTGTAATATTCGAGAATCATACAAAACGAAGATTCCTACAAAATATCTTAGTTTTAAAACAGGTAGGTTAGACTTATACCAGACTACACTTTACTAAAAATACATTCATCAGCTCTTGCATATATGCTAGATTGAGTTGAAAGTCTGTTAATAAACTCCAAAGATATGGAGTAAAAAATACAATTTCGCTTATATCGTAAGTATTTAGAACACCAGCTTTCAGCGAATTCGTTTTTGCATCATCTATAAACTTTTCCCATTCAACTCTCATAGAATCCTGATAAGCTGGTCAGTTGAAATCGAAAACTAAGAAATATTAAGGCTAAAAGAACGTTTTGCAATGAGCACATGGAAGAAGGATACTCGTCGTAGCATTATGGGTAACCTATTTAGAGATAAACTTTAGAGCACAGAGAGATTTAAGGAAATGGAACAAGCGTATACATATACGAAATTTGGTGAATCAATTTTACTATAAAGATAAAATCTATAAATAGAACAAATCGAGAGAATTACTACCTCAAATATTCCCTTTGGTTTCTCCGCTACCTAAGTTCTACGAGCTTTTGGTTGTAACTTGTCAAATCTGCGTATACATGGCCTACTATCTCCATCTTCCTGTTAGCGGAGGAGAAGTCTGTCGAATTTGCCCATAGTCCCATAGTTTTCCTTCACTACTACAAACGCTCAGATCCAGGCAAACTGCTTCAATTGAATCCTCAATGCTGTTTTCATTTCCTTATATTTCTCTCTTCTGAGCATACGGCTCAAAGTCCTTGAAATTGTATTAGTGATTTGCGGAGCTTTATCAACTCTTATGTATACTTACGTGTGGCCCCCAAGCTTTTATTCAAAGTTGTTGCTTTTGGCGAAAAATAAGAACAGACCTGATGGAAGTTATCATGTCATATAGATTGAACTTGAATTAATTGTATCATGCTCATTGCAAAACACAGGATTTGTATGTGAGATTCCATTTAATTTTGATGCATATCCGATGGATTTTTTATTGATGCGCTAGCGTGAATCACATTTTCAAGTTCGCAAAGATTCCTTCGATTCAAGGAGCTAATATCGAGCATTAAATTTAACGTTCTTACGTTTCCTACGGTTTTAGTAATCGAATTTTATTATTCAGCATTTTTCTCCACCCATATTGCCGTTTGAAAATGACGAATTTATCGAAATTATGTGTCATCTTTTATGTGCAGTTAGTAAAATGCTCAGGATACTTTTTTGCTTCTTCTCTCTATTAATAAAAAAAGTTTTGGAAATTTGGTCGGATTATATTTTTATTTTTCTCTTATAGTAGACACATAAACGTACGAAATCCGACGTATATATATATATATATATATATATATATATATATATATATATATACATATATATATATATATGTATATATATATATATGTATGTATATATATATATACATGTATATATATATATATATATATTAATATATATATATATATATATATATATATATATATATATATATATATATATATATATATATATATATGTATATATATGTATATATATGTATATATATGTATATATATATATATATATATATATATATATATATATATATATATATATATATATATATATATATATGTACTGCGACTGTGAACTTTTATTGATTTACGCACGGCTTTAGTACATACGTCCAGTAAAATGTACAATTTAAAATCGTAAATGGTCTGGGGGTTGGTGAGCGAAGCGAGCAGGGGGCAAAGCCCCCTAGTTTTACTAATTTTCGAAGAAAATTAGTATTAAACTCGCTTCGCGAAAATTCGTCATATATATATATATATATATATATATATATATATATATATATATATATATATATATATATATATATATATTTATATATCAGCAAAATAGTTAAGGGAGATAATCTCTGGAGTGGCCGATCCGATTGAGCCAAAAATTTCGGACAACATTTTAGTGAATTTTCAGGTACTCTTATATTTCCAAGCAGTGTAAATTTTTGTTAAAAAAAGTATTAGGAATGAAAACTTTTTATGTTTTTAGTTTGTCTATGATAAAGAATTGGAAATTTTGAGCCTGGTGTAGGCGCTGAGTGCCTAAAAGTAGGCAAGGATTTTTCTTCAAATTTCGATTTGTCATAACTTCTAAGAAAAACAATGGATCATCGTGAAATTTTCAGAGCGTATTGATGTTGACTAAGATTTAACACACATGGACGTTCAAGATTGTGCGGACAACTGCGTAGCTACAGTAAGCTCCGGAAAAAATCCTTCAAATCACCGACCTTCCTGGAAATTTTTTAATTTTTGAAAATAAATTTATTGATAAATTTTGAATTTTGTCCACCAAGTCAAATAAAAATTTCCAAAATTCCGCGGTAACCAAGAACGGCAGCCCGTGATCAAATTACCTCTATTTTCACCACTCAAAACTTCTGTTCACGAGAACTGACGATCGGATAATGCGATCAATATGAAATTTATAAGGACCAGGTCTTAACTAGGACCAGGTCTGATAGAAGTGATTTCGAAATACGGGCAATACTGTGGCAGTGGTGCCATTTGGAAAAAAAACTCGTTTTTGGCCTATAGCTTTCGATTTAGCCACCAGATTTTAAGGGGGGAAATACATGTAAAATGGAAAAGAAATTGCTAATTTTAGATTGACTTAAAATATATATATTGTTTATTCAGAAAATTTTTAATATTAAATCCTCAAAGTACATATCTTATAGTAAATGAAAATATTTTTTTAATAACTTTTTAACACAAAATGGAGGCGATACGAGCAAATGAAAAAAACACATCAAAAACAGCCTCGTACAACTTAACGCCTTTTCCGAGAAACTTGCAACGTTCAGAGAAAAAAAATATGCTAATGAGATCTATAATTCATAGGTGAACCAATAAAATTTAGAAAAAAAAATCAAATTTTTACATTAATATTAGATTTAAAAAAAAAATCGATTTTTTTTCAAAAAAATCACGTTTTAAACATTGGTAAACTAATTATTTTTCCGAAATTACAAGAAAATGTAGGTTCAACGATGAGATAATACTCTTTTGTACATGTGATATAAATTTGAGCCGAATAGGTTTAATATTTTTTGAGATATCTTGTACGGAAATTGAAAAAGTACTACTTTGAGAAAAACGCGTTTAAAGTTCTAAAGCTCCACCGAACTGGGGAACGCCGCGCTGTCTATAACTGGCTATAACTCGAGAACTAATACAAATATCGCTTCAAAACTTTTTTTGGTATATTTTAAGAGTATTTCGAACACTTTGATGCAATAAAAAAAAATCGTTTTTGTTTTAGCAGTTACATGTATCTCCCCCCTTAACAAAATTCACGCAGTAGGTGAACCTTGCTCTAAGATAGATTTCATAAAAAGTTGGTTGAATAATTAGTATAGGGTCGCCAGCTATGGCAATTTTTGTCTCCTAAATATTGTAAATTTTCGCAGGAAAATAAAGGTTTTTCCCCTATAACTTCTGATGCAGTAACGAAATCAAAACGAAATTCGTGTTATAGGTGGATCTTGTTACATTTCTAATTCTGTAGGAATTTCCTTGAAAAACCGTGAAAGGTTGCCAGCTATGATGAATTTCGTAATTTATCGAGCGATGTTGTCATAAAATTTCCAAATGGGAATGATTTTGCAATACCAATTAACAACAAATATTTACATTTCAAAAAATTAAAAAGGTTTGGTCGGTGGTTACCCTAAAATTATATTCACTCCTATAAATTAAAGCGCAGCCATTCAATCAAAACGAAATTCATAGGGTGGGTTTAATACAACGTGAAGCAGCTATGGTGCTAGCACATAATTGCCAGCACCAGACAATTTCGTAAATAATGCACCAACAGATGCTTCCATTTTGTATTCATAAGCAAAGCGTTTACAACAAAATAAACAACCGATATTTAAATTTTCCGAGTTTTGGAAATTTTTCGGATGGCAACCCCAGACATAGTTTAATCGCTGAAACTTTCCATGATATCCTTGGATGAAAACGCAATTCAAAGGATAGGTTGATTAAGCACGAGCAAGTTCTGGTAGATTTATTGCTGCTGTGTTGGACAAATGTTGCCAGCACTGAACATTTTCATCATTAGTGTTATAGGAAATGCTGTCAGAAAATAATATTTGTTCTTTGAGTAAGAAATGGTTGATATGATACTACAAAGAAGTGTATAACGTCTTTACTCATATAATTACATAACCTTCGAAAATTAGTTTTCTAGTGGCTCTGATGCGCTAGACTTTTTTAACTTTGAACCATCCCAATTATGCAACTATTCAGTACTTAGGAACACAGAAAAAAGACCCATCAGCAGTTTTCAAACTATTCCAGAGAAAAACGTACACCAGCGCAAAAAATATGATTTTTCAGGAAACGTCATCAAACCTGGTTTGGTAGCACCACTCCTGAGGCATACAAACTTCGGCCCTGAAAATGGCGGCCTAAAACAACATAATGGCCGGAAGTTCTTTTCTAATTAATTAGGCCAGCAAATCAGGACGCGTCCTGAATGACACGCTGAATGTTCACATTTATATGATAGGCACAGACAAATTTATTTCAATGGAAACAATGGTATAGTTTTGTTCCGCAGAACAAATGTATTGGGATAGTTTGAACACCCAGAAAAAAAGATTGGTACAGACAGCTGTACGCCACCGACCTCATGCATGCAAAAAAATGTAGCTCAAGTGAAATTACACTAATTCAGTGTTATAATCACATATGCGATTGCATTCGAGCTACATTTGCGAACCATAGATTGTCGTAGCTGGTTGTTGCCTTATATAAAAACATGTTGCTTCATAGGCATGATCCAGCGTTTTAGCTGTCGGATTATACTTGTTTTATGTTTTTATATTAAGAATGCAGTGCTGTTATTCTTGATTATGTCGATTTTGCCGAAGTGAGGTGCATTAAAGCAAATTTATGGAAACAAATCATTTTGATAATTTTGTGATTGATTTTTGATTTAATTTTTATAAATCCGAGCAGCGGCCAATCGGCTTCCAGAAATGGTAAGCTGTTTGGTATATTTGTGAATTTTCTTTTAGTCTTAAATAATTATATGTTGAATATATGTTTTTATTTAGATCAATGTTTGTTATATATATTTTTCTTCTTTTTTGTTGACCTGCCTTGCGTGATACGTAATACAGCTAGGACTTGACCTGTCCCTTAAAAATCCACGACGCTTGTGGCTAGCTGGTACCTTAATGTCACGCGAGGGTAGCAGGTGAGTCTGAAATTCTGTTGTGGTGGCGGTTGCTCTTAGGTGTTCCGCAATGATACCTGATAGTACTAGAAACCACAACACTTCTTTGTATTTAGATTTGACTAACCGTGCATGATTCGTAGAAAGTTACTTGCTATGTTTTCTACTCAATTTTTTTTTCAATTTTATTATTAAATTTTATTTTCAACTCCTAAATATCTAAGTAGGGAGTGGAATTGATAGAAAGTTTTTGTTGCCAAATTAAATAATTAAATGGACCGAGTTATGAAGTTGAAAAAAAGTTGCCGAATTTGATGGAGTTTGACGCGTCCGACTGGATGCACTGTTATGCAAACGTAAAAGGCGTAAAACAGGAGAATGAAAGTAAGTATCTATACATGCAAATGGTACTTCAAAGACATCTTACAGGGGACCTAATTTGCCTCTCACACTGCCGATCGTTAAACAAAGATGCTATAGATGAGGTTAGATAGCCACGATATACATTGAACAGAAAGCATTCATCCAAGTAAACTCTGCGTTTTGCTAGGAGAGTTAGATTAATCAGCGATAAGCGTTCATCATAAGGTATGTATGAAAGATTATATTTAAAGAGTAAGGTGCTAGTAATTCAACGGCATGGGAAAGGTATGTGAAACGAGGGAGCCAGACTTGACTACAGTATCCTTCAGAACTAGGATAACAAATATCTTAACAGATGTAAAAATGCTAAAAGAATTGTGGCAGGAACGTGAGGCACTTTTAGCAATGATACGAACATGAACATGAATATCAAATTTGGGTTTAGGATCGCAGGTGACCCCCGGATCAGTAAAATATTCCACAGAGCCAAGGACAGTTCCACACAGGGGCGTGCATTTCATATAGGCACAAAAGCACTGCCTACCCTGCTGTCTTGCTTATCTGTTTCTTTATATTTATTTTACTAATATATATCTATCTACAATCCAATTCAAAAATTTTGGTTTAAAATTGAAAAATAAATCGATATGAATTACACGCATCTGGCAACTACCTATATTTCATGCTCTAATTTCCTCATTTCCGATTTCGCATGCATAGTCCAGCAAAATAAGTAAAAAAAACCCAAATATGAGCGTTGAAAGGCATGCAACCTCAGTGCCTTTACCTTACGCACACCTTCAAATGAATTTCGTATCGATACACTATGGCCAACTGCTCTCAGCTTCAACAGTATGTGCAAGATTTTATATCAGCGAAAGGCATGCCTGCCTTCATGAATGAAAAATAATACGATACGCCGCTGCATGACGTCAATGCTCGCTGTGCAAGGGGAAGTAGCTTCCAGGTATACATCACAAGTAGGGATTCCAAACCCGAAACAGTTTTTCAATCCCGGGATTACGGGATTAAAAAATCTCGAATCCCGGGATCCCGGGATTCGAGATTTAAAATATAACACAACGAAATAAGGCAAGTTTTAATAAACCGATTGTATTATGTGCCATCATTTCAAAACTACAGCAATAAGTAAGCTCAAAACTGTATAAAAAATATGTTACTGCATAATTATTAATTTATATAATTGATGCAAATAAAAAAAATTAATTATCCAAGACGTCAGTATGAGGACAGATATTTAAAATTACAACTATTACAAATTACAAAGTTCATTGGTTTTTCCGGAAGTAACATTGAAGCAATAGCAAAGCATCCCAAGTATCGTCTTCAAGCCTGCTTCTAAATTTAATCCCGATGTTGGACGCCGAGGAAAAAGCTCGTTCTTACTCGATACTTGTTGGTTGGACGGTCAATAAATGTTGGTACATCTTCTCCAAACTGTGCGAGTGCCACCACTTTCGAAAATATTAATTTCCTTTGCAATGGTTTTATTTAGATTAGTTCCTTGCGGCATTTCATGATTGATTATTTCTATACTTTTGCAGCTCTTCTTGTAGCGTCAATTGACGACCACCCTGGTCTGATTCGATATGAGTATATACTGGGTCCTCCTCATTTCTTTGGCTACCAAGGAAAGGGCTCCGCGTCTGGATCATTGAAGTAATTTTTTTAAATATTTCCGTTGCTTGGTTTCAAAAATAGAGATTCATTTCATTTGGTATATTTTTGCTGGCACAATGTGGATTCTGGAGATAGCTTAGCATACCAGATAGCTCAGTACACTGACGCTTTTTAATTCGGTCGAATATTGCAATTTTCATACCATTCACAAGAATGGACCGTTTTTCTCCTAACATCCTATATAAAAATCTTGATGAAGTATTAGCAGTGCATAAATTTGCATCTCTGCGACTTAAGGCCTCCACAGTCAATTTTACAGGGAGTAAAACTTCAATAATTTTCTGAATCGAATCAAACTCAGTTGCTTCTAATTCCTCTGGATATTGCAGACCTATTAATGCCTTCTGTATACTATTTTTCAAAATGGAAAGCCGTTCGAGCATTGTCAAGAGACTATTTCATCTTGTTTTACAATCCAGTAAATGAGACAAATAGTTTTGAAATAGTAATAAATAATTTTGAAATAGTTTTGAAGATCGTTATTATTTTTCGTTGGAGATTTTTTTAAATATAAAATGACCTTACGAACTTTCTTTGTGCATGCGTTGATGTCATAATCCTTTGTCAGATCTATCGTATCTTGCAGGGGACCGGGTTCAACGTAGAAAGCTGATTCAGGACCGTCCAAATCTTCGTGGTCGTCTTCCAAACTATCAGCTGCTTCATCAACTCTTTAATCTGGAATGGACCTCCTATTATAGAGAACATCGCAAACAGCCAAGTAGATGCTATGCCCCAAACAAATATGTTGCTCTGTATCAACTAGTTTGCCTACTTTTCGCATTGCGTTTGATCCATCAGTTACGATGGTAACAATGTCTTTTCCTAGAGAAACATCAAACTCAGCAAGACACTCTTTTAAAATATCTAGACAAATTGCAGCTGCCATTGATATCCTTACTCGCACCAAGCTCCAGTAAGAATTTACTAAGTGGATGCTAATATTTATATAGCGCCTATTTGCAGTCGAGGTCCACTCATCAAAAGTTAAACTAAACCGTTTGACTGAGATTCTAGCCAGTCTTATCTCATTTTTTACTATTTAATTTATCCTGCTTGCATAGCCCACAACCTTATTTTTGATTGTTGTTGAGGATTTTGATAAATCTGTGTATGCATTCGCTAGTATTAATTTCCTCAAATCATTCGAAGTAACGAATACACTAAATGCGAAACAGTCCATACTTATTTATTTACAAACCCCTTTGTATTCTCTTGTTAACTGTTACATCGTCTTGTTTTGCTCTATTCTTAACGCATTTTGATGTGAGCTAATTGTTTTCTCATAAATATGGATTCTATTTGCACTTTTCGAGTCTTGCTGTAATTTGATTGCCGATAATGCTTGACTCCCGGCCCCGGAATCCCAGCCAATTTCTGATCCCGAAAATCCCGGGATTAGAAACCAGCAATCCCGGGATTTTCGGGACCAGAAATTGGCCGGGATCCCGGGATCCGGGATCCCGGGATTGGATTCCCTAATCACAAGTGCACGACGGTGCACAGGCTCGGGCAAACCCATAGTTGAGTTTTTACTATGCAAGGGAGTTGCCAGTACAAATAGTTGTACGTGTATAAATATATATCTTTGATGTAAAATCTAAGTGTAATTTTTGTATATTAGTGTCTCAGATAGGAAATTTTAAAAATTATAATATTCTTGATTAAAAATAAAAAAGTTACACATTTTTTCTCGAGACTTAGAATTTCTATAGGAAAATTCTACTTTAAGTACCAAAATTTGGACAATGTTTGCCAAAAAATAATCTCAGCAGACAAAATGACACAAGAATTAGATTTAACTTAAAAAAAGGGAATGCTATCCATCGCTTGCCAAATTTATTTGGCTGAAAGTGCACTAAGCGGTTTTTTTTTTGTTTACCATGTATTTTATTCGCCAGTACAAAAAACGTGTGGAATGACACTGAATATGTAGATTTCTCCAATACCAATAGACACTGAAGAAGAAGGCAGATTACCTTCGAAATATCAATATCTGGAAAGAAATTAATATACATGGAAAATTGACGAAGCTGCTGTACAGGCTAGGTAATATCATTAGCGTGTAAGAAATAAACATTGTGGCAAAAAAATATAATAAAAATAAAACCAAAAGGGCCAGCAGGCAAAAATAGTAAAGCCGCTAGACTTTAAATTTTCTTTGTTTATTAAACATTAAGTTAGACTAACCTATAATAAAAAATATTTTCAATTGAATCCTGATTTTTCATTTGGCTGTAATGTTTACTTCTAAGAGTATGTGACTGCCTACCCTGCGTGAAGAGCTTATGCACGCCACTGGTTCCACATGTCAAATAAGGAAAGACTGAGAGAATAAGACATAGCAAAACATTCGGAAACATTTAACGATAGGTAGTGAGAGTTACACCAAGCAGTAAGAGAATTCAAATCCTTCTGGACAAGCAGATGATCATCTGAACTTTTTATTGCCCGAATTATTTTTATTTCATCTGCGTAAAGCAAACAGAATGACGATAAAATATTTAAAAGATCAGTGATGAAGAGGTTGAATAAGAACGGACCTGGTATCGATCCTTGAGGTACAACAGAAGAGGGGGGGGGGGGGGGGGGACTGTGAGAGCGACACCCAGGAGAGAAAGAAAGAGAGAGAGACAAAGCAGATGCGATTAATTTAGAACGAATACATCCAAGCAAGTAAAGGCTCATATATACCATAGTGATTCGAGTAGTAGAAGCTCAAGATTGACAGAATTTTTGATTTGATTTGAGTAGTAGAAGCTCAAGATTGACAGAATCAAATGCCTTAGAGAAATCTGTATATATAGCATCAACTTGACAGTTCCGATGTAACGCCGAGGCCACTGCATGGGAAAATTCAATAATATTTGTAGAAGCGGAGATACTGCTGAGATACGAAAGCAGAGCTAAGAGAGTCATAAATTTGTTTAGACACAAAACGCTCAATGAATTTGGAAAAACAGGAAAGGATGCAAATAGGGTGATACTTTGAGGCGACGTTACGTTCACAAGATTCGAATAGCGAAAATTTTTGCCAGGATCCAGAAGGAAGGAAATTTACCAGCACAAAGACTAACTTTAAATAAAATTGATAGAGGAATTCATAAGCAAAATGCTAAATTTTTCACAAAAAAATGTGAAGGCCATCAGGGTCAGGAGAGTAATTTGAATCAAGAGACGATATAACGGATTCAACTTCAAGAGGGTTAGTCGAGAGAGAAGAAAGAAGGAGGCAAATTGGAAGAAACGTTATAAAAAGGAAGAATCGTTGAGTCAGAGTATACAGAAGAGAAAAACAGTGCGAAGAGATCACAAACATTCTGAAGCCTGAATTACATTGGCTTGCAGTGCAGTGCAGTGCAGTGCACTGAAATTTAGAGCTCATGTAATTGCATGTGGCAATTCACATTAACTGCAGTGCAGTGCCGTGCAGCGGACTGCACTGCATCGTTTAGGCTAATTTCTAAAAACGCTGCAGACTGCATCAGCTGACATTCGTTTGAGAGTAGTTGACCGGGCAAAAACCATTTAAATTGAGGCGGAAATTCCGTTCCAGGCATTAAATTGTAAATGGACGAAAAACAGATGCAGAAAATCTAAATATCAAACCTCCACAAATTTATTTGTCTTTCATTGTCAGAACACTGCACTGCTTTCAATGTGCTTTGCAATGCGTGCACTGCTTCAGCACCGCGCTGCACTGTGCTGCACTGCATACCAATGTAATTCAGGCTTGAGGATGAGCAGCAGTGATATTATTAAATGTTAGGGAGACCAGAAGTTTTTAGGATGTATTGTATTAGATCAAAGTTTCAAACGAATTTAAGAGCACTTCACATTTCTTACAAGCTATATGTGATCAAAACATAAAAATACATAGCTTTAGGAATACTTCTATTTTTTTTTATGGCAAAATAATTTATATACGAGCTTATGGACTATAATTTTTTTTATAAAACTCTTATTTATATGTAATTAAAATATAATCAAATCAACTGACTTTTTTTGATTTAAGATGGGTTTGGGAGCGATAACAAAAAGATTACGATTATTGTTAGTTAATAAAAGCATACACGGTTTTCTTTCCATTGAAGAATACAAACTTCCGCAATACAATTCGAGAATAAATGTAAATGTTTCCCGTTTATGATACTAAATGATATTTACTAAACATTAAAACTAGTATCTAATAGATATAAACAATTTACAGTTTCTAAATGTCATCAACTCATTGTGAGCTGCCAAATAATATTTCAAATATATATTTATAGACATTATTACTTTTTATTTATACATGTTTTTGTATTAGTTCTGCATTTTTTTTGTATTTCTTCCTATATTCCGCATCATTCTTTTCGAATAATTTTCCCATCACGTACCTACTTATTTCACAATCCAATTGCTTTCACAGATGATGAATTCTGATACAATGTAATGAGAAATCCGTTTAAAACTCATTTAGAGTATTGCTAAACAGAACCACGTCTCTTCTTATTCGTATAAAAGGCCGTTTATGAAACAATCACAATTCAGCGGGAAAAATGAAACCGCTGAATTAATGGTTAAAGGTTTTTGCGGCGATTAACTGATTCTTTCAATTCGCAAACTGACTTTATAATCCACACTGAGAGGCTCTTTCTTAAAATCATAAAAATTAGATAAACTTCGTCGAAGTGGTTGATTGATTTCCATGAATAGTGCAAGATTTAATCAAAAATAAGCAAGTGGTCACAATTTTGAAATAATTTTGAAATTAAATCCACTTTTTTGAGTTTTTGATTTAATTAAGTGTTCATTTCAGCGCATCATTTCTATTTCATTTTGACTTCAGTTTATCATCGCAAACTGTGAAGCTAGCGAACATTTCGTTTCGAATCAAAGTGAAAAACGAATGCATCCTACAAGACTACACATAATCATTCACAGATATGAAATTGCATTTCAAATGCATATTATCATGAAACCGTGGTACGTGACCTAATAGTGCGATTGTGGCATTTCAAGGGAACGAGGAAAAAACAATTTCCGTTCAACGACGTTTTCAAATTTAAAATCAGCGAGCAACAAAAAAGCAAAAACCGAATCGAAATAGGTTATAACGAAATGGCAGCGTATTGCTTTACGCTTGATTGATTCTTATATTTCGCTTAAAAAGATATTATTTAGCTGTGGAAACGATTGGCATATGGATACCGATGGTGGCCAATCAGTACAGTATCAATAATGACGGTTCGATCGTATCCATGATTGCGGTGAATTTGTTGGAAAAAAAAACATAGAAATGATTGTTGAATAGCTTTTAAGGTTTACGTACATATATATCGTAGTTACATACATACAAAAGTAGTGATATTTTCATGAATATTAAAATTACATGTAAATAATTTGTTCACTATGCAATTGCAATGTTTACAGGGGTCGGTAGCTCAAATCGCACCTCGCAAACAGTGATTCGCTGACTGCGAATCATCTGCTAGTTTGCAAATCTTA
The DNA here is from genome assembly GCA_947369275.1 of Nemotelus nigrinus. Lineage (NCBI taxonomy): Eukaryota > Metazoa > Arthropoda > Insecta > Diptera > Stratiomyidae > Nemotelus > Nemotelus nigrinus. The sequence continues at coordinate 25,119,450 of OX376374.1, read as the reverse complement.
CATACTAAAACTAGTGATGTGCACTGCTCACAGTTGAGAACATGTACATTTTGTCCGCAAGTAGTTTAATTACAGAATATGACATGGAGTAAAACTTAAATAAGTGATGTAAATGACACTCAATAAAATATTCAAAAGAGTGGGAATTGAAAGTACATGGCGCCAGACGCCATAATTTATAGACTTCTGGCGCCATGTACATAGTCGATTTAGGGATTGTGATAAAATATAGCGCCACACGCCATAATACATGGCGAAAAGTACATAGGCCCACACGCCATGTACTATAGTCCTCCACGCCATGTACATGGCGTGGCGGACTATATTACATGGCGTGGAGGACTATAGCACATGGCGTGGAGAACTATAGTGCATGGCGTGGAGGACTATACTGTATGGCGTGGAGGACTATAGTACATGGCGTGGAGGGCTATAAGCATAGCGTCTGCTCCTATGTACTATGGCGTGTGGCGCTATATTTTATCACAAATCGACCGAAATTGACTAAGTACATGGTGCCAGAAGTCTACAAATTATGGCGTCTGGCGCTATGTGTTTTTTCAGTGCATCTGAAGATGATCCATTTTGCATCCAACAAAAGGCCACGAACCTTCTCAAGTTCGGAGCATCTGGAGGTAGAGCACTTAATGTTAGGTGATAGAATTCTATCAACGAAATTCCTGAGGGATTAATGACATCAAAGATCATATCCTCTCCTATACTCAAGAAGCTTGCTGATATTTATACATCTCCTCACACAGCATGGCTGCGTGTTATAATTGTAGTGCCATGAGCCATATTACATGGCTCATGGCACTATGTAATATGGCGTGTGGGGCCATAATTTCTGCGCCATGTAATTATGGCGCTGGGAGCTATACTGCATGGCTCAGGGTACTATGTACATAGCGTGTGGCACCATAAATGCTGCGCCATGTAACATGGGACGACGCGCTATGTAGATTCTGACATTATGGCGCTGAGAGCCATATTGCATGGCTCAGAGTACTATGTACATGGCGTATGGGGCCATAAATAATGCGCTATGTTACATGGCTCTGGGCGCTATGTAGATTTTTTTCAGTGTAATGTTGACAAGAAAACGAAAATTAAAATAAATGGCCACACAAAACAGTTTTTCCTATGCTAACGAGGGAAGTTTTATTCGCTCAGTTCTTTGCATCTTCCGATAATCGCGGTGAGTTAAGATAAATTTTGTCAAATAATATTTATTGCAGCTCGTTAGTACACAACAATTTTATTGAAGCCTATTGCAAACTGAAGTATTCAAAATTAAATATTTAACATTCTGATTTGTCGATTTATTAACAAACCTTAATATTATGGGCTGCAAAAAGTGTGGAGCGAAATAAACCAAATAATATTCGAATTATAGATCAGTACATGTTCAAATTGTGTTAATTTTTTATTTAAACTCTATTAACGAAGGTGTAACTGATGAAATTGCTATCTGCTGCGAATTTGTCAATGTGTGTAAAGGTGTTGTAAAGGTAACCAATGAAGTAGAACAAAAAGTTTCTTAGTAGGAGTGGTTTGGACGATCCCTGTCACCAAACTGTAGGTAACTAACCTTCGCATTTTTTCAAGAAACAGTTGACTTTAAGGCAGCCAATTACCAAAACAATACCCCATTTAGTAATATCGGCTCCATCAAGCTGGTATAAAATTATGCAACAATGCGGGTCTGCAAATCCCAACTCACTCCTATGACTTTTTGGAAACAGTAAAGTGCACCGAAAGCCTTCCGTGCTCTTTCTGCTAATATTTTACCTTTGGGCTCAGGCTAATAGAGACCTCACCCAATTTCGGCAATTCAAATCGAGGATCTTTGTATTTTCTTGTAAATATTACTGGCTCCTTTTTACTGCAATTCACATTCACAATGAAATTATATCCAGAAATTGATTTAGAAAATCTGAAAGCATAGACAGATACTTTTCCGACACTGTTGTAGCTATGTTGTCCGAAAAAGCACCCACTTTATAGCTTCGCCAAAAGTGTATTTACCATAAAATTCCACAACAGGGTAGAGAGAATACCACCGTGTTGACCGCTCCTAGTAAGTGAACATTCCCCAGTGAACAGGATACCAATCTGTTCTGTCCCAATAAAAGCCATCAGGTGCATATTAGCATTCAGTCTAACGAATGTTCAATATCAAGGAGGTTGGAAAGCGTGCACTCGTTAAGAGTGAGAGATTTTTCAATTTTCTCAATGAAGGCTTAAAGAGCAATTTTAAGACTCACCTATGATGTAAGCATATTGTAGCTGCGAGATTAAGACAGAACCAATTGACAGCCAATTGGTCCTTCCAGAATACAGTCCAATTGATTCATTCCAGAATCTTTAGCAAAATAAACTTTGCATATTTTAGGAAAAAACACAACTCTTTTTTCCCGCCAGCTGAGAAAAACATATGAGCCATGATAGCATTACCTCTATAAATTGTTAGATACCAACCGGAAAAACACCATTAGGACCCGGAAATTTGAACGGCTCGAGGAAGTTTATGGTCCAAAGATTGTGGCTTGCTCAATTTGATATGCCTTATACGCTCAAGGACTATGATTCCCCGGAAAATGAGAATTCATGAAAACAGTCAGCATATCGGTGCTCGAATTAGGTCAACTGCAGTCCGGGCTCTGAATGCATCATCCTTCGGCGTTGAGCTTAAGACCTCACGAAGCTGATTTGATTCATTGATACCCAATGTTCCCCCCCAAAAAGATTCTCATCGCCTTGTGTACAGCATACTTAAAAAGCTTCAGTTTCGTTTTATACATTGACCAGTCACTCGTTGTTAAAATCTTTCCTACATTTACGATTAGCACATTCCGCCATAGGGGGTTTGGATGTTTTTGTGAAAAAAAATTAATAGTAGAATTTATTTATCAAAAATAAACAAAACAATGCTGGTTACATAAAAAAACTGAAAAACTAAAATATGAGTGCGAAATACAATGAACTAAGCGTAAGCAAAAAGATAGACGTAATACAAGCATCCGAAAAACAATTGCTTAGCCAATGAAAAATTGTCAAGTAGTATGAGTCAGGCGGAACGTGTTTTTCATTAGAGAATTGTGGACACTGAAAGAAAGCGGTTGGAAATAGTTATTTGGATCAATAGCTTTCTAAGGCACGTCAATAGGCCAATATCTGGCGCGATATTCAAGAATGAAGACCACTCAAAATTTAGAAATATGTGATTTCAAGGCATCAAACGAGTAACTAGAATCCTTTAAAAAGCATGACAATATTCAGTACGGCACACTTTCAGGCGAAGCAGCCGATGTTGATTTAGACACAGTTTAGGAATTTCAGTCGCAGCTAAGAATGTTATGTGATGGCTATGTTGCTTCAAATACTTATAATCTTGATGAGACAGGATTATTTTTTGGAGCAGCATCACAAAAATCACTATGGTTTAAATATGACAATCGGACAAATGGAATACGTTCAAAGACAATGAGTAGTATGAGTCAGGCAGTAGTAGTATGAGTCAATGTCATTCATGACAGTTGCAGTAATGTGTTGTCTAAGCGGTGAAAAAAAGATTTCGTGGTTATAAAAACAAAAAACCAAAAGACCAAGATCGTTCGGAAGAATTGTCATTAAGCAAAGTTTGTGCATACCTTGGCGAGCTGACAGAAAATCTTGGATGACGGGTGCTATTTTTAGTGAATTGAATGCAGAAACAAAACCGCACAATCATAATATTTTTCGATAATCCTAGTTGTCAAAGCACTGATAATCTGGAAAGCATCAAGTTTCGATTTTTCCACCTAATTGCACTTCTTATTTACAACTTTTAGATCAGGGGACTATAAAAAATATAAAAGTAAATTACTGCAGTTATATGATGAGCCACATACTATGTGCTCGGAAAAATGCTGAGGATACTTGAAACCTAACAAAATTAGTTCCTATATTTGAAGCTCTCAGCTGGTTGCAATTTGCTTTGAATAATGTGTATCCACGATTCAAAGGTGTTTTTGGAAATCTGAGGGTCAAAAGCGGAATCGAAACTAAAGAGAATTCAAATGTTCCACCAGACGGCTGAGTTTGACCATTTGTGACCACAAACGAGTCTTTCCCGGAAGTTGGAGAAGATGTCATTACTGAATGGGTTTCACTCGAAGAAGCTGTAGCAGCTTTTGTAAGTTTAGATAGTAAATCCGAGTCACAGTATTCCGACGGAGAAGATGAAGCTCGTCAGCAGAATGCTAATTCCATTATCATCACAATCGAACAAAAATGAAACATCAAGGCATACATATCGTCGCGCGTACGCCAAAACCATGAATCTGCAAAAATGTTATTTCGCGTAAAATCGATTTGAAAGTTTGACCTAATCCTATAAATCAGTTTTAAATTATAAGAACCATTTTTATTTGTATTAAGGGAGATAATATGCTAATACTATTATGCCTAATTGTTCATTTTGTTATTTCAGGTTTTAAGGGAAATTTCGCACATTCATGATTTTGGCGTGAGCTTATATGAAATTTTGTTGAAAATAAAAATTTATTAATTTTTTGGTTAACATAAATTTTACTTAGTAAAGGTAATTGAATTTAATCACGGTTCCCTTCTTGTCTATGAATCAGCATAGACAACGTATATCATTTCTACAGCATCGAAGCCGAGCATATTGAAACGGGAAACTCGATCGTTTTGCAAAAACAGTGCATACTTACGAAACCACTTTGTCAAAAATAGAATTTTCAATGTAGATTAAAATTTTTAATGCTAATAAAAAAAAGTTGTTCAATTTTAATCATCCCGCAAAAACAATTCCAATTTGATTCTGCTTTCGGAGGCTGATTCCGCAAAACGATCGAGTTTCCCGTTTCAATATGCTCGGCTTCGATGCTGTAGAAATGATATACGTTGTCTATGCTGATTCATAGACAAGAAGGGAACCGTGATCAAATTCAATTACCTTTACTAAGTAAAATTATATCCATGGATATAAGCCGGAGATGTTAAAATTTGTCACAACTAGCACACTGAAAAAAATCCACATGGCGCCGAGAGCCATGTAACATAGCGCATTATTTATGGCGCCATACGCTATGTGCATAGTACTCTGAGCTATGCAATATGGCTCCCCGCGCCATAATGTCAGAATCTACATAGCGCGTGGTCCTATGTAACATGGTGCAGCATTTATGGTCCCACACGCTATGTACACTCAGAAAAATGTCACTTTTTTCAGAATCACTTTAAATCAAAAGTTGATATCACTTTGAAATAAAAAGCAAACCTTGTACGAATTCCACTTTATTATAAAAATTTTCTTTTCAAATCAAAATTTTTCATCATTAAATTAAAAAGAAAACGTATATGGCGCCAAATCATATTTGAAAATTTTTGAATCAAAAATGTTCAAATATGATTTGGCGCCATATACGTTTCTTTTTAATTCAAATAATCTCACTTCATCTCAATAACGCTGTATCAAAGTGAGTCAACGTTGAATCAAAGTGAGTTTTGCTTGTTTTAATGTTTTATTTTTCATTCAATGATGAAACATTTTGATTTGAAAATAAAATTTTTATAATAAAGTGGAATTCAAATAAGATTCCCTTTTGATTTAAAAGTGCTTCAACTTTTGATTTAAAGTGATTCTAAAAAAATGTTAAGTGATGAAATTTTTCTGAGTGTACATAGTACCCTGAGCCATGCAGTATGGCTCCCAGCGCCATACTTACATGGCGCAAAAATTATGGCTCCACACGCCATATTACATAGTACCATGAGCCATGTAATATGGCTTCAGTTGAAGAAGATAACTGCAATTATAACTCGCAGCCATACTGTGTGAGGGAACTTATAAATGTGAGTATCAACAGTAGAAGCACTGTGGCCAGATTTGGCTAATTGCCGCCAATTGTGCTACCTAAGAGTTGAATTGGCGGCGGGAAATTTTTGATTTCGCGGTTTGGTGGCCTTAAGGCTATATAAGGTAATTGAAAAACTGAATTTGGGCTATATAATATTTATGAAAAACTAAGTTTTGGCTGTATATTGTTTTGAAAAACAATGGTCCTCCACGCCATGTACTATGGTCCTCCACGCCATGTACTATAGTCCTCCACGCCATGTACTATAGTCCTCCACGCCATGTACTATAGTCCTCCACGCCATATACTATAGTCCTCCACGCCATATACTATAGTCCTCAACGCCATGTACTATAGTCCTCCACGCCATGTACTATAGTCCTCCACGCCATGTAATATAGTCCTCAAAGCCATATACATGGCGTGGAGGACTATAGTACATGGCGTGGAGGACTATAGTGTATGGCGTGGAGGGCTATAAGCATAGCGTCTGCTCCTATGTACTTTTCGCCATGTATTATGGCGTGTGGCGCTATATTTTATCACTATCCCTAAATCGACTATGTACATGGCGCCAGAAGTCTATAAATTATGGCGCCTGGCGCCATGTGTTTTTTCAGTGCATAAATACAAATGTAATGATTTCCAACTGCGAGTGGTCACGCCAGTCAAGTATGCACTGTGTGCTGGTGTCTGATGAGAAACAGTGCATACTTACGAAACCACTTTGTCAAAAATAGAATTTTCAATGTAGATTAAAATTTTTAATGTTAATAAAAAAAAAGTTGTTCAATTTTAATCATCCCGCAAAAACAATTCCAATTTAACATAAATTGTTTATTTTTCTTTGAGAATACACAAAAGTTTCGTAAGATCAGAACAAATAAAGCAGCCAACTTTTACCTTAAGTTTTGCACAAGTTTGACATTTATTCATTTTCGTACTCAGAGTTTTCTTCCGCATCTGGTTCCGGTAAACAGTCCCTTTCTGAATTGTTACATTTTATAGATTTATAAAAAATATTGGTAAGCCTTAAGAATTGTGAAGTCTTCACACATTTTCATCAAATCCTTGTATTTAGCATTTGATATAAACTGTAAACCTTTTGAAGGCTCGTAATTTTTCGACCCCTTTTTTCACGAACTTCTGCAGCTTGGAAATCTCCTTGAAAATCTGTTTTATCAAAAATAGTATTTGAAAAAATCTTTTTCGTAACGCAGGCAGCACACTCTACTATTGTTACGTTTGATGAAACCAATTTGAAGTTAATGAAATCATCAAACGTCAACATGTTTACCTCAAATGGAAAAGGATTGTTTCTGCCTGACCTTATGATTTGCGCCCAACCTTCTGGCGTGTAAACAGGAGTAAATTTGGATTTTCTCTCTATTTTTGAGTGTATAGAATCGCATTCCATTTGCGTGTGTCCAGTTTCAAAAAACTTGTGGTCAATGGTCTTTAAGCTCGGATGAGTTTTCAAGCACATTGCTGCGAATATTGAATTTTTCTGTTGACCACCACACCCGTCTGACATCATTCTAATGGATTCAACATCCTTTTGGTTTGAAATGTATTGAAAAATACATGTGGAGATTTCGTTGGCTCCTCTTTTTCCTTGCGTTTCATCCCAAACGTAACAAGAAACTTTCTGGTTTCCAAGATTGTAAACCGTTAGGTTATACACTGCCAATTTACGCATATCGTACATTTCGCCGCTTGGCTCTTTTGGTGTCATTAATACAGCTTGCAGATCAAAGTTGAATGCTATTATTTTTTTATTAGATTGCGATACTTCCTTATCCAAATCGCTTTCTCGTCGAGCGGACTCTTTCTTCGCCATGTGCCATTCAAAATTTAATTTCTTTTCCTCTTGTTTTTCTGAACTTAAGGCTTTGTAAGCTAAGCTGAACTTGCACTGATCTTTCTTTGGCTTGAAAAATCCTAAATTGTATCGTCTGAAAACTTGCCTGTATTTGCTTATGCTTACCGGTTTCAAACTGTTTTTTTTGCATTCCTCTACATATATTTTCTGCATTATTTGCACATTAAGAGATGTTTCTAAGTACTTTTTCCCTGTCGATTTACGGCAGTAGTGAGACGCTACTGCAGGAAAAGAAGCAATATGCATCTCTATGTGCTCTTCTTCAGCTTGAGGCAATTTATTGTGGGGCGGATGCTTTTATCTTTTTCAAGGCATCCTTGAGCGATCGTTTTTGCAACAACACTCCTTATGAGGGGGTCCGTAACGTTGAAAGCTGCCAAAAAGAACCTGCGGCATACCTTTATTTTTTACTTTCAACAGTTACGTAATAATTTACAGTAAATCTTCTTCGCGATTCTGTTAAATTCCTCGTTATCCGTGCCTTAGGTTTGTTTTCAATATGCCTATCAATAAAACTCCGTTGATCATCGCTATTAGCTAATCCACGAAATTTTTCGAATAAAATTTTTCTGCTCTCTTCACTGATGCTGGTGCAGTTGACATGTTTTGCCTTTTAATTGCAAGGTGAGCATAATATAGGTTTAGCCGGCCGCTGAGCACCCTTTGATCCAACGTATGCCTCTCCTCTTGTCCGCTTATTTTTCCTGATGCTCGCTTTCCATTCCTCCTTATTCAATTTTCCTTTCTTCAGTATATTCGAGTAACTTACAGCGTTCTCCATTTCCCTAGTGTCTTCGTCACTATCAAAAGCATGGGAAGGACTAGGTAAATCAACTAGTACCTGAATGATTGCAATCAAAACAAAACCTACATAGCTTTTTGTTAGAACCATCATCATCTTGCTTCAATGGGTCTTCTTCCTGAATTTTACATTTCCGGTTTTGACAAATTGTCTATATACGAATTCCGCGTAAATTGACATGAAAAACTAAAAATCACCAAAAAAGCACATTCATGGTTTTGGCGTACACCCGACGATATGTTCTTCAGAGGAATATACCTAAAGTTTTTTAATGAAGCAAGCACATTTTCAAGCGCGAGGATGCAAACTTCTATATTTGATTATAGTAAATCTTTAAACTGAACATATTTTCCCGTCAAAAGTATAGCATTTGTACAATATTCACTTGAAAAACCAATATAGTGCACTTATTTTCTGGCAATAAACACTCAAAATATGTTAATAATAAACATTTGAGCATAATTTACAATAACCTTTGGTAAAAGTAAAGATTTTCGAACCTTTAAAACTGGACCACCTTACTGTATATGAGAGCCACATTATTATTTTTATTAATTTAAGTAGCCACGAATTTGAAAAAATTATAACGTTTAATTTAAGAAATTCGGTATTCAGTTTCAATTCATTCTAAAAAAATAAACTGTAAATTAAATTCATAAATTGCGGCGTATTTACTTACTCCTACAATTATGTCAACTAACCATAAAATCACATTATTGCGACAGTTAAAAACACAATATTTTTCTCAGAAATTATTTCGATAGATAAAAGCAAAACTAAAATCTCCATCCCGAATCAATTACCCAACTTTTAATGTGCTTTTCGATTTCGGTCACGCTAAACTTTAACGATTAGCCGAAATACTCAAACAGAAACCTCATTGATAAATTATTCAGATAATTTATTGCCGTTCAGATTGGATCACATTAAATTGCAATTGCAATATTTCGATAAGCACCGATTCCGAATCCGTTTTTACCTGAGATCACGTTTAGGTCCGACAACTTCTGTCTTAGTTAAATATTAAAAACTATTTCATACTTGGTATTCGTTTCACACGGACGAAACTGACATAAAATAATAGCAGGCTGGTCCATTTCAATGTGCCATCTTCTATAATAACACCATTTCGCTCCCAACGCTCTTTAGAACTATTTCTCCTAGATGTTGGGCAACAGAGCTGCCGAAGTCGTAGATTTTCTTCACCAAGGAATAAAAATGAGCTAAACCAATCAAAATACTTGCTTTTTCCGAGGATGCATGAAACTATGAAATCGGAAGTGGTAATAATAAAGTTTTTCTCCATTATTATATCAATAAATCAGTGTTTTGAACAAAGAGAAGTTCAATCACACTCGGTTCTGGCAGCACTATCGGATACATACCACAGCGGATGAAAACAAAGTAAAGAGTTTACGTTCAAACTATAACAATGGACGATTGCAATGAGCGTGAATGTATAAGAACGAGATGCTGATGCGGAGCTCCGGCTAGCCGGGTGGTGCCGGGCAGAGTTGAGAATTGGTCAGGATAGGATATCTAGCGAAAGAAACAAGCGCTATAAAGATGAATCTTATGTACAAAGTGTAGATGCCGAAATGAGAATGCTGAAGTGAAGGTTGTTTTTGCACCGGATAAGAAACAATAAAATGAACGTGAACAGTGCCTGGCATAAATAGATAATGAGATCAATCTCACATGCATACCAAGTATCACTTGCTTAAGCAGATAACAACAAAGTCGTCGTCTTTTATTGCCTTTTCCAACTTATTTAGTCACGAATTGAATTTTCCTTCAGACTCTTTCTTATTCTTGTTCGTACTCTGCAGGTTCCTAGAGAATCTTGTCGAGTGAACAGAGTCGTGAATTACATCGCCATTTTGGTAAATTGCCACAATACATATCCGCACCGTCAGTTATTTTTCAATATTAATTTAAGTGAATAAAACAAAGAAATTGAGATAGAGCAATTTTGAAAGAAATTTCAGGGTAGTATGAATTTGCATCCTACTAGGAAGTAACAAGTACTGATATCTTCAGTTTTACAAAAGTTCACAAAAATATCAAACTAGGAGCTTTATTGGGTTTAGTAGGAGTATGGAATATCCTCGTGAAAATTGAGTTCTTTTCAAATACCATACTTTTTGCTTCTTACAGTCTAACAGTTAAAACTATCAGACTATTATCTTCATTTGGTCTTTCCCAAAATCTGTCGCGTGTATGCTCGCTTAAAATAAGTTTAAGCTTGACGTTACGCAAAGATGTTCGTGTCCACTTCGATCAAGAACTTTTGCTTCAAATCGCCAAGGCGCCACTTTAGGAAACAATATTCTTCATTCAATCCCATTAAAAAAGTCGACCGTGCAACCAAACAATCATTTTGATAGAGGCGAACAGTATAATTGATCTTCTCGAGTAGGATTGCATGTTGTGACTGCTATTACTAGCCAAAAGAGTTTTGATTTCTTTGTTAGTTACTTTGAAAGACTATTTACCATTTACTACTTCCTCTCGATGAATTTAATACGTGTTTCAGCATGTTTTTAGAGTTGCCTTTTATTTGTTAGTTTGACCGGACATAAGCAGTTTGGATAAGAAGTTGCGTTCGGAAAACTAGATTGAATCGAGCTCAAATTATACGCAATGTAATCTAGAGCGGAAATAAAAAAACAGATTGCATTTGAAATTGGTGAACAATTATAACCATTACAAACTCCCGTTACACCGTAAAGAGAAATAACATTCATATGTTATAAACAATAGAAGTAAAGATGCTGGAATTATTGTATCCGTTGAATCTTTGAGCATTGAAAATGTAGAAGAGTGAAAATCTTTTCAGTGAGTTTAAGAAAATTATTACTCATGTCAATATCAACAATTTTAATGTTAGAAACTAACGTGATTTGTCATTAGGGGATAAGCACTATGATTAGTATTGAAAATTATTAGCACCTTAATCATTTACAGAAAAGAATAAGGAGCTGATTTGATTGAAGTGAGGTAACTCATGTTAAGCAAAAATACATTTGTACCACCTTTCTTCGCAACTACTCAACACCTAAGCTATTATTTATTAGTATCGAATAATTCCTTTTGTTATTTGAAAGTTGTAACAGTAATTTTCAAGCGATGTAAGATCTACGACTCTTCACTCTGCTTTTGTGACTTCATTTTTCGATCTTAGATTATTTATTTCTGAAAATAAAGGATAGAGAACATGTAGACAGCGAACGAATATATATTTTGGAACTAAATTTCTTTGCGTATTTTGTATGATTTTTTAGAAATTGCATTATATGTAGGATGACTTAACAGCTACTGGAATTACGATTTCAGTTGTCTTGAAGAAGTATTGGCATATTTCTTCCAACATGGATATAGATGCTAGCCTTTCATCATTTTACGCTCTATTTTCCAACTTGATATTTATTTACACTCCACTCCTAGGACACGTTCCCTCAAATCGTCTAGCCCACTTTGGTTTCCTATTGATGTGTCTGTTGCCCATCGGAACAAAGACCACCCATCAAGGAATTTCTTCTGACAATTCGCTTCAAAATTTTCGTAAATACCGAATACAAGCGAAAAATTTATTGAAACAAAGCGGAGATACTTTGCGTACATAGAGACTTGCTTCCTTTCTAATAATCCGAAATTCTTTTAATCCTACATTAATTTCCTGAAAGCTTCAGAACGCTTACTTTGAAAAATGATGTTTTGGCTCCTTTCCCTCAGACGTTTGTGAGTTATTTTCTGCTTTAATTTTCTTGACTTTTGCAGCGTCAAGCCCATCCAATCTTCCCAACAAAAAAAATATAGAAGCTTTAATATCCGTTTTGAACCCTACAGCCAGCAAGGGTCCTGATGGAATTCCGTATGTATTTGTTAAATCGCTAACCATATCTTTTCATTTTATTTAATCTAAGCTTGTCCGCTGATGTTTTTTCTTCGGTTTGGAAAGTTGCAAATGTTCTTCTGATCTTCAAATCGGAAAATGTTGAAACTGTTTCTATTTATGAAACTTTTCCCCTTCTTTTTTATTTTCCAAATTTCTTGAGCGAATCATCCGCTACAACTATTTGTTCTCCAGGGAGCAGCATGTATTTATTGAACGCAAACTACATCAGCAAACTTGGTCGAATTTGTCAATTTCTGTAGATGATGGACAACAAGTTTACGTCATCTACACGGATTTCGATAAGGCACTTGATCAAATACACCGTACTGACCGTACTTTGGTGTTCAATAAGCTGCGAAATTTCGGCATTTTTGGAATCCTTTACTCCTGGTTCTCGTCCTATATTGTTAACCATACTTGTCGTGTTGTCTTCAATGGCTGTGTTTCTTCTCTTTTTCATCCTACATCTGGCCCCTTAAGGTCTCATCGTCGGGCAGCTCCTGTTCGTATTGTTCATCAAGGCCCTTCCTTCCCAGTTGTTTCAATTCTGTTTCCCTCCATTAACGCGCATGACCTTAAGCTCCTACGTACTATTTTTTTAAAGACTGCCTGCATCTTCGATCAGACCTTACGGCTTTGTTCGATTGGGGTACTGTTAACTATCTTTCTCTCAATATACCTATATCTGTGTCTTATTATGTCTCTGACTAACAAACTAGTTCATATCTACTTTGACTAAAACCTTTCCGGTACTTTGTTCCTGCATGTAGATTAGCATAAAGACCTTAGCGTTATCTAACAGCTTTGTCTAGCATTTGTTCTATATGTTCGATTCATCTTATCGAAAAAGTAGGAAGTGGAAGTGTGGTCTTCTCGTTTTATGTACTTGTCAGACGCAGTCGAGTCTGTCCAATGCAAGTTTACTCATTATTTTCTGTATAAGTTTAATTTTCCCTATTGTCCTTACTATAAACGCCTAAAAAGCTAAAACCTTTCTCCGTTCTACGTCCACAGGTTGTTCCTGGATAAATGTTTCTTGTACAATGTTGGTCTTTATATGATTAATATTTGTATATCCGAATTTGTACGTTGTTCTCACCATCTCTTTCGCGCTTAAAGAAGTTTTTCTTCATTCACTATTACTTACAATACTAAGGTGCCATAACGAGCATGATTTTGGTTCTTTTTTATTACATTTCCTTAGTTTTAAAGAGCGTATACTTAAATGCTGTCAGAACTTGTTCGTCAATAAAGCTTAAGTTTCAATTTTCATTCCTAATTTAATATTTCAATTTTTCACTTTCTAATTTAAAGTAAAGTAAAGCAATTCCACGATAACCCTCGTACGGGTCTAGGGGTTGAAGCTGGTAGAGAGCTTCATTACAATTTTTTAATCATTGTGGATACGAGTGTGGAGTGATTAGTTCCACGACTCACTTTACCCCTGATTTAAATCAGGAGCCTAATCAGAGCTAGGTTAACTCAAAGCTTCGAACAGGGACCCCACACGCAAGAAGCCAATGCTCTACCCACTAGGTTACTCGAGCTTCACTTTCTAATTTAATGTTATTATTATTGTACTATTGTTATTATTATTCTGTTTTTTATTTCAATCTACTATAATGTTATACTTTTGTTGCTTGTCTTAGTTGAATTACTGAATTATGATAGCTGTTTTTTTCTCTTAATATAATCTTTTTTAGTATATCTTCAGCTTCCATTTTGTAAATGGGTATGTATCTGTTAATTCTAACAAATAAATACTAAACACAATCGACCGTATACTAAAGTGCAGTCAAAACTCTTAAATAACAGTTTTATGAACGATTTAGTGTAGATCCTTCTCCATCAGAAATGCGGTGTTAGACCCCACTATAGTAAATTTTCGAATCACCTGTTAATTCATCCAGAATTTAATATCTATGTGGAAGAGCCCACACTGGGCGCTAACAAGTTTTAATAGATTAGACGAATTTTTTATGAAAAATTATTTTCTAGTTTCCATACACACATGAAGAGAAATGTTTTAGATGACAAAAAGCGAGATCTAGTGGCTTTCGGAGTCAAAGTTTCCAGTAACCTTATTTTATGCATTGGAACTATAATTAAAAAAAAAAAACTAATGCGCAAATGCATTCAAAGTGCCTACTGGGTAGTATCAGCCTCTTTGATCTACTAAGCTTGGTGGCCTTTACTCGCTACTCTCGCTACTAAGCTTGGTGGCTTTTAAATAATAGTTTGCACCATTATAGCAACAATAAAAAATTCTTTACTTACTTTGTTTTTTTTTGTATTCCATAGATAGTATGATCCCCGAAAACTCTGAAAAATTAATCTTATGAGAAGTTCGAAAAAAACATTAATCTTATGAATTAAGTTTTTTGAAATGAGAATTTTTACATTTACATAAATTGCGAACATAAAGCTTTATTACTTGGCATCACAGACATCGTAAAAAACATCATATTTTCTTTATGTTAGTACAGTCGTAATTGAAAAAAGTCAAAAATGCTTTATATTTTAATTCAGTCTGACACTATCTGTGAAGGAAGATACAAAAATTTGAAAAGAGCATATTTATATCGTGCTCTGACATGCATCGTTCATTCTAATTTTCAAATCATACATGCTTAGTCCTATGCTATTTTTTATCGTCATACTCTATACAGCTATACTATGATAATAAACATTCATTATGTTCATGAGATCACCTAGTCATTCAAATAAAAACGGATGGCTAAAATAATGCTCCAGGAAGTCGAAATCATAAATTCATTGTGAAGCATTAATGATTTGAAGTTGCCTAGAAGTCGACTTGCATTACCCGCTTGTACATCATTTCTCATAGGAAAGATAGCGTAAAACAAACTGCGAAGTTTGATTTTACTTGAGATGCTTTCTCTGCTTTGTAAAATAAAAAACGTTACTGGTCGGTAGGTAAGTAAGTACGCCCGAATTGATGGCAGTGAAAGAAGCATGTACAAGTATTGCTCAGCTAATATTTAATATACTTAGTATTATAATTGGGCGAATGGCATACATATTTTACGCATATTAGTCGGGATGTGCCTCATATAAATGTACATGATGATTTGAAAAATTAAACAAAATTAATTTTATCAACGTTAAATACTTTTTATACAAGGCTTCAAACAAATTCATTGCAATATTGGAAATATATACTGAGACACTCTAAAAAGCTTAGAGTAAGTCAAGTACACTTGGAATGGTGAAGGTATTTGAGAATACTTTACGTTTAAAACAAACTGAAAATACTATATTTTCAGGTTATTATCTTACTTTCTCCAATCTTCCAATATCCTTGACTACTGCTCTCTTAGCTTATGTGGCTCTTGATCCTGATCGCATTCCTTATACCCTTGAATTTTGTGTCAATAATACTTTTAGAAATAGAACCCATTCTTCAAAAGAAAATAATTGAAATAATTATTTTCAACTGATTCTCTTTCATTCGCGTGTTGCAGCCGTTCTTAAAGCCAAAGACCCAGCTCGTAATTTATATGGAAGAACTGGCTTATTTACTGATGCACTGTTATATAAAGAACTACACTCTGGGAGGAAAGATACAGTTGGTTAAATCACTTTGATTGTCCTGGTGCGTCCTTTTTTCCAGCTTGTTTGACATATGTATATTTATCTTCTTGCTCTTTCTATTCTCTTTGGAAAATTACCCACATCCTCCTTGTGTCCGACATGGCCGTCCAATTTCACTTCTTTCTCCTGCTGTAACAAGATTTTTCAGAGAGCCGTCTACAGGAAAGTCTACTCTTTTATCCTATCTGCTCTAGCTTATGAGCTGGATTATTTTTACCGATTTTCTCAAAACTTCTGCTCACGAGAACTGACGACTGGATAATGCGATCAACATGAAATTTACAGGACATGTTGGAATTAGCTAGAAGAATTAGATAGAAGTGATTTTGAAATACGGACAACACTGTGGCAGTGGCACCATTTTGAAAAATCACCGAGAAAAAAAAACTGGTTTTTGGCCTATAGCTTCCGATTTAGCCACCAGATTTTAATGAAATTCACGCAATAGGTAAACCTTATTCTATGACAAATTACATAGAAATTTGTTTGAAAAATTAGTATAGGCTTGCCAGCTATGGCAATTTATGTCTATTAAATATTGTAAGTTTTCTCAGGAAAATAAAGGTTTTTCCCTGTAACTTGCGATGCAGTAACGAAATCAAAACGGAACTCATGTGATAAGTGGGCCTTGCTGTATTTCTAATTCTGTAGTAATTCGTTGAAAAATTATGAAAGGGCTGCCAGCTATGATAAATTTGGTAATTTATTGGCATTTCATTATCGTGCGATGTTCCAAATGGGAATGATCTTGCAATGACAATTAACAACAAATATTTAGGTTTCGCAAATTTAAAAAGTTTTGAAGGTGGTAGCCCTAAAATTTTATTCACTCCTATAGCTTCCAGCGCAGTCATTCAATCGAAACGAAATTAACAGAGTGGGTTTAACACAACGAGAAGCAGCTGTGATGCTAACAGATGATTGCCAGCACCAGACAATTTCGTAAATATTGCACGAAGAGATGCTTCCATTTTGTATGCGTAAGCAAAGCATTTGCGATGCTAACCGATGCTTAAATTTTCCGATATTTGGAAATTTGTCGTTTGGTAGTCCCGGACATAGTTTAATCGCTGAAACTTTCGATGATATCTTTGGATCAAAACGAAATTCAAAAGATAGGTTGATTAAGCACGAGCATGTTATGGTAGACTTATTGTTGCTGTGTTGGACAAATGGCACTTTGCATTTTCATTATTTGTGATATAGGAGATGCTGTCAAAAAATGATATTGGTTCTGTGAGTAAGAAATGGTTGATATGATACTACAAAGAAGTGTATTACGTCTTCACACATTTTTAAGTCACTAATTAATAATTTCTTCGAAAATTAGTTTTGTAGCGGTTCTGATGCGCTAGACTTTTTAAAAGTATATCCATTTTAACTAACCTTCTTTCCTTCACATATAGTAGCACCTGCTCTTGACCATCAAAAGCAGATCCACGTATTAGGTACCGACTTTTATAACGCTTTTGATACCGTCTACTTAGCCTTCTATTTTAAAAGCTAAGGAATAATGGCGTAACTGTTCCGCTCCTATCATGGTTTACCTCTTACATCTTTGGTGACACTTGTGTTGTTACTTTCAATTTCGACTCTTGAACTTTAGGTATGGGACGAGACGTTATGTATAGAAGATGAACTGTGTGCATGCGAATCAAGACTATGTGTAAATTTCGCTATGAACCAAAATTAATTATTCACATGAATCTTGTAGCTATATATTATTGCCCAGCTATATTTTTTCATATGGTCAAATAAACTCTTTTTCAAGCCTGTTGAGCCATTATTCATATTCATTCTGATTTCAGTCGATATATGTTCTTTTTAATGTTTTTAAGAGCTGGTATTTCAAATAAGCTTCACTTTCCCTACGACTTCCATTTTTTATCAGAATTTTAAAAACAAAAGAATGCTTGCAAATACAGATATATGAATGAAATGTATCTAAAGTGATTCAAATTTTCACAATTCATACACTCTGGCACATATGTTTCGAAAATGAGTGACTAAAATCACCCGCGTTAATTGTTTG
The DNA here is from genome assembly GCA_947369275.1 of Nemotelus nigrinus. Classification (NCBI taxonomy): domain Eukaryota; kingdom Metazoa; phylum Arthropoda; class Insecta; order Diptera; family Stratiomyidae; genus Nemotelus; species Nemotelus nigrinus. Next base: position 25,101,354 of record OX376374.1, on the reverse strand, counting down.
TTTTTATTTTTCGTGATTTGGTGGCATTTTATTGCATTACCACGCTGAGTTTGTTTTCGATTTGTCAATTATTTTGTTTGCAAGCGTCGCTCGATAGTCTGCCAATTTTTGCGATCGAGAAAAATATAGATCAACGGATTTGCTTGAAATTTGGGGTTGCGAGCAAAATTCCTTGCTCTGAAGCGTTGAAATTGTTGAAGAGAACCTTTGTCCAAAAAAAGAGCATTTGCATAGTAAAAAGCGTTCAAAGAGGGTCGTGAAGCCGTTAATGATTTGCCTCGTTTTCGACGACCTTCAACATTATACAATGAGGGAAATGTCGATAAAGTCAAGCAATTAGAGCTCGGTAATCGTCGTTTCACTCACAAAGAGCTAGTTTGACCTCAATTCAAAATACCTCAATTTCATTGAAATGGAGCACCGTATGGAGTGTGTGAAGACTTGCTAGAATGAATGACTTTGAATCCCATATTCATCGAACGCGTCATTACAGGTGATAAGACTTGGGTCTATGATTATGACATAAAAACTAGACAGCAATCATCGAAATGGCACTTGCCTAACGAAGCAAAGTCGGTCCAAAATGGGAAGGATGGAGCTTCTCCTTTTCTTATATTCGAAGAACGGTTCACTCAAAATTCCTTCCGTGTGAGACGTTTGAGAGAGAGAGAGAGAGCATTCGTAAACAGACCAGATTTTTGGAACAATTTAGATTTTAAAAACTGATAACTTTGGGCAACATTAACTGCATTTACAGTAACACATACCTTACCATACATGGTACAAGATTGACTAACCTGCACAAGCATTCCGATTGCGACCATTATGCAATATATTTGTTTTAAAATATATTTGTTTTAAAAGGATGATAGGCTTAATTGACGAGAATAAGAAGGCCTAAATAATGTTATTTCTGAAGAACGCTTTGGGAATTGTGGAGGACAAGTATTGGCTCATGCTATTAGATATCCGCCAGCAACTATTTCATGAATCATTCGTAGGTAGAAATAATCATTATAAAAATACATCATTGATTCGAGATGGCATTTAACTGGTGACTGACACCGACTGGCTAAGCACAAAGTTGTCTTTTAAGCAATCGTTACTGAGAATCGCTCTAATAACATGAATGCTTGATATATTTAAGATTCAACCACCTAATTCTATAAAATTATGTGTGCAATTGACGTAGCTTATGACTCTTACTATTTATGTTTTTCTAACGTCACATATGCAACGTAAACTTAACTTGTTCAAACTGAAACTAGTTACAACCAATGACATCAAATTGCTCGTACATATTTTATTACCAACATCAAACAAAAGGTAGGTATCAGTCGTCACACGAATCAAAACCTCATGGTCAACACAATTGCCATTCTTCTGGCCATCACCATCCCCTGCAAGTATAGTAACTCAACATTACTACCAACGAGCACTTATAGCACTGTAGCTAAAGACTTTTGCAACCATTGAAAACCATCTTATTCGAGCCTATCACTTTGCGAATTTCTTACGAGCGCAGCACAGGTGAAGACACATGAATTTGCCGCAACCGAGAAAGAAATGAGAGAGGGAAAAGAAATGAAAAAGTTTTTCCCCGATTAGCATATAAAACAGGGGCTTACATAAAATCATGCAATCTGCAGACAATAAAAGAGCAAATAATAGAAGCCATTCTCAGTTAGCATCTTTTTATTTCGTTCTCTTTTAGATACCTACGTACTCCGAGTAACAATCCAAGCTATGAAACTCTTTTCTGCACTTTGAAATAAAAGTAGGTAGCTGTAATGTCATTGCCAGTGCTTCGCGATCTTAAATTGTGAAGTATATTGTTGGACTCTGAAGAGTATTTACAGCTCAATATATTTTTTTCCTATAACATCTAAATGCTCCATATTCACTTAAATGTTCCAGTGCCTATACCACCCACGGTGATGCAAGTTTTGTAATTTTACTCTTAAATTTGAGAAAATTTACTCTACTTACTTCAATTAAAACTAAAAACCGGCTTTTAAATTCCATCATTTGATACCAATCAGCCCATCAGGTACATTAATTTGATTGCAAATTTATTGGAACAATTCGATGGAACAGAATACGTTGCAAATAGTTCTCTCATTTATCCACATCTCATTTGCCTTTCCTTCCTATATAACGGGATAGCTGAAAATGTTACTCGCATCAACAAATTAGACCCAGAAGTATTCCAATTGTAAACATGTTGAGTACCACTGCACAGTTCACATCACAACTGTGCATAAGAACAAGACATGAAACAAAACACCAGGCGTCTGCAGCCAACAAATTAAACATTCAACAAATCCTGTTCACTAAACTGTTGCCAAATCATGATAAATACCCATCCTCCGCTCCCCTTATTTTTCCTATTCGCTTTTCAATTTCTGTTCGATTTGCATCGCTTCTGGGCAACTCCATTCCCACCACAATGCTGTTCTTTACGGCATTACTGCTTCCGCCATCCAATCAGACACTCGACACGCCCAGGCAAATCAAAATCATCAAAGTGCATTCCAAATGAATTGCTTTCCTCCATTTCTTTGGTACTTAGCTCCGCCTTTGCATCCCACTCTACGTTTTATGTGCACGCGAGATGAGACCTAGTGGATGAGACGGATGAGACCTAGTGGTGGAATAGAATGCACTCAGTGTCATTTAGGCGGAGTTTACTCTGCAGGCCTGTTTGTCTTTCATGGTTGTAGGAAGAGCCCGCGTTCAGTTCTTGTCTACCATTCATTTCGCCGAGGACGGTTGGGTGATCTGAGCTGAATTCATTACATAGTCTCGTCGAATCCAGGAAGCCGGACAACTTGATGAAAGAGGGCGATTCCGAATTGAGTCAGTCGTCTACAACGGTGATTGCCTTCTGATTAAGTGCTTACGCCAATCGCTTTGTTGGAGGACTCGTTCAAAGGCTTCGAGTGAGTGACATCTGAGATAAAGGTTTAATTAAGACTTTGACCGCCCGATGCGGCTGTGCTTGGAGTTGGTGAGCCAGTTTCCTCGTAGACCGGATTTAGATTCATTCAAACTGGGACTTGTCTGTCACACATCTGGTGTTGCTGAGACGTTGGCATCTCTGTTCGAGCGTTATGTTGCTATTAACATTTCGTTGTTGTGATTGCATCTGGCCGATTGACCTCAGCTTAGTGTCGTTTGTGTCCTGATTCGTCTTATCATGAGTGGCTGTGACTTCTTCGATTCCGACAGTGTTTACGGGCAGTGATGGTGCAGTGACAGTGTCAATTGTAGAGTGTTTGCATATCCTGTGATAAGTGAACTTGTTGCTCGTGCGTTCGCCTTAATTTGACGCTGGTCAAGACGTTGTAGTTTTTTTCGGAGAATTTAAGTAAAAAGTGAATGAAAATGTCCGGGCACGAAGATGACGATCAAGACATGGAGCAAGAAATCAATGTGGACGTTGACTCGGATTCGAGGGCATCCTGCGATACTCGGTCTGACATTGACTTAGATGGTGGGAGCTGTTATGATGAATCGGAAAATGCTTTGGGGTGAATATTGACGAGTAATTTATCTACATCAAATCGCACGCTGTTTAAATTACACTAAATTAGCATTCATTAAGATTCGAATTTTCGAGTTGCAGGACATAGCAAAAAAAACTCTATAATTTCTAAAATTATATGTAAAATTTATGTATGTTCCAAGAAAGACAGACCTGGTCAAGATTTAAAAGAACTTGAGGTTGTAAATCATAAAAAGATTTATACCGTCCCGGGCGATAGTATCGACCTGCATTTTCTTTTAAAATTAATTACTTTCGTGATATACTTCAATTTTAATCTAGCAGATACCTACTTCAGTTTTTGCAAATGTGTGATAGAAGACTATTCCTAAAGTCATCTAATTGAGGATAATATTTTAAAACTCTGGTTCTGATTTCTTAGCAGAGGTAACGTTTTACTACAAGTAATTCGTATATCTTTCGATACTCAAATATCCTATGCATACTTAAATACTATAGACACTACAAGAACCTTATCATAGCTTAGGTATTTATGTGAATGAAGCTTGTGTAATCATTATTTTAGAATTGTTTAGACCTTTTGCAGTTGGCAGGTAATATGTGTACATTACCTCCTATAAGTGTAAGATGTGTTAAAAGAGCTTCAAGTGAACTGAAAATTTTCACGCAAGTGAATTCATTCCATAGATGCCTACATCAACTCGAATAGTTCGATGAGAAACTCGTAGTAAATGAAACCATTCATAAACTCGATATCCTCACAAACCAATTGGCCGCACTTACACATGCTCGTAGAGACAGGACGAACGTAAATTTGAGACCAATGGCCTCGTATTGTCCCGAAACTGTGTCGATAGTTTGTTTAGGTCTTATAATATTGAGTGTTGCAATGACAGCCATTAATAACAATGACAGCTCTTAATCTGGTAACTATTGAATTTTGCAAATTAAATGACAGTAAAGTTAATATAAGTCTAGCAAACCAATTCCCGAAGACAGCGAGCGTGAGGACAGTTATATTCGCTAAAAATATCTCCCCGAAAGTTTTGCCAACTGTTTTGTCGAAATATTCGGCGAATAATAAGAAATTTTGCTGGTTTTTGATTTCTGCCGCAGTTCTCCTAGCATAGATTTATGGTAATTGAAAGTATGTGGCCTTCCATGGGGAAAAGAACATTGATTTCAAAGATCAGTTAATCATTTGAACATAATTAATAACAACCCAATTTTGTGATAAGCAAACCTTCAACCGATAATCCACAAACTATTTGTATTCTCGGCGGCTGAAATAGAAATGCTACCACCAGAATCGAATTTTGAACAGTGTGGAAAGAAAAACGATCAAAAATGCTTTCATCTTCTGAGGTTTGAGACGATTTTGCGATCATTACCTACTCATTGTTCATAATCAGCTTTGAATAAGCGAATTTGTCACACAAAATTAAATTTATTTCTTGCATAAGATTTGCATAAAGTTCTTGCAGTTTTTCCTGAAGACTGGATTGTGTTCTATTTAGGTATGCGAAATAAATCCTAGTGGGAGAAACCCGGAATAATTTGACGGTTTGTTATCTCATATATCACGTTAAGTCCCAGATTTTAGCTCGGATTGAAACGAGAATACCAAATAAAAAACACTTAAATGAAATCTTATCTAGGTTTTAATCGAAATCAGATGTGAAACGATTTGAAGTAAAATAATTGAGAATAAGAGTACTATGCAAATTCATTCAATTCAAACTGCCGGTTTCACAATAGTCAACAGCAGTGGTACGAACAACTATGAACATTCCCACTGTAATCAGCACTCTCAAGACGTGAGTCCATGAAAAACTGCTCTAGAGCTAAATTTCTGCCTAAGTGACGTTACAGCGGCAGTGGTTGTTGTTGTTTTCAATGTATTTACCCAGATGATAAGAATTCATCATAAGAATTATCGCAAATTAACCAAAACTAGTACGCAAAGCATTTTACTCCAAGAGTAACGAAGAAATAGTATCTCCGGAAAGCTAATTCATTAATTATATTGATTAGACTCCAATAAATTTGAAATTCGCAGCCTGAATTTGCAAGCTGAAAAAAACTATAGGACATACGAACCGCTAGAAAAGCTAATTTTAAAAACATAGCGGAGGAAATGCGTAGAAAGTCTCTTAGATCCGCTCGATTTTGAGACCCGCTTTTATTTTTTCTTCTTTACTATTATGCGCTGCCACTATTGACACAAGGTAGTTAAAGGGCTGTACAACTTCTACTTCATGATCCACTGCTCCGATTGTATGTTCAACTCTAGGTGTTCTCCTCGCAGACGCTGCCACGATGGCATCGTTTTTCCTTCACCGCAAAAAATTAAACAAAGCCAGATTTTCAAATTTTAACGGTTCATTATATTATACATTGATATGTTATGAATATTTCAAGCCCTTCCGCATGATTACCATATGAGTTTTAGGGTTAAAAAATTGTACATCATACAAAAAATTGTAAAATACATCAAATTTAGTTAGATACTGCCTCGTACGGCATTAGATCTTGCCTCGCTCAATGTTCAGAGAATACTCTGCCTCCTCTTCCAACTTTCTTTTTGCCTAACTTCTTGTATTACGATTATAAATTGCTACAAATTCCAACTTTGATGACGTTTCTTGCAAAATCGTGTTTTTTGCATTCATGTACCTTTTTCTTAGGGATGGATTGAGAAATGTTGATACACTTTTTTTTTGTTTTTCGGTAAATGGACTAACGTTTTACCGTTGGATTTTTATCAAAACTGAGCAGTGGCATAATTAAGGTTTTTCAAAGTAAAAAAATATGTTAAAATTATTCATTCCCAACGTTGATATTACAGTTGACTTGATTAAAAACCAAATCAAAAGTAATAAAAAAATATTAAGCTGGAGCTGAGAAAAACTAAGTACATAAGCATAGATAGTTTTGTATGGAATTTGGAATGACCAGCAGCCCGTTTAAGCTAAGATTTGTGTTTCTTTCGCTCAGTGCTCATAAGTCGCTCAGTTCTCAATGCCATTCCGCTATCGATCTAACAAACAGCATGTTTATAAGAAGGTCGTCATTTTTGTGTAGCAATGAGATCTTATTATTTCTCATCGCTTTCTGTATTTTTTAGTATTGCAGAACATATCAAAAACTTTCCTAAATGCTACCTTCAGAGTTATGCTCAATTCGAAAAAGTACTTTTGTTTTTATTGATCAATTTTCTTTTCTCTTAAAGCTATCGGCAAATTATCTGCATCCACACTGAGAAAACACATGGCGCCAGACGCCATAATTTATAGACTTCTGGCGCCATGTACATAGTCGATTTGGGGATTGTGATAAAATATAGCGCCACACGCCATAATACATGGCGAAAAGTACATAGGCCTACACGCCATGTATATGGCGTGACGGGCTATATTACATGGCGTGGAGGACTGTACTGTATGGCGCGGAGGACTATAGTACATGGCGTGGAGGGCTATAAGCATAGCGTCTGCTCCTATGTACTATGGCGTGTGGTGCTATATTTTATCACAATTCGACCAAAATCGACTATGTACATGGCGCCAGCAGTCTATAAATTATGGCGTCTGGCGCTATGTGTTTTTTTAGTGCATCTGACGATGACCCAGTTCTCATCCAACAAAAGGCCACGAGCCTTCTCAGTTCTGAGCACCTGGAGGTAGAGCAATTGATGTTAGGTAATGGAGTTCTATCGACGAAATTCCCGAGGGATAAATGACATCAAAGCCCATTCCCTCTCTTATACTCAAGAGGCTTGCTGTCATTTATACATTTCCTCACACAGTATGGCTGCGAGTTATAATTGTAGTGCCTTGAACCATATTACATGGCTCATGGCACTATGTGATATGGTGTGTGGGGCTATAATTTCTGCGCCATGTAATTATGGCGCTGGGAGCCATACTGCACGGCTCAGGGTACTATGTACATAGCGTGTGGGACCATAAATCCTGCGCCATGTTACATGGGACCACGCGCTATGTAGATTCTGACATTATGGCGCTGGGAGCCATATTGCATGGCTCAGAGTACTATGTACATGGCGTATGGGACCATAAATAATGCGCTATCTTACATGGCTCTGGGCGCTATGTGGATTTTTTTCAGTGCATTGTAACTTTTTCTCTGTTATTCATCTTATTTCATTTGTGCATATCATCTCTAAAGCCCCAGCAAAACATGAGTCTACAAACATAAGCAAACGCCAAAACCGACCGGTTCATGAGCAAAATCGGCACTTTTTTACATCCGCAGACACGTGTGAACATTAGTGCCCATATAGTGCATGAGCGAACATATGCCAAGTTGTCTCATCATCACTTTACATGCGGACAGTTCATAGAATCAATTGAGCAAAAGGTTGCCCAATGTACATACCACTTTTCTGACATTTCGGAAAGTTATGTTTGGGTGCAACATATGCTTTAGTTGGTTTGCTTCGCCGCATATGCATCGCCGCGTAACCAGACTCATGTCTGGTTGAACCTTAAGGCTTGTTATTCCTATTTCAGCCATCCTGGCATTTTATATAGACCTGGTATTTCAGTCTCGCACTCAATTCCGCCAAATACCCAGGCAATAAAAGTAATAAAATAACAAGTATAGGTAAGGGAACCTCCTTTTATACCATAAGATTGATTTTTTGGCCAACAGATCAGTGCATCATGTTGCTGAAAAACAGCTGTTAAATGACTGGAAAGCTGCGAGCCACTCAAAATAAAAGATGTCGGACCAGATAATTGTATATTGCAGACAAAGGAGTGTATCTAGTTACCTGCTTTCAATCGAAATAATTAAAGCTATGACTTGCCTTCTAGTCTCTTTAATAATTGCTTACAATTGTGGTGGAGCACCTACCACCTAGCACAATATTAACGAATGAATCTAAAATCTTCAAGATGTAATTCCTCTTCTCTTCATACCTCAAAGATTTTATTGAAAAAGAATAGATTACTCTTCGTCCTGAATATCTTTTGAGTGAGAATATATATAATATACTTCTAACGAACATAATTAATTTTGGACTGTGATGAAATATAGCGCCTGATACCGTAATACATTCCTAGGAGCATTAAAACCTTAATTTTTTTTTAGTTTACAGCTCTCAACTCTACATATTATAGTCCTGTACGCCATACATTATACCCTTAATAAAAAAAACAAATCGAGAGCCATATAGTCTCTATTTTAGATAATTTCGGGATTTTTATGGTTGTAGGTGTTGTGAATTCCTAATTCCGTTGACAATTTTTTTTTAATTTTCAATTGTTACAAATCAGACCTGCTTGAATCCCCATACTTTAAGAGCTGACGCTCTACCCACTAATCTACACAAGCATATTGAGCCTACTTTTACAATAGCTTATGTTTATAGTAATTGGGACTTTGTTGCATAGTAATAGGGACTATGAGTCGTGACAGTCGAAACTATGAGCACAGAAAAAAAACCGCCAATGTACTCCCATATTTTACAGATCAGGGAGCTATGTGCATAGCTTATGCGACAATAAACGCTGTGATAATTTAAGGCACAATTACACTCTCCCCGAATGTTTCGTAGAACAACTTGTAAAATCACTTTCCTCCATTTTTTTGTGAAAAAAAACAGGGAGTAATAGACGAGGTGACTATTTACACTCTCAGCTCGCCAACATTTGCCTGTGTGTAATTTCAGCATTGCAGAGGACTACGCGTTTTTTTTCTGTGCTTTCGAAAGGAATTGATTTCGTCGAGAAACAAAAACTAGCATGATCCTATGCTTACAGTTAGGAAGGGAAATGTATTTAGGGTATACTTTGAAATGTTTGTGAATCTTTCATAATTTTGGCCAGGGTTATAGTAAAATAAAACTTCTCATCTTTTCCCAATGAACTCACACGATTCGTAGCCAAAATGCAAAAATTATCTATAGAAGTTTTTCACTTTTTCCAAGCATGAGATCCATTCCAAATTAACTGCAATTTGTTCAATACTGAGCGAGAAAGTAGGATATATAAATTCCTTTTTCGTGAGTGCATGAGATGGTAAAAATAAAGCCCAGCACTATATTATAGATAAATAACATCATGAAGTACTAGATGCAAAAATGTTAAACAAGACGCTCTGGTTTGCTTGTATTGTGAAGCACATCGTGTAGACATTTCTTAAATATAATAATAATGTATTTTATTAATTTTAAATTGTACATACATAATTTAGCATAAGGGGGTGTTCAACATAAAAATTCTTATATCTAGCGGCTATACTATTTTGGCCTGCTGGCTCTTTTTGGATGGTAATTGTTTAAATTTTTTTATCATTGGTTTTTTTTCTTTGGTTTGCACAAAATATAGCCCAGATTGTACATGGTTTGGCGTTGACTTAGCTATTTTATACTTAAAACCTAACTTAATTTACTTAACTATTTCAACTACAATTAGCTTAGCCTAATTAGACCTATACTTAACCTATGTCTTAACCATCCCCTCAGATTCGTCGGGAGGCCAACATAATTAAACAGCATGTGCATGAGTCGCCGTTGTCTTGCTATCTCTGCAGGATGTATAAATGGCTAATTAGAGCCACTCATGCGCCCGATATCCCGGATCAGTCTGTTTTCATGTCCGTCTGTCTCGGAGTGAAATCTTGTCGTCAGTTCTACAACCCGGTCCCTAAGTGGCTCAAGTCATGTCAACAGAGAGTTCCTTGGCCACTTTTTAGTTACCGGGCTATAGAACCTGCCAATGCAGAAGCGCAGAATTTGCCTTTCGAAATTCTCCGCAACTGCCATGTCAGATTTGGAACTGGTAATCCAGAATAGGGATACATATGTCAGGAGGGGCCTAATGAGTGTCTTATAGCAAATAAAATTAGCTTTTGTCCTCATGCCCATCTTTTTAGCGAAAAGATGTCTGATGCACTGAAATGCGGACTTAGCTACTTTAATTCTACATCGGACATAGTGATTAAATTTCAAGTATTCATGCATATCTACTTCAAAATAACGCAATGTAGGACTATCAGTAATTATATAAGTTCCGAACGAGACAGCGATTTTTTTTTGCCTTGTTGCGGATAGTTTGTGATCCCCGATACCTGGAATGGTCCCTGAATACAGTCAGCTGTACTTTGCTGCTATTTAGCTTGAAGCCCCATTCATCAAAATAAAATCGAAGAATGACCAATGCTCTTCGCAGCTTTGAGCGGGTCTTGGCTCAACGCGTGAAGCTGCACATTGTAGGACTTTAACTTGAAGATAGCCCACTGGAAAAAGATCAGCAGTGCAGATGATGTATAAAACAGGGCCAGTGATAGAACCTTGTGGCACTCCTGATGTCACAGACCCTCGAAGTGAATTTGCTCCATTGACGCTCACATACAATTGTCTCTTATTATTTAAAGAAAATGGCTGTTTCAAACAATTACATATGACATAAATTTAATTATTTTATTCAATGACAAAATAAAATTAGGCGTTTTTGTTGGCGTTGATATTCGGAAGCTAATGCAAAATGACGAGTTTGAAAATGGTTTGAATAAGACTGAAAATCTCAGTTGAAAATCATTTAAGGAGGTCGCAGAATATTTATTAAAATATTTTTTTTATACTTATATTTACTTACTATATACTTATATATTTTTTTTATACTTACTTATTTTTTTTTATACTTAACACTGATTATGAAAATATAGTTCAAAATATGCAAAACAATCTTCGATTAGGTTTGCAATACATATGTCTTTGAGGCTAAACCCATATTTGCGATGAACGACAGCATTGATTTGGACTGAACGCCGGTGTTGCGAGCAGTTTTGTACGGTTCAGTGCATTCTTCTCTTTTTCTGACAGCAATCGCTCTAGCTATTGCAAAAGACGGCGGCACCAATCCTACGCAGCATTGCTTTATTGCCAAATTAAGTCCTTTTCCGAAAATTTTGGTGACGTAAGTGAAGATCAGGGGCAGCGATTTCACCAAGCTGTATAGGTTATAGACAACAGATATGATGAAAAATGGGACGGTAGTATTATGAACCATTGTTGCTTTTTGTTGAAGAAAAATTAATCGAATCAGAAACACAAGAGATAAAGGATTGAACCAAAGCTTTGAAGAAAATGGAAGAATATATCATAAGCTTGGTCTATTAAGCCATGTCTTTAGTCTATTAAGCCATGTTTTATAGGTTGACAACCAAGCAAAAATGTTGAAAACTGCTTCTGATACCGTTATTTTTTGGGAGTTGCATTCAATTCGCATAGCGATGAGTACTGTTTTATCTGCCACGCGGATGAGTCGTCTACTGACGAGCTGGCAGTGAGATGATTTTGGATTTTTCCAGCAAGTTTTTCAATTTCTGGATGCTAATTCGCTATATGTTTCTGTAGTATGCTGTATTATGTGAAGCTGGAGCATTGAAGTGATGTGCGAACGGAACTTTACAAAAAACCACACGCGCAAACAAATGAAATTCTATCAATCACAATTAAATGGCATTACGGGAATTTGAACTTTCGATCCAAAAATATGCTTGTTTCGATTCGCTTTTAAAATGCGAATTTGTTTCAGGTAAATGGTTCGTGGGTGTTTGTTTGCGACGTGTGTTGCGAAAGTGGTAGTGTCAGTCGAGTTCTCTGCGAATTGGTCGCCGCGTTTTTCTAGGTGATTGACAAAGAGCATTGTCTACACACGATGCCATGTCCAAACTTGCTCACAGAGTTTCTTTACTAGTCTTTGTCTCAATCACCTTCGTTTGCTAAATGACGAGAAAAACTCTAATAAAACGAAAACGTTTGTTATAGAATGACTCTTGCCCTGATTACCACTTCTATTCAGTTGCATATTAAGAGCGGAAATTCAGCCGCCACGTCGACTGGTACGGTGATGAACACGATGAGGGGCACCAACCAGAACACACATTTTGGATAGTGGGTTTTGTTTTAAATATCTTTGGTAGTTTCTGCAATCGTTAGAGCCTGGATTCAATCATAAGTGCCTTACAACGTCCGAGAGGGCAAATCTATCTGCAAGTATTCTTTCGTCGGGCGCTTTGTGAAAGGAGAAAATCTGCTCTATTTTCTATGACCAACCCCAGCCGCGCCGCGCTAGCAAAGCTGCGAACCACGATCCATCATGTGTGGATTCAAGATTGTTTCACTACACCTAAGGCAACATGCTTCAAGGACATTAAATTATATTTTTTGCTTCGTTGTTTAGTTACCGACACACTGTTGGCAGCAGTGCTGTCGTTTTGTGTTTTCGGTGTGCAGTAAATGGAAATTTTAAATTGCAGTATAATGCTTGAAATTGCAGTAGATTGATTTTCCTGTATGCATTCACACTTATGTGTGTACTTACATATGCAAAAAATAAAAATATTCCCATTTACAAAAAAAAGTATGTTCAGTAATTGCTGAAATTGCAGAAAAACTTAATTTTTTACAAAGCTGCTCATGCATATATATAAATTGAATTTGATACTATTGAATTTGAATTGGTTATTCGGTGAAAAATATATACAAATATTCACTAACTTCAGTTATGTCAGATTAAAGATAGAAATGCAGTACATATTGCTGTGTACACACACTAAAATTCACAGTATAATTGAGGAAATTCTTGTGTATTGTGATTTAAATGATAAGTGTATCAATAGTTTACAGGGAAAATACAGCTTTTTGATTCTATTCTAAGCTTGCAAACAATTTCCTTTCTCCGTTTTCATTACATAAATTTGCGAAAAAATTCTTTCAACCGTTCACTACTATGTGGTAAGCTTAATAAGCTTGACACAATTTTTTTACTTTTGGAAGCATTAGCTCGTTGGAAACATTTTTCAACTTAAAAACTTTACACCAAAATTCTTCAATATCCTCTTCTGCCTCTATATTTAATTCAGAAACATCCAAATTTATTAGCATCCTCCATTCGTTATCTAATTGTTCAATCCCATCGTAGTGCGTTATATTGGGGAAACGTTTAATTATATCTGTCAATGAGTATCCCTGCTTTTTGGGATCTATGATTGCTAAACTATTCAAAGTAACCTTATTAAGGTCAAATCTTTTGAAAACTTGTTTGGTCAGCGCTTGATAATAATTTAAGCAATTTATTTTTATAAGGATTTGATCTTCATCACCAATATCACTCAATAATAAATGCGCTTATGCGCCTATATAAATATCTTTCAATTCCATAATCTGCTCATCTTTCAAAGATGTGTTCAGTAACACTTCATTTAAATATTCTCTACGTACGAAATTTTGCAGGATAGTTTTAAGTACATTTTTATAGTAGGAACGATTAAATGAAATTTAGGAGTTTCCGACTGAAATTCAGCATTAATTTTGCTGGTTATATTTAAAATATAAGATAAAAATGTGTAATAAAATTTTGTTCTTAACATTTAAATTTTGAGCTGTTTGCACAGCTAGGTCTGAATTTCTATTAAAATTTTTTACTTGTTATATATTGATGTAAAAGCTTCCTCTGCTCAATAATTCGATTAACTACTTGTTCCAATGCAAGCCACCGAGTAAACGATGTTTTCAAAATCTTGTGTACCTTAAAATTGAAGTATTCCTACAGCTGCTGACGAACACAAATAGAGAGAATGGCAAATACATCCCATAGTGTATATGTTTGGCAATATATCCTTAAACATTCGTTTGATGCCACTTTTTTTACCCATCATCACTGCTGCATTGTCAGCCGCAAATCCAATAATATTTTCAATTCGAATTGAATGTTGGGCCAAAAATGAAATGACGGAATCGAAAATTGATTTCGCATTATATTCTCGCAAAGCTATTAGTGCTTAAAATCTATCTTTAGCTTTTCCACAAGCAAAATCAAAATATCGAAATGTTAACGCCAAACTTCTGATTCCTCCTATATCTGTCGATTCATCCATTAAAAAGGAGAATTTTTGATTTTTTAAAGTTTCTGCAACGCAATTCACACTTTCAGGTAACATTGCATCTTTAACAGTTTGGACTGATTTCGTTTTCCCTAATTTGATTTGATTTGCTATTTCAGAACCTATAGCTACAGATTTTATCAAATCGATTAGCACTGGAATTAAAGCAAATGGCAGATTGTTTGAGATCACACATATAATAATTCTAAGCTCTGCCATTTTAAGAAAATTTAATCTTTTCGTAGCTTCCACGTTACTTTCCATGTCTAACAATTTCGGCTGACTCTTTGAACTTTTGACATGTTTTTCGGTGTTCTCCGCTTTCACCGTGCCTTCGCAAAGTGACAAAGTGACAATTTGCCATTTTTCTCACTCATCCATTCAAATTTATCCTTCCAAATACTTCTATATTACTGTTCGTATTTCGCTTTTTTTCGCAGTCTGAGCTTCATCACTACTAGGACACATGAATTTTTATTTTTTTGTTTTAATTTTTTTACAATAATTGCATATACCTCATATCGTCATGTAAATTTATCGTGGATCTATCATCAGTACAGACTGAAAATTTTTCGTCCTATATTTATTGACTTACTTGTCCATTTTGCTTTTTATTACCAATTTCACCAAAACAACGCTTCCTCACTAATAACCACCAGATTGCAAAAATAGTTGTCATATGACTGTATTAAGAAAAGCGCATTCTACTGCTTCGCACGTTACTTTGCAGTTTCGTGCAGCGTGCAGCGAAGACTAGGCAGATGTAGATTTGCTCGTTATATTAAAAGTGCAGCAAATCTGATAAAATGCAGTAAATGGCACTAAAATGCAGTGCTGCAATAGATTCTATCAAATTGCAGCAGAAATACTGCAATTACAGTAAAACGACAGCACTGGTTGGCAGGTATTTTTCTGGACTTTGGTTCTGTTGAGATGTTCGGCCAGTCTACAGCTTGCAGCACGCCACACTTGGCGGGACATCTCAGACCGCAAGCGTAACAGATTTTTTTTTGGCGGTTGCCTTGGATGGTCTTGAAAGTGTACTTGTTATTATTAACTCTGCACATTTAATAACTGGACATTATGTATTATATTTGTTTGACTTTTATTTTTTATAAACATAGTTTGAAGATATTTAGATACCTATAGGTACAAATCTTGCGTGAAAATAAGTGCTAAGTGTAAAAATTTTATATGGTAGACCAATGCTATCGACTTCAATAGAAAGGTAGTTTGATCATATTGCTAATTTTTGGTCTTTCAATATCTATCAGTAGCACGTTGGGCATTTTATACTTATCACATATATCAAGCTTTTATTATGACCAACCATTATTTGAGGTTTTTTTTGCATCAAGTGGTCTAATGTTTAATTTTTAAAAGTTTAATTTTTTCTACGCTTATTAGCTACTTTGACTATCCCTTAATCATAAACTTGTGACTTCATTGCAACAAATACCTATTAATATATTCTGATCCATCAGTCTCAAAACAACACCAAATTAAAAATAACCCACACTCTCAGTCACGATTCGGATCCATTTTCCCACCTACTTGAACATTTACAACCTCTATACTTTGCTTTTTTAAATAAAACATACCTAACGATTAGATCAGTATGTAAAAAGCATTCGAAATAAGCATAATCGTTAAGTAAAAGGACATCTCGAACCCAAATAATTTAAATACTACCAGACTCAATCTCATTCGCAGTCCATACTTGATAATTTTTTATCGTGCTATCTGGGAATATGACACGAGCCTCTATAGGTATGCGATCACGAGAACCGGTCTAATTGTCATCAATAAGCACCTTTTAATATGCTTGGTCACAAAACGAAGAAATGTCATCTCTTCATTTCTTGCGAAACATGAGCAGCGATTATAGTAATGAGATCCAACCGTCATTCACACATACTTTACGTACTTCGAGTTCGAAGTGAGATTTAGACAAGGCAGTGCAGTGTGCTCGATTAAGAAAACGTATGCGAATCGACCCGGTATTGAGTTTAATTTAGATGTAAATATCTTTGAATTTAACCCTTTGCTTAAAATACATGGATAAACGGTTCTGTTTGCCTATTCATATCAAGACTAAGAGCAATAGTATGTGGAGCTACGAGCCACCTTTATAATAATGCCATAGGGAAATCTTGAGCTCAGACCAATTTAAGGGTTAAGTATCGTTAGTTAGATTGGCGTTATAATGTGCAAACTGGTTGTTCTTTGACGTTAAAATGCACTTAGGCTATGGCACAGCATCCACATCGTAAATAATACGTCGGTTTATCGTCCACTTCGAGCACTCAAATACCGTCCCGGTCATAAATTAACTAGATAAGGCTGACCGGTTGCTTATTCTCTTTCAGCCATTTGGCAAATCTGAGCCACACTCGAAAACACACTCTGTATTCATGTTCATAGTTTAACTTAACTAAATGATATTTATGCTGTGCAACTTAATTTCTGTCATTCTCTTGCCAGACGTGACAGACAAATGGGCACATTTGGACCATGGAGTGTAATGGAAATTTGCCAGGAGAATAGTGTAGATGGTTTCTCCACGATTTCGGATTTTCAATGCACGTGATAATGGACGAATTAATAAATCGATGGTTTAGAGCACCATAAAAGCTGCTTTTTTGTGACTCTATCGAGAGATAGAGTAGAGAGATAGATAGCATTGAAAACAACAACTATTGTTGTTGTTTTCAATGAGACCGTTCATAACCAGCTCTCGATAGAGCGTCTATAATTATTTGACAGCTTGTTATTGCTTATATTAGATTTTCTTACACATCAAGTATATCAAGGAAAACTAAATCGAAATGCGAATGTTTAAATCAAACAGATCCGATCTATAAGAATGAATCTTCTCTGCAATTGCAATATAATTGAAGCAAGCATACCCACACCTACAATCGATCATCGCATTTGACAAAAGGTGCGGTTTTTTTTTGCTCCGATGCACAACCATTGGTGCAAAAAAACGATCCAGTACAGAACAGCTAGTACATTCGCCAAGATTGCTCAATTGCTGTTTTCGCTGTGGTAGCGCAAAACAGTTGAAAATAAAGGGAAAAAATAACGAGTATAAACTACCACCATCGACTCAAAATATGAAAAGAACTAACAGAAAATTACCTTTTTTAACTTTTTACACATTATGACGGCTTTTTCTAATGTCTTAACTACCACAACATTCAACATAGCCTTGAAAAATCCAAAGCCACCTCACGACAAGAAAGATAACTACTCATAAGCTTGTCTTTTTTTCTATCAGCACATTCTATAGATAAGCAAATTAACTACCTATACAGAACAGATTTCTGTCCCAGTAAATTCACTGGGACAGGAGTGTTGTTGTTTTCAATGCGTCTGTTCTGTTTTGTTCGGGATAGAGGAGCAAAAAAACGCACCTAAAGATTCTATGACGTTCTGAGCTAGCTATATATGAATTTTTATCTGCAGGGCAAAAGCTGATGACTACTTTTTGAGTATAACGTTCCGTCAACGCTAATTCTGTCACCAAAAATTCCGTACTTATTTGTATATAGTCTACTTTACTACTTTTATAGTGTTTTTTCAATAGTCTAATACTTTTTAATATTTGTCTCTTTCTAGCGAATCAATTCAATCAGATCAAACAAGATCATCAAGTGAAAATTTACCGTTTAGTATATCGCGATTACTATCAAAACCTTTCGAAAATAATAACAAGAGCCCCGATAAGGACTCCTTAGACAACGATGTTAGGTTCGCATCGAGTTTAGCATCATCTGCATATTCACATACAGCTGCGCTTTACACATACCCACTGTATACGCCAGGGCATGTACTGAGAGTACCGCCACAACGAGCACCTTTAGCCTGGGCCTTACCGCCACTGCATCATGCCGCTTTAGCACATCAAGCTGTAAAAGATCGACTAGCAGGTAAGTGAAGCTTCATGGTTCCACATGCTTTTTTAGTTATTGCCGGTTTTGTCCACACTAAAACAAATAATTTTTTTGAAAGAAAAAGAAAATTATTTAAACTTGAATATGGTAACTATTACGCCGGAAAAGATGAAAATCTGATGGCGAAATGTCAGGGGAATAGCGGATGCGTTAGAGTCTCCCAGCTAATTTCATTTAGAGGGTACCGTTCTATATGGTCGTGAGTTATCCTGGAGAAACAGGACTCCCTTTCTATTTACGCTACATATTTATTTCTAATTAATTTCTTGTAGTTGCTGAGTGTATACTTCAGCCGTAATCGTTTGGCTAAGTTCCAACTGTTGGTGCCACAGCAAGCTTGTGTAATGCAAACTTACGGAAGGATTGTCTGGCGATAAGCTCTGATATGTACGTCAGCTGTCTTGTATAATCATTTTTTCATCAGACGTAGCACCTTGATTCAAAAAACCTTCCGCTCATTGTGCAACAGCAACGAAGTACAAATCCCTACACACTGCATTTTGTTGTTTTCGATTAACTATTTTCTTATTCTGATCAAGCTGTCGTTTCTTCCTCAGAGTTTGAAAATAACGACTAAAAGTGCTTCTGTTTTATGAATTATTTGAGAAATATATATATATATATATATATATATATATATATATATATATATATATATATATATATATATATATATATATATATTTATATATATAGATATTATATATATACATATATATATATATATATATATATATATATATATATATATATATATGAATATATATATATATATGTGTATATATATATGTATATATATATGTATATATATATATATATATATATATATATATATATATATATATATATATATATATATTTATATAAAAAAATACACGCTATGTACAAAGGCAAAAAAAGCTTTAGTGAAATCTTTGTATGCAAATATTGAAGGTAAATATTGAAGTCAGTCACCTCCAAAAACTTCTATGCATTGCCGCTCCGAGCTGCATACAAAAAACCGATTGTAGTTGACACTCACGTTTCTGGTAGTGAAGAGACATCACCAACATTACTGATGAAATCATATAGGAATGCAAGTTCGATTCATTTCATTTCTAGCGCAGTTCTTAAGTTCTTGCAGTTCTAAGATACGCCAGTTTTTATTTTACAAGACACCAAGCCCGGATGGTATCATCCCGGCTGATATTCAGCAGACATAAAGGCCACAATGCCTTGGCTCACTGGCAACATAAAATGCTCACTTACAACTTTCGTATCTTTTTACCAGTTGGTAGAAAAGGGAAGCTGTGTTTATCTCTAAGGCGGGGAAAGCCTCG
Source organism: Nemotelus nigrinus (assembly GCA_947369275.1). NCBI lineage: Eukaryota > Metazoa > Arthropoda > Insecta > Diptera > Stratiomyidae > Nemotelus > Nemotelus nigrinus. The sequence goes on along the minus strand of OX376374.1, from coordinate 25,081,651 downwards.
CACGCTAACCCAAAATATTACAGTCCAATTTGTCTAAGCTGCCCTTTGTTGAAGATTTTAGACAGTTGTGGAGTACTAGATTAACAGTGTCTGGGACTGTTCTCGAAATCAGAGTATGCTCATACGAGGGGCAAATTTGTCGAAACAGCGATACATACCTACATGCTGAAAAATTACTTGGTTGCAACGAGTAAATGTTGGCATCATTTCGAGACATTGAGGGAGCTTTTAATAATTTACTTCCCCAGGAAATTTTAAATGCTCTCCAAAACCTGGATGACAATAGGCACTTAGTAGCATTTATAAATCAGCTACTCAAAATTTGGGTAATATACTCGGCCCTTGGTGGCTCAACCATCAAGCGAATGGAAAATACAGGCACTCCCCTGGGCGGTTTTCTGTCTCCCTTGCTGTGGAATTTAACCATTAATGATCTTCTTCAGAAACTTGATCAAGCTGGCAAAATGATAGCGCATGCAGGCGACATCACTATTGTTACATCAGGGAAATTTATCTCGACACTATCAGAGAGATCAAATTATTCCCTACATTTTCCCTCGTAATGGTGTCAGGAGTGCGGTTCACAAACAATTTAAAACAACGAAAGCACTCTTGGTGCTGCTTTATTGGCTTTCTATCGATCTGCTCATCTTGCTTTTCTTATCATAAGGAGATTACACCTCTTCAAATGCCGTAGGTTTCTTAATGAAATGTCTATATACACTCAAAAAAATTTTGGTTGAATTTTACCCTTATAATAGTAGGAAACTGGTTTCCTACTATTAAATATGTATGTAAATTTACAAAAGTGCGTAAAAAGAATATTTTTTTTACGACCAAATGGTGTAATTTTACCCTAAATAATGATGCAATTTTATGGCTTTGGCGCAAAGGTGAATATCAAACTAGTAAATTTACACTCTTTTTGCTTCAATTTACAAAAAGCTGTGTATTATTCAGCTGATATGACGTAAAAGCAAAAAATGCACATCGAATGTGTAAAAAAATTTGTGATTCGTTATTTCAAACGAAAAAATTGATATATACCATTTGCAAGTCAAATTCCTCATTTTGCAAGTCAATTTAACACTTTTGCAATAGAATTTAACACTTTTTTAAAACAATTTAACATTTTTGCAATTCAATTTAACATTTTTGCAATTCAATTTAACATTTTTGCAATTCAATTTCACATTTTCGCAATTCAATTTAACTTTTTTGCAAATCAGTTTAACGCTTTAGGAATGGTGATATTACTTAGCTTCGAGTGTGCGAAATGAATAGAAGAAACGACGAATATGAGTGATTGTTTAATTAAAATCGGAAAAGTAGTATTACAAAAATAATAAGTAAACATTCTATTTTACCAATTTGTAAATTACGTATGATATTACTATTGCTATTATAGCAATTTAATCTTAACATTGATAATAAAAATACTTGTTACTGTTTGTCCTAATCAAAAATATTTTCAATTGCTAATAAAAAATTATGTACAAATTATCAAATAATTTCATTCGGACTTCATTTGAATGAAATGATACGCAAGTAATAATAAAAATCGAAAAAATCGAACAATCATTACCGAAGTCAGAATGAAGTAATGAAGTCAGAATGAACAAAAAAGTTAAATTGAATTGCGAAAATGTAAAATTGAATTGCAAAAATGTTAAATTGAATTGCAAAAATGTTAAATTGTTTTAAAAAAGTGTTATATTCAATTGCAAAAGTGTTAAATTGAATTGTAAAAGTGTTAAATTGACTTGCAAAATGATGAATTTGACTTGCAAATGGTATATTTCCTATTATCAAAGTATTAATTATAGACCCACTTTTTAGAGTGCAGGATGCCGAGAAGTCCTGGGTAGAAGACCTTTCTTGTGTGATTCCTAGACAATTGTGGAACCCTTTTGACATTGGTCGCACTTGGGAACTTCTCGATTTGGGAAGGAAGTCCTTTCGTGTAGCGGTGACTGTCTTAGGACGACACTATCTGTTTGGCAGGCATGCAGCGCGGCTGAGTGTCCCTTACAACAATTTCTGCGGGAGCTGTAGAAGCGAAAATGAAGAAGAAATAGTGCCTGACCTTCTGTGCGAATTCCCGGTTCTCGCTGGAAGAAGGATGAAATCTCTTAGCTTATACTTCTTTAACTTTTAACCACCTAACCGAAGCGGCTTTGATGGACCCAATTCATCAAACTCAGGGCAGCTCTCCTGTTAGTAAGGGTATCACAATGGGCCCTTGTGTGCCTAAGTGCACCTTCTCTTGAATTTGTCTGGAGGAAGCAGCTGGGGAATCTAAGCAACCTTGTGTAGACTAGTGGATAAAAGTGAGCACTTGAAGAATAGAGTCACGGGTGTGAATTGGAGCAGGGTTCATTTGTAATAATGTAAATGTTAAGAAATATAATTTCAGAATCTTATATATAAATTTCCATAATCTACAATTGTCATAATACTAGTAAAATGTTCGCTTTTACTTTGCTTTTAACAAGACTATAGTGCATGATTTTGGAGCCATAATGAACATGAACAGATCTTACTTTATGAATATTTGTCAGGCGCTAAATTTTATTAAAGTCCCGAAATCAGCTATGTGTATACCGCCAGAGGTGTATATGGTCTCTGGCACTATACTATTTCTCAGTATACATATATATATATATATATATATATATATATATATATATATATATATATATATATATATATATATATATATATATATGTATATATATATATATATATATATATATATATATATATATATATATATATATATATATATATATATATATAAATACATATAGAGTCTTCCAACTAGGAACTTCAAACAACTTGCGCAACTTCAACATACGTGTGAAACAAAATGAAATCAAGCACCAAAACCATTGCGACACGGTGCCGTGAAGCCAAACATAAGTAATAAAATCAAATCAATGAAATATGTCTGTGAATCTTCGGTTAATTAAAAATTTCAATGCATCGGAACTTGGTGAGCATGAGCATGATGCGGGCAAATGTGAAACGAGCATGCATCGTACATCATTCTGCTTTTAGCATGTCGAGATTACGAGCACTGATCCCGCTCGCCAGGATCCAATCCAATAATCAATAATAGCGTAAGCCAGAAGCCCGCCCAAAGCGTAATTAATTCTTTCGATGAAATTAAAAAGTTATGTTAACTAGCTAATTAAAATGCCGGCAATACGACCGCACGTGATACGCGATCTCATACCAAGAGCGATATAAGGATCACCTCGAAATCACCAGTTAGCTACATGCTTCTTAAACTACACTAATTTCGTTTTAGTGACGCTGTTGATACTAGTTCAGCAGCTGCAAACGAGCATAATGAACAATAAAACTAAATGTTCGCAATGTAAACAAATTATTGCGGTAGCAATCAACAACTCAAAGGCTGATCATACAGTTTGCGCCGAAATAACGTGGTAGGACGACATTGGACGTTGACGCGCAAGACTTGATTTTGAAGTTACACTCAACCACATGGTTTCGTATATAATCCTTAACAATATCACGTCGATCCTAGAAATAAAAAAACATGATCGAATTTATTATTAGAATTGTTGAAATAGTTTTATGGTCGCAAAGTTTAGTTTGCCTTCTCAGACCCATCAACGACACAGACTACTGAGCAGATTGATAAAAAAAATTCCGACTACACAACTGCTACCTGAAGCAACTTAAGATGATTCTGAGGACTGCAACCTCACATTGCGCCACTTTGTCAAAACACGTTTTTATACTTTGGATTTAGTCTTAAGACGATTTTCGAAGCAGTTTGCTTTCAACGAGCTTTGTTTCGAGAGTTTCATTGATTGCGAGACAGACAATCTCCAAAACACGTCGTATTACGTTCATGATATGAAAATAGTTAATCCGCCCAACAAGAAGCTATAGGCGAAAAAGGGGCTCGAGAGGTATTTTAAGAGTATGATCTAAATTTGTTGGTTCCATCATCATAATCATGATCGTAATCGACATTGTCGTGAGACACGTTTTAAAACGCTCTGATAAAAACGATAAGTCTTTTATTTTTATAGTTCCACTTTGTTAAGACTTAAGTTCAATTTAATTTTGCAGTCATGCCAGTTGTATAGCAATCAATTTGAGTTAGTTTTGTCGCGAGTTCTACTAAATTTGATTGAACAGAGTATAGAGTAAGACATGAGATTAAAAACATTGGAGAGAAGAATGGTTTGTCTGCGTTTACATTGTTGTATGATTTTCCAGCCTTATTTCGCATGCATACGAATAGGTTTATTTATATCTGACGGCATATTTATTTGAATGTTATATAAATAACTTATTTTCATAATGTGAAATTTGAGGCCGGTGAAATGTTATGAAGCTTTTATTGAGACAGAATATTGGAACACTATGTGTTTGCCTTGTTTGATACCTAATCAACAAAAAAAATGTTAAAACTTTTGGCTGATGTCTAGGCAGAATTTAGTTGTTAATAGAGTAAAATAAATCAGTAGAACAAATTGACACAAACGGCCTGTGCGATAAAAGGCATTCAGAGAGGCTCCATCACTGGAACAGGTTTTGCGATAAAGTTAGCACAGCGTATAGCCAAGACCGCAAAGCATGGGAGAAATGAGAGAATGAATAGCTTTAAAAGCTAGCACTCGTCAACGAACCCTCATCGGAAATCTAATGAAGGAATTTGAAATAGGAACAGACGTTTACTATGTCCACAGTAAAGGATGGTGAATTTAAACAAAAATGCGCGAGTAAATTTACTCTGAATATACTCTACCGCATCATTAAGATATTTATGGCGAGAAAACTACATTTAACAACAATAATCTAGGATGCTAGGAATACGAGTAGATGGAGAGACATAGAGGAACGAGAGTCCTTGGCGGTTAAAAATGCAATATGCTGGTCAAATTTGAGCTTTGGACCAAAGAACACACCAAGGCCCATAAAATTGTCAACAGTTGTAATAAAAGATCAATGACATTTTATATGTATAGGATATTTGATGGCAGTTGGACATGTTCAAATTAAATGAGTTTTGAGAGCAACCTTCGCGCAGGCAGTGGTCGGTAGATTCAATTACTTAGTCATAAGCAAACAAGAGGCAGAGAAAACGAATAAAGGACGGAAGAACATTGATAAAAACTAGGAATGATAATACACCAAGAATGGAGCCTTGAGAAGCTCCGGAAAATGAACAGAAAGTGAAGAAGTGGTAGAATGCACAGTTAGACCACAGGTACGACCAGAAAGAAAGAATAATAACCATGACTAAAATAGACCAGACACCTCATAGCCTTAAAGACTCTGTGATCAACAGAATCCAAAGCTTTTAAGAAGTCGGTATGTCCCACACACACTAAAGCAGCAGCAATCAATTTAGTAAAATATATAAGCGATATCTTTGGTGAAACCATGTTGCTCAGCTGCAAGGAAAGAATAGAGAAGAGGAAGCAGCCTGTTGTGAACAACTCCTTCAAGATCTTAACCAAAAAAGGATAGTGAAATGGGATGATGGTTGGACATTTAGTCTTGCTCAACAATCTTGTAGATGTGTGTAATAAAAGCAAGTTTCCAACTGATTGAGGAGTCGAAGAAGAAGCTGAGGTTAAATATAATGGACAAGGAATACGCAACGACGATGAAAGTGACTTAGCCAAGGGGTTTGTAATACCATCAGAACCACAACTGCCATTGACATTGACATTCAAGAAAGTATACAATGTCTAGAGTAGTGGTATGAATGAAAGGGAGGGAAAATGAAACAACATGTGGGACTTCACAAAGTAAGGTTATTCATAGATGGAAGAAAAATATTTCGTAAAGCGGGATATGCATATGGTTGAACGGTTGAGTTTATCGGTGTTGTCATTGACCTTACATACACAGTGAAGGCTTAGCAAAGTTATTCTCTACCTCATTTTGATGTCTCACTCTCCCGCAAGAGTTTTTAATCATCGACTTGAGTTTTCTAACCACATTTACTGGTGTGTCTAGTGATTCGCCAGAATTTTTTTTAATTTAAAAGGAAGGTCAGTAATATTTTACTGGTAGCTTTTAACTAATCAAAACATTTATTTCAATTTAATGCTAAATGTCAATAGAATTCTTTGCTTCGAGTAAGCGGTGGCTTTCGACAGCCCAAAAACGAGTATTTGTACTACTGGTATTATAGTGGTATTCACAGGTATATTGCTTAAATTTATTTTCCGAATTACAACAAAATGTTTAAAGCAGATTGACGATTCCCAATTTCCACAAAAAAATAATAGTCCAAACTTGGTTTTATTAAAAGTAATACACATAAAAGTAATATTTCTTTCATGATTCCTCAGATTTATTTTTTTCTCCAAAACACGTCAGCAGTTTGAAATCACGTTATTCATTTTCAATATCTTCAAAAATTTTCCCATTTTCGTTAGTTACAAGACATACATATATATTTATATCCTAATCGCCGCACGATCCAAAATCTACTATCCTCGATTAAAACGACCTTAACAACAATATCCGTCACAGCCCCGCTCAAAACCAGAAGCCAGCATTTTTTTCTTAAGCCCCAGGCCATTATTCATTTTAAAGACATACAAGCTGTTTGATTGAGGTAAGCTTAATGATAGGTCTGATATCTTATTATCGACTATAAAACAATTTAATTCGAGACGGTTTTTCGAAGAAAATGAATGGATCTACTGCGATGAATCCGGAGCGACGGCGACTATAAATTATTATGCCGTGGCTGGCATGGCGCTACTGCTATGACCTAATACTGTGACATGCCGAAAGGAAGAAAGACGGGATGTGATGAATCTACTTAAGTAAAGTCGTTAATGAGCACCGAATGTTTTGATCCGTTTGCATTCGAAAGTTCGCATAGTTTTCGTTTTTGTGAATTTTCAGATGGTTGACGAAATATCGGCCTCTTGGAGGTTATTTTGATAAGACTACATTACATTCTATAAAAATAATGACGTCATCATGGATTGTGTATAATTGCTTTAATTAGAGCTGTAAATATTTTATACTTTCTTAACTACTTTCATTGGCGTAAGTATAGGGGTATGATAGTTGGATATCAGCCGGTTTAATTTCTTCATTTCAGAATTAATACCTTCAACATCCGGATACCTGTAATTATCTTTGTATTGAATGCAGGTTCGTTTTCAGATATCTCTGCCTTGCCTTTCCAATCGGAAATCATAATGTCCAGCTCATATATCTTATTAGTTCACTCCGGAATTTTAAAAGGTTTGTCATTCCATAAAGTGTCTTTAAGTGTGCTTATCACCTTCCCTTGTTCTTTCTTAAATCGATGCCGCCATGTATCGGACACCCAGCCAAGAGTTTTTTCTTATCACAGAATGAGTCACAGGTCGCACACGTTTATATGGTCATTCATTTACTCGTTCGTAACTGAGCTCAAGGTAAGAAAAATCACTATCTCAAAGCATTCTAAACTTTTCCCATAAAAAATGACCGAGAGTCTTAGGTTCGATCTGAAGTGAAGATTTTTATCAGTATTTGGCAGAGCTTGAGGTAGGTAGATGAAATATCTAAGGAGAGTAATGATGAAAGAATTTGTATATTCCATGTTGAAAATGTAAGCAGCATTTTACACTTTAACTGCCAATGGTGACGATTCAAGGAACTAGAAGTTCAATAGATCAGTGTCGCAAATATTTTGAATGTGTTTTTCAGCAATAAATTCATTCCAAAATTAATCACAAATCATCCCGAACTGTTGTTTCGCAGCTCTCAAAATAACCGCAATACTAAATTATAAAGCATGAGACAAAAACTTTATACATGTGTGTTAGCGGAAAACCATTTATAGCTACGGTATTTTGCACCTGGGAAACCGCAACATCACTTTGCTATCATTTCGTATTCCACTTTCAATTTGTCTAAATCAACCAACGCTTCAGACACCAAAATTTAGAAGTCCAATTTTTTCTATGATTTGAATCTTTCCCAGCCTCTACCTTCAATAGATATAATACAGATAGTCAGCTCCGCACAGCATTAGACCCCTCAAGGGAGCTGACTAGTCAACTGTAACGATTTCATCTTTTACATATATGTTTTTTCCGTTTCAGCGAAGTGAACGTATTGCCGAAAAAAATCCTTGCTCGTTCGTAACGAGAGACCGAAAATGGGGTCTATTTTCGCTCCAAACCCACTCTTACGTCCCCGAATGTTCAGCTGCCATATCCATATGTATGTACATCACACTCAGTACGTAAAATGTATATATGGAACGCTAAGTCACCTTACCAAATCACTACCCTAAAAATAGTACTCTAGAACCCTTTCTCTGACAGCAATGGTTTATCGTGAAATTTTATCGCTTGGAGCTGTAAATATTGTTATGGAAATGGATATGGGTTTAAAGATGATCACTCCCACTTATATTCAAATATTGATTTGCGAAATGCGCGCGAATTCTCGCTTCACGCGCTCTGCGAATATGAAGGCTTTTTTTGGGTTTCGGTATAGACGATGGAGGCGTTATGGTTATGCAGTTCATTCAGTAAATTGTGGATATCGGATATTCAAGATAAATCGTTGCTTGGCATAAATTTTCATTGCAATTTATGTTGAACTCGTTCATGATTTGATGCTTGATAGAAAATGCGAATACCATATTGATTAGGTGGCCTGGCTTTTGATATTTCATTGGCAATAGCTTTAGGGAAAGGGTCGGCATTTTGAGTTTATGGGTTTTCATAAAACAAACAAATGCCTTGCTATAAAACACATTAAGAGTTCGTTCTAGTTAGATAAAGTTTCATAATCGGAGGGCTTTTGGTACGATTTACGACCAAAATTAACGATTTAATTACTTTTGCAACAAATGATGATTTTATGTTTGTTGAATACGGCGTATTCTTGATACATCTTATGTAATTAGGTTTAAAAGAATTCGGAGGTTTCGTTAAGGTACAAACCTTTACAAATTAAAAACCTCAATTTCTCAAGAGAGAAATAGTCACTTTTTTTCGTGATGAGATGTCATGATATATTGAAGTGTGGAATAAGCCCAGGTTTCACCTATTTTTTTTAAGCTATTTTTAGCTCTTAGGCGCTCACGAGAATTTTAGTGATGTTTCAAATACCATAATTCTTTCGACAAATGTCTTTTAAAACAATCAAATCTGCAAATTGAATTCTGTACATTCTTGTTTCGAGCTTGGATATAAAAAATTTTAGGAATGGTTTAATCTTATGGCGGCGCTATGTGGCTAGAAAACACAAAGAAAATTTATAAAATTTCAAATTGAGCCGTTTGACCACTACGAAATTTACAGGTAGCATTTGAGTTTATAACGTTTATTCTTTGATGATTTTTTACACAGCACACTTTTAAACTACAGCAAGACCATATAAAGAAGTTTTTCAAATCATTAAGTTTTCTGAAAAAATTTCATATATAACATAGTATAATCAAAATTTTTGAAATTCTTGATCGCACAAGAACGGTAATCCTTCACCAAATTACCTAAATTTTTGCCACCCAAAATTTCTATTCGTTATAGCTCACAGCCCGATAATCAGATGTGATTCAAAAAATGTATTGATCTTAAGTACGATCAGATCTTATAGGAATATGTTGGATGTCCTATGGCAGTCGTGCCATCACGAAAAATCGCTTGGAATAAATGCTTTATACTCTATAGCGTCCGATACAATCATCAGATTTCAACGCAGCTCAAACATTAGGGTAACCTACTGTAAGCTAAGTTTAGTAAAATTTTAATTGAAAAATTACATAGGATTGTCAGCTATGGTAATTTATGTTCTTTTTTATTAATGATCTTGTGGTGAATATTTTGAAATTTTTCCGGGTTGGAGTCCTAGTATTCTTTTCAAGCCTATAACTCCCAAGCTAGTCATCAGATCCAAATTGGCGTGAAGCAGATTTGGGAAACATCACTGCAAAAAATTCACATGGCACCCAGAGCCATGTAACATAGCGCATTATTTATGGCCCCATACGCTATGCACATAGTACTCTGAGCCATGCAATATGGCGCCCCGCGCCCTAATGTCACAATCTACATAGCGCGTGGTCCTATGTAACATGGCGCAGTATTTATGGTTCCACACGCTATGTACATAGCACCCTGAGCCATGCAGTATGGCTCCCAGTGCCATAATTACATGGCGCAGAAATTATAGCCCCACACGCCATATTACATAGTGCCATGAGCAATATAATATGGCTCATGGCACTCCAATTATAACTCGCAGCCATACTTTGTGAGGAGATGTATAAATGTCAGCAAGCTTCTTGAATATAGGAAGGGATATGGTCTTTGATGCGGTTGATGTCAGATGAGTTCCATTACATATCATCAGCTGCTCTACCTTCAGATGCTCAGAACTGAGCATCATGGCTTTTTGTTGGCTAGATCATCTTCATGTAGCAAATACATATTGGCCGAGGCCCAGCGAGCCGAAGTCAGACGAGACCGCCAACATGTGTACGGCATTTGACAGCTCGTCACAAAATCGCGTTGACTCGTGCTCAAAACCCACTCTGATCGGAAGTCGCACGAGCGCCGGCGAGACCTGTCACAGTCGCTTGTCTGGACCGTTCCCACACTCGGGCTCGCCAGCTTTCCCCTGGGCTCGGTAAATATGTATTTTCCACATCAGATGCACTGAAAAACCACATAGCGCCAGACGCCATAATTTATAGACTTCTGGCGCCATGTACATGGTCAATTTGTGATAAAATATAGCGCCACACGCCATAGTACATAGGAGCAGACGCTATGCTTATAGCTGTCCACGCCATATACTATAGTCCTCCACGCCATGTATTATAGTCCTCCACACTATGTACTATAGCCCTCCACGCCATCTGCATGGCGTGGAGGACTATAGTACATGGCGTGGAGGGCTATAAGCATAGCGTCTGCTCCTATATACTTTTCGCCATGTATTAGGGCGTGTGGCGCTCTATTTTATCACAATCCCCAAATCGACTATGTACATGGCGCCAGAAGTCTATAAACTATGGCGTCTGGCGCTATGTGTTTTTTCAGTGATCAGGTCTTTTTGCTTTTTCGCATCAACAGATGCTACCATTAAATCTTCATATGAATAAGTAACAAATTTTGATATTTTCCAAGTATTGGTAATTTCGCAGATGACAGCCCCAAAAAAATTTCCAACCCAGTAACTTCCGATGCATTCATTAAATAAAAACAATATTCACAGATTGTGTTGATTTTAACGTGAAGCATTCGTAATAGACTTTGGTTGCAGTACTAGTAAAGTGCTGCCAGCACATTTTCATCGTTCTTGCACTAGGAGATGTGGTCATCAAATGTTCATATAAATATCGTATAGTGAAAATTAGTTTTTCTAGCGGTTTCAATGTGCTAGAGTTTTTAAAGGATTTGTGGCATTCGTCTAGCAGGTGATAATATAGGAATAATATGATCTTTAAATTGTATCTTTAGGTATTTCAGGGAGCAATAGGGACCCTAAAATTCATCCTAAAATTGCAAAAGTAATTGTTGTTCGTCAAAACTTTATATTATTTACATGTCATTTGCTCTGAATTTGATTTACCACGATCAAAGTTATATTTTTTATCAGTGAAATTTCGTTTCGTTTAATAGTTGTTGAATCTAAAACCATCGATTGATTCCGTAACGCCAGTATTCATTGTTTTTAGTGTTTTTTTTTTACCGCTCCATATTATTTGTATAATTGTAGGTATAGTTTTCTGTGCAATCAATGATTTTATCTCAAAGAGATTTTTTCGTAGGACTTATATATTTTCGATACCAATCACTATGCGATTTCCGAATAATTTTTTACCATCAGTAAATTTACAGTTTTTGACAAGTTTTTTAAAATCAGCCATGACTCAAGCGGTTCGCTTTGCTTTTAGTCTCTAATGTGGAATAAAAATTACTCAAAAACAGCATTATTATTTCGCATACAGTGATCTCCAAAGAGGCTTTTTTACTATACTCAAGTTTTATTTGTTTGAATCCTACAAATCAAAAGTTTTAAACAATTCTATAGGTGGTGAAGTGCGATTTGCAATAAAATAATACAATTTAAATTTCAAAATATGCAAAACTATAGAGACTGCATGAATTTTAAACTAGTTCAAGTTGCGTAATTTATTATGTAGGACACAGACATCTTGATCTTTTGAATGCGTTATTACCACTGATTTCTTTGACTAATGTTACCAAGCTCGTTAGTTGTAGAGTAGCGGAATCACGTTCAGTGATTATTTTAATGTTTCACTTTACAAGAATACTAGACACATTCCTTCAAAATATGGCTTTACGGATGGGATGTGCCAAATTTTAAAAGATTCCATTAGAACTAGATTACAGAAGACATGAGCGAACACCTGATATTCCTGCTATGCGAAATAGGACATATTTGTCAACGTCACAACAACTAGTAGTCCAATCTTGGTCTGCTGCAGTAAAGAGATCCAGATCCCTTGACTTTGATCTGGCTTCAACCAGGCTGTTATTCTCGCTAGTAATCACACCAATGAAGACAGAACCTATCTAATGGGGACATCAAACAGAGTAAGCTCATTCTCACGACTCAGTGCTCGGACGTGTGTTTGACATTTTGCACACATAGAAAGTGTTCCAGTGTTGAATTTGAAGTAGATAAAGTAAGCAAAAAAAAAACGAAGTATTCGAAAGAAATTTGGCGCTTGCAAGTATCACGAAAGACTTTGGCGAAAACCGTTTGATTCATAAATTTGGCATATGGAGTTATAAGGGTGAAGTACATTAAATACCTACCTCACTACCACGGTGCGAAATGAAAACAATGTCCCAATTTATGTGTTGTTGTCCCTTTAGCTCATGGAAGACATCAATATTATACATATATAATAGCTGAAGTATAATATAAGACAAGGATTAACATATGAAGAGCAAAAATTTAAGTTATTTATTATAGTCGAAATAAACACTCTGAGCTCAAATTATGCATTCAGTTGAATGCATAAACGGCTCATATTTGATTAGGAACAAAAATACAGCAAGAAAAATTGTCATAAATAACTACAAAAATCAAGAACGGAAAAAGTATCACAATTTTCAGACTCGAGACCTATTGATTGTTCTAACAATGCGAGATAAAACTACTTCACCTTCTCATTAATGTTCAGTTGAAATAATTTTTTAAGTAGGTAATACACTTTCACAGGAAAGTTCATGGTAATGGTAAGGCAAAAATGAAGTTGCAATGTATTTGCACCACGTTATAGCATTTTAATCGTTGTAATAAATACTCCATCTCAAAGCTAACGACCCAAACCAAAAAAAGCACTCAAACTAAGAAGATATACCTAGTATGAAATAATTTTAACTGCTGTGCTTCTTTCCAAACAATGAAAAGCACCATGATACCTTCAAGCAAAATCTAATTTACGAAACTGGCAAAACAATTGCTATTTAATATTAAACGACAGCTAGCATAAAGCGTTGAATAAATCGGCTTGTAATTCATTATAAATACCGGTATCGCGTGAGCGGGAAAATGAGTTTTTTGTGGCTCTGCTTTGTGTTTTTCAAACTATTTACTTAACATACTTCACGTCCCCTACGCCCCTGCATGTACAAATATCTGTATAATAATACTAAAGTATACGCTCGAATAGTAATCATTTACTCAGTGCATTGTTTTTATTATGCTTTGGTTACCCTTCTTAAAGTCTTTGTTCGTTTGATTATTCGGACTGGAAACAAAGCGATTCCAGTTATTTTAGTAGTTTAGTAGTTTTCATAACGATCAATTTAGATGGCGATATAAATCATGAGTAAATAAATTTCCGCCATTTTTGTTGATTGTTTTGCTATATCATTTGGATATTAGGTCATGCATGAGGTTATGATTTACAAGAAGGGGAAATTTCATTTTGGTTATTAAATTTTTTTATGGGCTGGACACGAAATTTCAATTTTGAACATTAAGGCTTGTATTTTAGGTATTGCATTGGTATAATTCAAGTGTCAGCTAATGTTAAAACGGAATAAGAAAGCATAAATGGATCTTATCATAAAGGGATAAGAGAAATTTTATTTTCAATTGATAGACGTAGATTTGCAAAAGATGATCATTTCATAGTAACATTTGCTTATGCCTTTACTATCCGTCATTTGTTATAGAAGCGAGTTTTTCCAGCATAAACTCTTTGAACTTTAAGTTGAACGCAAATGTTAATTTGTTAAAATGTTGAAGTGTTTTAGTAATTGAAGCCTACGATAAGTGAGTCAATCGAATTAAATAATGCAGAGCTCGCATAGCCAACCAGGTATGTTTTAAATATAAAAAAAAATTAGTGTTTTTATTAAACAATCTTTCATGATTTTATGAGCTTGTCTTGAGGAGAATCTTGTTGCTAAAAAAATGACACCAAGTGAACAGTCATGGAAAGTTATTGCATCCAGTTTTTACTTCCATCGCCTACTCATTTAAAGTTAAACACTGTGTATCATGTCTTTGCTGCGACTCAACACACCATTCACAAATCATTATCAACGTCGAAATGAATACATGTCCAAGTATGCCCTTACCTAGTACACCATGTACATTTAGGTAAGCTCGACTCAGATGAGCTAAATGGTCTCATTGCAAGGTGCGATCGGTCTCTTGTAATATCAAAAAGGGATATTAGTAAGGCTGTCTACAATTTTCACTTAATTCGCTTTGTAAACTTTGCTCACTCAATGACAGTCTCTTTTCTTATGATTTTGAAAAAGTTCCTTGGAAATCGAACACAATACGCCACTGGAAAAAATTAAAACCAAAAGCATGAAACATATATTGCTCGTGTCCTTCTGATTCTGACATTTTGGTCTTCGTATAAATAAGGTACTCGTATATTTTGAAGTCTGAGATCGAAAATACTTACCAATTTCATCTTAGCAATCTAAACTCCACCTTTTTAAAGTAACCAAGAAGGTTTTGGAATTTAATTAATTCCAGCAGATATCACGATAGGAATTCCACAACTTCTAATTCAGACGAAACTGCCATTTCTGATCCATTAGCTAAAAGGTGGTTTTTTACAGGTGCTGTCAATGTCACTGTCATTTTTACTCAGTAAGGTCTGACAAAGTACCATGGACAGATTTACACCGCAGCCGCATCTACAAATTGGGGAATTCATTTCCGGAATCAGTGTTCAGTTGTCCAAACTAAAAGATCGCTCCGTGAGTTTTATGGACCGCATTGCTATTCGCCTGTGATTGCAAATGTTTGCAACCACTTCACCTTTCTGGAGCGGAGTGCCGCCCTTATCATAAACCCCCTATCTGACATTTTTTTCATTTTTGAGTTAACACCGGATTTGAAAACTACATACTCTATTACATATAACTACATATAACGGAACTAATTAAGTCCAATTTCAATAGTGAAATTTTTTGGAGGACATATAATTCAGAACGTGAGTTAGTGTCAAATAATTTGCTTCAGATTAGTAGGTGTCCGGTATATTTTTGCAGCTGTAGAATTTGCAGCGTCCTAGTTGGTTTTTCATAAGTCTTCCGAAAATCCAGGTGGTTAAATGAACCTTTTTGAAGCCATCGCTGTTTTTAACGCACTTTAGTTTAGTGTTAGCTCGGTGAATTGCTGGTTATAACATCTACAAAATCTTTATTTTGGAGTTATAGGGAAAGGTTTCTTAGAAAAACAGCTCAGGGGTTTCTTTGCGGACATTTGAAATTAAAAATTAAAATTTTGCCGACTGACATATAAAATGCCGATCGTTTACCTTAAATGCATAATTGACTGTTTCTTTTATTATATATGTATATAATATACTGCCATCCTCAACATAGACGCCTTAGCTGACATTTTTTTCGTTCTTGAGTTAACACCGGCTTTCAGAAGGTTTTTACACGGATTGACGTTTACATATTTGCATCTGATAATTTTTATTCACTGAAATCGTTCTCTTACGTGAACATTGCGAGTCTTAAATATTACGGAGATTAATATCCTTAAATTTTTCTCTATCGAACTGACGAAAAACTTCGAAATGCACTTGAAATATGAGGATATTCTACAAAATATGAAAAAACTATCTTTTGTGGAAGTATATAAAAACCAAAAATTAAAAATGCCCTATTAACAAAAAAAAAAAACTAGCCATTACATAGCATGAACACCCTATCTACCGTAGATTTACCGCAAGACCAAAAAGGAGTGCCAGGCTTATTTCAGGCGAATCTGATTTTCCTGAGCTTGGAAATCATGAAGGTATTATGATTTTTGTAAGCGATTTTCTTAACGTAGAGTTTCGTGATTTTGAGAGTGATCAGCCGATTGTAGATGGTTAATATTCTACAAGGAGCCATAGGAAGAAATCAAAGCCCGACGGAATAAAATATTTAGTTGCAGACGTCAACAAATTATTTTAAAATGTAAAAAGTGCAAAGTAATATATAAAACATTAAATTGCAAACACAATCTGCTAAAACTTGTGCATTTATGTTTATATGTCATTTTAGAAGTACAGCCATATGTTTTGTTCACGTTTATTCGAATTGCGAGCTTATATGTGCTTTCCTTTCTTTTTAAAAATATGAATAAAGTTTTGAATCCAAATGAAATCATGTCATATTTCTTTTTATGCAGGTTTCTAATTCCACAGGATTGTTTTACAATAAAACTGCTAAAATAAATGGATTTATTTTTGTAATATGAATAAAAATTGAAATTTAACTAAGCAGTTTATATTCCTGCATTAAATATTCTTTGCTTGGAAAGCTTTAAAGTAGATATACGTTATATAAGCTATCAAAGCTATTATAGACAAGAAGAGCAAAACCGGGGTGTGTTCAATGTGCATGCTATAGCAGCTATTAGCTGCTATTTTAGCAGCTCTGGTTGTCCAATGTCACGAAATAGCTACTTTCTGATGCTTGCTATTTGACAGCCGGGTTGTCCAAGATTCCGGCATAGCTGCTAAGGTAGCAGCTATTTGCTGCTCGCAGTCTGGAGGATAGCAAGAAAGTAGCTAAGGCAAAATGGCCGTGCGTACACAGCTGACATGCAGTTCAAACGTCATTTTCAATTGGAAATTGAAATGAAAAGAAGTTTTTGCGCTTTTGTGACACAGGAGATGAGGAATAAATTTGAAAACAGTGACAGCATAAATTAAATACGGGCTTTTAAGCACTTTAACTCAACTCGAGTTATGTGGGCTTTCACACAGTGCAGCCCATCTTGAGTTTTTAGCAGGCGAGCATGAAGCGCAAAAGGCCGAGTGCACTGATTCATGTGCCATCAAATTTTCAACGATTATTTTTTGCTCTTTTTCACATATATGGCGTCAAAAGCCGGAAATAAGTGATACGTTTTAAATATGTTAGGAAAATTTTAATGGTTTCTGTAGGTGTATGTTGAAAACTCCTAAATTATATACAATTTCCAAAGTGTTGAAGTATTGAACTAATCCACGAAAACACAAATATTAAAATTTAAAAAAAAAAATTGAAAAAGTATTTTTGAATTTGCTGACCTTTGTAGCAGCTCTTGGCTGTCCAATATCCATAGCTGCTTCACCTAGCTACTTCAAATTTTGACATTTGCTAAAGTGATGCTATGCTATGCTTTTGAAGCAGCTATAGCCTGCACATTGAACACACCCCCAATCGCAAATTAATAGCTTCTATGAGAACACATTATTGCTGAATATTAGTCGTAGATGTTAAAATTTACACAGCTAACGTAAATAAAAAAATTAACAATGTCTCACTGCAAGTGGTCGCATCAGTCAGGTATGCACTATGAGCTAATGTCTGATGAGAAATAGTGCATGCTTTCGAAGCCCCTTAGTTATATTTCAATTTTTAATCATCTCATAAAAACAATTCCATTTGATTCTACTATCGCAGGCTTAATCCGCAAAATGATCCTTATTCCCACATTAAATATTGCTTGGAACAGCTTTAGACTCGATATACGTTGTTTATGCTAAAATCGACAAGAACGGAAAAAGCAATCGCAAATTAATAAAACAGTTTGTCAACTTCTACTATTTTACAAACACTCAATGTATGTGCACTATTTAATTGTCAAGAAACCATCCCAATAGTTCTTATATTCATTGTTGATTGAACACATCCCTACTGTGCATACAATTTAATTGTTAAGCAATAATTTCTGTCTGCTGCAAATTGTTGTTGAATCACGCATTATTGTTGGGGCACAATTTCGTACTATACGCATTCTTTGAATACCATAGTTTGTGGTTGTTTACTTTTTTGCACCACGGACGTTATTTATCAACCATGCGTCATGACACATAAAACTAATCAGCCATTTTTTGTGGTTATTTGAACTACAGCCCGTAGTTGACGCAAAAACAACTAAGGAAAATGGTTGATTTTAAAAAGATTTTTCTCTCAGTGCAAAGTTACTAAAACAAGGACGACAGCATAGGCCAGCGATAATATTGAAAGGAATGCGTTCCGAAGAGAATATCGCAAACGTGAAAACCAGTGTTCCTGCCGATTTGCAGGCGTGCATAAAAAGTTTTGATTTGTCCGCTTTCTTTACGCAGGGATCTCTATCTAAAGGTTGTATGACCATCGGATGCGTCGCAAGTTCAGAGAATGGGCCGAAAATCAACTGAATGTTGATACGGAACGCATACAATACGGAACTTTCTATTAGCACTAATAATTATACTTATAAATACACAGTATTCTGCAAATCTTCTTTGGGAATGAAAGATTTGTACATTGACGAAGGTACCATTTCGGCGTTTTCTATGAAGCCGAACAGTGATTTGACTCCAGTTCATGGCGGCATTCCTATTTCTATCTTAAAATGTTGTGTTTTCTTTACTGTCTTACTTAACCTTTCATTGTCTGTAGACATCTTTCCTAGTTTTAGGAAGCATGAAATTGTCACACCTATTTATAGTATTTCCTCCGAATACCTTTTAAGTATATTTGGTCTCAATACAAAGTGTCACAGAATGAGGAACGTCAACATTTTATGTATCTTCCTGCCGGACCAGTTACGCACTCAATGAATCTATTTTGTCCATAAGAAGAAATTTCAATTCAATATAAATATATCATTATCATCTTTAACAAATAGCTTGGCAAAAAATATACCGCTTTGATTGCTTTGTACATATGTTTTCATTATTTTTAATGTAAGTTTTAGTAGTTTGCATTGGACTCAGTTATCATAGCAAATAAATAAATGAATAAAGAAAATTCAGCTCTAATTCAAAGTTCGCCTATATTGGAAATAAAGACAATTTGGGCAGAAATGATTTTTATTTTCATGACCTCCGAAATCCAAGATTAGTTAACAAATTAGTTTTAAACATTAGCAAAACCATAACCAAAATTAGTTAACAAAATCAGTTTTAACATTAGCTTAGTCGATGCTATTCTCGTGGATCTATTATCAATTAATTTTCTTTTCCGAGCAATTGAAATCTGATATATTCTACTTGTTGCACATTTCCGAGACACAAATTTGAGCGTCTACAAAACTTTTTCGATGTTCTGCCAGCTGACAATAAATTGAGTACTTATTATAATGAAATTTAATCGTGAATCATATCAGTTTAACTCAAACACCATAGCCAATCAGCACTTTTGAAATGCTCAACGATGAGTGTAAACATAATAGTATGTATCTAGCAAACCAGTTTTCCAATTGGCCAATTCCATCAAGAAATTGAAAAATAAATTGCTAGTTTTCACGTCGATCCATAAGTAAAACAAGCTTCTATTTAGTCATTTGTTTCGGCAGATTATTGCAGTTTCATTTCTACCTTGAGTCGAACTTTTAAATGAATGAAATACGAGTCCGAAGGAATGGAAAAGAGGAATAAAAACCGACATTGGTTTAGAGCGGTTGCATGTACGGTGGTTTCTTGCAATAATAACGACGCTGATTACAGTCACTCGCATAAACCAGCGGAATATTACAGAATAACCAATCAATTCGCAGTTTATCGTTGCAATAGTCATAACGTGGAATGGCTTAAATAGTGCCAGAATACCATTAGGCAGTTGTCTCAATTCACTTTAATCGATAAAGATTACTAGTGAATGAACTGGCACCGATTAAAGCAAAAATACTGCCATTAACAACAAATTCAATCGATTTCTACTCATAATTCTCTGTTTCTAACTGCAAATGATTTTATACTATTCGCGAAGTGAGTGTTGTTCAACTCATGATTGCAAAGACTAAAACCTACCTATAAGTATTCCTTTATTACAGATAGTACCTACTCTTAGATTAGTTTTTTTTTTTTTTTTAATATAGATTGTGAAGATGTTTTCTTTTAATTACTTGTATTATATGGTGACGGCAAATGTAACATTCATATTTTTAATTTTTCAGCTGCTTTTCCAATCGCCCGACGGATTGGCCATCCGTATCAGAATCGAACGCCACCGAAACGGAAAAAGCCAAGAACATCATTTACAAGGATACAGGTAGCAGAGCTGGAAAAGAGATTTCACAAGCAAAAATACTTGGCGTCGGCTGAAAGAGCTGCTCTCGCAAGAGGCCTCAAAATGACAGATGCTCAAGTGAAAACTTGGTTTCAAAACAGGCGAACAAAATGGAGGTAAGAAAATTAGCTAAATTAAATGACTTTAAAAACTCGTATTAAAAGATTTTTTTCTTCACACTAAATGCTAAGGCATCATTCAAAATGTTCCGACAATATGGAAACTGATTAGCAGAATATTTACTCGAAACATTTTTAATACCCTCTGGCTCCTGATTGTTCTACAAATACATTCTTATTGGCAGAATGAATTTTCAATGAAATCATGTTATCATTCTTTCCACCTATTTTTTTTGCTTCTGTTGAATGTTTTTTCTCTTTCTACTTTTCATTTGCTTTTGAAAGAGGGTGAATATCCTTAACATGAATTCGCTCCATCAATTCTATTTGCATTAACACGGCATCAGAATTCTGTCCATTACGAATGATTCTCGGTGGGAAATAGAACTTAGTCAAAGTTGATAGGGAGAGACCGACGGAAGTGACATGACACAAATACAATTGCGGGGGTGGCCTCCAAATTCAAATCGATTGAATGAAGTGTTGACTTGTCGGCCATATTTGAGTTCTGAAATTATGCAATGTTTAAGGAGAGCTATTAAAAGTGTCTCTTCCGCAGCCAGCCTGAAATAATATTCTAATCGATTTGTTTTATAGCCACTTAGGTCGTTATTGATATTTAATGATGTACCTCAGTCACTTAAACGAATTTTAATGGCGCTCATGTCGATGTGGCTGTGCATGGTATTTTCATGTGCCAACACCGTATTTGCCAACGTTTATGCATGTATTCGTAATGTATTGCACGTTTTTACAATCGAAAATGCTACGGGGATTGAGATGAAAAACGTCCAAAGACAGTTTAGCTCTTAAATGAAAGGGAATACGTTGCACGGAACATTTTTAGGGATTTTAAAAATTCATACGGTTTTTATTTTAAACCCCTTAATTTCGAGCTGAGAGCAAAGTTTGCCCAGGTCTATGTTGGCATGGAACCGAAAAAACGCACACAAAATATATACAATGGCGAATAGCTCTGCAGACGATTTCAGGGGATCGGGAGGATACAGAGCGAGAGAAAGAATGAATGCGGGAGAAAGAATGAATGCGAGAAAAACAGTATGACAATGATAGCAATAGCTTCTAGGAGCTTGACATTGTTTTCGGTAAGCATAAGTTTCAAACTCACTCCACTTCTCCTCGGGGGGTGTTCGTGCTATCGCATTATGTCCCGTTGAATTTTTTATGAATTTAAATACTCAGCACTTTAGAGGTATTTGAGTGTGACTTTTCTGAAGAAGAATAATGGAGATGAGTCTGAAGTCAACATGAGTTGGTACCACGATATCAGAGAAAACAATCTGTCGTTTGAGCGTTCTTTGTTCTGTTTGTCTTGGATTAAATTCTTTCTAACAAAGTGGAAGGCATAGCATTTATTCTATTTATTTCTCAATGAAAATACAGGAGCAGCATTTGTACTTGTGCAGCCGATGAATCGATGAATAGTATATTCAGTAAATCGAACAAAAAAGTTGTTGAAGTTATCCATGGAACCATCCCCACAAATTATTTTGTAAATTATTTTGAAATTTTTTAAAATCAAAATTTTATGCATTGAGTTGCGGTATGCATCCGTTGATGCAGGCTTTTTATTCAGCAAAATATATCTAATCGCAATATTTAAACGATCTAATATCTACTGAGAAAATTTCATTCAACTAATGCTAGTGTACCGCCTGCCAGCCCGCGTTTCTTTGATCTGAATTTATAACAGAAATACTTTATACTTCCACTGTACTGTTAAACGCGGCTTAGTGGCTGTCAAACAAGGCTTTCATGGCTCCACTAATTCAAACACTCGTATTTCACTGCAGTTTTTATAGGATATACTACTCGTATGCGAAACTACTAGAGGGTCCACTGTCTTTTCAGCAGACTATGGCAATATCCAGATCTTGTTTACCTTTCAATTATGCGGATGTTGTTGTTTATTGTATTCGATTATTGGATGAGTAACATAGTACACTGATAGTTGTATTTTTGTGTTGCATGAGCGTACATTTGTGAATTAATGATATTTTTATGTTGCCTGAGCGTACATTTGTGAATTAATGAATCTTTATGTGTATTTTCCAAAGAGTGGCTCGAAGATTTTTGGGCGTGTAACAATATAATTTAATTTGCTGATTGCTTTAATTAACAACTGACGTAAATAAAAATTCATGATCTCCCACTGCAAGTGGTCACATCAGACACGTATGCACTATGACTGGTGTCTGATGAAAAAAATTGCATATTTTCGAAACCAATTGGTTCAAAAAAAATTTCCATTTTAATCATCATACAAAAGCAATTCGATTTACTTGTCTATGTTCGGTCATATCTTAATTCTTTTATTTGCATCTCAGAGCTTTTCAAACGGGATTCTATGTTTTCATCAAATTCTTCGGAACATTTTTACACCTTTTGCCAAACGTATAAAATTGGTTCTAAGAGGAAGAAATATCCCTACTGTTAGATATCAATGCTTTGGCTGGGACGTGGCAGGTATGCAGAAGATAGCCTCTTTTCCCCTGTCATTGATCCTAGATTTTTTAAGAAACCTGGGAAGCTGCGGTAGGCTGGGAGTATGAATACAATGCGTCTTTTGGCATGAGTGCTTAAAGGTGCCAGGCAACTTACGCACACAACGCTACGTGACTTTGTAGTATAAAACCATTGTGAGGAGTCTGGAAAGAAATTCAAAGGCAAATCCTTCATGTAATTTCATTTCTTGCTAAGAGAGGCATGCTTTCGAAATTTGGTTTACTGTCAAACGACTATCTGCAAAAACATATCCATATTCAAAACTCTGTTACAAGACTACAGATGCAATAATTATCAGCCGATAATGGTTCTTTGTGCAGCTGGAGGAATAAACTAAGCTCTTCCAAAACGTGAAATGACTAAGTATTTTTCTATGATTTTGAATGCAACCTCAGACTTCACACACTTCGAAAAAACTGTATTTTTGATACAGTGCACACACTAATTCAGACATACAAACTTATAAAGTAACGTATTTATTAGCTTCAGCTTATTGTGATTGTATGTGAAAACGAGAAGCTGGCTTCATATTTCGAAATTAGAGAGAATCCAAATTCCTTTGTTCGGCTACAGGGATCACAGTTACAACAAAGGCAGCAATAAGAAACGTGCTTACAAACCAGTTCAAGCAAGAATACTTGCTTTTAAAAACTTAGCTGTCTATTATGTTGTCATGGTGCTTGTCACTTTCTCAATCCAAGCGGAGTGCAAGCAGCTGAAAGTTATCTTGCTGCCCTTACATTCTTTGCTCCGCAAAGATGGCCATTATTAGAGAAGAAGACGAGGTGAAACCGACAGTGCCTCATTTTTTAGTTATAGCGGAGGCACGAGACCGCAGAGTGGCAGATTGTTTTCTTGTCACACAGCAGATTGCCGTAGCAACATTGACGATCTTAGAAGTGATGTACATTCATTCAATAGTTTACTCATGTTATCGGTTTTTATAAAAAAAATTAAAAAACCATTGATGTATAAAAGGTATTTGATAGCAATACTTGATATCGTCTGCCAGAATGTAAAAAGTCTAGTATCAACACTGAAAAAACACATAGTGCCAGACGCCATAGTTCATGGACTTCTGGCGCCATGTACATAGTCGATTTGGGGATTGTGATAAAATATAGCGCCACACGCCATAATACATGGCGAAAAGTACATAGGAGCAGGCGCTATGCTTATAGCCCTCCACGCCATTGAATGTTCCTGCTCCAGTGTGAAAATTCACCGGTCGAAGTACTGAAAATATCGCAGCCAGTACTTCAGTTCAAAATGAGTCAAATCAGAAGGTTAAGCTGAGAATCTATGTAGAAAGTGAAATGATCAAAAGGTCAGGTGTGCTATGGAAATAAACTCCAAAAAATCCGTCGTTTCAAATGTGTTTGCAATGGTCATATGAACGAAATTGAATGTTATACTCAATTGTAACCTGTGTTCTATACTTAGAATAAATTTCAGTCTAATCCCTCAAATATCTGGGTTTTATGCAAACATAAAATTTATCATAGGGATTTGTATTATGTAGACACAAACTCTAATGTCACTTGCTGACATTTATACGTTCGCTCATACAGTATGGCTGCGAGTTATAATTGGAGTGCCATGAGCCATATTACATGGCTCATGGCACTATGTAATATAACGTGTGGGGCCATAATTTCTGCGCCATGTAATTATGGCGCTGGGAGCCATACTGCATAGCTCAGGGCAATATGTACATAGCGTGTGGGGCCATAAATGCTGCGCCATGTTACATAGGACCACGCGCTATGTAGATTCTGACATTATGGCGCTGGGAGCCATATTGCATAACTCAGAGTACTATGTACATAGCGTATGGGGCTATAAATAATGCGCTATATTACATGGCTCTGGGCGCTATGTGGATTTTTTTCAGTGAAATATGAAATTTTTGCGTACACGAAGAAAATACAGCAGCGCATACAACATTCAAAGGAGAGGTATTCTATGTAATTTTAGACCAATTGATAAGGCGAGTAAGGCCTGATTCATAAGTTTTGGCATTTATTCTGAAATTTCAGGAAAAAACACAATTTGGTAGAAATTTCGCAAACAACTTTGAAAATCTAAAATTTTCAAATATGATTTGGCGCCATATACGTTTCTTTTTAATTCAAATAATCTGACCTCATTTCAAAAACGCTGTATTAAAGTGTGCCTTGTTTGTTTTTATGTTTTGTTTTTTCATTCAATGATGAAAATTTTGATATGAAAATAAAATTTTTATAATAAAGTGGAATCATTTTTATTGAATGTGGGGGATTAATTAATTCAAATAAGATTCGTTTTTTATTTAAAAGTGTTTCAAATTTTGATTTAAATTTGATTCTATAACTAAATCGTGATAATCGACTCTTTTCCCACCGATTCGTCATCTGGCGTTTAAAAATTATAAATGGCACTCCCATCCAGGAACCATCTATGCAAGTTTTCCTGAATCTGCTTTTTCCATCCTATGCAAATGGTCAGAAAAATATTGAATTTGTCGAAAAATAAGCCGAGACTTAAATTCATTTAGCGATCTTTGTTCACAGTCGCACACAACATGTTAGCAATTATATATGCTACAATTAGATTTCATGGTCATGTGTCGATTCTACAATTAAATTCGGTAATCTTCCTTCTCGTATTCTTTCGCCAGGTTGTACTGACACAATTAAATTACATCCTACAAATTTGTCGTCTTGTTTATTGGATCAAATTGAATAATTGATCGACCGCAAATCGAATGACATTCGTCTGGAAACGAATTTCATCTGAGTGACACGAAACATCGACTAAACGCTCCTACAAACAGTCATTTCGATAAAACTGTACGATAGAAGCAAGCATGAATAATCACACGAAGCAGCCTTCAGACTCGCAAAGAAAAACATCACTTCTGTAGGGCTACCGGAGTGTTTTGGGGTCTTCTGCACATATAAATATATGTGCCTTCCTCGATGGTTCACCGACGGCATTTCCATCAATGTTTCGTTCGTTCGAAAGAAAGCATGACGATTCCATGACTAGAAAATTTTGCCAGCCGGGAACAATGCTAGAAAGACGATAGTCGTATAACAATACCGCACAGCATTCCGTTTACGGACAACGTAATTGAATCAAGTGCCAAAATAAAATGGCACACAATTACTCTGTAACTCTTGGTATTCGGATAATGCTCCAGAGAGGGTGTTGGCGAATGGAAGGCCAGCACTTATCCCTAAACATATTGAAAATCTAAAAGGGGCAATCGCATATAAGAGCAAATTCTACCTAAAGCGTATATTTATAATTTCGTAAATATGCTGGAAACGGTCTCAGGATATTGCAAAATACCCGTGTTGGTTACGACTTGCCATTCTTTTTCGCTCAAGTGAAGTGCTCCCCTAGTCCACCAGCATCTGATAAATGGTGGCAAATAGAATTAAAAGCTGAAATAAATAACGGAACACAACGATGCTGGGGATGGTGCAGATGAGTCCTGTTCGAAATCCGTACCAGACCCAAATCAAGTTTACTCGTCGACGACACAATTTAGACACTCTTAAGAGAGTGGCCCCATAAAAATGTAATTAAAACTCCCATGGAACTTCATTGTAATTATCGCCTTACGCATAAAAGCTATCTGCCGCCCATTTCCGAGATCATTCAAGAGGTTTCGCGCTGCATACTCGGAGACATTCTTTTGCCTTTCACTTATTCCCGCCAAAGAAACTCCTTCTCATTGGGAAAATCACTAACTGATCCTTGGGGACTATAGTCCTGCCGTAGATTTAAGTCTACTAAACTTATGGTTACACAAGCAATGGATTATGTAAGCCTTTTGGGGCGCTTAACTTGAATTGCTTTCATGCAAAGGAAAGACTTCCTTCCAGGATTTCCGGTCAGAAGCCTATATTAGATTGGACATGGTGAGGAAGCTTTCTTAATTAATTTTCATTGTGTTTTTGCTTGGAGTTTCGATCGCATCTTTTGGAATTGATGGTCTTGTGAAGCGAACTTTAAGCATTGAGAGTGTTTCGGTGAATGCAATTATAGTTAAATAAATGTTTATTATAATGAGAAGGCTTTTAACGTTATTTAATGTCAGCCAAAGTGGTAACTGCCTGCATACAAGTATTGTCTTAGTAATTGCATTTTCTCTTCGAACATTGAACGCTACATTTACCGTTCCCCACATCTTCTTGCCCAAAAACATTCTTGAAGCCAAGCCACCAAAGCCGAATTAGAACACCGAAGCACGGATGTATAGCTATCGTATTATACTATTCAATAATTTCAGACTGGGGATGTTTCTGCAACCCCGTAAATTGCCAGGCATTAATCAAAATGTTAGCAGTGAGTAAAATTTATTGCAATGCTCTCTCAGTTGTTTGAATGCCGGAAACATAGTCGAGCGGTAAAAATATTATTCAAACATACAACCGTGTTTTATCCATTCTTTGAAATGATTCAATTGCAGCGAATTGCTTTGTTTGGCTCCATATCTGGACCGTTTAACCTTTCACATGTGAATCCCAGCATAACGATACAAAGTAAAACTTTCCAGGCTTCATATAATTTATTCCATTTTAATTTTCACCTGGTAATTTATCATACAGCCAGTGCTGACTTTTATTAACCAGTTCGTCTTTCTGTTCTAGACGAAATACTATCACACTCCCTGTGAAGGTGAGTTTTTCATTTATATAGCAATTTCCCTCTTATCACTCCTTCCACAGCCATCGTAGTTTTTCCATGCGATCGGTCTTGGTATTAATGTTGTAATGAAATAAAGTGTCTGGTTGAAGTTCGTAGATGGTACAAGGCGATTTGGTTAGATGTATATACATACATATCCTGCGCGTTTGTGTATACAGACAAGGCAGCAATTGGCATGGTCGAGAGAAAATGAAAAATTAGACGAAGAAGTTTTTAAACAAACTCGGTCGATACTCAAGTTGTCGTTTACGAATCGAACAGATAATTGGTTAAGACGTTGTGAAATTTGCGGCTGTTGTTAATTGCCCTGTGATTAATTATGGACATCTTGATTGCCTCGGTTTTTGGTTTTAATTACACTTTTCTTCACTTTTGTAATGGTTTCGGGCTATAGATTAAATTTAATCCAGCTACTATGCACATTTGTATGTTTGTCGATGAATAGGTTCCAGGTTCAGGTTTAAACTTTTAGAGTTTGATATGAATTTCGTTGTCTGTCCTGAGTTTTTCCAGTACATAGTTCGCTGTGGAATCCCATTTTATAGCGGGGCTGCCTTGCTTCGTTTACGTCGTCTTGTCTGTGAAAGACTACGCAAATTCTGGCCAAAACAATCCTGATGATAGGTATGGCAATGCGTTTTATCTACAGAGAAACGTTTTTTGTTTTATTGGGTATTATAATTGCGATAAACAGTTGTGAAATTCAACTGTATGATGCAAAACTATTTTCCGCATATTTGGTTATTTGACGATTAAAAAAATTTCGGCTTTCCGGAATTCGGTTGAATATCGAGGAATTTAAAACAAAATCTATTGTAGTCCCCATACACAAGGCAGGTAAAGATGCTAGCTCCCCAAAAAGCTATTGTCCAATTAGTCTTTTGTGCATATTCTGTAAGATATTCGAGAAGGTGATACTTTCACGTAAAGGTCATAGATAGCTTGAAACTGATTCTCAAATTTCAAACTGAAATTTGTCAAGTATACTCAACTATCCATAAACTAAATCGAACAATCATTTCTGAGGAAATTGTCGACGGGGTTTGTCACGTTTGATATTGAAAAAGTGTTTGATTCAGTTTGGCATTGTAGTTAAGTTTACAAAATGAACTAAATCGGATTCCCCACTTACATAACTAACATAATCACGTCATCTTTACATAACCCCTCGTTCGTCGTGAAAGTTAATACTTTCTTTTTATCCGAACATCTGATTTCTGCTGGAGTTCCCCAGTGCTCTTGCGTTACCTTATTTTATTAAATATCAATCTATCAGACGTTCCTAAAGCACAACACTGCGACCTAGCCATGTATGCGGATGATACTGAAATTTATAGCAGTTCGATCGACCACCAAATAATCACTGAAAATATTGAAGGCCAACTTGACCTATTTATTATATGTTATACCACAACTGGAAAATTAAAGCTAACCCCATGATATCCCAAGCTGTCTTTTTTCATTGAAAAGGCGCAGGTCGAAACTTTCAAGTAGAAATATCAGCTTTGTCGGGCAAAACATTCTATGGATGGACTCGATCCTTGCCTAGGTATAAGTCTCCATAAGAAACTAACTTTCAAAGATCACGTAGACCTTGTGTTCTAAATTTTCTAATTGAGAACAAATTATTAATTTTGAAAATGATTATCCAATCGAACATCACCTACGGTGCCCCTGTCTGGAAATATTGTATGATTTCACGAGAATTGCAAGTTATCCAAAATAAAGCAATCAAAATTATAGTCAATAAACCCTTACAAGACTCTACGAACCTTTTGCAAAAAGAAGTAGGTATCTCTTTCGCAAGTTCCCTCATCGCAAAAATAGCCTCCAATTTTGTAGCAAGATGCAGTACCTAAGCGAGAAATCATTCAAAATCTTTCTCTAAGCCTCCATGCTAGTTAGCTTGCCTAAAAACAAAATTCAACTTGAACTTGACATTTTTTTAATGCTTTTATCAAAGTAGCTATCACAAATCGATCAACCCTTAGACAAGTAAAAACATTTGTTTTTAGTAGTCAGGGAATTTGAAATTGAAAAAAATTCGCCGCAGCTTGAGGAAAGGATGGGGTAGTAGGTCGAACAAATAGTGATAATGTTATTTCATTCATATTTGAATATCGATTTCGAAGACTACTTGGATTTTACTTGGACCTAGTTTTGGTAATGATGATCATAAGTTAACTCGTATGAATTTATAAACATATCCCTTAGGTTGGTTGATAATTTAATTCGTGTAACTGATTTACATCGTCCGATTATCAAATCGATCTCCGGCACTAGATTAACTCCGAAGTAAATGGTGTGGTAAGCAGAGAGCAATTGTTGCAATGTGTTGAATTTTCTGAGGTAGAATGTTCCATGGCATTCACTTCAACTACTTTCATTCTCCTAATGCTTTGCATATTTCAATCGCGATTGTTCTATGTTGACTCGTGTATGACTGATTGATGATAATCCATACATTTATTAAATATCAAATAGCGTTTGTAACGTATTATTTAAACCATATGACCACAAATTATTGAAGATAATTCAATCCTGAAGCTTAAAAACGATTCGAAAATATAATTTACCATCCATTAGCTATATATCGACGACAACAACAGTCAGCACACCGGCAAATTATAGATAACTTTCAATAAGAGTGATATTTCCCAATGTCCCCACTGTACCACGTATGCCGTAGATTATATGTACATATATACTCATTAAAACACAAGCCATGCAGCGCTTATGACAAATGGTAAAAAGCAGCCAACATTATATTAAGCCCATTAAAGGCATTAAGAATGTTTGTAGCAGTCCCCAACTCCGACCTGACAGCAACAGCTATTTATGACCGTGTCCTTTTGTTATGGACGATTATTACAAAACAGTAATTACATTTGGAAAATTATAATTCATTTGTACACATAGAGTCATTCATTTGGAGAGGTGTTTCAAAATAGTAGGGTGTAGGTGTTTAGTTTTGTTTCGCTTCCCAGTACCATCAATTCATTTTGGTTCGCTGCATAAAATGGTGGGTATGCAGATACGTACTACGTACTATGTAGCTTGACTAATGCGAAGATTGGATGCTAAGCTAAAAACTGTTGATTGACACGAATATAATGTTTTGTCGCAAATTGATTTTAGACTGCAAACGAACTTATTTTAAATGTTATGGCTGATTTATTTCATTTGAATACAATCCAATTTCAGTTAACTTTTTCCATTCCGTGTGTTGGTTTTACTCAAGAGCGCAGAACGTCCGAGACATTTTTGTTACGGAGCATTTGAAAAATAACTTATATTACTAAAAAGAAGGTCTTAATCCATATATTTAATTAACAAAGATTATGATCAAATATATGGAATTTGAACTTTATGTTTGTAACTCAACCCAGTGCAATATCTGTAGAACTAATCTCCTATATGCATCCGTGGCTTATTTGGATATTGTCACAATATTTGATTGTTTTACGTTTTTCGAAATTACTTTCCGCTAAAAGCAAGAGACTACACACTCAGAAAAATGTCACTTTATTCAGAATCACTTTAAATCAAAAGTTGATATCACTTTGAAATAAAAAGCGAACCTTGTACGAATTCCACTTTATTATAAAAATTTTCTTTTCAAATCAAAATTTTTCATCATTGAATTAAAAAGAAAACGTATATGGCGCCAAATCATATTTGAAAATTTTTGAATCAAAAATGTTCAAATATGATTTGGCGCCATATACGTTTTTTTTTTAATTCAATGATGAAAAATTTTGATTTGAAAAGAAAATTTTTATAATAAAGTGGAATTCGTAC
This sequence comes from Nemotelus nigrinus, assembly GCA_947369275.1. Lineage (NCBI taxonomy): Eukaryota > Metazoa > Arthropoda > Insecta > Diptera > Stratiomyidae > Nemotelus > Nemotelus nigrinus. The sequence continues at coordinate 25,049,991 of OX376374.1, read as the reverse complement.
AAGGTTCGCTTTTTATTTCAAAGTGATATCAACTTTTGATTTAAAGTGATTCTAAAAAAAGTGACATTTTTCTGAGTGCACAGTCTTTTTTGCATCTCTACGCATAACATGACATTTTCCATTTAGCCTTTCTTCAAAATGCTCTTTCTTGCGTTCCACCCGAACACTCCTTATTCAGTCGACCAACTGTTAAGCAAAATTCAAGATTGTTTTTATTTTTCTATTTCCATCCAAATTTAACTTCCACCACCACTTAAGCAAATTTCTTAAGAAGCAATAAGTTGATCTAGATTGATCAGCCTGATCCACGCCACCCTTTGAAGCTGTGTAGTTGAGCAATACGTTAGGTTACTGGCCATTACATCATTCCAGCATGATTTCAAGTACTCATTACAGCGACAATCTTTTTATCCTTCGAAATTATGTTTCTTTTTCTTTTATTTTTTATTTATTCATTTATGACTCTTTAGTACAATATTGTCGAACAATAAAACTTATAACTTGGTGATTATAAATACTAAATTTCTTCTCAACTAAAGTATAAGCCGAATGGAGTGCGCTCTTCTCGATTGTTTAACTGTTTAATTTCATGGAAAAATGGGAGAAAACCTTGCTTGATTCTTAATCTAACTTAAATGAAATTTACTAAATAATGTAGATCTTGTCTATATTTCAATTAAAGAGCCACGTTGTTAGTGAGCTGTTTGCATGTTGACACGAGATTTTTTCCAGTAAAGTTTCGATTTCCAGACATAGTAAAGGATATAGGGCGAATATTCCTAAGTATTTTATATAGTGTCGACACCAGGGGTGGGCAAACCTAATACTGGTATGATCGACATTAATTTTTTTAATTTATGCGCGATCGACTTCGAAAAATGGGTTAGATTAAAAACAAATAAAAATTAAATTAAGGTCTTTATTGATATTAATATATTAAATACATTGTATTACTACTTTGTGCATTATACTTTATTAATAAATATTTTGGATTAATTTTTGATGTATATGAGTGACTCTCCATTTCATCAAAAAGTATTGTAGAGTTAGGCTTGTAAGCACTGAAGCACAATCGAATAGATGCCGTTAAGTGGTCATTAGTCAAAGAACTCCTAAGTTGCGATTCGATTATTTTCATTTGAGAAAACGTTGCTTCACATCGATAAAAATGCAAATATCCTCATTGCCACCAATCTCAATAATGGATATTTTTTATGGTAGGTTAGTGAAGAGGGCTGCCGGGAACGCGGCCAGCATAAAGCCACCAGTTTGGGCCCATTTGCCACCCTCATAGACAATCACACCCATTCACACTTACAGCCATGGCACTGGCGGGATTCGAACCCGCAGGCCCCGTAGCACGCCGCTTTTCGGCCTGACGCCTTAGCGAGCAGAGCTACCGAGCCCCCTTTTTTTTATGGTAATAAAATAAAAAAATTATTTTCATTTGCGCGTGTTATGGTTAAAATTTCTAACTCTAGATTCGATGAATTCAATTGTAAAGTATGAGCTAGATTTGATGAAATATCTTCGTTATCGAATTCTCTAAAAGGAAATGAAATAAATTCAAAAATCGGTTGAAGGTTATTGAGATTTGCAAATCGTCTCTCGAATTCTTGTTTAAAATTTTCCAGTTCAGGACAAAACATTTCAATATTACACGCACCAGTAGGTTAGGTTGTACCAGTTGGCACAAGGCCACACATGGACCTATTGGTACATAGTGCTGCCAGATAAATGGGGCAGGAGAAAAAAAATCAGTCCAAGCAGCCATCGAAGGCCCCGGACTCTTTCGCGAACTGAAGAATGTCTTTCAGCTTTCAGCTAGATTAACCAGTAAGTTTAATATGTTTTTCAAAATATGGAAAATATTTAAAAATTTTGCCTATTTAATTGTGAAGCAAAAGGTTTTAATTTTACTTAAAAAACATTTACCGAACTCAACAAGTCAACAATATTTTCCTTTTTCTTGTAATTGTAAATTTAGCAAGTTGTAACGGCCCATAAAATCCGTAAGAAATGCTAATATCTTTACCCATACTGGATCTTCCAATTGTTCATGTTTTCCTCCCAATGTGTCCAATAATTTCAGGCAAAAGATTTAGAAATCTTTGCAAAAATCTTCCTGAGCTAAGCCATCTAGAGCTTAGTACTGTTATCGATTTCACGTTAAATTTTCATGCAAATTTTGACGTGAAATTTATTTCGGCGAAAATTTAGCTTGAAAATAGGCAAGAGTTATACTCACTTTTAAGCGTGAAAAATTGCTTGGAACATGCTTTCGCTTTGAAAACGCAAATAGCTTTGGCACATGTCTCCAATCATTTCACGCCAATTTAGTAAGTGCAGTTCATTTTTTAGGCTAGTACTGAGTTAATCGTGAAGCTAAATTTTGACATGTCTCCATTATCTGGTCATTCTTTCGAGCAAAAATTTTGAAAATGCAGAAAAGCAGGGACACTTATCATTTCTGACGGATAAGTTGTCAAGAATTTCAATTTTTGAACGATTTTATTATTGAAAAGACATTTACACAATTCAATTTTAAAAATTCAAACACCAAATGTCACTATTTACCTCGAAAGAATGAACTACACAAACTACATTGGCGTGAAAAGACTTTAATTTTTATTTTATTTTATCTAAAATTGAGATTAACTTTTCTTGCGCTGTGTGTGACAATTTACTATCTCGGTAGCAGGGAGACGAATGCAAATGCAGGCAAGGTGTATAGAACAGAGAGATTTAAGGAAATGAAACAACCGTATACGTATACGAGATTTAGTGACGCAGTTTTACTAAAATGATATAAATCTATAAACTGCACAAATCGAAAGCATAGCTATCTCGGATTTTCCGGTTGGCTTCTCTGCCACCAAGGCTTTGCGTTGGCAACTGTTTGGGATCGACCGGTCGATCGCGATCGACCGTTTGCCCACCCCTGGTCTAGACACTCAATTTTTTCGTTGAGAAATATTAATTTCCTGTCTGGTAAGTTAGTACGTTTACGCTTCCTGGTGAAGAATATTGCTTGTGATTTCGGTGGTTTGATTTTGATTTCCCATTTGGAATAATAGCTGTGTTTAATGAGCTGCTCTAGGTTGAGCTAGGTTGAAATATTTCAGCGAAATGAGTTTAATGCGCAACCTAACGTACTATTTCATGAGCCTGCGCTGAGTTGAAATATAGCAATTTAGAGTACGATTTCTGCTCTACCTTTTTTGGTAGTAAGTTCGGACAAGCAACCAGCTGTTTTTCAACTGTCAAAATTGGGTATGAAGTACTTCCGACAAGCGTTCAACTTTGAGAAGTGCCTCTGAATTGCTCGAACTTGCTCAACTTTTTCTGACTGCTGCTTTATTTTAATTTACCTTGAGATGCTTTGCTCCTTTTTCAGAATCATTAAACACAGTTAATATGCTTCAAGTAAATTTAGCTGTTCTAAATCATTGATTATGTTGGTAGGATCGCTCGAATTAGCGATAACGCATGTATAGTCAGCAAAAACTACTAGTTGTGTTTAGGTATGTCCGGGCTGAAAATGTTCAAAGTGATGGAGTTAAACAGAAGCTTAAGGGACACTTGCAAGAATACTCCGCGGAGGAAAATAGTCATCTGATACGCAGAACGAAAATGTCAATCATATTTGAAAATTTTTGATTTGGCGTCATATACGTTTCTTTTTAATTCAAACAATCTGACCTCATTTCAATAACGCCGTATCAAACTGTGTCTTGTTTGTTTTAATGTTTTATTTTTCATTCAATGATGAAAAATTTTGATATGAAAATAAATTTTTTATAATAAAGTGGAATTCAAATAAGATTTGTTTTTAATTTAAAAGTTTTTCAACTTTTGATTTAAATTTGATTCTAAAAAATTTTAAGTGGTGAAATTTGTCTGAGTGTACTTTCGAAACCACTTAGTTAAAAAAAAATTCAATTTTAATCATCCCACAAAAAACAATTCCATTATATTTTATAGTTCAGGGTTCTGTGTAGGTACATAGTGCATGCGACCATGAATGCTGCGATATAATACATAGGATAAAAGGTATTCTTGCGTAATACAGTCCTTATAATTACTTATATTGCGTTGAAATCATTCGTGTTTTTAGCTGTGTCCACGATTTGTGTGAATTTGCACACGTTCAAGGTGGAAAGGAAATTTCCGTACCCTACTGTTTTTCCACTTTAGCTTTCTCTATACCGATAACATTTACAAAAATTTATTTCAACTATCGAAAAACTTAGCCATCACTTGTCTGAATTTGTGCCTTGTTTGTAGGGAAGAATATCAAAGTATTATTTAGTGAATAAAATCTTTTTTTAACACCAGTGGTTTTCTATTTTTTCGACTACAGTTGCTTGTGGGTTGATATAGGCGAATAAAAACCACGGATTCACTCTGGGCATCAATGACTTGTCAAAGAGAATTACATATTGTCTTGAACTTGCATGAATATATAAATCCTGACACATCAGTCATGAAATAGTGCTATGGAAATTGTTTTCATTTTCGGAATTATTCATGATCGAATTAGATTTTAATCAGCAACTCACCTAGCTAATTACACAATTCAGTGTTATCAGCATGCGCATTTCAACACACCGAGAGTGAATAATAACCTGCACTACGTTCGCGGGCGATAATATTCGCTTATCAAATTATAATTCACCTACAAAGCTCTGATTTCAACACATTTTGCCGAAAATTACATTTCCAACCGAAAATTGAACAGAATTTAGCACTTCTCACATATCACATCTATTATTAAATTGCTGAATTTCACACGGCTAAACCTCATTTGGAGTGAACGCATATATGTACCTGCAACGCCCACCCGACGAGCTATCATCCCGTTCTATCCAATTTGTAATTCCATCCTTACGTATAGGATCGTTTAAAAGCCATTAAGTGCTTTCAACGCTCCTCCAGCTCGTACTCGTACTCGCCCGTATATGAATGAATATGTAAGTATCTAATGATGGTATCCCTACGATTCTATCGCCATCAACGCCATACTTCCATGCTTAATATACCCTCTGCCCGTGCTTGTGTTTATTCTGACCGAACTATATAATTTCATAATCTGTTGACGAAGCGATGAGTTCTTGCTTCATGGAGACGGAGAGACGGGGAAGGTGTGTAGTTTTCGGTTCCTAATTACCTGCGGGGGACTGCAATTGCTTAGTCGAGTAGGTGTGGTGAAATTATAACATGAGCACTTCATCCAGGGAAAGCACTTTGTCTTCATGTTTTTATGGGGGATGATAATGATGATGACACGGTTCAGGAAATTTCATTCCTACGCTTCGGCGAAAGATTTTATTAAAACTGAACACCATTATTGAGTGTATACAAGAGATAAACAAATTTTTTTTATCATCGTATTAAATTTCTCGAGACGGGCAAGAGCTATGCAACAAAATATTGAAATTAGCATAGTGTTTGTGGTTTAATATGATATCATTAACAAACAATTCAGTGCATTCAATGTATGTTGAATTTCCCGTAGTTGATTTTTTGCCATTGCAACTAATTTGAAATACCTGCTCAAATTTCTTTTTTATATTTCAGACGACAAACCGCCGAAGAACGCGAAGCAGAAAGACAGGCAGCAAACCGACTCATGCTTTCCCTGCAAGCTGAAGCTTTAAGCAAAGGTTTCGCTCCACCTTCGACGGCATCCATTTCCACCGTATCATCACCTCCTACAAACGGAGCACCACTAGCAGCTTTACATGGTCTTCAGCCTTGGGCTGAACAGCATGCAGCCGGTTGCTAATGAATCTCTTTTTCGAGCCCAAGAAATTGAATACATACTTTTTGTGATATCGATAGCTCTAGCTTTCGAAAAGGATCCACTGTAAATATATATTGTAGAATCGCATTACTAAAATAAACGATACAAGTTCAACTTTCAATACGTTAGCCTCGAAAACCCGCCGAAGAAGGGTCGACTGGTATAAACATTTTAATTGTGACTCCGTATATGCGAAACGGAAAAACAGTTGTTACGATTAGCGTTGCATCAGTTGACAATTTGCGAATGCGTTTATTTAGTTAAAACTGTGTAAATAATTATTGTAGAATAACATTTTAGTTCTATCAGATTTAAAAAATATGTATCGGGAAATTATGCTTGATAATACGTAGGTTGGAGTTAGCAGTAGAAAATGAAGTGTTTTATTTAAAAAGATCGTTAATCACATTGTAAAATACTTATAATGAATACACTTTTGTTCGATGAGAATTTGGGCATTTCAAATTTAGTCGAGATTGGGCTTAATGAAAAGCTACATCTTAAAAGTTTTCTTGTTTTTCGATTTGATCTACACTGGCCGGTAATTTCACTATAAACTATTTAATTCGGTGCGAAATAATCATGAAAGGCAATAACAACAAATCATCTGCAATAAAGTATTTTAAGCAAACATATGGTTGTAATTTATTTTCTATTGTACATAAGGCATAAATTTGAGCAAGGTGCTTAGTCGTTAAGGATGGAAAATTTCATGTCTAATACTTGTCACCAAAATCAATAAAACGCCTTTTCAACAAGGATCATAATGCGCACTCGGAATTGAGCATTTAGAACCAAGTATTTGCAAACGGACTTTTCAGATAAAATCTTTAACAGCAGAATAAAATGCAGTGCCTCAAAACCAACGATTCAAAAGTGCCTCAAAAGTGATGGGAGACAAAAAATCTCGCCAAAGGCCTCATAAATTGCTATTCTCGCAGATTACCAGGCAGCCTTGAAACAATCACGTTGAATGAAATTGAAAGTGGATTCAATTTGCAGCCATGTAAGAAAATTAGCCTGTGACTCGACTAACACTTGTTACTTTCTCTAATACGACTGAACACTTTCATCATCCACTATTTGCTTAAATGGGCAATGAAGTCTCTACAGTCAAGCAATGCTGGGACCATGCTGAGCTCACTGTTGCTAACTGGAGGCTCAAAACTGAAAAGATTGCGTAAGATGCCTTCACTTTATTTATTTATCATATTTATTTAGCAAAACACATCACATCACATGTTTTGCTAAATAAATATAATAAATGTCGTTTGTCAGCTTAATTCTTTTCAAATTATAAATTTTTTTGAGGTCATAGACTGTTTGTTTTCTATGGCGTAGAGATTAAGATCAAAGAGAAATTATTAAAAAGTAAGCAGTAAATGGGTTTTAAGGCGATAAAGTTTTTTATGGCACCCCTTAAATTCAATTTCGTAAAAATTGTTATTTTTTGTAAAAAAAATAATTTAATTTATTGATATTTTATAATTATTTTTATTTAAATGTTGGTGGATTCTGAAACTATGCTTTAGGTCTCTGAATTAACTTACTAGTTTATGCTACTTAAAATATTTATGTGCGAATTAATTTACAACAAAAAACTAAGGGTCTTTTCAGCTTTTTGTAACAAAATATGACGTCAAACAAAGTCGAGCTTGTCGTGGGAATTCGCTTATCTTCGCCTTGGCATTGTTGGTCACCACGTTCGCTTGACTATGAAGTCTGGTTGTCAGTTGACTTCATGTTGTCTTGTTGGTTTTTGTAGGTTATGTCCCCAAGGCAAGCAGGCAAAGTCGCACACATAATCTTGACTTGCTGCGTGCTATCATAACTGCTTAGCTGTTTCACTGACGTCACAATCAACTACAGCAAGCTGAAAACGATGATGAAGACTCTACATATCACATAGGTATGCAAAAAGATTGGAAAAATAAGACCGTCAATCATTTGTTTTTTCGTTGCTTTTTACGAATATTTAATGCTTAAAGAGTTATTCAACATTTCAAATGCCTTTACAGCTTTTAATTTTTTGCCGAGACTTGTTGAAAATTTATTTTATTATTTTATTTATGAAGTTGATTTTTATCAGCCAAACATAGTCTTTATTCGAAATGTCTTTGGAATCTAAGAACTACATTAATCGCGAATACCTCAAATCAGCTGCAAATCTTTATATGCCTTAATTCATTCGTATCATCTTGGATACGTTTAGAATTCAGTGTTAATTTATTAGGCTACTGGGGTTACTTTGAAATGTTCTTCGATTCGAAAACAGAGGCGACCAGACTTTTGATTCTTTGCACAAAATAAGACTTTCTAGAGAAAAAAACAATAACCAGTTTTCGAAGTGTATTATCTAGATCAGGATTAACCTTGTCTTATTTATCTGTTTTTGATAATAATACCAATCAACCAAGCTGGAGACAAAAACCGGCAACAGAAAAACTCGTTGGACACTAATATCTTTGGATATTTTTAGAGTCTACACTCTTTTTACTTTTGACGGCAGGTGCCATATATTTTTCTAATTTAAAGCTGAACGAAATCAAAAAAAAAACTTTTGAAAATTTGGTGGATCGTACCTGTTAAGAACAGCTACTGTGCTACCAATATGGTAAACGTTTAAGATTATTGAGCAGTTTAACTTTTAATCGATGAATATGTACCAGATCTCAGAGCATAGCAAAAGCTGCGTTTTTCGCACCTCTATCGAGAACTGGTTAGAACAATAGTATTGAATAAACAACAATCACAATCAGTGTTGTCACCTTACTACATTTGTAGCAAATTTACTACAATACATTTTTTCGGCCTTTGCCGTTTTTGCTACTTCACTACTCAAATTGTTAAACCTACTACATATTGTATCGAGAATGTAATATTCAAGATTATAAGTACTATACTTCCTACTTTTCGTGCTTTTCCGTTTAAAACCAAATGTGATTTAGAAGCTCTAAACAACGAATGGCGATTGCTAATTAGCAGTAATATTAAATATGATCAATGTGATGACGTGGTAAATTTTTAGAGTTCATTGAGTAGAAAAGAAAATGTTTTAGAGCAAAGTTGTTTTAAGAATTTAGCTCACTACATGCTTACACTTTTATCCTTGCCACGTAGCAGTGCAGCAGCGGAGAGGAAATTTTCTGAAATGCAGAATTTTAAAACTGAGAAAAGAAACAAACTCAGTATTTCAACAGTCTCATCGGTTTTGTTCGCCAGAGAACTATTAACCGATGAAAAAATATATGAACCTTCAAATGACTTGATACATTTTTTCAGCAAGTTTAAATTTTTTGAAGGTTCTTATGTAGAGAAGTAAGAAATTTATGTACCTACACATGTATTAGAAAAACAATGATTTACTTACTGTTATTTGTTATAGAACTGAAAAATTCATTTGTTATTGAAATCGCAGAAATTTTTATCTTTTGATAGTTTTGTTATCTTTGGGCTAGAAAAGAGATTTTACCAATATATTACGTTTTTAATTTAAAGGAAATTTTGAAATTTTACTACAAAAGGCCCTAATTTACTACTTATTTTCCCCCATATCTACTTCAGAAATATTTTTCGGCGGTGATATCACTGACCACAATAGTATTGAATAAACAACAACAAAAATTTGTTGTTTTCAGTGATACTATTCTAACCAGCACTCGATAGAGACTAAAACCTATAACTTATCGATCAATGTAAACCATTCAAACATACGATCTATACCGTTAGTTTCTTATTTGTTGTGTTTTGAAAGCTAATAGGTCTGTTCGCGAACTTTCAGTCATTGAATTTTACTGATTTTTCCTGAATCATGTGATGGGGGAAATTCATGAAAAGTACGAAAACGCTCTCATTGCATTTCCTGAAAATTGACAAACAAAAGTGTCAGTTATCGGTTTGTAGGAGAACAATAGTGATTATAAAGTCATCCTAAGCGGTGATAAGTTATCGCCACAAAAATATTCAACCTTCATAATAACATTACGCCAAAAACCGTTTGACAGTTTTCAGTATTTTTCAGTAGCTCAGGTCCTACTGAATTTTACTGAAAGAGGAGACATTTTCAGTTTTCACTTGTATAATATGTAACTTGTATAATATTACATCGTTCCAATATTCCGAACCTGCGTTGGAAAGCTACTGTCATTGTACGTCTTGTCAGTGTATGCCATTCATTTGAAGTGTCAACAACAATAATTTTTTTTCACTCAAATATGTCGAACTTGGTTCCTGGAAAAGTGTTTTTGCGGGGAATTCTTCTTCATTATTTTAATATGAAGAAAAGTGCTGCCGAAAGTCATCGTATTTTGGTGGAAGTTTATGGTGAACATACTCTAGCTGAGCGAACCTGCCAAAAGTGGTTTACACAATTTAAAAGTGGTGATTTTAGCTTGGAAGACGATGAACGTCCTGGGCAGCCAAAAAAGTTTGAAGATGAAGAACTGGAAGCATTACTGGATGAAGATTGTTGCCGAACACAAGAAGAGCTCGCAGAATCTTTGGGTGTCACTCAAGCAGCCATTTCAAAACGTTTAAAAGCAGCTGCATATATTCAAAAGCAAGGAAATTGGGTTCCACATGAACTCAAGCCGAGAGACGTCGAAAGGCGGTTTTGCATGTCCGAAATGCTGCTGGAACGCAACAAAAGGAAGTCATTTTTGCATCGGATTGTTACGGGTGATGAAAAATGGATCCATTACGACAACCCCAAGCGAAAAAAATCATATGTGAAATCCGGCCAAGCAGCCAAATCAACGGCAAAGCCGAATATCCATGGCGCGAAGGTAATGCTCTGTATTTGGTGGGAGCAGAAGGGTGTGCTGTATTATGAGCTGCTGAAACCGGGTGAAACCATCAATGGAGCACGCTACCGAACACAATTAATCCGGTTGAAGAGAGCAGTAGCCGAAAAACGCCCGGAATACGCGACCAGACACGAGGCAATAATTTTCCATCATGACAACGCTCGGCCCCACGTTGCTGTTCCGGTTAAGAACTATTTGGAAAACAGTGGATGGGAAGTATTACTCCACCCGCCTTATAGCCCAGACCTTGCCCCTTCTGACTACCATTTGTTCCGATCGATGCAGAACGCCCTCACTGGAATACGGTTCACATCAGAGCAGGATATCAAAAATTGGCTTGATTCATTCTTGGCTGCCAAGCCGGCGCAGTTCTTTTGGGATGGGATCCACAAATTGCCAGAAAGATGGGAAAAGGTCATAGCTTCAGATGGGCAATACTTTGAATAATACTATTGTACAATTTTTTTCTTAAATAAACGTCCTATTTTGAAAAAAAACCGCACGAATTAAGTTATAGACCCAATATATACGTATATATAATGTTCATTATATTCGTATATATTCAAATAATATTAAAATAAAAAAAACATCATTATAAGCGTGTAAAATTCATCCACTTATCAATCCATCCATCCACTAATCATCTAGAAATGACAAAGAGCGGAAGTCAAACATTTAAGTCAATGGTATATCAATCACCGTTTCCGACCACTTTCGCCTTAGCCGCGCCTTCAAAAAAATGGATTTGGGTTGACTTGACTCGTGTAATCTAACAACGCATGGACGCATGTCTAAAAAGGGCTTTAGAATTTGAATGTTGAGTGGTGGCAGATTGAAAAGCACATAAAGAGCCGTACCCGGAGTAGTGCTCATGGTACCACAGATACCCAGGCACACAGTTTTCTGCAGCATGGACAATAGTTGCATAATAGTTGCAGCAAGTGGACAATAGTTGCATAATAGTCCACTATACCAAGATGCATACACTATCATCGGCCTTATCGTTATAGATCCACAAACCTACACGAGACTTCAGACTCCATGTGGTGAGTTCTGAAACAGAGTTCTGAATCCGATATTTATCGAGCAAGTTAATAGGGATATAGTAAAAAATTAGAATTGCAGTTTGTATGGGGACAAGTTTTTTAGAGTATTATTTTCAGTGGAAGCGTGGCTGTAATATAAAACTGTGATATCCATACGCATATACTATAGGTATTGCTAGCTTATTTTAAAATGCATGTCTGAATTTTTAGTACTAAAAAATGTTTAAAGAAAAGTTACCAGAAGAAAAAAGCTTTCGGTCTTGTTATTTTTCTTTACTTAAATTACTAATCGAAGGAATACAAGTTTGTTTTATATTGCTTCTAAATTGCGCTAAATTTATGTGAATATATTTACTTTCAACATATTTATTATTACTCACACAATTATATGATAAGCTTATATCATGTAATTTACTATATTCACTACTCAGCTCCAAATAGAGATGGTATTAGCACTGCTCACTAAGCCGCAAGGCCGATAAAATGCATTTTTCTCCTGGTTGTTTTTGCATCTGTTTTAGGTATCTCAATAGATATTCCTTAAAGTATGTCGTTATAATAAAACAAAACCTTATTTTCTCTTAGAAACAAATAAACATTTCAAAAATATCTTTATATTTGCTTGTTATAAAAAGCAAGTTTGAAGAATTGAGCTAGAAATTGACTTACAAAAAAATGCCATAAGGTAAATACATTTCTATCTGATAATGATAAACAGCAAACTAATCTTTTTTTAATAGTCTCATATCTAAAATCAACCAGTCAATATTCAAAGAATTTACGAATAGCACAATCTCTATCTGCCGTTTCAAATCAAATTGATATCAAATCTATTTTCTAACACTCCATAAAACCTAAAACCGAAACTCAACAAATCGAATCAAGCACTAAAAAATAATCTACATTTTAATTCTCTCATATGGTTCACACTTTCTCTATACGTCATCCAGCAGTTTGTGAAGTTTTTGCAAATTTCATTCGATAACTATGAAAATCAACATATCAAGCCTCTTCTATTATTCATAATCCAAATGGACTTGAATTCAACGTGCATCCTATTCCTGACAACGGGATTGCATTTCGCACACGTGCATTCCATCATTCACGACAGTAGTTGTATATACCAAGTCACTTGTTTCTGGCATTGGCGTACCCCGATAATTGCATTAAAATGCAATTACAATCCATGCAGGCCGCCGCCGTTCATAATTTCGTGTTTGGTCGTACAACGGGATAACGACTATTCCGCTTTATATCAAAAGAAACAAACATTGACTATTGTGTCTGGTCGTCACAAAAACCCCAGAGGACACAGTGGCTGTGGAATCCCGAAGGATCGATTATCTTGTTATGAATTCAAATATCCCGCTTAAAGCCAAGAGGATTTTTCGGCAGAGGCGTATACGTGATGCGTTACGCTTTGTGACTTAATCTATCGCGCGGCGAAATACGTGAAGACCTATGTCCTTGCACTTGCAAAATTACGAGCCCAGCTAGACGCACTTGGTGCCAACTAGGGAGCGGTCGTATGAAACAAATAAAGACAAACGAAAGATGTTTTTGATTAATCAATTCGAAAAGGAAGCAGCTACTTAATTCGATAAGGTAGGGTAGGAGACAATGAGGGTTGTGCAATCGCCCAGCACGAATAGATAATAGAAACAGATGAAATTGAGTTTTTAGACGGGGAAATTAGATGCACGCACTGTGGAAAACGAGAATATTGCGAGGAGTTCTCCATGCAATATCAAATAGACAGTATATTTTGCAGTTTTTTTTGGATTTTACGCAGATATGCGAACGGTGGCGCGAACGCTCCACTGTGCTGATTGTCACCTAAGAGGATCGAGCTCTGATACAAAATACCAACTTTCAACCTACAAATCCCGTTTTTTTTTCTAAGTGGATTGACTTTGACTAACTTGCTTTGACTTGCTTGGAGCTGCGTACTCGATACCTTAAATGTTCTGCCTGTTTGAACATTTACCCGGGTCCTTTTCTTGAATTATGGACCGTAAACAGTTGCTGGAATATTTAAGCAGAGCGTTCTTCAACATTTTAGTATGCTATTTTAGGGATGAAAGTTTTTTAATTTTTCATCTCTGTTCACTACTGATCGGAGGTGTTAACATCTAGTGTGTTGTACGTGTTTTTCGTTGCCTTTTGTCTAGAATAGCAGCTATGACTGCACTTTGAACTCTTTTCGGTGGTCATAGCTGACTCATCCGATTCATATCTACAAGTCGATCTAGCTTTTTCAGTTCTATGTGACACCCCCGTAACATATCTAAATCAGATTCAGTAACCAGAATGAAATACACATTTATTAGTTTGAAAGGTATGAAGTAAACTTCGCGTGCAAACCAGAGTATTTATCAGTTTCATGCATATTTTAGTTTCCGTTTTGTTATTTGATGCTTCGTTGCGCACCTTTTATTAAACGGTTTTTTCTAAATATATTTTTATACGAAGCAGTGAAAACAAAATCCCACTAAAATGAAAGCTCTTGCTTTATTGAAAAAATAGAACGATTGTTTCGATTATTTGTAGAAAACAATTTTATTCTAATGGCTGTTTATGCTAACTTGCCAGAAGCAATATCGAAACAGTTGGTTAATTACCTCAGGCAGTTAGACCTTGTATGCGAGGAATCCGAAATCTTTTTGCATAATTCTCCTAAAGGCGCATTTGGACTCTCCCGCGCCATGGCAAATATTGACGAACACGAGAGTCTAATCTCGCCTGTTTTTCTCTATTCACAAGACATGGCAAGCAGGATAGTGTGAATGGTATTTTCCCCCGCGTTTACTTGTTTGGCCTCAATTACACTCTCCCCGACCCATGCCAAACGTTGACGAGGCGAGAGTGTAAATGGTCTCCTCGTTTATTCTCGCCTGTTTTTTTCATGCCAAGCACGAGTGGGTAAATGGCTTCATCGTCGGCTGTCGTCTGTTTTATGAGGATATTATGAGAATTTTATGGAGATGTCTGAGTGGTCTCGTCCTACCTCGAAGCCACTCGAAACGATATCGATTTTAAGTATCGAGTCAAAGGGATTTTAAAAAAGGTCTGATGCTGGCACCGATTACATTAAAAACCAATTCGGTCTGCCCATGAAATCATGGGCAAAATGCATCACATCGGGCAAGGTGCATCATACCAGACAAAATGCTTGAGTAAGGATGGCTACGAGGTACACCGTTCGAATAATTGTTAACAAATTTCTGAACAGAGAAAATGCTTTCTACTTACACCATATGGATATCAGCCCACTTAACCTCAAGGCACACCAAGCGGTTACAATAGCCACAACTTATACCTCAGCCATTGTTCAATATTGCACAGTGACTAAACAGCTCACAACTGGCGAAGGGTGCATGATGTGATATCCTAAGTAAACCATCTTCACCCTATGTCCAGCCAAACGTTCTGCCGACTGTCCTGTCGAATGCACTGGCGAAACGTTCGCCATGTATGTAATTGAAGCTTATCGTCACTTTATGCCTTGCTGAACGTCTCGTCGACTATTTTGCGGAATGCCCTCACGAAACGTTCGCCATATGTTTAAAGGGGGCATAAGGCATTAATCCTGTAATCTGTGTCGATTTGATTTTCTGGAATTTGTAGCACACTTTCAGTTACGGTGGCAATATTTGCGGGCGTGCGCACTCTATGAACATTGAAACCGTACCTGTTGTTTTCTAACAAGCCTGCGTCAAGAACTTTCAATGCAAATTCGCAGATTCAAATTTATTTTTATTCTCGCTACGCAGCACACACTTTGGAAGTAAAGGCGTTCATTTCGTATACACTGAAAGAAAAATCTTAGTAAAATCAACAATTTTCCTTAGTTGTTTTTGCGTCAACTACGGGCTATAGTTAAAACAACCATAAAAAAATAGTTGATTACTTTTATGCACCATGACGCGTGGTTGATAAACAAAAAAAAATTTCATTCGGAGCATGAAAAGCGTCCAAATGTTGAAACCATTCTACTTTGCGTAGAATAATTCCAAAGACGTTGCTCACTGAATTACGTTTGTTGAAATCAACTATTGCAAAGTAGTTTAAGTACCATTAAAACTGTTGATAATTCGAAACGTTGAAGTTTGAACTATTTTTCGTGGTTATGAAACAATTAAAACAGTTGATTTCATGAACCTTGCGATATTTTTTGTATAACCAGAGCCAACTACTTTTATATCGTTAAATTAACTATATTAACATAGTAAAAATAATTATTTTCCGTAGTTCGTTTAAGGATTTTGAATGAATCATTGCAATACTATTAAAAATAGTTAATAATATACCAAGAGTTTTTCTTTAAAAATAACCAACCAAGAGTTTTTCTTTCAGTGTAGGAGAAATACAGCACTGAACAACTATCACAAATTTTATCGCAGAATAGCTCAGTGTGAATAGAAAATATGATTTTTAACAAAAAAAACTCTAGATCGATTACCCTGTACACTTAGAGAAGAGCATAGAGTCAGAGACCATAATTCATATTCTTCTTTGAAATCGCGGTTTTAATATGTTACAGTGCTTGGCGCCAGAATGCTTATCCAAAAATTTATGACGATTCGATATACTCATAGGAGTAGGTGCTATGCTCTATATAGCATGCAATGGTCAAAATAATGAGTAAATTTTAATTTCCGCCCGAACCTGAAACCCCACAGAGCAGATTATTTACATCCACGTGGATGTAAATAATCCACTAAAAAGAGCATTATATTGGGTTGAGGAGACGATGTCATAAGCGAGTCTACAGCAAGATAATGGTTTGCGAAATTCAAAAGGAGTGACTTTGACCTCGACAGCTCGTCTCGTAGAGGAAGACCTTTGGAATTCAACGAAGAGCGTCTCAAAGAAATTTTGAAGGAAGACGGTCGCTGAATGAGTCGTGAATTGGCCAACAAATGGAACTACGATCAGAAGGCGATTTTCAATAATATTCATTCAATGGGATTTTTCGAAAAAAAAAAATAGGAGCTTGGTGCCCCAGGAGCTGTCCCAGAACAACAAAAAAATTGCTTTCAAATTTCTGCTCAACTTCTTGCTCGTGACCGCGCAACATGTGTACACAAGCAACGTTTTTTGTACCGAATCGTCACGGGAGATGAGGCACTATATACGTCACTATATACGCACTATATGCGTCACGGGCACTATATACGTCAATGAACAAAGAGAAGAGTGGGTTGCTTTAGGAGATACGCCAAAGCCAAGAGTCAACCAAGAATTCTAGCCAAATAAAACCATGATCTGCTTTTCGTGGGACTCGAATGGTATGTTGCATTGGGTGATGTTCGAGTGATCGGTACGATCAAGGAGGAACTTTATACATATTACCCAACTACATCGCGTAAATGAGGCAATTCAACTGAAGAGACCCTATCGACAAGGCTTAATCATTCTCCTTTACGACAACGCCAGGTAAAATGTCGAACAAGTCGTCAAAACCACACTCCAAGAGCTCGAGTCAGAGGTTCTTCGGTATCCGCCATACACTCCAGATTTCGTGCCAACCGATAATCACCTGTTTTGCTCAATGTTGAAACAAATGAGAGGCGTTACCTTCAACGACGAAGAGGAGATGAAAAACTGGCTCAATAACTTCTTCGACACCGGGCCGGGCGACTTTTGGCGGAACGGAATCAGCAAATTGGTCGAGAGGTGGAAGCAGGGCATAAACAGCAAAGGCTTCTGTGTTTTAACTAGATCAGCTGTTTTAGTTTGTCTCTTCAATTGCTGTATGTCTGGCAATTATCTATTGTAAACTGCATTTTCATGTTTTGAAAGAATTTTTTGGATACCATTAGTAGGTTTTCTGGATTGTAGGAAACTTCAATTTGCAATCCCGTAGTTCGAAAATATTTTCTGTCTAATCTGGAGCATTAATAAGATATTGATCACTGGATGGAAGATACCTCACCAAAACAGCTTTACTAACGAATTTGACGTAACAAGCTCCACATTTCTTCAGTTAACGCTTACAGAGCTAACTTGTGCGACTTTCCTTTGCATAGCTTCTTATTATAGGCCTAGGCTTGATACAAATTAATATTCATGGAAAGTACAGGGTGATTCATTATGAGGTTTGATTTCCAATAGGCTTTTTTTCACAGATTACACGTGACTCCTGTCAAACTGTAATGTAATTTTTATTCAGTATTGTTTGACAAATCATCATGGAAAGACTTACACCTCAACAACGTATCCAAATTTATTTATTTATTTATTTATTAGCCAAACAAGGCATAAATACATATAAATACATACAAATAAATTATTTTAAAAAAAAGAAGTGTACGGTACAAATAAATAACACATAAATAAATAACTAATTCAATAAACAAATAAGTTTGAAATAGACAATAAGTAAAATAAAAATGAAAAAACAAAAACAATTAAAAACGATAATTAAACAAGAGCTTAAAAATTATGGTGTACAAATGGCTTGGATAAGGGAAGACTTGAAGGATAGTTTGGAAATCGTTGGGGAATAAAGGTTGCTAAAGCCATTGAAGACCCTGCAGCATCTATTCACCGGCTCATTAGCTGCATATATGGTGGAATGTGGATATTCCTTTAGTAAACGATTGAACCTGGTGTTCCTTAAGGGGATATTTATCACAAATTTACTATTGAGGAACTCAACTCTAATTACGTCAAATGTGAAGCAGGCCGATATCATTATTCTTCTGGATGCAAGTGAAGTTAAGTTTAAATAACCCAATCTAAACTCATATGGGGGTAAATTTTTGAAATCGTAAGGGTTGTACAGATCTCTTAGGGCGAAAAGTAAAAATTGTTTTTGAATGGACTCGAGTCTGTTATTCCGAATTTCGAAGGCTGTATTATCTGAATCAGTTCAATTAAAATCCGCTGTTTTATCACGAAATTTGGTTCAGTGATGAAGCGCATTTTTGGCTCAATGGATACGTCAATAAGCTGAATTGCCGTATTTGTGCTGTTGAACAACATGAAATGAGTCCGGTCAGAACGTAACCGTCAATGACGACCGCTATTGCACCATGATAACGCATTTTTTGGTACCTGAAATTGAAGCCCGTGATATCGGTGAACTTTGGTTTCAACAAGACGGCGCTCCTTCGCATACAGCGAGAGGGTGGGAATGATTTCACGTTTTGGACCAGTAAATTGGCCGCCTAGATCGTGTGATATCACACCTTTAGATTATTTTCTTTGGATTTACAAGAAGTCTCTGGTCTTCAGCGATAAGCCAGCTTCAGTCGACGCTTTGGAAGCCAACATTACTCGTGTCATTCGCGAGATACCGGTCGCTATACTGAAACGCGTCGTCCAAATTTGGACCCTCAGGATGGACCATTTACGGCGTAGTCGCGGTCAACATTTAAATGAGATAATCTTTAAAAAGTAAATGTCATAGATTGTTCTTTCGACTCACAATAAAATGTTTACTATAAAATTCAACTTTATGCCTTTTATTTGAGATTAAAAGCCAAACCTCATAATAAATCACCCTATACATATAATGCATCCTGCTTAGGTTTCTCAACAACTATTTTCTTGTTAGCTTGTACAATGTATTCAAGCAAGTGAATGATCATCCAATTCACCCGGAAGTAGACTTTTTCGATACAAAATTAATACCAAACTTTTACTTAACCACTTTGCACTGAGATTTGGAAAAGGGAATTCGTCAAAAAAAGAAAGGTCAACATACTTATTCTCCGTATATTAAGTCGCTTTGGATGTCGGAAACTGTGAACAAATTGCTACAAATTCTTTTGTAAAGCCTATTAAAATGCGTTCATGAATTTTCTTATATTCGTGTCTCCAAGCAAGAGCTATTTCAAATTTCAATACCAATGACTGATTTTCTTACAACAATTTGCTCCTCTATATGCCATAGATTTTCCAATCCAGCTCTTATTTGACGAACCAAAGATGCGCCTAATGGAACGATCTGTAAATTCAGTCTTTCGTTGCTTCGATATCATTCTATTTTGACATGAAATAGAATATCTTATATATTATCATTTGATTGTGTGATTATTTTTATTACATGTTGTTCAGTTTATTATATTGTTGTTCAGTTTATTTTAGTTTATTTTAGCAGTTTAGAGCGATTTTGTGCATTCGACAACATTTGAGCGTCATTACACCCGTTTTTTTGCCAAGTCCGCTTTTAAAAGATGAGTAGTAAGCAAGACACAAAACTGTACCATTTACCTACATAGTTGCGATAAGCCCTAGGCTATGCTAAAAGAATCGCGCTACTGAATCGAAATGACACTCACTTCCTAATTATAACAAAATACCTTCCTTTGGCGTTCATATCATCTTCTGGTAAATACGTTTGATAGCGCCGTTAAAATGCCGCCAAAGACGTTCGGAAATACATAATTGCCGGATCTCTTAACTACAGGGCGCAAGCCGTGCACACATGCAACCTAGAGGGGTAAAGTTCAAGATATTGCGTTTTGATCGCCCACCGCCGCCGTACAATTTCCACTCAAGATTATCCGAACTTATCGTTATTTCATCAGACTCGAACTATCATTTTTGTGACGGTCATTTCGGGCTGCGAACCGAATACGACGCGAACAGATATCAGTCGCAGCTAATTTACTTTGTTCGATAAAAAGCACAATGCGTTAGTGTGATCAAAAAGGACTCACAGTCCTTAAGGAAACAAACATACAACAAATGACTTGTGTGTTTTAGAAGCGCGGAATTGTTTTAAGATAGCCTTCTGTGGTCAGACCCATCGCACACCGCACGATAATCGAAGTGATGGCCCTTGCACGTAGTTTTTGTGTTGGAATAGAAACGATCAGGTGAATCATTTTTGACTAGGTCGCACATCGAAGGACCTGATCGTTTGTCTGTAATTTGTCTTGCGATAATAAGAAACGAATTTGATGTCGATTATCCCTGTTCGCTTAAGTGGGCTATTAGTGATTAGTTGTTTCCTGTAATTTAGAATGTCGCAAATTGATCACGGCAGTTGATAGATTTGGCGAACGCGGGATAGAAATAATTGTATGAGTTGCATTCTTCTTGAATTTGAACAAAATTGTCCGGATGAAATACTGCGGGTTTATATGATTCTCCCGGGTTCAATTATTTTCCGCCAATCTATAAATTACAAACATGAGTTTTAGTTTGTAGCATCTCATTTCTCATAAGTAGATTCTCTCCAGAATATCAGCTAGATTGCCTGCTGTTGAACTGTTTAAATTTAGAAGCTAGCCGCACTTGCTAGCCGCACACTTATTTCGAAAGTTATTTTGACAATAGCCTCCCTGACAGGCTCATATTTGGTACATGATTTGGTATTAATAGTTCATCCATTATCAACATTAAAAATACTTGCTCTCTGCATAATATATGCACATAACATAATTCTATTCAACACATATTTCTTAAAAATCTAATACCTTTTCGAAAATTTCATATGTATTCGATGTCGGACCCTTATCATTTTTCAGATATCTTAACGGTCAATATGCATTTAAGGCTAGGAAATCGACACACCCTCCACTGGGTTCAGAAAACACATCGTAAAAATAGGATTGCTTCCCCAACGCATAAGTCCATAAGTGACCGTCTGCTAATGGTCAGTTGGGATTGGCCGATGGGGATACTTTTGGAAGCTGGCAGTTTGATTGATTATCGGACCAAGATGTGGACAGGCAATTGGTTTACCAAATCTCTTTAAGTCCTTTTGTCTTGTCCGAGTGGTCGTCGCCTGTTCGACTCCCTATAGCCGTATGCCGCTTATACACCTTGAAACGTTTACGGTAAATTACCATATCAAGAAGATACTCCTGTCGAGCTTACGCTACGAATTAGGAAATTGATTTGATGGGTTCGGTCTGACTTTGAAGTATGAATTGAATTTACAAGATATACAGTTAGAAAAATATTTTTATAAATTTAATATTTTTTAAAAAAGGCACTACGTAACGTGCAATGGCGATGTACCGAAGATTCAGTAATATATTAATTTGGGCGAAAGTGCAAATAGATGATAGTTCGTTCACATGCTTCATCAGCTTCTGCTTTCCATCAGCATCAATCACTTGTAAGTCCATCAAATATCCTCTGTCAAACGAATTATATGATTGTCAGAGCTCCTTCATTTTCACTGCGTACTCGTTTTGTTGTTTCGCTACGATGAACGGATAAACTCTATCAAATTGCGATAAAGATCTACTACTAAGCGAGGGGTTGACGTGCCTGTGATTCACTTGTTCTCATGGTGTCATGTTACAACGCTACTCGGGTACCAACCTCCGTTTACTACGTGGCCAACAAGAATTTGTTGTGTGCCTGTTTCTCTTCGTTGTCTTCTGCCAGCCATAAGACCGTCGAATTGTTTCGTGTCGTGTTGCGTCTAAAGGGGTGGTGTGGAAATGAAAATCAAATTGATTTCGTGTTTGTTGGTGTTGATCAACGAATAACATGAAATTGTATTTTGAACTCTTTGTTCGTACGGCTCTAACGAATACCCGTGACAGTTTACTAGGGTTCATCTAATGGGAAAATCAATTTACTAGTACGTATATGGTTTGTGTGCAGCCTTGTCACTGGAGGACGCATCATTTTTCGTTGTGAAAGTAGCAATCGTTAAATGATTAACCCTCCCCAGACACACTACAATTCGAGCACCTCCTTAGACACACCTGGGTCTATGGAGTCCTGCCGTTTTTTTACCACACTTCGAATCGTTTTAAAATCTGAAAAAATTCATGAAGGTAGATCGATATCGATAGAAAAAGAGCGTGCATTAGGTGATCTATATATATGAATTTTTATTATTGTTATTTAATGGAAATCGACACAAAACACGAGAAATACACGTATTCACTTAAAACATCATAGCTTTTTGTTAAATAAGTTTAAGAAAATTCTACTGTACGAAATGTTTCTTGACATATAGTAGATGAAAGAAAAAAAGGACATAATGAAACTTCGAAAAAGGTATAATTATTATGACAAGAGAAAAAGTACAATTTTTTTAGAGTCGAAAATTCGTTTGAAATTACAATTTTTGGTTTGAAAGTAATGTAACTCAAAGTTTTATACGTTTTTGTGTTATTTATTATTACTTACACTTATTCTTATTAAAATAAATAAAGTAGCTGAACAAAATTACAAAATGCATTCATTGCATACATGAAGCTTGTGTTCTTCGCAAATTTTTATTTCTTCGCTGGTTAAACTAAGTGCTTACGTTTCAATAAATTTATATCTTCCCAATGAAGTGTTCGCTTCATTAAAATTGTACAAAATGTTACAATTAACTACCGCTTGATCTAATATACCGAAGAAAAGCTTCGAAGAAAATGCACACTTTTATGCTTCCGTAGACACACATGGGTCTTTGGTGTCCGCAGCCAACTTTGACAGCTCAGCAATTCACGAAGAACGGAGGACCAAGCGTGACGTTCACTACGCCAGTTCTGGATCCAAGTACAATTTTTTAAGCGGAGATTAGAACCCGAAATATTGACGTACCTGTGCGCCCTGACGATTTTCAAAAACGGCCGGACACCAAAGACCCAGGTGTGTCTAGCGGGGGTTAAGTTGTTGAGTGCGTGATAAGCCGAACGACTTTACCTTGTTCGTAAATTTATTGACAATAAAGTGAAATTCTCGGGGAGGGTGGAATTTTATGTCAGTTTCGGAGTATGAAGCAGCGAAGGTTATTATAATAATAGAATTTTAATATTGGGGCTGAGTAGGCGCGTCTGTTATAAGTCAAAGTAATAAGTTAAATATCATATTAAAATTGAATGCGATACGTGTAAATGCCAGCTTTAATTCAACTATAGAATTTACAATTAAGCTACTTTATTTATTACTGAAAATATGTACTTAAGAATTCATACATTTTACATAAATTTGTGAAATTAAAATCAGCAATTTATTTCTGGCTATCGCTGTTAAATTTTCCTTCCCTTCGTTGTTTTATTCATAGTTTATAAACTTAAATAGAATTGTTTTGATTGCGAAACGATCAAAAAATGAATTGTAAAGTAGTTTCGAAAGTATGCACTGTTTCTCATCAGACATCAGACATCAGCTCAGAATCATGTGTGATGTGTCCACTTGAAGTGGGAT
Source organism: Nemotelus nigrinus (assembly GCA_947369275.1). NCBI lineage: Eukaryota > Metazoa > Arthropoda > Insecta > Diptera > Stratiomyidae > Nemotelus > Nemotelus nigrinus. Next base: position 25,026,211 of record OX376374.1, on the reverse strand, counting down.
ATTATTGATTTTTATTTACATTAGTTGTAATAATTTTTGTCATCTGCGAGTTTTATCCAACGATAGTAGTTTTTCATAGAAGTACATAATAATCTCCCACTGCAAGCGGTCACATCAGTCAGATATGCACTATGAGCTGATGTCTGATGAGAAACAGTGCATACTTTCGAAACCAGTTAGTTAAAATTCAATTTTTGATTGTATCGTAATCAAATTACAAGCGAATATACATACTTGAATATACATACTTAATTTAATATAAATATGTTGTTGTAATATGTATTTCATACAATTTGATATTGCTTTCGGAGACTTTATCCGCAAAATGATCCATATTCACAAATCAAATAGTCTCCGCTTCGAAAAGCTTTGGAGCCGATTACATTCTTTATGATATTGTAGACAAGGTAAAAGCAATCGCAGTTTGATATTTCTGTTACAAACTTACTCTCACTTTGCATAGTATATAAATACAACTAAAACTAATAAAACGCCTATTTAGAACGTCTATTTTATATTTTTAAACCCAATTCTAGTTTAAAATCTCTTGCAAACTATTTTTCAGCGTAATCATATATATCGCCCTCTTGGGTTTACACTAGCAGTAGTTTGATAGCCAGCCGTACTTAAGACCATAAATCGGAAGGTTATAGTGAAGGTGCGTAGGCTGGCAGCCTTATTAATAACGGGAGTACTCCGTACTTCCCCAACGAAAGCACATTTGGTGCTGCTTCATTGGCTTTCTACCGATCTGCTTGTCTCACAATATTCGAGGTGCGCTGCAGTAAGACTACATTGGGTAAGGACTTAACTGGGCCATTCCAAAATGTTGGTGCAGGAAATACCTGTTCCAGTAAACATCGACTATACTATTACTCATCCGTCTCTGACTCAAGGGTATGTGGTTCAGATCCACATCCAGAGAGGATGGGCTAGAGGATTATAACAAGGCTCTAAGCTGAACGATAGAGTGGGTGTGGTATATTTTACTTTGACCTAAACTTGAAGTTTTTCTTCCGCTTGCCAGACTCTGCAGTGTCTTCCAAACGGAGGTATTAGGAGGACAGCTAAACGACTATACAGTCCCTTGGTGGAGTTCACCCCTCATCACAAAGCTAGTTCTTGAATACTGTACAATGATGAATGATGAATGTGTTTTCGAGATGAATGATGAATGAGTTTTCGAAACAATCAATGATGCAGCTGCTTTGGGTGCCAAGGTATTGGGACATTAAACGGACATGCCCATAAGATTTACATTGAAGGGGATGGTAGCAATTTTTTAGCTACTCATTGTCAAATCCGGTCAAATCCAAGTAGTTCCCCTCCAATTTGACAATGAGATCAAAATGGCGTAAAGGCAGCTTTAACATGATTTGTGCGCGAGAGGATTGAAGGGGCTAATGGTGGAAAGTTATACCTACCGTCCGTGTCCAGGGGCTGTGTTGAACTTACACTTCGTTCGTCGATTGATTGCAAAAAGTCTCAACGTCCATCATTGAGCTATTTTCCTGTCAACAGAAAGTGGCACTAAAAAAGCATTTCGAAAACAGGACAACAGTACTGGGTTACCCCAAAAGCTCAGATTGACTTGACGGAGAAACTTCGTGACGATGCAATAGAGGGGTGTATTTCTAAGTGCCAATGAAACTTCGTGTGCCCAAACGGTTTGAAGCTTTCAATAACTACCTTATCTTGACTATCCAATATGCCATAATTTGATCAACATTATGCTTTCACATTAATACATACAAACACAAAATTGAAGGTGTGTTTTGTTATAAAATGGATAATCATAAGTAATTACTGAAAATCTTTTTCATCGCCAACACTTTCTCTGCTCTCTTGGAACTGTTTATAACACTTGTAAATTTTTTCCACATAGCCTGGTAACTGAAGGTCCTTTGCAACATCTTTAACGTTTATCCAGTTGAAAATTCATTCTACAAACAAAACTTGGTTTGTTCAATAGAATCAGACATTATAAAAGTCACTAAATTCACGTTTAGTTGTTTATAAAATACAAGCGGAACTATTTCACAAGTGAAGATATTGGCATTAAATCTAACACAGATGTCAATGGCAGTATTGCCAACTTAACATGAAGATAATTCACCAGTATGGATATACCCGCGTAATTTAAATTGACAAGTAAGTCACCAGCTGTCGAGTACGTGACAAGGATGGTACCTGCTCAAATAAGGAGTACACTTTATACAAATCCAGATAAATAGTAGCCACGCGATTAACATCGACATATTAGGTATGTTCCCGTACTTTCAGTAACTGAATTTTACTGAATTTTCCTGAATCATGTGGTGGGGAATTTCATGAAAAGTACGGGAACGCTCTCATTGTATTTCCTGAAAATTGACAACCGAAAATGTCAGTTTTCCGTTTTTGGGAGAACAATAGTGATTATAAAGTCATCCTAAGCGGTAATAAATTATCGCCACAAAAATATTCGACCTTCAGAGCAACATTACGCAAAAAATATGTTGCTTGCCGCGCACATTTGAAACTATTTACTCGCACCACGCCATTTGAGCCTAGACAGACAGCGCAGCCCAAATGATCATTTGCCGTAAATCATCATTTAAGTGCTGTGTGTCATATGGTAATTTGGATTAATCACCACTAAATGTTCAAATTATCAATCATTTAGCAAATCGCTAATGATCATCAGACTTTCGTAATTTAATATTCAATGAAGTAGAGTTGCCCGATATAATACAAATTTCCCTTTTAAAAAGTCGCTTTTCCCATTGAAAAATAATAAGGCAACTTTTTTGAGACGTCAAATTAAATACGGCCATACCACACTGGAACGACTGGTTCTCGTCAGATCACCGAAGTTAAGCAGTGTTTTGCGCGGTTATTACTTAGATGGGGGACCGCTTGTAATTTTTGCTGTCGGATACCAACAAACTAGTTGTCTAGGAAACACTATACAAAAAATTTCAAAATATTTACACAATTTTAATGTAGTTCTTGCCCGGTTTGTATTTCAGCTTTGTTAATTAGCACATAAGAGAGGCAACATACATTTAAAACACCTTCAATTTCTCCATTTTTCAAAAATTAGTTTCTTTGAGTGACAGACAGTCAGTGACAGTATTCATCATTAACGCAAGGGCTGTGTGTCAGGTACTTTTAAATTACTAATTTAGGTATAAATGATCATTAGTAAATTAGTAATTTAAGCGCCTGTGTGTCTAGGCTCACTTTTCAGTAGCTCAGACCCTACTGAAATTTACTGAAAGAGGGGAAATTTTCAGTTTTCAGTAAAACGGAGTACGGGAACAGCTTCATTGCAATTAATCGCGATTAATTGAAATTAATCGTAGTACGGGAACAGACCTATTGTCACCTTCCTCTAATCCTCCAAAGAGCTTCTGATGAAACTTAACCAAAAAACAAAAAAGAAGTTTCAGACTGTACACGGAGAGAAATTGCGACAATGATTTTTACTACAGTGGATAATAAAACTTACTATTCCGAAAATTCGATATGAAAACATGAATGTTATTACAAATTTGATGAAAATTTACTATTTTCCTGCAAATAATAGTCAATTCCACTACATACTACAACTCACACATGTTCATTGCGCTGTAGTAGAGACATTCACGTATACATAATTCACAACAAAGTAGTAAAATGTGTAGTGCAATTGATTACAAAGGTAATGGGGCAAAAAATTACTACTATTGCAATAAAATTAATTGCAAATTTTGTATAATTTCATTACACTTTTCTCTCCGTGTAAGATTAGGAAGCCCAAAGTATTTGTATTTCGACCATTTCTTCCACAAGTGGCTTTTGATTGTATTATATTATTCGTTAGCTTGGACGATCTGAAACAATTCAAAACTCACAAATTTCGTGTCCGATGGCGCCGCACACGTTGTATTTTCAGCAATACTTACAGAAATTTCTTGCTTTTTCTACCAACGCTGCGTCCTTTGGGCTAAGATATGAATAACCCAGTTTTGAGTAAATTTTGGTTCCTTTACGGGACAACTTACAGAACTTAAACGAAGAGCATTCTATAACTACGTCACAGTTGAAAATTGGCGCACTTTTTCTGCTGTCGTTAAGAAGAATTTACACCAATTTTTTTGGTGGTAATTTCCTAATATCTCAGTGTTGATTTCTGGCAAACTGTTTCGAAGTGTCAAATAATCAGCTTTATTTGAATTTATTTGTGTGTGAACCACGAAATCGAAACGTCGCACTTTAGTTATTTTTACAAGTTTTTAGTCAAATCTATTTTTCTGGTTTGCGTTAAAATTGCCCCCATCACAGCAGTAAATTTTCTCAATGTTTCTACCCGAGAAATGAAGCAACATACCAAATAAGTTAATTCGCTTTTCGTCTAAAGTTTTCATTTTGGTCAATTGAAGATAACATTTATCGTGAGGTTTGCAAATGCGTCGAGAAATTTATGTTAAATGAGCTTTGACAAATGAATATAATTTTCAATCAATATAATTGATAAATGAATGTAAACGAATTTTTCCTCGCCAACAAATGAGTAAGGGTCAAAATGCGAAGAAAAAAACACAAAGACAAACGCCAAAATGATGATAAATACATTGATCAACATACCTAGCCCCTTCCTCTTTAACCTCACCTAAAACTTCTTTTTGCATTGATCAGTTGACAAGAACACATATCTTACATTTACTGCATTCATAAATCAGTAAATATTTTAAATGGTAGAACTATTCGGAGAAGAAGAGAATGCACAAATACTTTGAGAACATTTAGGTGAATTTAATAGATACTACTACAACGAAACATAGTTGCTCATTAGAGATGGCTACTGAAGACGGTTCCGTTAAATGGAGGTCTGCTTATTGGTCGACAAGCTATACTTATCCATTTTAACAGGCTCATACGATATGAACTACAAGTTTTAGTGAATTGACTTTTATTCTAAGGAAATTTCACTTAAGTAATATAAATATAATATCTAATAGCAAATGGATGAGATTCCTATATACATGTCAGTAAATGAAATAAACACAAATTGCTGTCTTCGTATTCATAATACTTCCAATATCCAACTACAAACATTTACTGCAACAAATTGATTCAATTCAATGCACGTCAGTCATGACTCCTTTCAGCTAGCAGCCCTTTAAAATTTCAGGAGACCCGTTTGCCATTGAAGTGAGCGTGTTGAGCGATAAACAAATCTACAAATAAATTTTAAACAAACCATCGACCCAGCATCTATTTTTCACAGGACTGGCATTAAATCGAGCTCAAATAGAGTGCAAAGTCGAATCGATGGTCAAACTCGAATCGAGGGTGCATTTTTAAATACAATATTTTTTATTGCTCTTGTCGAGCTTAGCTAACACTAAAATTTTTACTTTCCCTTGGATGATGCTTGGTAACTGTTGGAATCAAATGCCTTGATTTGTAGAAATACCGGGTCTGAATAAGTTTGGTATTAAAGTTTGACTATAAAACTTGACAGCCAAACCTTAACGGCGAGTGAAAACTCTAAAAATCACATTCAAACGGAAAATGGTATTAAATTGCCTTTTCCTGAATTGATAAATAATGCATCCCGTCCAAGGATATCTAAGTCTGGGAGGAGGTCGAGAGGCGAATTACTGGACTTCTACCTTCGAGACGAAAATAAAATCAAATTGCTCTCTTTCACACTATCAAATGAAAAGCTCTTTTTGCTTGCCGTTTCGGATTTTTCTATTCTATTGTGTTTATGAAGCCTCCTTACCTGTGAGCATACGAAATTAGGCGATTCGAGAAGTGGAGGCCGGTGGATGCTTCATGGCGAATCCGCATTTTCACTACAATCCACTTGATTATCTTCCTTTTATGCGGCTCTTAAGTGTCAGCTCATGAAAAAGGTTGATCCGGGCAATTGTTAAAGAAAGACGCGCATTTGCCTTTCTTTTCACTTCATCGAAATTGCAATGCAGATTTTCTCGCCTCGCCCCTGGCATTTGATTGTGCGGTAAAGAGGGTGATAACACTTCGCAGCCGAGTTTTGAAATGTTTAATGCCGTAAATATTGGATTGAATAGATTTGGTCAAAGTCGAGTACACATGGTTCTCCTGGTGAGGCGACAGTTGTTGGGAGTAGAAAAGCGAGAGCGTATGGTGCCCATCTCTGGTACTTGTGTTATGTCAGGATCCTTCTGGTCACTTGGGAATTCTATTGAACATCGGAGTGGGAATTTCGGGATGGAGTTGTTGTACTTGTCGGGAATGCAATGCAACTGGACTGCAGACAGTCAGTGAAAGTGAATTAACCGGGTCGAAGGAGGCTAATTGAAAGGGTGCGTAAATGTTCGGTTGACACGGTTGGAATACACGGATATCGTATGACTAATCCCTAGATAATTCGTTAATCGGCAGAGATCACTCGCTAGTATTGATTATTTTTGTGGCAATATTGTATATCGCAAACTTGTTTTAGGGTTCTGTATGAAAATAGTTTTTTCTCTAGTTGGTGTTCGAACAAAAAAATTTTTTGTGCATAACTCGTTTGAAACGCAGATTCAAATGTTTATTTTGAAAAACAGAGGGAGGGTCAAGATTATATCTTGTGATGACTAAACTAAAAATAACAAATATGTTTTCAATAGAAACCCTTCAAGCATGAAAATTGTTGGATCTAATTGTGAAGATAGGATCCAAGCTAGCTATGTAAGGAAGTCCACCGGCTTCAAGTTTCTGTAGCTTTAGAATTTAAGTAGCATTCTCATCTCTTATCAACCGCCTTGCTACTGTATTTGTAAACTTCGACAATATCAAAGCAACTTCTCCATCATGCACCAATTGTTCGAATTCTATTATTGTCAAGTTTGTAATAGTCGTTAAAACTCGTTTTATGACCATGTAGGTGGCTAAATATAAAAGTATCAGGTCACAGAAATACAAACTAAAGTACACAGAAATATGAAGCTAGAGGCGATTTTCACTGTCGAATGATTCATTTACTGATTTTGATGATGGTTTAGGGTTTACTACTGATGGTCTATTGCGGAAAAATGCCACAGTTTTGAGAATATTTGATCTAACGGCGATGTTTTGCCGATTGTAGAATAAGTAATAAAGTAAAAATAAATACGAAAATCACCATAGCTGGCAACCCTATCCTATTTTTTGAAAACAAAATTTCACCAAATTTAGATTATAATAAGGAGCACCTAATATGTGAATTTTGTTAGTCTAACGACATCGAAGGAAGTCACAGATCATATAGCTTTTATTCTATTTCATGAGGGATTTTGATAATTGTACCGCCGCTTCAGGGTTGCCAGCATATTTATTTAACTTCTATCAAACCAATAAGTTCTGTGAATTTCAATGGAATCTGATTATTTGATCCTGAGTTCCCGCGAACACAGATTTCGATTGTTAAAAATATAGGTTAGTTTGTGATGGGTAACGATTCTTGTGTGATGAGAAATTTTGGCAAATTTAATTTGACTGTATGAAAGTACCACGAAATTTATATATTAATTGAAAAAAAATTCGTAAAAATTTCGGTAGTGTCAATGATTTGAAGGTTATGTTTTCACGCACTTGTCGTGGCTCAGGGTTGCCCGCACATTCATAATTCAACATTAATTTCGTAATTACCAGAATACTCTGCCCGAAGTTATCGCATGTCGAAAATTGATAATTTTTTTTTGTCGTTTACCCAGTGCAAACATGGGGATACATTTTTTAAAACGTTGCCATATCCATGTTTGAAACTTGTTCAAAATTCATTTGGCATACGTGTTTGTTTTTAAGGAGAGATATACACCTAGAATGATCGGATTTTTTGTATATTTTCTTGAAGATTGAGGTCTCAACAATATCTGGTGAAAACGCCAAGTTAATATTTCTATAAATAAGCTAGTTATAGCCGAGAGAGTGAAACGTGTTTTGCGGCGCTGATCCGACAGGCAGGTAGCGACAAGTGACTCTTCGAACAATTCGAGTCTTTTTATATTGTGAACGAAGTGTAGACCTATTTTATGATTCTATTGTGTTTTTGGGCATGCTTGGCTTCCCAAAACTACAATGACAGCTCCAAACAACTTATTTGGAAGATAGCTCCAAAAACGATGAACAGCGGGGCCAAAGTCGTTAACATTGCAGTATTTCTTGCAGCATGCACGTTCAACAATGGTTTCACCTCATTGTTGGAAGTCATGAACGTGTTAGGAATATCGGTCGGATCAGGAACGCACTTGTATAATGCGCAAGAAGATGAAACTCGCAGAGCAAAAGCCGAGTTGCAAGCGCAAGAACAGACGAAAGAAGGTCGAATACGGCGTTGGCAGCAAAAATTAGAAGCTATGAATATTCCGGAAACCGTAGAAGACTTGTAGTATGGGCCTGGTATCGATGATTCCATGTAAGTTGATAAATTTAATGATTTATTCATTCTCAAATTTTCAAACGCGTTTTTCTTAAAAACACGTTTTTCAAATCGGTACCCAAAATTTCTCGAAAACCAATGAACCGATTGCCTTAGTTTTTTTTGTGATTATTCTATTCAGCATTATCTAGTACTTGTCATAGGATTTTTTTTTCGTTATTTAGTTTTTATTTTATAGGCAAAATAATAACCAATATTTGGTCCAAAAACCACAATGCATGTTCAAACGTCCGCCATTTTGCCATTAATCGATATTTTCAAAATCGACTATGACAATACTAGATTATTGTGTCTTATTTAATAATTTTTTTTGATTTTGTTTTTCAGACGATTTTTGAAGAAACACCAGTGGGTACCGTTAACGCTGTTTTTTTTTACGGCGCTCCAAGGATCATACAATATCCTTATATATTTTTTATAGTTTGAAATAAAAAAACAATTAAACATATTTTTGAGTGTGTATTCTTTCAAATAATTAAACTCCCAATCCGATATTTCAAATAGTTTTCCTTCAAAAAATGCATAAAAATGAACTTTTTTCGGCTCCCCTTAAAGTCATTTGTTTACAGAATTATAAGACTACTTAAAATAGCACTAAAGTGCTCACTGGCGCCAAAGTAAAGTCAATCCGCAAAAAAAGTATTTAAATCTTCCTCCTGAATTCTGGCACAAAGTAATCTTTTCGGATGAGTTTCAATACAATACTTTTGGACATGGTGGGCGTTTGCGTTTATGTCGATAGAGAAGAGAAGCATTCAATACTAACTACACTATTAAGACGGAAAAGCACCATTACGGTGGATTAATGGTGTGGGGGTGTAGACTACACAACACATGCAATTTCTCCGATTCTTTGAATTGACGAAACTTGTGGAAAAATGTATTTGTCTGTAGTAAACATCCTATACTTGTAAATGACTTTTCCAGCATTTACTTATACATACTCATTTTTCTTGCATGATTTGGCGCTACTCTTAAAATTGAACGTGAATCCCGATCATTAATCGCTTGAAGTCTTCCAGAACTCTTCTTCTTTCCATAATTTTAAGATAGCACTCTTACTTCTGTTTAACATTTTCGTTACTTATGCTCATATTTTGACTTTTTAATTTGATGATAGTTTGTATTTTACTGCCAGTAACCACAACCTATTTTAATCAAATCTTTAGCACAAACAGATATGTTAATGCTCCAAGCACTAAACAAAGATGTAATTCACAAAGGAAATACTGATAACACTTGTAAACCTGTCGACTATTTGAACACTAGATATCATCAGCTATCTCCCCTGTCGTATTTTTTTGCCGCACCAGTTTTTCAATATATTTAGAAAAAGTCATGGAAAAATTAATCAATTGGTACAAACACAACTCATATAGTTTTCTTAATAAAGGATCTTTACAACAAACAAACAAATTCTACCACAAGTATCGTCAGTTCAGAGAATCGGAAAAATTTCAGGCGTTTCGTATCTTTTTGTCGCTGAGTATGTGAGCAAAAGTTGGTAAACTAGAGATAATAGAGGTTCGATGGACCACTATTACTATGTATATCAATATCTTAAAGAGATATTTGAAAAAGAGTGACGCAAAACTTGGGATATCCGACTATTATTACTTCCAACACAACAAATATCAAGCACACAGCACTTAATGCAAAATTGTTTTGCTAATTTACAGTACTCCAAATTTATTGACGACGTCTACAACAAACTCCAGATCTAAATTCTATCGAACATGTGTGGGATGCGTTAGGAAAAAAATCAAAACGCACGAGATTTGGAGTAAATTCGTACTAAAAGACATACTACTATCTGAATAGTAAAATATACATATATACATAACTACACTGAAAATTCAGTAAACTTTATGCTAACCTGCTTAAAGGCTGCCGCAGGATTACGATCCCAAGCCTAGAACGCAGAATTTCAGCATATGGCTGATTGTCGTTATGTTATCGGCACACCTACTCAGTCTCCAGACTTAGATAATATATAACAATTATGGGTACACTTAGAGAAAAGTTAAAAAATCATAGCATATCTAACAAAAAATAATTGGAAAATGCCTTAAAATATAAATGAACGAGAATAGACTTCTGTTACTTCAAAAAATTATGGTGCTGTATGTCGAACAGATTAAAAGCTGCTAGAATACAAACAAAATATGAAGAGTAAAATAAGAATAGCTTAAAATGTATTATGCACATACTTAAAAATTTCTTTATGTCCCAGCTATGATTTTAGATTAACTTCCATTAACTTGATTTTTTTAAATTAATGTACATAAATTTTACTTTGGTTTTTATTCAATTTATTTCAACTTGAATACAACTTGGTAAAATTTTATTTATCTTTTGCTTAAATTTCTTTTCTTCACACTGTTAATGCAAATCCAAATCGTAAATCAGACACAGATCTGGTCGTCGACTTGGCTGCAGATATGCGATATCTGCGTCCCGATTCATTGTCGATGGGCTAATTTCACATCTAATTTGCTCGCAGGTATCGCAAGCCTGCAACCACGTCGGCGACCTGATCTCCGTGTTCTGTGTGTATGTGTCCTACTTTTACTTTGAGCTTTTGTCGTAAAAGGATAGTAGAGTAGCTATTATGAAAACTTCGATAGTCTGAATGTCAAACAGCAAGTATAAGAAAACATATATTTCGAGCCTTTAGACAGCCAAAGCAGCTGTAGTTTCTATCGCAAGATCCTTGAACATACTCTAGGTCTCCGCATAAGCGGCTTTTCTTTCTTTTTTTACAGAAACAAGCTTTGCATACTAACCTTACCGAAAACAGCCTCAGCTTTGTATTTATGAAGATTTATCCTGTTGAGGGTGCACAATACCGACGTTTTCACTACTGAGCGAATGCTTTCGAGTCTTACTGACACGACAATGCCCGTAATTCACACTTTCTTGCAACTTTCTAGTCTTCGCCGCTTTTTCACATTTGACAGAAAATTCCATGATCGTAGCTAAGCATCGCGCCTTAAACTTTGACAGATTGCCCGACCGGCCGCCCTTATGCAGCGTTTACATATGCGGAGCACGGAATTCCCGACTCTAAATTTGTAGCCGATCAGCCAATCAAGATCCATCAAGAGAAATCATTCAACAGCTCATATTTTGTTGGTAAAACTTTTTACCAACTTGTAAAAACTAGTGTTGAGTTGACGTGTGTAAATCGCACATGTTGAGTTGACGTGTGTAAGTCCACAGTCACATAAATAGGGGATTCCCGATAATTTTACTGCAAACCATCCCACAAAACCAATTTTTGAATAAATAGTGTATCATCAGTAACGTAACGTGCAACATGAGAGACAAACTTATAGTTTCTAATAATGAGGTGATCAGTTTTAATAAAAAGAGAAAAAGTCTATTTTAGAAGAAAAGCAATTTCTGACGTGCTCAAAAGCACTTAAAGAAGTTCCGAAGCCCAAAAACACTTAAAACTCGGTGATGAATTCAATGTTGTAAACGAAAATGCAATGCCAGTAAATACATTTATTTTTTTCAAATTGCTGGATCAATAAACTAATATACAAACAATTATAACTGAAACTCTCGTACAAACAATCAGAAAATCTGTCTGCTAAACGAATATTTCAGCTTAAGTTCCATCCAAAGTAGTCCCCTTCTCCAATAAAACAGCTTACAAGTCACTTCAATTTCGTGCGGGTAGGTAGTCTTTAATTTTCACCGGTCAACAATTTTATTCAGTTAAACATGTCAAACTGTAATACCATTTGCATGTCTTTTCAGTCTTGTTTCCATTGAATCCGTCCCGAAAACATCATCATCAGACAGGATACGATGATGTGGATTATACTTTCTACTTGGTACCATTAGAACATTACGCAAATATGGTATTTGTGTGATTCTTTGCAATGTGTAAAGGCATCTAACATGTAAAGAGTTCAAAGTTAAAATGAATGTAGTGGTCATTAAAATACTTGTATACTTTTCCAGCTTCTTTTCCCAATCGGAGTCATTTACAGCTTCATTGCTTGCACCAGGATGTGAGTCAGAGCGTTTGCCATTAGTCCAACCACGAGAATATTGAAATGTCTGTCCCATACAGCAAACTATTGTCGTAAGCATTATCGCGACTATCATTGTTACTTTCAACATATTTCACAGTGTTTGATTGCTCCGGTACGATGGGAATTCTGAAATTATAATGAATAATAGCGACATGAAATTTTAAATTCATTTTTGGCTGCATTTAGTGACATCTATACTCTCAGACTAAACCTTAGAGTCCACATCGATTCGCGCAATTGGCCCTGTTACATTTAGTACCAAGTTCGGTTTGAACACCTACTTAGTGGGTAGTAGTTTAATAACCGGTAAAATTGAAATTTTGTTTTTCAATGGTAGTAAATGGTTTATGTCTCCACTATAGTTAGGTTTCTGAACTAATGAGATTTTTCTTGTTTTCCGTTCTTGTACTTTTTTTGTGAGGAATTGATTTTTTTGTTATATATTTTCTATTCATTTGTAAACTTGTATCAATATTGTACAGTAAGAATTATTTGATAGAAGTAAGGAGAAAATCGTCTTTTATAGTTCCATCTGGAAAAGCTAATATCTAGTAATCCTTGATAGATACTGAAAAACCATATTAGATCAACAAAACTACTGATATCTTTCTTATTGATTTTGTACTGGTCTAAAGGTCAAAAAAGAAATGAAAAGAATGATTTAAGCTTTTATGTTCCCAATCTTACGATTTTCTGATTATAATTTTTATTTTTTTATTTATTGATAAGCCGATAATTTCTATTTTCATTTTCAGTTGCTCTCATTTGTTTTTATTCAGACAAACTGTAACTACAACACAAATTTTTTGCAACAGATTAATGTTAGCATATGGAATATGAGATTTCATTTGATTGGGTTTTTGTTCTTGATAACACAGTTCCAAAACAACGAAATTTAGTATTTCGAACAAATATTTTGTTGTTGGAAGATTTCCTGCTTGTATGAATGTTCACCCTACTACAATTTAAGTCACTTCCCTATCATTAAATTGATAAGTAATCCTCCAGTTATACAACTGTTCCATATAGTGATGTGATATTACTAATTATTGTATTGGAACAAAAAAAACGGTTGAAAAATGTTTTTTCGTATTCCAAATAAATCAGCCAACATCGGTGACAGAAATACTAAATTTAATCCGAGTGCATACTTCAGGTTTGTATTATTTCCACACACACGAACCGTTTTTGAAAAGATTTTTGACAAATTAATTAACATTCAAATATTCACCACATCACCGTTCAATCTTTTCACATACCAATTATTTTGAAGTTATCCTTTGAAACCTGCTAGTAAACTGTGCAAACAACTTGAGTTTAGTCACTTACACAAACGATCCCTTAAGTTACTTTCAAGCCACAAAACAAACCACTTGTTGCAAACTAGCACTCAGGAATGACTTCTCCGATAGCTAGTCTAACCCTTTTATAGTTCCAAACGAACGAAAATCTTTGTTTTACGATTAACAATTATTTTCGATGAGCCTGTCTACGTGGAGAGCGCGTGAAATCATTGCCTTCAGCAAATGACTACCCTAATTCCCATTGAGTAGTTCCCAAAAAGGATGCAAGCAGGTTGCCAGGCTATACCAGTTTCTTGATAGTATCTATCAGCCCACATGTTGATCCTTTTAATACATTTCTTGATTAAAATTACATTGCCGGTCAGTACTGTATGGGCTTTTACTGTTTCGAGCAGAGCTAAACAAAATGCAAATTGGAAGTGTGCACATGTTGCAAGGGTGTTATTCGGTAGTAGCGATGATTAGGGAGTACTTACGTTCATACACATATCGAGTGCAAACTTAAATTTTCTTTGTACGTGAAATTGATTGCTTGTTGACTGCGATATTGTTGAAGAGAATTTACACAGGTCCTTTGGAAAATACAAGGTTTGAATTGATTGGTGGTATGATTTTAATAATTAATTATCCTGATGGTAGCATGATGCATTTTATAGTATAGTGTATGTAATGTACTAACAATGCTCTACTATAGAGTTTAAGGTATACATTTGTAAAAGATTTCAGCGATCTTCATAACGAGGTTTATGTAAAGTGTCATACCACGGAAGACCGCGGAGGCAGAAACGTAAAAACCTCTTTTGAATGGACTCAATTTGGTCAATGTAAACTTTTTGATACGGCGCTCATACAAGACATGCATATTCGATAATAGGTCTAACTAAGCTGCAAAAGAGGAAAAGAAGGAAAATGTCGTTGAATTCCCTCGAACGTCTTCAGACAAAACCTAAGGCATAGTTAGCTTTCGCAACGATTGAGTCGATGTAATCGTCAAATGTGAAAGATCTATTAAGCAGTACTCCTAAATTTTCGCTGATCTATTTAATGGTGCACTCAAAAGTGAGTATTATATATTAGAGGATTTTTTTTTTGCGTCTGTAAGTTATAATCGTACACTTTTCAGGATTAATAAGGAGATTATAATCGGAACACCAGCTGGCAAATCTGTTTAGATCCTGCTGCAAATCCGTTGCAATTGTTAACCATTTTCTCAACTTTGAAAATTTTAGCGACATCGGTATTAGCAAAACAGAGACTGACTGCAGAATGGAAACTACATCATTCATAAATAAGGCGAACATGAATGGGTCTAGATGGCTACCTTGTGGAACAATAGACGTGGTTTTAATTTCAGATGATACGGTAACGCGAAACAATACACACTGGATTCGATTCGCCAAGCAAAAGTCAACCCAGTTCAAAATCAAGTTAGGGAATTGAAAGAAATGAAGCTTAGCTAAAAGTATAGAGTGATCAGTTTGGAGACCAGCTTGGATAGAGTTGATTACTTGGTGAGAATATACAAGCAGATTGATTGTGGTTGAAGGACCTTTTATAAAACCGTATTGACATGGGGCCATAGTGGGTTTGCTATGAAATGCCACAATATCGGCGATTAGGACTTCAAAAAGTTAAGCGACGCAGAAAAGTTTTGCAATAGGTCGATAGTTGCGTGCGTCATTACGACTTCATTTTTTGAATATAGTACGGTGGAGTATTAAAAAAAAGGTAGTATTGATGACACAATATTTTAATTATATTATTGTCAAGTTTATAAACAAATACGATAATGGCGACGTCGTCTATTTTTAAATCCTTCATCTCCAAAAAGGACAATGCTGAGCTCATCAAGTAGGGTGAAAATAGTCTATAGCTAGGCAAGTCCGGACGATAAGCTTTACGGAAAACAGAAGCAAATAAATTACTAATTTGAAATCAATATCTGAGTCGTAAGATTTATATTGCTTAGAATTAACGAAATTTTGAAATCTTTAACGTTACGTTTGAAAATTGAAATTTAGTTGCTACGTACATCTCTGATATGCAAACGAAACTTCTTTATAATATCTCTTCTTTATAATATCTCTAAATGCAGAAAAAAATTTCCAGTCAGGCTCTGTGCGTGTCAAGCGAAACTGTAACCAGCCTTTGATTTTGGAGTTTTTAAAATGACAAAGCTGTAAAGACATCGAAGGAAAATGAACCTTGCTGTTACCAAAGGTAGTCGGAACAGTTTGTAAAAAATAGCTGAAAAATTGGCTGTGGAGATAAAACGTACTTTATTCGGATTAGGCACCTGGAACACGGAAGACCAATCATAGTTAGCAAGCAAGTCACGCAATTGATCGACATTAACTCGTTTGAAACTAAATTTCAGTCCAGATACGTTAAATGCTAATAATAGGTTCGCACTGCACTTCTAAATCAGGTAGATTTAGTGCTAACAACTAAATCAGGTGAGGTGTTCGCACTGGCCGAAGTGATTTAGATTTGGAGCGAGAAATGTCATTCGAATTTATGTGCACAATTTTTTAGCGTAAAAGTTGTTGAAAATATTAACGAAACATTTTCATACCTTTCACATTTTCATACGCTTTGGCGTGCACAGGTCGAAAGTGGCCGAGCTTTCTGCTGCTCATATTGCGGCAAAGAGGGAGCTGACCAAGGCCATCACGAGGAGCAAACGTGCTAAATGGCAGGCTCTTTGTGAGGAGGTCAACTCGGACCCGTGGGGAGATGGCTACAAATTGGTCACTCGTAGAATTGGCTGCATGCGGCCTGGCACTCTCATGGATGAGATAGCCATGGAGCGTATCGTTGGTTTGCTGTTCCCGGCGCAGAGAAGGACTGATTATCCCATCATCGTTAACCAGACGGATGTTCCTCCCTTTACGGACGAGGAGCTGAGCAGTGCAGTGTCCAGAATGAACAACCGGAAGGCTCCGGAGCCTGATGAGGTGTCGGTCGATAGCGTCTATTATTAAATTTGTATAATTCATGTTTAGTCGCGAGGGTCTTCCCGCCGCGGTGGAAAGTAGCTCGACTGGTACTGGTAGACAAGAAGAAAAGTAACCTGGGCATTCCATTGGCGTACGATCCACTGTGCATGCTGGACACTGCGGGGAAGCTTCTTGAAGGGTTGTTCAAGCCGCAGCTGCTGTCAGCAGTGAGATTTGCTGGCAATCTTTCCTGCAGGCAGCACGGTTTCCGGAAAGAGCATTCAACAATCGATGCCATCTCAGAGGTTGTTGACCCTGTAGCAAGAGCGGAAGAGGCATATCATCAAGGCAGATCGGTCGTCCTGCTGGTAACGTTGGGCGTACAAAACGGTGGATGACCAAGTATGGCCGCTAGCTGGCAGTCTTTAAAACGGAGATTGTTATGTTAACTGTTATACCCATGACAGTTGGCTTCGTGGATGTCCAGACCAGTTAGTCGGTCAGGTATCTGGGAGTGACCCTGGACACTTAGGTCACGTATTGGAATCATATCCACAGGGCATGCAACATGGCTTTAGTAGTTGCCCTTTTCACTGAGCAGGCTAATGGCCAACGTTGGTAGACCCAGTGAGACGAGGCAGTGAGGCTGTGATGTTGGTATCGGGAGTAGTCCCGATCGACCTACTAGCACGAGAACGCAAGGAACGGTACCTCTTTCGCTCAGAGCTGGGCAGAACTGAGGCTCTGACGCACGCAAGCACACTTACGCTTCAACTTTGGCAACAACGTTGGAGTGAAAGTGATAAAGGACGCAGGACGGCTAAACTAATTGGTCTCATTGAACCTTGGCTTAACCGGAGCCACGGAAAGGTAAACTTTTACCTTTTTCAATTCTTAACAGGGCACGGTTACATCAGGAAATACCTAACAAGAATGGGTACGGTGGTCACCTAACAAGAATGGGTACTGAGCGACTGAGCTCGATGATCCTCAGCACACATACTTTATGTGCAGTCGCTTCGTAAGTTTGAGGCGCACCTTTGAGTCCGCGATCGGCCTGGTAGCGCTTGAGACAATCGTGGATGCAATGCTGCGAAACGAGGAGAACTGTGGTGGAGTCTGGAGAGCAATTGTCAAGAGTTCCGGAAAACAATGAGATTATGTTGCCAGAACTAATCCAAAATTCAATTGAAAGATCCGGTTTGGAAGCAAAAATTCGATCGAAAATTTGGGCCGTCATGCATTGTATAGGGCACAATTTTCCGTTTTCAACGATGGATAGTATGCCCAAACGCTATAAAAAAAAACTATTTCGGTAACGGTTCTGGAAATATTTCGGCCATTCTCGAGAGTTAAGATCATTGGTAGTTTGAAAAGATCAAGATTTTTCAATATTCGTCTATAAGAGAATAAACATTTCAGTGGAAAAATGTTTGGCCCTAGTTGCAAGATATTCCAATTATTACAAAACATGCGTAAAATTATAAAACACTTCTTATTAAAAAATTAACAGTGTGAATTTGGTTACTATTGGCAGCATCGAAAGATATAGTGTATAAAGTATTGATTTTTTCATGGATTTTCAAGATAGCATCCCTGCCACAGTAAGGGTATTCTGTGCATTTCATATTTATCTAATCATCCGGTCGTTATTTCTCGTGAACAGAAATTTCGAGTGCTAAGGAAATAGTTAATTATGTGGAGAAGTACCATTCCTGTGTGATGCGGAATTTTTAAAATTTCAATTTGACAGGGCAGGATTTATCAAATGTTTGCATTATATCTCAAAAAGCAAAACACTTTGAGGATTTGAGGAATTCTTTTGCGTGCCTGTTGTAGCGACAGGGTGGGGACATGATTTTTTTTTTGGTAAACGTAAATATGCAAAAAAAATCCAATACCGGAAAATTCACTAAAATATCCACTGCTTCCAAAAGGTTAAATGGTCAATGATTTCAGCTTGATTAGACTTCATACCCCTGAGACAATTTTACATAACCTTTTTGTTTATCTTTATGTATATAAGTATACTGATTTTCTTCAATCTTTACTACGTTGCAATCTTCTTTAGGATTGATAAGCTTTGCATAAGGAACACTGAAATCAGTATTGAATTTTTTAACAAGTTTTTACATAATGAACACTTCCCCTATATAGGTTGTTAACTTGTGTTCACGGTTCCCTTCTTGTCTATAAATCAGTATAGACAACGTACGTCGGCTCTAAGGCTTGTCCAAGCAGCGAATATTATTTTATTAGAAGAAAACTATATAGGTTACCTATGTTCTAAATTTTCATGTTCCCGCGATTCGCTTCACCAATAATAATTTGTCGCCTATCATTCTTATCCTCTTGCGCTGCAAATATAAAATTGCTCAATAGAAAGACTACAAATAAAAAAAACGTTCTTACTTTGTATTGTACATCTGTACATATGTATGTGTCTAGATGATCCATCAAAACGTATTCCGCACTCGTCTTTGAGGTATTCGCAATCGCAAGCCAATTCTTTTCACGTTCCTCGAATTGGCAAAAGCAATTGGAGGATGTTCCGATTTGATGCAAGTTCTGACACAATTGCACACTTTCTACGCCCACACACAAGCTACGTACTGGCACACAAAAAAAAATCATCACAAGATATAAAACATTAAAACTTTTAACATTTCTCATCGAGTAAACAATAATTACGCGCCCGATACCGATTTGACATTTCACTTAGCCGATCATCTGTCTAAGCGCCGATCACAACCACTCCGTCACATCCGTTCCGACGCATTCGTTAGGTCGTATTTAGATATGTAAGCCATGGGCTGCTTTTCACAAAAGTTTCTCAGCCCATCAGGGGTGTGTTCAATGTGCATGCTATAGCTGCTCCAAAAGCATAGCATAGCATCACTTTAGCAAGTGTCAAAATTCGCAGTAGCTAGGTGAAGCAGCTATGGACATTGGACAGCCAAGAGCTGCTACGAAGGTCAGCCTTTACACAGGAAATTCAAAAATAATTTTGTTTCAATTTTTTTATTGTAATTTTTGCACTTTGGAAACTGTATGAAATTTAGGAGTTTTCAACATAGTTTTCAACATAGCAATAAAGTTTTCAACGTACAAGTATGGCCATGTACAAGCCAACTTAAAATTCGAGTTGAGTTTAAGTGTTTAAAAGCCCGTATTTAATTTATGCTGTCACTATTTTCAAATTTACTCCTCATCTCCTGTGTCACAAAAGCGCAAGAACTTCTTTTCATTTCAATTTCCAATTGAAAATGACGTTTAAACTGCATGTCAGCTGTGTACGCACGGCCATTTTGCCTTAGCTACTTTCTAGCTATCCTCCAGACTACGAGCAGCGAATAGCTGCTACCTTAGCAGCTATTCCGGAATCTTGGACAACCCGACTGTCAAATAGCAAGCATCAGAAAGTAGCTATTTCGTGACATTGGACAGCCAGAGCTGCTAAATTAGCAGCTAATAGCAGCTATAGCATGCACATTGAACACACCCCAGATTAGCGCAAGGTATATGTAAATTTGGCGTGACGTTAGATTTTGTGTTTTGGCTGGAGTATTACCATAGCAGTTGAATATAACTGTCTAATAATAATACAGTCATTCATACAATACAATAATATATTCAAATGAATGCAGTGTATTTGCCAGTGAATTGAATGAAAATTCTACCAACTGCTTTTCAATCGTGTCAGGATCTCCTTACTCTGTCTGACATTTCCAGAACGGAGCTCGACGCAATGTTTTCGATTGCCATCGTCCCACTTTACTGCACTGGCAAATTTGACGTACACCACTCTGTTCCGTTTCGAGTCGTTCCCAGTTTTCCACGCCATATTTCTTTTTGATTTCGACGGGCTGTCGTTCTGGTGCGTTGGTTGTGCGACGTGCGAGCAATTTCATATGAAATCCATGAAATCAGACCTGTCCGCATCGCTGGCAAGCCGATGGTATCGCAATTGTCATTCGAAAAGTGAATGTTGCTGCGTGTGGCAGTCGTGGTGTGGTCGTGGAGTTGGTGTTTCGTTCATTCGCGTTTTTCACATTGTTAGTTGTCTTGTCAATAGAAGAGAAAATTTTGAAAATTCGATACTGTCTGTTCGTCTAAGTTCTTGCAAAACTTGTGGAAAGTGAAGTCTGAACGAATGCCTTTAAGGTGATCTTAAATGCTACTACAACTAGTGATTACAAAGAGAAATTCGGTGTAGAAATTCATTGTCACTGACAGATGGAAGACAGTTGAAATTTTGTGAGGAAATCGCAAAGTGGTGTCGTAGTGCTCAGAGTTTATGTTGTGCAAATGGTTGCTATCGTTGAAGTGAACTAATTGGAGGAAGCAACGAGCGCTGTGATTGCGTTAAAGATCCGAAGGAGCTTCAATAACGGCTAACCTGATAAAATGGATACCCTGAGGAAGTGGTTGAACAAGCCAAAGGTAAGTTTAAGCAAGCGGTTAAGTTTTCGATACACTTGTCTATCTGCTGTCCTCGAAAATCGAGTCGAGGCTGTCGAACTGGAACGCACATACAAACACATCGCTCTCGTTTTTTATGAAGTGTGCAATGATGATACGGACGGCTTTCACGGAGGACACATGTGAGCTGAGCCGCGAATACGAATATGACAGTGGCCGCTATCAAGTTCAGTACTATGACCAACTCTGATTAGAACAATAATTTTTGCTTCGGATTAGAAATTAGCCCAAGCAACTCTAGAAAATTAAGCTCAAAGTCGTATCGCTTCTAAAAAAAGGCAAACCACAATAAACCTCGATAGACAGATGCGTCGTAGAATACGAAATATTTCAACTGATCATAGTTTTTCGCCCACAGAAATTGATAAACAAAATTAAAAAGAGATAGTCCATCTTTTTTTGGGTACGAAGATTGTTTTTGCTACACCTTTTAGAAATGTATTGTTTTGCTGTGCGCTCAAAACAAGAAATTTATTCATCTGAGAGTGCGAAGTGGCTTTCGTTTTAGCGAATTTTTACTTTCAGCAGTGGATCTGAGTGAAACTACAAAGCCTACTATGAAAATGCTTTTACGCCTACGTATTCATAAAGTGCTGCCACTTTGGCAAGAGTTTCTTCTCAAATTCAAGAATTTTTTCTATCGTCATTTAGATAAATCACTAGTCAAGCTTACAGGTCCCTCGACTTTCGTTTGAAGACGAACCATCCTCCTATTTCTATCAATTAGCTTATGAAATTTCAATCAAGCAATAGCGTTTGATTTTTTGAAAATAAAACTAAGCCGGCAGCATTCCATCGTTCATAAATTTCCATCATTTTTCGCACACAAACGCCTGCGATCAATAGGTCTGTTCGCGTACTTCAGCAAACTGCAGCAGTAACAGAATTTGGCAGCTGGCTTTTTTTTGCTGCAAAAATTTGGTTTGCAGCAAAAGTACAAAAACGACATTCTGCGAATCTATTTTAATATATTATAATAGATTCAGGTACGCAAACAGATCTAATGGCAATAAGCAGGGATTTTCCAGCATTCGGCTCAGAGCTTCAATAGTGCCAACCCGTGTTCTAATTCCTAATACAAGGCACAATTAGTATCCTCATCAGACATCAGCTCATAATACACACTTGACTAATGTCAAAAATCTTTTATTAAAATTATTATGAAATGCATATTTTTGTACAATTCAGCTACAGAAAATAGTAAACACTTGCTAATAGTACAAATACAGAAACTGTAGGATAAAGTATTTCCCACTTGACCGTAAGGATTGTGTGTGGGAATCGAGCAGTCTTATCAATACCATACTACTATTACTAATATTATAACACAACTGTAATATCAAATTGCAATAAACTATTGCCATCTGGTCTTAAATTAATTCATATGAAGTTAGTAATTATTAAAATAAATAATGTGGCTATAATCATTGTATTATATCACTAAACGCATCAAGCAACAAGGTCAAGCTTTTTTTTTTTAGCTAGTGAAACTGAGATTTGTGCCCAAATCGTTTGGATTTTTAATGAATAATTTAGGTCCAAAGATACTTATATGCCTACCATTTAGTTTTTTCTTCGTTCGTGGGATATCTAAAGCGGAAATAATTTGAAAACATGTTGTATAAGGTGAGCAATATAGTGGAAATTTTACTATATTTGCGAATAGGTACTTTAGAGCACTAACTACATACAATTGTCTCACTGTTAGTCTAATAAAATCTCCGAACGATGTTGAGTAGAACTTCGACTTCCTCAGGAATAGCTTTATGAACTTACTTTGTGCACTACACAGAGGTTTTAGATTGGATGTAAAGGTTGCACCCTAGAATATGATGCTGTATGAAAGAAAAGTATACTAATCTGAGTAAATCAAAACAAGGTATATCTCGCAGAATGAGAAACTTATAAAAGGCTTTCTTAGTTCTTGGGCATAAACCAAGAATGCAATTTTCTAATTTGAAATTGCCCTCAATGGTAACACCTAGTTACTTCATTTTGTCAGTACTTTTTATTTCGGTTGCATACAAAATTAATCTTAAACGTATGATCGGACTATCGCCAAAGGTTATAAATTTTGCTTTTTCTAAGCTAAGTGCAGTTTTGTTTTCATTTTCTAGATTACATAAATTGTTTCTGTATATTAAGAAGAGCAAAGGCTCCAGAACTGTTCGTTGAAACACACCGTAGTTTAAACATAGAGACGTGCCAACGTTGACACACTGAGATCCATTTAATATATGTATATGATCGTAATAACTCTAGTATTCTGCGGCGGAAACTTGGTGTAATTTCTTTAATAATTAAGTGGGGTCTACTGTATCAAAAGCTATTTTTTAGTCAAGAAATATAGCCACGGCTTTTTCGTTACAATTAAGAGCTGCATAAATGTAGGATGTACGACAGTAGCTTTAAAAATAGCTTTAAACCCCTTACCTGCATCTTAAAGATGTAGGTAAGGTGTTCAGCTATATGATTTCTTATTTCTTTGAATATTGAAGGTGTATAGTTATCGTGTCCTGGTGCCTTACCACATCGCAAGTTCTATACACTGCGTGACAAAATGATAAACCACCCTCAAAAATCTGCAGAATTGTTAAAATTATCGAATGTATGAGTATGTATGCATACAGTATGTATGCATATACAATAAAAGACGTAAGGGATTTAATGGCTTGCAAGTAGCGTTACTTTTCCAAGAAAATGATATTTCTGAGTTGGACGTTTTTTGGATTATTTTTCCCGATTGTAACCAGATTGAATAATTCGCTGTGTTCGCTTGTTTCTATAATTTCTATAGTACGTAAAGAGATAATTATTAAACGATTGCTCTAATGCTTTCCTAGCAAGTTTTTTTCTGCATCTTATGGATGCGAATTCCCACTGCTGCCCATTCTTTAATTAGATTCAAGCTACGTCTGTTCCTTGAAATAGGCTTTGTAGTAGCTCTACTAATAGAGTTGGTTTAAGGTATTTTGAAATTTCTTTATGGTGTCTTCAACGTTTGTTGAGAGAAACTTTCTTTCCAATCTTCCTCAACAAGAATAATTTCATTTATTTTGTGCTAGTCTTTTGAAATTAAGATTCCTTTTTATCATTGATTTTTGATCTCTTGTAATTTGTCGTGTGAATTTACAAATTATGTTAGGAGGGCGTTGAGTAGTTACCATTGTAATTGACCGTCAATGTTGCGGATATACGCAGCTGATATCAGATTCGGATACCTTTCAGTTCAAGTCCTTTGCCAATGTGTGAATTACTGGCGGCAGGCGTCCCGTTTTTTTTCGACATGTATTGTACAGTCAGCTCGTCAATTTTGTTTCCGAGATCGTTTTTGAAGCATACGTTCAACAAAACACTGTTGTCACTGGTAACGTTGTTCCATTGCTTGGCTAACTTTCACAAATCACCCTTCCACTGATCGCGCTTTTGTCCGAATTTTTGGAGATTTATTTCGCCTTATTTTTAGCGTAGTGCACTTGGGATAAAAATACTTTTTGCATACGACACACATTATAATGTGCTTCAAATCAGTAAATTTTTCACTGCAAATATTGCAGTAATGTTCCATGTTTTACCGTCAAACTATTTTAAAGAGATAACTAAGTGTATACACGTCTCTGGGGTAATATTAAGACAAAGTTAATATTCCGCAGCCGAAACATTAAGAAGCATTTTATAGTGGCCGAACTGATAAAAACCTATCGCAGAATCGAAAAATTTTACAGGGCGCAAAAAAATTGTTATTTCTTTTGTCTTAAAGTAATTTGTTCTTGATTTGATGAAAAAAATTGGATTAGTAGAATATAATTATTAAAAAGCTGCAACTATTAAAAAACTACTACTATAATCTACATTGATATAATATAACTAGTACGAATTATTTCAGGACAAAGAAAAAATATTATTCGTTCGCATTGTAAAATTAGTCGATTCTGCAATAGGTGATTTTGCCAGTTCTCTCGAGATAGGTACACACATATATCATTTTCGTCGGAAAAAAATGGAACAAAAATCCACTTTATTCATAACGTGATAATAACCAGATATTTGAGACGAAGTAGCAAAAAATCAAAATCCCCCAAGTTCGAATACGTTTAAACGCTGTGAATCATGCGCTTAAATAACCGTTTTGATATGAGCTTAAAAGGGAGAGCAGATTTTTGTGAGTTGATTAGTAATCATTCATCACTAGAACTTTAGTTCTTTGTGGACATGCATATGCATACACTCAACAAATTTAAAGTAAAACAGTCAGTATTACGATGACACTGATTACTGTGATTGAATTTATTTTTAAAAGTTTGTATTGCGAAAGATTCATGCATTGTTTTCATAACAACAAGCAGCATTGTAATCGAGTGCACTGTCCTCACACTATAATTCGAATGAGTATTGGAGTAATTAGCTACTTGTATAAAATAGTACCATTTTTTCTGGTGCATTACTCCTTGTAAAAATCATATTACACCCTCGGAAACTGATTTCGACATTTCAAATTTATATTCGATTCCCGATTCCTGACACACTAGTTGATAAATTCTCCCCAACGTGCTTCGAATCCATGATTTATGTTTATCATACGTTCTTTCAAAAGCCCACTACCAATACAGTTCACGAACATTTCCGAGCAATTTCCATATGATTAACCTCCAAGTTAAACAGTTATTGTCGGCATGACCCAATTCTTGGCCTATCTATCCCATCGTTAAACTTCATTCCATACGAAATCTATTTCCGACATTGGCAATTTCAGTGGCCAATTCGCATCGTCTGGTCTCAATCCCATTGTGGAAGGTCAACAGAATTTACAAACAGGTTTCAATATAGCCATTTGGCTGCCACAGTAACACTAAGAAATCACCGCCAACGTGATTCGAGACGACTGTTTCCTGTCAATTCAACTAAAGTTTTGCATATATGACGTTTCCCACTCGCAGATAATCCATAGCTGGTTTGCTTTTATTTTCGTTCGGCGTAGTAGAAGCAAAGCAAAGCAGTGTGTGACACAGATTGTTTTCGTTGGAGTCGACATAGCCGGGAATCGATATGAAGCCAACCACTGAATCGTCTTACATTGCTTTAAGAGTAATTTCCAAGCTTGACGATAATGCTTGACTTGTTTACGTGCTGACTTTCGAGACAATTCTTTGAAGAGTTGCAGCTTTTATGATAGATTGGTCATGGAATTTTCGAGGAATCGTTCGGGAAAACACATTTCCAGTGGAATTATAACAACGTATGTTTTGGCTCAATAACGAGACAATTATTTGCATTAAGTATTATTACGGCTTGATAAAAGATAAGTGTACGTTTTTGCTATTTTCTTGCTTGGGTTCCTTTTTTTCGCACATGTCGCATTATACTTTAGAGCTTATTGTTCGCTTTCTGCTTTTGAATCATTCTATTAAATTCTATAAAATAAGAAATATGCTTATCAGCATCGCCTTCAAACCTCAATAATAATACCAGGAGCTAGAAACATTTTGTTCGTTTCTTTTGAAGTCTCCATATGTATGCGCACATCTAACATTAAATTATTTCCTAGCTTAGTCCTTTAACAATCTATTTCATCATTTCACATTTGATTTGCACTTCTGGCATTTTATTCGAGCATTGCAATTTCTCAGAACTTTAGAAATGTTTTTCCTACACACATTAATTGCTGATTTATTATTTTTGTATGCAACTATTCATGCACCTAGATACTATTCAAATGCAATTAGTATTGTACTTTGTCAGCAGTTTGTGGTGTATGTAAATATGTGTTATTCAAATGAGGCAAAATCGAGTTTAGAATATAATTTTCTTTTAACTTTCAGACACGAAAGGGTACATTGCATCAGACAGTTTATGCTAAAATGATAGTTTTTTCATTAGTTGCGTTCAATAATCTGCTTGCAGATGTATTGTCACAGGCATGTGATTGATGAACTGCATAGTGGTTCTTACGAAAGCTGAATCGAATTTGAGTTGACTTTAAAATCGTGATATTAAAATTTTGACTCCAGTCAAATGCACTGAGTTGTTTTAGCTGAATATCGTTCTAATATAATTAATGAAAGCACTTGGACTAAGCATTGTTGTGAGTGTCTAATCGATAGCCAACATAAAAATTTGTTATTAACATGACAACAAATCCTGTAGTTATTTATCGTAACAAATTTTCTTGATAAAACCTTTCGAATGCCAACACATTTTAATGGGATGATAACGTTGTGTTAGAAAATTAATACTAGTAAATGACTTGAATTCTCGCAATTGTTCTGATAAAAGATGGGCTTGTTCTGAAACGAAGTATAATAATTTAATAAAAAAAGTAAACTAAGAAATAGGCGCATTTAACTTCATAGCTAAAAAAGCATCAAAGTTCGCTCAAAGATTTAATTTGAGTATGAATGAATAATTTGAAGTCTATTTTTCTACTAATTTTGCTACTATTTTTCTACTAATTAATCGTATTTTCTACTTGAAACTTCTCCATCGAAAACGTCTTAATCTTTCACGAAACTTCATTCGATACTGCTAAAAACATTTGGAGGACGGATTCCTCCGAAAAAAGTCGTTGAACCCTGGGGCCAATCGGTGCGCGTGCCGTTCTAGAAGGCAGTGGCCTGTAAAACGCCGATAGTACGACGCAGAGCACTACGGATTTAATCTAATAAGGGCCTGCTGCAACGCTTGTTCATGAAAACCCAGAATTGTCTTGCTATCGCAGATTATGATTCTTTGGCGCATCACCTCCTTGCGTCCTCGAGATATTTTTACCTGATGGCTGGTTTAACCGATGACATCAGTATCCCTATGGAGAAGGAGCATGCGACCTCCGGTAACAAGGTACCAAGTCTCGCCAGTTCATTGGCATCGCAATTGCTTTGAAAACCTGCTATGTTCAGATACCCAAATCGAATGTCTGGACATCTCCCTACGAGATGCACGGCATTCAGAGACAATCACAGATACTGTACAAGCACCAGGACGGGACTTTATAGCCGCTTCGTTATCTGCGAAAATTCCAGTATTGACCCCGAATATTGGATTACACAGAAGCAATTCGATTGCTCGAAAAATAGCCACAACCTCCGTCTGAAAGACACTACAATGATCTGGAATGCGAAGGGACAGCTTTAGATTCAGCTCATCGGAATATACACTACTCCCGATTTTATTGTTTAATTTTGAGCCATCGGTGTACACGTGGATCGAATTACACTTTTATCAAATACACTTTCGAGGGTGCCAGCATCATGCCACTCATCCCTATGAGGAAAGCGAGTTGTAAACTCCAAATCTAGTAGATCGTCTGGAGCGGTGTAGTCAACAGCCGCTGGGGCGGGAACTCCTCCTTCTAACATAGCCGAACTCTGTTCTATTTCATGTTGAAATACAATGCAGTCGCACATCAGTAAAAATAGCGTTGTTACATTAGTAGATTGGTTAAAAACCAATGAAGGTTCGTTAACCGGAGCGGCGCGGTGTGCTCCTCTCATCAGCAATGCAGTTACGCTTCGCATTTTTTCAAACAAGCGTTGGTTAGCAGCCTTAAGAGCAGTCTGCCACCAGAACACCACCCCAAACAATGGAATCGGCTCAAACACTGAATTTTAAAGCCAAGTAACGGTAATAAACAATTCGATCTTATGGCTCTTTTGCAGTAGTAAAGTCCACCGAAAGTCTTCCGCGCTCATTCGGCTATATTGTCGCTCGATAGCAGCGTCGAATCGAGGATCAGTCCCAATTATTTGACGCTCTGATTCAGGTCAATAAAGAACCCCTTTCAATGTCGGTATGTCGAATCGAGGAAATTTGTACTTTCTTGTAAGCAGTAATAGTTCCGTTTTGATTAGATTCACGTTAAATCCTCTCCCACAGCTCCAATGTGAAAGTATGCCAAGGGAGTGATTTAACCTCTCCTAAAGCGTAGATAAATACTTTGTAGCCGGCACGATCCGGTCTCTTCAAAAGGGTGTTCACTGTAATGTTCTACAACAGAGGAGAAATGACACCATCGTGATGTGTGCCCTTGCTGTCCCTAGTCGTACGTGAGCATTCTCCACAGAAGAGGCTCCCATTCTTTTCTTGAGAAGCAACAAAATCTAGCACCTAAAGTGCCTTAACAATCGCATCAGACTTAACTTTGTCAAAGTCACAGGATGTATTATAGCCCTCAATGCAATACATTATAGTCCTAGTAAAAAGTAAAACTCTACGCGTTTTACACAGTATCGGGAATTTAAAAAATTGTAGGGAGTGGAAATTCCTTTTTTCATTTTATAAATTTAATTTCTTAGTTTTAAAATTATTAGAAATAGTTCCTGCTTGAATACGGATTCGTTACTCGAGCTTACTATAAATATATTTTCATCTAGCCTAGTTTAATGATGTATGCCAAGATTATGTTCATTGTAGTGTAGACTATGTTACATAGGAGTTGAGACTATTTTTAATGAGAGTCGAAACGAGTAGAACAGCCCATAATGAAGATTTGGTCCTTGTAGTCATATTTTAGACTTCAAGGAAGTATCTACATAGCGTATGCGACTATAAATGTTGCGCTACATTACATAGAGCATCCCGCAATTTGGATTTTTTTCAGTTCATAGATTTTGTTATAAAACAACGAGACGGTAGAAATTCCATCAGCATAAAATGTCTAATATGTGATATGCATATAACCGCTTATCATAACCAAATTATTAGCTTGGCTTGAAATACAAGACACCTAGTGAGTTGGTAGAGGACTGGTTCCTAGTGTGTGGAGTCCTTGATTTGAATCCAAATTCGGCCGGAACAGACCTCTGAGTTAACCCAGCTGAGATAAATCAGGAGCGAATTGAGTTGTGGTACATTCGAGTAAATGGATTGCAAATTTGTAAATGCAGTTCTCTATCAGATTCAACTCCTAGACTGGACAAGGGTTTTCATGGGATTACTTTACTTGTTGCTTAACATAGTAAGCAGTTCTACTGCACTGCAATAATAGCGAAGGTTCATTATTATGTGTGAAAAATACTTCAGTAGTTAGAAAAAAATATTAAAAAGGTGCAAAAGAAACTAAAAATGTTCAAGCATTCTTGAATTTTAGGCAAGCATCTGGACATATTAATCCAAAGGTATTCGGTATGAGTTACGGGAAGAATAATAATGACACATTCAGTGACGCAATTGAAAAGAGGAAAATATCTAAATTAAGAATTCGAGACACATTTTGCACTAACAGAATAATAGACCATTATTCTACCCCTGGATCTTGATATTAGGTATCAATATCATGATAAGAAAAACAAAACGAAAATCTGAATGTAATCAAACGAATTCGATAGGTAAATAAGATTTTGTATTCCTAAGTCTTGGAAATCGAAGCTTCCTGCGACTCAGCCGATAATTGCACTTGTAAAAAATAGAGAGCTTTGTGCAAGCTTCCGAAAAAGATTAAGTCTATTAGTGAGTTTAATCTAGTAATTACATTTCAATTTGTTTGAGCGTATTAATAACATTTTGAACCATATTTGGAAACTTGAATTGTGTATTAATATTCCAAATGGATGTATGGCGTGCTCATAGAATAAAGTTAAGGAGCTTTGTTAGAGCCGCAAGAAATATGATTGCTAGAATAAATCGTTGTTGAACGTGCGCGGCTATTTAAAATTTGATGTGGGATGTAGATACTTGTTTAACTATTCTATTTAAAAGCTGAGAATGTGTTTCAAAATTTATAAAAGTTACAGTGCCTTAAGTAGGTTTATTTACGAATTCTAGAATGTGGGTTTATCAGTTTCGTATGTAAATGGTCAGTGATTTGTCGAAATCGCAAAAGTGAAACAACGTGACTGGTCAAGCCTCTTGCCCTTTGATCAATGAAAAAATCAGCTTAGCAAAATAGACGGAACATGACATAAAGGCTCTAACGTTTGCAAAAATTGTGCAAGAGCTTTTTTAAAGCGACAAATCATTATGGTAAAAAGTATATTCTAATTTCTGAAAAAAAATTTCTGCCTCCCTGAAGCGTGTTTGCTTCTTATGCTTCTTATAGATGTATCTCTAGAGATCAGTTTCCAATTCATCTTGCTATCATCATCATCGAGATGATGATCCCTAGCTATCGCCCGTTATTATTCTCCATTGGTTCAATGACGATGGGTTATGATGAAAGGAAAATGATACTGCGAGAAACGGAACTGGGACATGGTTAGAATACGTGTGTTTTGTCCAAAATCCTTAAATAATTACTTTTACTAGAAACAAAACTAAAAAAAATTGGACTATATGATACTGATGAAAGTATAAAATTTTTTTTTACAAAAGTGGGTTAGCCCCTTGAACTAATATTACTTGCTAAGTATTAAGGATAATATTTAAATTTAAGTGAACGAATTGAAATAATTTAGCCCAACAGGCTCTGCGAATTTGTTCCAAAAACAATAGATTAGATATATAAAGTAGATATTTCAAAACCAATTTAGGGGTTAATGCCGGGTTTCCACCAAAGAGACAAAACAAAAAACACGGACAAAACATGTTTTTCTGAACAAAAACACGAATGTTTTGTAAAAACTTAACAGTTCCGCGAGCATTTTTGTCTCTGAAAACTGTTTTAGTAAACAAAACACCTTTTTTGTCCGTGTTTCTTGTTTTGTCTCTTTGGTGGAAACCCGGCATAACTCTACTTGCTATCTGTACAAAACTTATTCGGAATTTGCGAAAAATAAAACTGTGTGCTTTCACAAAAAAAAAAATTATGCATCTTTATTTTGTTTTCATCTGCAACTTTATTTAACGCATTAATATTTAGAAAACAGAACCAATAGCGGTGATTAATAGTAGTGATGGGCGTTTCTGTTGTTTTCAGAAAACGAAAACGAACTGTTTTTTTCCAAAAACAACTGTTTTTTAAAACTTTTTGAAAACTGCTTTCACTCGAACAGCAGCAGATTAATACTGGGTGTTACCATTAGTGATGGGCGTTTCTGTTGCTTTCAGAAAACGAAAACTATTTGAAAAAAACAGTTTGAAAAAAACGAATCGAATAAATAATGGTAGCACCCAGTATCAATCTGCTGCTGTTCGAATGAAAACAGTTTTCAAAAAGTTTTAAAAAACAGTTATTTTTGGAAAAAAAACAGTTCGTTTTCGTTTTCTAAAAACAACAGAAACGCCCATCACTAATTAATAGTAGCCCCTTAGCAATTTGCTAATATAGACAATCAATCCGTAGAGCTTGTTATGGTAGCTTCATTCCATAAGGAACGAATTAAACTCCTCATCTACCACCTTGATCAAAAAGTTCCCGGAATCACCATCGTGTTTTGCTCTCAGTCACCCGATTTGAGTACTTTTTTTTTTTTAGGTTGCTACATCTGTTATTGACATTCGGTCAAATTTTCAGGTTAATAGCTTGACATTTCTAAAAACAACGGCGTGTTGAGTAAATCTATTTTGTGCGTGTTCTCGATTTTGTACAATTTGAAAAATGGAATTGAATTTGCAACAACGAGTTTGTATAAAATTTTGCGTTAAAAACGGTTTCAATGGTGCAACGACATTGCAAATGTTAAAAAAGTGTTTCGGCAACGATACTCTGAAGAAAACAGTCGCTTATCAGTGGCACAAACGTTTCAAAAGTGGCCGTAAGTCCGTGAACGATGATGAACGCAGTGGCAGGCCATCAACATCGAAAACCGACGAAAACATCAACAAAATTAAAGAGTGGATGACCGTAGACCGCAAATTGACCATTAGAGAGATGGCAGAGGAGTTGGATATTGCTTTTGGATCCGTTCAAGACATTTTGGTGAATGATTTGGGCCTCAGACGTGTCGCTGCGAAGTTGGTGCCGAAAGAGCTGAATTTCATGCAAAAAAGGGACCGCATTGACGTCGCAAAAGACATGATTTCCAAGGTCGAATCCGACCCAACATTCATAAAACGGATCATTACTGGAGATGAGACATGGATATATGAGTATGACACGCAATCCAGACATCAAGCGAGTGAATGGCGAACGACGAATGAACCGCGACCGAAAAAACCACGTCGTTTCCAGTCGAAACAGAAGGCGATGCTCACAGTTTTCATGGATTACAAGGGTATTGTGTATCATGAATTCCTTCCACAAGGCCAGTCAGTCAACAAGGAGTATTATTTGGGCGTTATGAGACGTTTGCGTGAAGCGATTCGCCAAAAAAGACCGGATTTGTGGGCAAACAACTCTTGGATCTTGCACCACGACAACGCACCGTCGCACAATGCCATCGTTATCAGTGAACATTTCGCTAAAAACAAAACGAAAACCTTTCAACAACCACCGAATTCGCCTGATTTAGCTCCCTGCGATTTTTTCCTATTCGGTCGACTCAAGAAACCACTCCGCGGAACGCGTTTCAGCGCCCGAGATGAGATCATGGAAAAATCGAAGATGGCTCTTATGGCCATACCGCAAACGGAATATAAAAAATGTTTCGAGGATTGGATCAAGCGCTGGCATATGTGCGTTGCAGTCGACGGGGAGTACTTTGAAGGAGACAATATCAATTTTGATGAATAATCTTGTATTTTTTATTTACTGAATAAATTCCGGGAACTTTTTGATCAAGGTGGTAGATCCCAAATTCGACTTGGATATCATATGTCAATCTTGGCCAAGTCAATAAACTGTACTAAGTTCAGGATCATGTCAGGCTTATGGTCATAAATTTATCTGTAAACTGATCTATAATTCGCAAATGACAAGCGTCCAATTCTATGCGAGTTGAACTGAGGTCATAACCCGATTTTTGGTCTATTGAATCAATCGCTACAGCTTTTATTTTCTCTAGCCCCAGACGGTTGAACGCTGTGTTTGTGAATAATGCACTTGGCACTATTGTTAATGACACTTGTCATTATTGCTGCTTAGCTTGAGTGCTCTAAACCAAAGCTTCTCTCCTTAGGCACAGGTTTGTGTACCCTGGCATATTTTTCAAAATTGTTAATATTGGAATTACACCCTCTTTACCAGGCATATTTAGTTTCAGGGCAGAAACATTTTCAAGGTTGTACGGAATAGATAGAGGGTACCTTCCACTATCGCATTTATCGTTGTCGTATCAATAAGTTGTATCAACGGAATGTCCAAGGGATCATACAACCTGAAGCTGTAGATCAGGGTGTATATGCATAAGGTACCATATCCTATGAACGTCTTGGATTATTTGTATTGTTCATAGCTAGATGTTTGCAAGCTAAATCACTTTCAGTTAGCATTAGTATTTGTTTAAGGCCAAGACTCATAACCAGTTCAATTGTTTCAGAATTGCCATCAGATCTGTACTTAATGTTCACACCAAATAAATAAAGGGCACATAAGATCGGGTGTTACTTGACTCAAGAGCCCAAATCTTGAAGCCCAATTCACATAAGCCAATCGTCAAATTACACGTCCTGGAAATTTATCTTTCAAAAGAGCTCAATTTGCCTGTGTTACGTGCCTTGTTGCCCCATCCTGCTACAACACATATCGTCAAGGTCATAATCTTCGATTTCCGTCCAAAAGTAATCGGTTAACATGCGGCCATAGCGCTCAGAACTGACGGTGATAGTTCGTCCTTGATCTTTCTTAAAAAAATACGGCCCAATTACGCTCTGTACCATATGCGCACCACACAGTAACTTTTTCAGGATGTAATGACCTCACTTGTGGATTTTCTGAGCCCCATTTTCTACAGTTCTGCTTATTAACGTATCCAAAAAATCAGTATCAACAGCTTGTTGTTCCAACACCCTTCTTCGACTGTTAAACGATCCATATTCTAAAATGGCAAATCTTCAACTAAATAAATAACAGGGTGGTTGACATGTAACTTTGACAGATTTCGGTATTCAGGATTTCACTTTCCCAAGCACGAAATGGATTACCCTGTCGATTATTACTCAATAATAAAATCGGCCTTACCATGACACCTGAACTTATGCATTGAATACAGACGGGAGTAGTCAATGTAGTATGGTCGTCAAAAACTTTGATGCTGCATCCAGCAACGGTATGTACATCTTAAAGCTAAACATTGTATGCTTCAATTCTTACAAGTAGACATGACTCTTACGTGATTCATATAGCGGATTAATTCGTTTGCTTTCATGAGCAGGTTTTCTCATATACCATAGCGTTTACTTCCTGTTATTTCTAAA
This sequence comes from Nemotelus nigrinus, assembly GCA_947369275.1. Lineage (NCBI taxonomy): Eukaryota > Metazoa > Arthropoda > Insecta > Diptera > Stratiomyidae > Nemotelus > Nemotelus nigrinus. The sequence goes on along the minus strand of OX376374.1, from coordinate 24,990,855 downwards.
CTATCGTTATTGACCACTATTCAAAGCGTTATTTCAATGCAGCCGGCTGTTTCCTCGAGTTACTCAATATTTGGGAGAGAAGGTTTTAGTTGATGATCCAAAAACTGGCATGACGATTTCATCGGATACGAAACTAATACATTTTCTCCATATTACTTATAGCTGGTTGCGTTTAATTATCCACTTTCCTTTGTAATGGGAGAGTAAATACTTGCAAATAACCTTCTAGGCAAACGTTTTATTCGTGTTGCATAAAGTTTTCTCTTATCGTATTTACATAATACATTAAAAACCCATTTCTACAGATGAACAACAAACGGAATGCATAAACATGAAACTCGTACATCGAAAAACATCAACTAGAAGCCAGACACTGGCTGCTGTCTGTAATGTGTACGTTGCGTCAGTCCAACACAGAAATGACCCTTAGGGGGTATTTCAGTACTAGATCAAATTCAAATATGCAATTCATAAACTAGATTAACTGCAAAAAATATGTGAGATTAGCAGCCATTGTTCAACTCATTTCGGAGAGAATTGTTATTCACGTCTTAAATGGAGTCGTTTTCCTGCCACTCGAGATAAGATCGTACTGAACTTCGTTTCTAGAAACCAAACATGGCAGTGATGAGTAATGTTTATAATGTGCTAAATGTATATGCAAACGTATATTTCCCAAATATGTTCAATGACTGGCTTGACAATAAGTGTTGACATGCGTGTTGAACGCGAAACAAAAACAAGCGGTTCAGATAAAAATTGGGGTAGATAAATAAGCTGCGAACTAATCGCGAAAGATAACGACAGTTTTTGTGGAAATGTGAAATTTTTATTTTGAAAAACATCAGGTTATATTTCTAGTTTCAGAAAAAATTTCTAGTTTCTTTGCTTCCATTGTATTGTCCATAAAATGACACTATGACACGAAACTTTTACTGAAAGTAAATGTTATCATATTCACCGAAATAAAATTGTAAGCAGGTACACGAAGAATTGTTTTGGATGCTCAGTATTAGCTATCGCATAATCTTTCAACGCTTACTAAAAATTATCAAAAACAAAAAAAAAACAGCAAGTCAACATCATAAAAACTTTTATTTATTTGTGTCATTCTACAGTACTTTCAACATGTCTCCGAAACTTGATATTTTCGCTAATCTAACAACGTATATCAACCACATGTATGTATTTCAGTTAATCTATAAACTTATATGATAACATCAAAAACTGTCATTGGTTGCTTTTATCGCAAAATATATACTGTAGCCCAGATAAGATAAACTTGTGTACTCGGACATAAAACAACATTTCATTGTAGCACAAAAGTTTTTCTACTTAATGAAAAATTTGACAGCTAAAATTAAAATGCGTTTGAAAATTTCACGATTATGTTTTATTGGCTGTTGGTATTGTTTCGTGCTATCAGTGTTAAATAAATATTAGATTGCGATAGACGCAATAATTATTTTGAAATAAAGCAGCAGCAATCTAGTACTGCTTATCGCTTTATTTTCAAACTATTAAAATAATTCGCACAAAAAATACATTATCAGGGAAATAAAGGCTTAATTGAAGTAGGTATACATTGGATTTCCTGACAATTACAGCACGATTTCATTAATTTATGTTCTCGTGCAATGTACTAGTTTTATTAAGTTTTAATTAGATAAGGTTGCTGCACACCAGGAAATAATTTTCTTCAATTAAATATTAGCAGTAACCAAAAGATCGCTCAGCGTGATTCACTTAATTAAAATAATACTGACTTAAAAGTATAGTAATATATAAATAAAGGTTCCTTTAATAGAGGCCATTCTGTTGTTCTAGCGCATTTTAATTGGGTGCACTATTGTTACCCTAAAAAATATCCTTGCTCGCAAGCAGTATAATATGTGATTCTGTTCGATTGTGAACGAAAAAAGGCACGAATATATAGTTCGTGTAGTCTAGTGGGTAAAGTACTGCCTTCTGGTGTGTGTGTTGTCTGGTTCAAATCCAGGTATGAATCCAAGTCCGAATTCAGAAAGGCTCCCTGACCTTTGAGTTCATCTGGCTCTGAATAGATACCTGAGATAAAGTGAGTCGTATAAACGTCCTATCTGCATTTTAGTAATTGTTGAGTTATTTGAAGATTTGTTATTTTAAGTGCTCCAGGTATATGGAAAGGGTATTCTTCACTATTGATTATAATATACTTGCACAAAATATATGTAGGTTTTTCATATTTGGTAGAATGATGTAATAGAGTCTGCAGTTTTCAAATCCGGTGTTAACTCAAAAATGAAAAAAATGTCCGACAAGGCGTTTATGCTACATAGGGCAGTGTATCACTCGAATACACGTTGATTGTAAATTTGTGAATGAAGCACTCTATCAGCTTCAACTCCTAGACACGAAAAAGATTGTTGTGGGATTGTTTTACTTTTATATAGCCAACATACAGTGTATTGACAGCAAGATGCAGTTATTTATGAGTCCTGACACAATTTTGTATCGGAAAAGGAGAATGACAATAGAATTTTGATTGATCTTGAATCATCTGGCTTTGGTTACCATTTATATTTTTTTGGTAGGATATGGTGTCGTAAAATTCCGATTTTCCTTTACTTTCTTATTTAGGGCCTAATCTGTCTTGCTGCTGGTGACATAAACTAAGCAAGCAAAACTGATCAATTGCTGAGTGAAATTTAAGTACTTAAAAACTTTGATGGCTTCTTGAGCTTAGTAGAAGTAGAAATTGAAAAGTAGAAATTTAAACAAGAGAAAAAATTAAAAATTTGGTTAGGGATTGAGGTTCGAAGTTGGCCGCGGCTTATTTACTGTCAATGTATACGAGTATAGAGTGATCTGTTCCTTGCCTCATCCTATTCCGGATAGTCTCAATTAAATTAATTTAAAGCCCCATTCTCTTCCTCGCAAGGTCCGTACACTGGCACAATAGATGGAAAACGGATTCCTCTTCATCATCTGATTCATACTTCGACAGAAATCGTTGAATCTTCCGTCCGACCGCTGTGTGTCCCACCATAAGAATAGAGAGTACTACGGGTTAAACTCATCCGTGACCTGGTGCCACGTCCATCTATGGAAGTCGCACAGGAGGATTCTTTAGATCATTTCTTCTTAGCATCCTCGAGGTGTTTTTGCCTAATGACTAGTTTGACCGTTGAAATCGGTGTACCTATCGTGGCAGGGCATGATACCTCCGGTAACAAGTTGTGAAGCCAAATCGCTGACCACACTGTTATCCTGATTTATTCAAATCAATTGCACTGCCGAATGTCTCGACATCTCCCTAAGAGATACACGGCATTCCGCAACAATTCGGGCCACTGTACAAGGACCAGAAAAGGGGTTAATAACCACATGGCTGTCTGTGATCCATATATTCACACCAAATATCTGATTACACAGAAGCCAGCTGATGGCCTGAAAAGCAGCAACTACCTCCGTCTGAAAGACAGACACTGCAATAGTCTGGGAGGTGAAGAGACAGCTTTTAATTCAGCTCACCCGAGTATATACCACTGTCAGCTTTATTGTTCAATTTTGAGCCGTCGGTACACACATGGAGCCGGTTTAGACGAGCGATGTTGTGGTTTGCCAGCACAGAGTTTGCTGGCCGATGCTGTTTGCAAGTTTTGACGAGCGATTTCTTGCTGTGCTAGCACACAGTTTTTTATGTTCGTAGCAATGCCTGAGCCTCAAATTATTTCTAAGAAAATGTCAGAAAATCGCTGCCGTGCTCGATGGCCAACTATATCACTCGTGCTCGCTGTTCCGTTCCGTCCTTCACTTCTCTTTCCTAAAAGCTCGTGCTGGATCCAGCAAAAAGCCGCTCGTCTAAACCGGCTCATGCTAAACAATAGTTTATAATTTTCTTCATCGCTGCTACCAGCTGACTCGAGACTCTCGTCTCCATCGTCAGGAATATGTTTTCCAAAGCTTCTTTCTCTGGCGTTCTGTAGATTTTGAAGGGTACGTTCAAGTTGAAATGACGAAAGCGTAGAAAGCTTCGAGTAACGAAGTGATTACTCGGAAAATTGTTCAAAAAGTAAAAAAAATGATATTGTAAGATGCTAGACAAAAGAAGAAACAGGCTGCAGAAATGGTTGGAGCACCAGATACAACCATTTTAAATATTATTCACTATAATCTTGGCATGACCAGGGTCAGCGAAAGTGTCGTGAAGACGAGACTGGATTATTGAGTTGAATCGTTATTATGAACCTGAGTCCAAACAAGACTCTAAGCAGTGGTACAAAAAAGGCATACCATCACTCCAGAATTTCAAGGTGTCACAGTCTGCTGGAAAAGTCATGGTAACCGTTTTTCGCTAATCAGAAGGGATCATCTGATCGATTTTAAAAACAGAGTCGTCTCCATAACAAGAAGAAGAATACTACGCTTCAACTCTAGAGCGATTGAAAGAACCCGTCAAAGAAAAAAGAAGAGGAAAATTAACCAAAGGTGACCTCCTTCTGCACGACAATGCGTCTGTTCACAAGAGTCATTTTCGTTGGCTGCCTCGCATAAGGTGTTTTAGATGACCCACCTACAGCCTTGACCTGGCTTCCAGCGATTATTATCTTTTCTCAAAATTGGATAAAAGCTTTGTGGGATTAAATTTTCAAACGATGAAGAAATAAAGAACGCCTTTTCGGCTTAATTTTCTGGCAAAGATAAAACATGTTTTTAGAAGGCATGCATAAATTAATTGAAAGAACCGAAATATCTATTAGAGTGACAGACGAGTATATTGAAAAAGAAAATAAACTTGCATTTTTATTTGAACTTTTAATTCCTTCTCAGTCCGCGAACTTAGTGATCTACCTTTGTATGTTATATGTCAGTAAAAAGCGGTTTTACTGGCTTTACGCAACAGCTGTTGATGTAGTCTTCTATGTGGTTATTACATATTTGAGTGTGACTGTTTTCCGGGATGCTGTTAAGTACAGTAGGCAATTTTAAAATTTTGTTTTTGATTATGATATTTATTATTTGAACTAGGGGGATTATAAGTTCGATGGGTCTGAAGCTATCAATGCTGTTTGGGTCCTTTCCTCGTTTGACTATAGTGGCTACTCTTATAGTGAAAAGACTGGTGTCAAGATATTAATGAAAACTGTCTTATTTACTCTATTACATTCAACTTATTAGTTTCGTTTAAGGCTTTTAACATCCCATACGTGATCTTATCTGTTGCTAGATCCAATTTTTTAATATGTTTTAGAAGAACTTCATCCCAATGTTTGTCTCTGAAAAGGCAAAAAGTTCATAATTTGGTTGATAACGCAAGTCAGGGAAGATGACAACAAAAATGGCAGGGGAATGATAACGCTCACCATCTATGAGTGCCCACTACTCATGAAATCACGCCAAAGATCTGAATAGAATTGAACGCTATTATTAAATCACCTCGTTGCGTTTAAAAAAATTGGAAAAAGTGAAAATGGCTACTGGAGGTCCTACATCCTAGGATACTTCAATACTTTTGCACTTCGTTTGCTTTTACCAGGGAAAATTCAAGGAGGACGATTATTATACGAAGCTTTTCTTCGCTGATTTTGTTTAGAGAAGCGATATGGGCCCCTTTATTTTCAAGCTGCTCAAGGTTATACTTGGGATTCATCTACATACTTAAACCAGCTCTGTAGTCGATGTTAAGCCATTGTAGCATGGGTCAAGAGCTACACTGTCCTACTAATCATAAACGTTCTATCTACATTTTAGTAACTTTCGAGATTTTCAATGATTTGTGTTTTCCTAAATGCTGCAGACATCTTCAAACGTAATGAAAGCTTAAGCATGGCTTAAACGTTGAAAATAGTTGTGGAAGATAGGTTTTATGTAGATAGGACTTTTTTTTAGTAGCCTACAACAAAATAATGATACCATTACTAAGTATAAACGTTCTATCTACAGTAGATATAACGTTTAGGCTTAGTAGTGCAACTTTTTTTGTAGATGGGGAGATTTTTCGCTATTTATTTGAACACACTTCCACAAAAGATAAGTTTTTCATATTTTGTAGAATGATGTAATTGAGTATGTAGTTTTTGAATCCGGTGCTAACTCAAAAATGAGAAAAATGTAGATAGAACGTTTATGCTTAGTAGGACAGTACAGGAGTTGTATTTTGTAGGGAATTTAACTATTTGAGTGTGAGAGAGAGAGGGAAAAGTTGAAGAAGAATCACTGAAGAGACATATTTTGGCGATACAGTATGTCAATAGTAGTGTTGGTTGGCAATAATCGATAGCACTATTAATTGCGTCCTTGGCTCAAGTAATCTATTGGCTCATTCCACAACCGAATTAAATTTACTTAAACTCAAGACAGGATTCCCTTGAAATGTATAACTTTCAAATCTTGATAGACAGGGTAAATATGCAAGTTTAAACTCTACTTTACTTTTGAATTGCAGATATCGCAACAGTATACTACGCATTATCAATTCTTATGTGGGAAATACATATTGGCCGAGGCCAGGCGAGCCGAAGTCAGACGAGACCGCCAACATTTGGACGGCATTTGACAGCTCGTCCGAAATCGCTTTAACTCGTGCTCAAAATCCATTCCGATCGGATGTGGCACGAGCGCCGGCGAGCCCTGTCAAAGTTGCTCGTGTGGACCGTTCACACACTCGGGCTCGCCAGATCTCGCCTCGGCTCGGCCAATATCTATTTGGTACATTAGAATCGTGGTTAGGCAATAATTCAATTTGAATTCTATACAATCTGATAACAAGTTTAAAATTCAATTAGTAGTCACAGTTGTTTGATATAAAGAATCCGTATGATATATTTGGAGTTACCTACACTTTTACATTGTTATTGATGCATTATGATTTATACTGTGCGGAATTGTAGAATATAAAACACGAGTACAAATGTGTTTGTGCACATGCAAGTAATAAACAAAATCTTATACAGGCAACGACGCGGTACACAATGCATTTGAGCTGACTTGAGAAAACCTCCCGCTTATTGCATTTTAATTGTAGAATAAATATATGACTACTAGTTTCATGAATAAAAGATATGGTATTTTCTTCTCTATCTTTACTTTTTGATGTATGAAAAGAAAAATGATGCATGAAATGAGTCAAGTTGTCTAGTCGGGGGCGGTAATAGTTTTTATCGTTGACGCACGAAAAAAAGAAGAAACGTTTCTGATACATTAAATCAATTAAAATATTGTTACAAGTTTATGTCTTAATACAATGAACAGACTATCTTTGTTTCCTTATTGATGGATCAAAGATAAAATCTGGAACGTAAACTTATGACACGAGCCTACGTCAAAATGTGCCGTGCTAATTAGACAGACATGAGGTTCACGCTGAAACTTCAAAACTTGTCGACAAACCCAATCAACTATTCCAGCATCCGAGCTAAGCAGTAACAGCAAATGCAAATAATTTATTTGTTTGATGTTCGCAAACTAGCTTGAAACGCTTTTCGCAAGTTTTAACAGCATTTTTGTATTCATATATTCTGTTAGCTTCATAGATATAAGTACATAAGTATGTAGCCAACAGAATGAATGTCGATTGACAAAATCATGAAGTGGTTTTGGCAAAGTTTGATGTACGTTTGTACGAATACATGATTTCCAATAACTATTCACCAACGGGTCAAACATTTAATCAGCTGCATGAAATTACCTGCGCAACTTCCAGGTGTACTTGAATAAATCTTTGATTACTATTAATCACAGCTTATGATAAAAAAAAACCTTTGTTGAAATTTATCGTCGTTCGCATTGAAACACTCCGTTAGAATTTGGCTGATGATCTTCGAAACATTTTATGCTGGTACCAGACCTTGTTACTTTTTTACCAGTTTGCAGACATAATTATTTCATCAACATATTGGTTAGCCTTGGAAGTGAAAAAGTTGAAACATGCGAACCAAAAAAGTGTCTCGAATTTCAAACTTTGTGTTACTCCGTTATTCGGTATTATCGACATACATACTGCAGCCTTATAAATTATCATATGAGCTTCCGGGGACAAAAACCGGATGACACATTGTACATTTTCAAATTTTACGGAAAAGTATGAAAATAATTTAGCAAAACCTACAGCGCACTTTCGGAATCACAAAATAGACCTTAACATCAATTATAAAACAGTTAAATAGTTGTAATGCTACTGTGAATGAAGGTGGCTGATAAGCAATATCTTAAACTTGACTTCTATAATTCGCACAGCCAATCGCATAACCTGTTCTGTACTGCTACTGGCATATGATGTCGTCAACTAAGAGAGAAATCCCCCATTTCAGACTGAGCTTGAACGCAACGCTAACGGATACAAAATTCATAGTGCTTACTAACGTTAAGTAAATTGTAATTCATGCCGGCTGAGGAGAGCCTTGAAAACATTTTACTACGATTTCTTTGAGCAGCTCAACAGCATACACTACTATAACCAATACACATTACCATCCGACAACACAAGCAGCCTCGGGTTTCAAACCAAAGTTAAGCTAAGTCGATGTTAAATACAAAAGTGACCTCGAAACGTGTTCTGAAAAAGTAAAACGTAGTATAGTTGTGTTGAATATATTTAAGTAATTTTTTTGATGTCATATGTCTCTGTTTTGATGTAGTGCTGCCATATAGAAAATACGTTAATATTCTCATTTATTTCGCGCTTTTTGTTGTTATTCAAAAAAGCGTGATAAATCTATTAACATGTTTAGAGTAGAAGCATCGATGGCATGGATGATAAGACCATAATTCAAATTACTTTGTTTGATATACGTTGTTTGTAGTGTTAGTACGATGGAAGAATCGATATTGGGCGAAAATTGTTTGCAGAGGACCCATTGTCTGATTTAGGGATTGGATGAGTTATATCCTGTTTCCATAGGGAAGGTAAACGACTCTCAGATAGGCTCTTATTAATGATGATGGTCAAAGAAAGACTTAATGAAATGCTCGTCATTATCAAAAATATTGTTGGAAAGCCATCAATACCTATGCTTGAAGAAAATTTGAGTTTTCCTATTATGGATTTAACAATAGAAGGCGTAATGGAAGAAATAGGATAAAATGAAGTCGGTAATATGCTAGAGAGTTCAGCAGTAGAAGAAGTTGTGGAGGACACAGCGTACGACGTAGCAAAGTACTGAGCGAGCAAATCACAGCTGCTTTGAGAGGAAGTAGACACTGGATCCTCATATTTAATGGAAGTCGAGGGATTATTCCGAAGAATTCGCAGTTGTCAACAGTGGGACCAAAACGGTTTGAAGTTGCCACAACGCATTCCGTTTTCTATGTTCGCAATATAAGAATGGTGCGCATTTTTAATAAAAAGCTTTCTGTCAGCTCTCAGTTTACGGTACGATTCAAGGTCTTCAACTGAACCGGACTGTTTGTATGAGTATGTTTTAAGAAGCTTGAATTTTTTAGATAGGTTCGATATCATACATTTAGTAAACCAAAGGGGATATTTAGGGTTCTGGGGATAAGTAATAGGTGTGAATATAGGTAGAATACATTCAAGAATGTCATATAGATAGTAAACACAATCATCAGATGTAAGTTCTGATAAAATGCGCTCCAATCAATGGTGGTTAGAAGTGAATTAAGCCCAGAGTAGTCACCTTTGAAATTGTTATTTGGAGCATTGACATGGATTAAGAGGTTCCAACGAGTTGATATGAACAACAATATCTAAACTCCGTTAGATATTGTTGTTCATCATGTTCCATGATGAGGATCAATCCTTAAATATGGGATCATAGATTTTGAACTGAAAAGATCATTGGTAGATATGTTAGAAAAAAGTAAGTCAAGGATCCTATCAAGATAGTTATAGATAATATCCGCCAAAGATACTGCAGATGCCAAACAACAAAAGAGTTAACATTTTCTGGGTTCACGGTCGTAAGGGGAATGAGAAGGGGAATCGATGGGAATGAGAAAGCAGAGACGTTAACCAAGCATGGTCAGCCTTCTCCTATTTGGATTGGCGGACATCTTGATTTCTATCCAAACGGTCAAGTGCTGAATCGACTCCAATATGATGCAGGTTGAAGTGCGCAACTCAGACTTGCAGGATAAACAAACTCATTTGGGGGCTATACAATCTCACAGATACCAAATACCTACTTGAATGAACCCGGACCAACGGCTGGTCGGCATCATTACTCACCACTGTTTTGTAGCAGCTCATGCCATGAAACTGCGACTCCTAACCAGTGACACCTGTAGGAAGTCTCAGAAACAATTCAACATCTCCCGTGTCACTGTGCAACACTGGGAAAACCAAAAAGCGCTGCTTCGGTGATCCCTGGATGGTGGAGTTCACGCACGCAGCAAAGTATAGGTTAAAGGACATTCTTCAAATCGCAAAAATGGTCTAGGGCCTTCGATGGCCAATTGAACTAAATCTTTAAACTTTAGGTCTTTTTATCTGGTACGCTACGAACCAGAAAGTCCTAACTAACCTAATTAATCTGGGTTCTTGATATGCTGTATGCTTCTGTATGGCTATGGCACGAATTGAATCCCCAAAACAATTTGATTTACTCGAATAACTGCTCTATTTAAAGCATCCCGATCGAAGCAGTGTAAGTAAGTTTAATCAGTTTAAGATGCTCGTGTCCTTTCGTGATCCCTTTAAATCGACATAGTTTCTTCAAAAACGAGCTCAATTTCAAATGAGTTGTCTCAGGATTTTTTTGTTGACACCGAAAACGTATGATGTCAATCTAAAGAGAAAAAAATTACAGAATTGAGTCCATGCTTTGGCTGACTAAATGGTTAGAGTAAACTTCAAAAATCTGAGATTGCAATTTTCCAAAAATTGCACATTGTTATTTTCTCATTCCCCTTCTGGCAACACTGTTTACTTAGCTTTCGTTTTTCATAACTTCGATAAGTGATTTGCGATTAGTTATTAACTATTTACAAGTTTATAATGACTATGAAGCACATTAAATATTTAAGTATCTACCAAGTGCGAAGTACGTAGATATGCCGCGTATTTGTATAACTATTCGATCCAATACGTTGATTGGGCTTCAATCAATACAACTGTTGCTAATTCATCAGCTGTCGCTGCTACTTCTTCTTCGATTGTCTAAACGTTCCGTACTCAGTAACAGTTACTATAAGTTGAATTTCCGTTTAATCGCTTTCGCTTGTTAAATATCTTCGCCCACACGATGATTTACATCAAATTTTGATTTATTTCCGTTTTTTTTTGTTCAAAACGCAATTCGAGTTTGCTAGCCAGTCTGATTTTCTCTCTGTTGTAACATCAAATTCAATTCGTTTCGGTTGGCCGATTTTGTGAGCTAGAAAGTTTTCCTCAGTTGTTGCATTTCAATTAAATTGTAAGAAAAATAGCAATAATGTTATACTTCTCTGAGCATGGGTCGTCATGCCATGTATCTGTACGTAAAATTGTAGACTTATTTCCGACAATCACACTTCATCTACACGAATAATGATGTGATTACAAAATTTCGGCTATTTCGTTTTCTTGAGACATAATTTGTATCTCTTTTTTGTAGTATTTTTTGACTTATATAGATTGCAGACAGTATTTACGGCGACGAACAGTAAAATTATGTACTGAGCAGTGGGGGAGCAAACAAAGCATCAACTTTTTCTTCGTCAGGGGATCTATCTAACCTTCGAAACATTTTCGAAAAACTTCAAAGTTCAATTACTAAATGTTGGGATTGTTTTCAACTTGCGCAAATGTCCTCAATTATGTATATATTTCAGTTTTTCGGAGAAGTCGTTGTGCAATTAAATTCAGTCGTCTGAATTTTAGCAAATGAAAAAAATGAAATGAAAAATAAAATTAGGAGGCATTCCTAAAATCTAGTTTGGCCGTTAGTTTCAATTTTAGTTGCAACAGTTTACATAAAGAAATAGATAATGTGCAAAATTTCCATAATAAATTTGCCCGCGGTCATGTATGACTACAATAATTTTAAATTGGCTGCATATTTTCAAAATTGAGATAAACACTTGATGATTTTCGGTCACAGCTATCACAACATATGCTTGATAAAATTTAGATTATTTTAAAATGCTTTTTTCACATTCTACAAATATATTTTTAGAACATCAAACAGTTGATTTTATTATTTTTGAATCATTAAAAGCAGAACAACACAGAGCTTGCGTTGTACGAGACAATCATCCATGTTGTAGACGAGAATGTTTATGTAAAACTGATCCTTTTTGATGCTTAGTTTTTTATGACTTCCAAAAATAATGGAAAGTACTGCGACTCGATTGAATTTTGTAAAATGCAAGAAAAAGTAAAACACACGCAGTGGAATTAGCTAGACAAAATTATGACTCTAATTATGATTTCTTACTATTTACTAAGTGAAGAGAATTTGTTTTGAATCCTAAAATCACATTTTAGATCAATTCATTTAAATATGCTGGTCAGAAAATTATAATGTGTAGGTATATGTATTTGTAATTTGTGTAAAAATTGAATACAAAATGATAATTGAATATATTATGAACAAATGATTGAATATATTTTCAAATGAGGTTGAAAATACACAACACATGCTAATTTCTAAAGAAATAATAATCTATTTAAAAAAAACGAACAATCAAAACTAATACTAAATAACTTCCATCGAAATTCAAATAAAATACATATACTGGGACTACAAAAACAAAAGCAATATTATAATTATTATAAAAATAGCACATCGGTTTCTCTTTCATTAAAAATATATTGCCGATTTCATAGGAAATTTCCACTCTTTCCAGTGTAATCTTAAAGATAAGACTAGTAAACGTCAACTATATTTACCTTTTAATGTCGCACCATACCAATTCCGGACATCAGCTGGCTAAACAAACCTAGGCATTTCCAGACCCAAAAAAAGTAGGATAAATTAATTACATTTTAGTTGGTTGTTGGATAATTTAGTTGCATAAATTAAATACAATTTATTAAAAACATAAATTATTTTCGGTTATGTGAAAATACTATTTTTGAGGAAGAAAACAAAAAAACAATGCAACTAAAAAATCTTCAATATTTTTCGCAAAAGTGAAACGTAAGTTAACGAAAGATTTTTCCTTGTGAAAGATATAGCATAATAAGGCTGGCGTTGAAGCAGTTCGAAACCTACTTTTCGAATGGCTGCCATAACAACTTCGGCTTTGTTTGCGAGTGCGTTGTCTTCTTCGAAAAAACACATCTGCTTGTAATTTACCCCGCCTCCCTTCTTTGATAGTCTCTCATAATCTTTTTTTGTTGTTGGTCTGCTCAGTAAGAACCCACAATACTAGTCCCTTTTTCCAAATATTCCACCATAATTATTCCCTAAACCTTTCAAAAAACGATCGGCGTCAGCACAGATAGTCGTTTCGAAACCATAGATTATTGTTTCGTCTGGGGATGAAACTGGTGGATCCAGGTTTCGTCCATGGTCACAATTTACATAAGAAAGTTTTCTTTGTCAGGTCGGTACTTTTCAGGAGTAACCCCGTCTTTTCTTTTGCTCCTCGTTAAACATTCTTGGTACCCAAGACTTTTTTCATATGCAGTTCGGTGACGAGAATCATTTGAATACTGCCATATGATATTCCTGTGGCCTCAGCTATATATATCTGATGGTCACTCTTCGGTCTGAAAGAGTAACGTCGTGTACTGTTTTAACGTTATCTGCGGTGAGGAACGTTGTTGGGCGTCCTTTGCGATGTTCATCTTCAATGTATTTTCTGCCCACCGTAAACAACTTGCACCACCAATTGTGGAAAATGGAGGTGGGGAGGGTAGCCTTTAGACAATTTTACCGACTGATGTCTGCCTGGTATTTTAGTGGGTGTGTCTTTGTTTTTGGAGGTGTTTTTTGTTTGTTTGTTTATCTTCAGTACGTTGTCTTCTCGTGTGTTTTTTGTACGTTTTTGTTAGTTATTCTTCACTTTTTGATCACTGCTCGTCCTCTCGTGGTAGCGGGGGTAAAAACTTGAAGAAGAATACTCTAAAACATACAGAAATTAGACAAGAACACAACACGATGATGATAAACAAGCAAAATCAAAAACACTCTGAAAAACATACACACAACCACAAAAACTCAAACATATCAGCCGAATATCTATTGGTAAAATTGTCTGACGGCTATGGGGGGCACGTAGTCGAGTTTTGCCAAATGAATATTTTCTACACTAGCTGCTAATATCCTTCTCCAAAAAACTTCAATCGAAACCTATCTGCGGGCAGTCATATCGATAATTTTTACTTGTAACGATAGCAACTCATAGAAAACATGGGAAACATTTGGTGAATAACAAACAAAATGTTCTAAAGAATCAGCAAAATGATAATAGGTTTCTATTATTCATCCTTAATGATTTTGTTCTATACAGATTTTGGTGGCATTTTTTCATTGAAATTTGATTTTAAGGCGAACATTTGCAGTAAATATCACTATTTTGTTCCATAATTTTCATTAACGTATTAAAATTTTTGCAACAATTCATATTTCAAAATATTCCCTAATTTGACAATATTAAAGATTCGTCAGCTGAATGTCGATTTTCGCGACCGTATATCCGTCACTAACGTAATCGTAAAAACAATAATCTTCTTAGAATAGTCGACAATTCAGTCAACTTCGTCATATGATGCTTTGACAGTCTACAAATCAGCCATGTTATATTTTATTCTCATTGAAGGCTTACGTAAAATAAAGTTTTTTTGGGGGGCTCGTACTGGAAAATTTCCAAAAATTCGCTATCGAATCTCCTTCTGAAGCAAGTTTCGTGAAATCGCCACTCGTTCTGAACGAGATTCAGGCTCATGAAACTTGTGAACAAATTGCTTAGAATTTGCGAATCAGTTTTAAGTGGAAAAAATCTATCCGATGACGTTTCGCAAATTGAGTTTGGCAGTTTTTGTACTGTGCAGTCGAAAATTATATATAGAGGGATAGAACGTGAAAATTTGGAACAGAAAAAGAGAAGTAGAAAGGTTAAAATTACTGTCACTACTGTCACTTTTATGGTAGAGCACAGCCTTGGTGTAAAGAAAAATTAAGGCAAAGGTTTGAGAAAGGGTTCGATTTGTAGGAAATGGCGGTGCACGTTTTCCTTGAACAATTTTGACTTATAGAAGGAGAGCAGATGGTGGCTGCTCTACAATCGTATTGATAAAAAAACGTATAAAAAAATAACGGTACGACTGACACTACCCGAAATGATATGAGTATAGGAGTGTTGAAACGCTAGAGTGTTGTGCGTTGGAAGTGCTTTCCAAGTGATCAGCATTGATATTTCGTTAGAACAATGTCCATAGAAATAGCGATAAAGAAGACAAAGGCAACGCATATTACATCGATCCTCAAGGTATTCAATACGTGAAGTAATGGTTAGCTTGAAAGTTTTGCCTTGGGCATTGTTTAATTCCGCTCAAGCAGTGCGGCTTGCCCCAAACCATATTTGTGAGAGACTTATAGATATGCGCTACGTCTAATGGGGTAGAGTATGTCTTGCCTCTATGAAGGAAATGCCAAATAGAGAATTGTGCTAGAGACGAGCAAAACAGATATATAACGGGTTACAACTAAAAACCTGCACAAACTTTGAGCTAACGTAAAAACAAACATACATCATTTTGAAACTGAGCTTAAACTTTGAGTTACATAATATATTTATTTATAAAATAAAATTCGAATATGGTCTCAAATGGTCCTTTATCAGCTACAGCTCGCACTTTTTTTGGAATGGATGCAGAGGCTGTTTAGACGCCACTTGGGTCAATTTCTGTAAGAGATGGAGCTTTTTCCTTTGTCCAGGCTGTGATTCTAGTTGATTTTTATGCTGTTGTGAACAATTCAATTTACCTAGTGTTACCTCCAAACAAGAGGTTGCTAAAATTCTAATGCCTGTCAAAATACTGTTCCCTTTGTCCTAATAAGTAAAAGTTGGCATTATAACGACAGCTAGACGAACTTGTTAGTTACTAAGTATAAAAGAAAAATTCTTAAAAAATCGTTACGAAGCGTCTAAAATCATTCAAATATTGCCTGTAAAATCGCAATACTCTCGCTAATCTTTTGTGAAAACGGGACTCTGAATCAATTTTCACTAAACATGCACTAAATCTTTAACTTCTATTGGATTCGTTATCACTAGTGATAAAAGGCAAAGTGATGAATAAGTTCGTGATTCATACTTATTTACTTTTGTTAAGGGGTTATATACAGTTAGAAGGCCGGAAAAAGACGTTTTTTTATTAATTTTTTGTGAAAAGGTATTTTACTTTACAAAAACAAAAAGTATACATGCATTTAGTGCCAACATCTAAGTTTATAATGGCACTAATAATTTGTTAAAATATTGATCTGGTGCGCTCCTCCAGACGATCTCCTGAAGGTCTTCCAAAAAAAGGTGTTCGGCGGTGACCACGATTTCTCCGGTATAATTCATCTCAAGTCAAAAAACCAAACAGATTATTTCAGTAGATAGATAAAACTAGGTATTGAACGAAGGAATAATCGAAATTTAATTTTTTTGACAAAATGGCAGCTTCGCAAAAAAAAACCGAATTTTTGACCAAAATTGCCATTTAAAATTGTTTAAAAAAACAGAAATGATTATCCGAAATCTTATTCCTTCGTTTAATACCTGAGAAATATATCTGAGAAAGTTGTGTTAAAATTTCAAACCGTTTGGTCGAGCCGTTTTTTAGAAATCGTGGTCACCGACTTGGAAACATAGTTTTGAGAAAAACGCGTTTAAAGTTTCGGAAGAAATTCACACATATATCATACTTTTTTTAGTTACATGGAGTCATCTGTTTTAGGGCCATAAGATGTACCTTTTGTAGCCTCACCAGCTTCTAATACCTCGATTTGATGCTGTCTACGAGCCATTCTTCCCTCTCGCTTACTCCCATGCGCTTCGGTCTGTACTCCGCCTACTTTCTAACAGTCCGAAATGTGATTGCAAATTTAAGTATGTCTCGGAAAAAACTTATCGGATCGATTTGAAATTTTCAGGGAACATTATCAGTTAAATATACATTCTGAAAATGCAATAAATAAAAAATCGATTTTAACTGCATATAACCCCTTAACCAGAACACGTTATCTAATGATATTGAGCTTCCATAAATAAAGCAGTAAATTTGAGTTTCGATAAAACCTCCATAAACTGAACATAGTGGTATAAATTGTTGTATTGTGCTAATGAATTTATCATAAAATAGAATTTGTAATTTTGCTATAAACTTGTAAAATTTTTATATTATTGCGATTTTGTTCTAAAATGTCTGTTCATTCACCTGAAGCTACCATATATTAAATGTAATTAGAACTGCTTTTCTAAATATCACATATTCATATGACTTTTATTTCGTTTAAGAGCACAATCAAGTACAACCACTATCTTAGCTATAACCGTATTTGAGAGTATACCAATAATAAAACGATGAAATGAATGAATAATTTAATTGACACCATTAAAATGTGTTGTCCATTTAGTGTTATTCATATTTCATGAGCTCTAAGCAGATGTGTGTGAATTTCGTTATCATCTAGGTCATATGTACGAAACATTTTTCAATATACATATGATGATGGAATTGATTAGACTGGATTTTTCCCACCGCCAACAAAGTGAAATATATCACAAAATCGGTATAAAAAATACTTTATAGTGTTAATTTGTTTCCGTCGTAGTATGCAACGCTTTCAAATGCACTAGGATTATTTCATTTTCCACGATACTAAATATAGTGGCATTTCCATGACCGAATTTGTTTAACTAATGTCCCAAACGAATATTTTATTAAAACAATTCAGTGACATATAGCATATATTAATTTTTGCATATCAATGCCAAAATCTTAGGCTATGCCACAAAGCAACATAATTAAAATACTGAAATATCGATAGGAGTAGTTTGTAAGCTTATAAAAGAACAAGCTGGAATTGGTATATTTGTCGAAAGGCAGCTAATCACTAAAAACAGATCTGTGTAACTAGCGAGCAACTACAGATTTTAATACACCTAGAGAATGTAGGTTGATTTCTTTTTTTCTGTAGAATGTATTTCTAAAATGAGCTTCACTTGAATAGTTTCTACATCGTTCGGTTTTTCTTAGCCAATCCTGAGTCACTACTTTTTGTTTTACTTTTTGGACAGAATAAAATAAAAACGAATGTATTTCCATAGTATCCTTATCTAAAATTATATTTTCTTCCATTTATCTGTGGTTTTGGTCAAAATTTTTCGTTGTAAGTCAAATTCTGTAGTTGATTAGACTGCAGAATCGCTCGATATCGGAATTTATACATTAATAAAGCATGAAGATAACAAAATAATGCATACAGTAAAGTTTTAAATTCTCATAGCTGTGGAATCAGTAAATACAATATACAAAATAAATGGAGCAATGAATAAATGAAACTGCCTTACAATGTGTCTCAGTAAATATTTCATACTAACTTGTTTTCTACTTTTTTATTTTAGGCAGACGATAAGTCACTTCTGGCCCGATTCTATCACGCTGATAGGGCCTTGACAGCGGTTGCCAGTGAGCTGGATAGTTTTGACGGTAGAGCTGAACCAGATCGATGCTCGCGCCTAGTGAGCCGCCTTCGTCAAGGACAGGTAAGACAACAAGACTCGATTCGATGTTGGTATTCTCACAAACATTTTTCTTTCCTTTCAGGATAAAGTTCTTTCCATAACAAACCTGATCATGGAAGAATTGCTTGGCGAAGAACGAGCTGCACGGGCATTCCGTGCCAAATTTCCGGAAGAAGTTCTTCAGGAGAACTTGGCTGGTCAACTTTGGTTCGGTGCAGAATGTCTTGCTGCTGGCTCGTCGATAATGAATCGCGAAACGGAAAGTTCGGCGATGCGTCCTTTAGCTAAGGCTGTAACAAAAAGCTTGGATAATGTTCGTAACCTATTAAGAGATCAGTGCCTTCGTAATAATATTCCAAATAGTCAGACTTTACGATTGGATATCAACGATGCGGCCACTGAGCAATTGTATGAAAGTCTGAAGATTTTCGACAGACTATTCGCAGAGTTCGAGTTGCGATATGTGAGTGCGATGGTGCAAGTGAAATCCAAGCAGGAATATGAAATGCAAGAATTGATCAGTGTTTTGTTCTCGGAGGCGTTGCAAAGGAGTTTGAAAATAGGGTTGTTGGATCAAGACCAAGTGGATTCGTTTGATCCAGCACTAATGTTTTCAATTCCTCGCCTGGCGATCGTAGCCGGACTAGCGATCTACCCAAACGGACCATTAGATATGGATATGCCAGCTGATCAACTATCGGAGATGTTTAGACCGTTCAGAACAATCCTGATAAACATTCGGGATCTTTTAAGAACCTTGACAAAGGAAGAACTTTTCCAGCTAGAAAAGCTTTTATGCACAAATGAGGATATGCATTTGAACAATACGGTGAATAGCAACAATAATAATAGTAAGAAAGCAAGCTGTGATGATGTCGACGAAAAAATGTCGAATAGTGATGATTTAGTTAGTAGTAAAAAATTCGTAGTTGATACTAATGTAAACTGTAACCGTGCATCTGTCCCGTACTCCACTATGGTAGATAGTATGACTTCTTCGTCGACAAGCTCTTCGTCTGAGTCATCGGTGGATTCGACAGATGATGATAGTAATAAGGATCTGAAAGAGTCTTTAATGACTGCTGACTGTGCCTCTGGCTTTTTAATCCCCAACACAACGTTAGGTAACCTTCTGCAGCCCGTCGAAGCTCCGTTGACTGATAACTTCATAAGTGACGAAGAATACATCGAGTCAAATTTGTACGACGGAGCTAGCACTGAAAACAATAACGCAAATGTAGATTCCGGAATCGGTACAGGATTAAATCGTTCTTTAGATTCTACTGAAAACCTTCAAGAAGTCAATAGAAACAAAGATTCCGGTACACGTCAACCGAAAAACGATTCGTTTAGTGATAAAACTGGATTGTCCAGTAAGAACTGTGAGTCAAATGATGTAGCCAAACACAATGTCCCCAGTTGTAGTAGGATGGAAACTACGTCAGATTCTTCGGAAGAAAGTGAGCAGCAGGTAATAAATAAATCGTCAAAGCATAATCAACAACAAGAATTGACACATCACAAACATCATCATCACCATCATCACCACCACCACTCGTCGACAAGGTCTGATAAATCGAAGAAGTCTAGCAAAGGTTCCTCATCACATCATCACAGACATCATCGCCATCATTCCAAGAAACGATCAAGAAAATTTAGTACGGATACCTCGAGCGGAGATACGTCATCTTCGCTGTCTGACGGTGATCCAAGAGAAGTGAAACTTGCCTTGAAGGCGGCAGGAAGGATGAAATTCAAGTGAGTATACAAGTAGCGTATTTGAATGTATATTTCAATGAAAGAAAAAAAATGAAAGTTTCAAAAAGTATATAGAATAATTCGGCTTCCCGTCAAGCAGGCGGTTACCAACGATTTCGTTTCACATGTTCTTTTGGACACAGTTAATGAAGGGCTTCGCATGCTTGCATATCAAGGTGGTTAGAATCTAATCAGAACTGAGTAAAATAGAATGCTCTTTTGGTTCATTGGAAAAATCGGTGCCATTTTTCAAGTTTGAGCTTCATTCATGCTGTTATTTTACGTCAAGCTCTTTCTTTGCCTTCGTCGAACAACCAACCTCGAACATATGTAATTTTACCTGAATTCTCATGTTTACCACCATAGTTGTCAAATTTATAATGTATAATCTCCATTGCTAACTTTTAGCATCTCAATAATATGATCCAGCGTCAGGTTGATTAAGAAGTCAACTGCTGGCAAGCAAATTTTTTCCCGTACAGATGGAAAAAAAAATCTTCAAAAGATACCCCGGCTCAAAGTCTTTTCTTACTAAAAAAATATTCCATCTACAAGCCATGTTGATCCGGGTCGAAATCCGCTCTCGCACTACTTCAACACGGTAGTGCTTGCTCACCTATCGTTGCGCACTTGCTTCAGAAGTTATTACAGCTTGTAGGGCGGCAACGTAACGTAAAGCTTAGTACGTAGAATTTCCTCAACAAATGTTGAGACTACGCCAGTTGCTCTCCTTACGTAGCATCATTTCCATGATTGACTTTGGCGTGGACTAAAGTTTGCTCCTTAAACTTGCGAACCGACTGCACGCAAAGAATGTATGATGAGCAGCATCATATTCTCTACATTGTACCGACAGTACGGCGTATCCCCCTTACCCCTTGTGTTAAGGCTTGTGAAATAACTGTGATCCGTTAGGAATTTTCACGGATGTAAGTTTCAGCTGCTCCCATGGGTGACAAGACCTGTCAATCTCAGTGTCCAGCAACATTCGTTGCTCTTCCTCCTGCGCTGTTGCTGCAGGTTTCGCGTGCAAGCTTGCACTAGAGCTGCTGTTCAATCTGATTCAGAGTGAATGAAATGCGCTTCTCTGCGTTCTCGCAGTGTCTTCCAGTGACAAGTTCCTAGCATTGACAAGTGTCTACCATTTTGAGCGTTTGCTCCTCTTTATGGTATTATACCCCCTGTTTATTACTAACTCGCTTTGCCCTGTGGCTGCACGCTAAGATTTCTAGATTTGAAGATTTAAAGAAAGGTAAATCAGCTCTTTCTCCGAGTACTGTTTCTCAAAACTAAGATTGGAAGTCACTGTTTTGTGCTTTCGGCAGTATATTTTTGTTCAAGCTTCTCATTTATGTATTTCTTTTGCCGATTTCAGGAGCACTGATGTTCTATTGCATCGCCTGTTTGTTTGCATTGCTGGTGTAGCTGATCAGCTTCAAACAAATTTTGCGGCAGACCTGCGCCAAATTCTTCGCAGCGTATTCCTAATCAATACCACACCACCTCAGCAGGAAGTAGAAATTCCGACTAAAAGGAAAGACTCGGACTTGTTTGAATTCCGAGCAAGTGAGCAAGATGTCATTCAACAACAAAGTGCTGGTTCGAATCAAAGTATTTACTCGGCGGAAGAAGTAAATGCAGAATTAGACAGTGTATTTTCGGAACGTACGCCAGCACCTGCGCAACGCGGTCAAAGCCTAGAAAGTGATGTGCAAAATAGAAATCGGTCAAATATATCTAGGAGTCGTAGTTTAGGCGAAGATGGCTCCGAACGCCTGATAGCCAATCAGGATCCGCTTCGGCCGAGTTCGTTACATGAGCGCAGTACGTCTCGAGGAAGCGAGTCTGGAAGTAATAGTCCGGCGAATTCATCGTCAACTAGCAGTTCTCCGGTTGGAGGGCGAACAACGATATCATTAGGAAGCTCAGTACCGAACTTAAGACGACAAACACCACAAACTGCCGTTAGTACTAATAATTTGTCTTCGTCGCCGCCAGCAAGACAATCACCGCCTGTTTGGATACCTGACGAGGAAGCTCCGCGCTGTATGGCATGCACAACGTCTTTCACTGCATTCCGTCGTAGACATCACTGCCGCAACTGTGGTGGTGTATTTTGTGGGGTTTGTTCGAGGTACTCAGCGCCTCTTCCCAAATATGGTCTAAATAAAGCGGTAAGGATTTGCCGGCATTGCTATTTTTTATCTATCTGCGATTCATAGGAGTTTTTCTGTTCAATCAATTGACTTTAAACATTTATGTTTATATTGAAAATAAGAAAGCATTTTTATTTTAGTCATCGATATGCTGTAGGTAAATGTTTTTGTTGTTGACTATGATAATGAAAGTATGGAAATATTGCGTCTGGAAACGTATTGCTTATTCTGTGTGGAAATGTTATTTTATGGTATGAACTCTATTTGAGCGACAGGAAGTACGATTGTCTTGTACTTAAACCAAAATCCATCATCTACTTCTTTCAAATTTTTCTGCTTTTAAAAGCTTTGCTTTTCCTCTGTAAATTGAAATGTAATTTTTTATCATGCATTTTTTTCTCTCTACTTTATTGAATTTGACTTATGAGACGAGTAAAAAATGTAAATCATAGCCACCGTTACTTGAGCCGATCGCTCGTAATAATCCGCTTAAACATCGATTTCTACCATATTACAGTAAATGCATCGGTTACTGGTGCTTGACGTTCAGATGCAATATTTTCTTGTTTAGTTACTTGGTCTTATATCAGAATAATTATTTCTTAAAGATTAATTGACTTTATATTATTTTGCGTTACTATATGACCCGAAATCTATGACCAAGGAAAATTGACTATTTTTCTGATTTAGTGAAGTAAGAAAAACTATTTAGTGAAACAAATTCTAAATTAAAATGCAATTTCGTTAATCTTAAATCAAAAGAGTTTTTGAAAAAATTTGTAAGACAATAGTGCAAAATGAAAATATGACTTTTTGTTCTAAGCTTTATATAATTCCTTCTTAAACATAACGAACATGTATAAAAAATAGAAAAAAAGATGGTAAAGCATACATATTTTACGATTTAATATTGACTGCTTTTAACGCTATTTGTTAAACGGACTTTTGTGATTTCCATTATATGATTTTAACTGTATTGTAATAATATATATGAAATTGTTAAATGAATATCGATTTTTGTTATTGATTTAATGATGAAACAAAGATACTAGCTGCTTTGGATTACCTAGTTGCTAGAGGATGAAACGGACATCAAATCGTTGCAGGTTGACCATTTCTATATTGGTTTCACTCAATCATTACTCGAAAAAATGCCAGAAAACCAAGTGCTTTGGACTAGGGATCATTTTCGCTACTGTCATCTTTGGGGCAATGTTATCAAATCCAAAGCAGCGCAGCTTACTGAAATGCGTTCACTTAATTTACTTTATACTTACTAAATATAATTAAAAAAATGAAAAATATATCAGTTGCACTACGTATTTATTATGACCTTCAAGTGAAACGTAAATTGTTCTGCTTGTTCGCACGCAAAGCAAGATCAAAAGTTTAAAATTACTCGTGTTAAAATTACTATTCGAAATAATGAGGTGTTTTAGCTGCTTGCAGTCATTTTGAATCCTGCTCCAATTGTTCTCGCTCTTTGCGCCGGGGCGGAAAACGAATGCACTCGCTTAACTATTTCACACTCTTTCTGCAGTTTCTGTTTCTTATGTTTTTCACGTATCAATTCCCGTTTCGTATTTTCCAAGTTCGATCGAAGTTCTTCGACTATACAATCCTTGCCTTTATTGTCCAATGATTTCGCATTGAGTTCGGCCGTTAGAGCTTTCAACTTTTTTTCGCGAGCATGAAGCGCATTCTGACGAAGGAGTTTGATAAAAATTATAAATTAACAGAGTTAAGTTGAACTGACTGCAATTTACCTGAGTTTCAACGAGACGCTCTTTGATTTTGTAACTTGGAAGCTTAAGCATAAATTCTTTCAAAGTATTGTAAAGTTTATGGGACTCTTGCAAGGCTTGTTCCCTATTCGTTGCTGCCACTGCCTGAGACAAAATACGCCTGAAAAAGAATATTGTTTTAGGTGATGTGATATTGAGTGAAACGGAATGAATACTTTTGTAATCCCTGTATTTTTGTAATGAGTGCCATTCGCTCTGGATCTTTACCGCCAAGAGTGCGCCACCTGGATACAAAGAGATAATGCTAAAAACATGACCAACGTAAGAATTGAGTAATCAAGCATAAAGATCCGAAACTAATAAAAACTATTGCTTTATTTCGTAAGCTCCTAGAACAGTGTTAGCGCTGTAATTGTGTGTGCACAAATGAATGTAACTCAGTAATTAACTAATTTAGTAATTTATTCAGAAAATTCATTAAACAGGATAGACGCATAATTACAAAATGAAGAAAGAAAAAAAAAATAAGTTAAAAATTAAAATACAAAATAAGAATTTAAACCAAAATTAAAATACAGCAAAAATAAAAAATAGGGATTAATGGGATTAAGAGTATAATAAAATACAATCAAAAGTGAAATAGAAATTAATATAATTAAGTAGACGAAAAAAGTGGACTACAAACTAAATTTTTGCGAATATCAATAGACTGTGGGAGAGAACCAAGCTGAAAATAATTATTATGAGTCCTTAGTAAACCTGAAAAAGGCGGGTGGCAATAAACGTCGGTACGCGCAAAAGGTACATTTAAAATTGTGGTTGACCTGATGAGCCTATCAATATGATATTCCGTAAAAAAAACTCACCAAAGATGAAGACTAATAGCCTTGGCAAACTTTAAAAAGAAAACATTTACCAAGGTAAGTCGAGGAATATTAGAAATTATTAAACTTTCACTGTAAGGACAATATGGTAGATTGTACTCAAAAGTAAGGCAGCGGGTGAACCTGCTCTGGACAGATTCAAACGCCTCAGACAAATAGCAGAAACGAGGCGCAATACTCAAGTATAGAGCGAACAAGGGAAAGAATACGCACACAAGTGAAAATGTCACAAGGAATTGTGGCAAACAAGTATATTCAACCAACCATCCGAGTGATGCTACGAATATGAATATTGAACTTAAGCTTCCGATCGAAGATAACACAGAGGTCAGTAAAATGATTGACATCTAAAAGAAGGACGTCGAAAATACGGCGAAAAAACTCCAGAGCACAAGGATTCAATGTAAAAGACGTAGAGAAACACTTGGAGACATTCAAGGACTGGTAATTTACAATAACATAAAGAAACAAGATAATTCAAATCATTTTGAAGAGTAAGATGATCAGAAGCAGCATTGATAACGCGAAAGATGTTAAGGCTACATTAGACGGGGAGAAGCAATCACATCAGGAAGATCATTCACGAAAAGATAAAAGAGCAAAGGTTCCAGAATAAATTCCTGAGGTACACCGGAGGCAGAAAAAAGGCAACGAGAAACCACGGGGAGAGACATTTTAAGTACGATTAAGTACAAATGCCGATATCCACGAGAGAAGGGGCCCAGATAAGTCAAACTGCTCTAATTTGCGAAGGAGGAGCTCATGATTGACTGAGTCACATGCCTTGCAGAATTCACTGCACATGACGTCTACTTTTTTCCATTTAATAGCTTCTGCTATCTAAAGCAGAAGCTACTAAATGGGAAAACTGAATTAGGTTAGTGGTAGTACTCTGGTCTTTCACGAAATCGTGCTATTGAGTAGCAAAAACGTCACGAAGAGTGTTATACACGCGATTAAAAACAAGACGCTCACGAATTTTAGAAACATGAAACGATTGAAGTAGTGCAATAGATAGTAACTAGGTTTCGATCACCAGACTTGTCGATAGGAATAATGCTTGACACTTTCCAAGAAGCTGTAAAAATTCCGTTACACAGTTAACATAATAATGTTAAAAATGATGGACAATTGAGAAGAGAAGTTGCAAGTTTTGCTACAAAGAAGTGAGGAATTCCTTCAGGACCCAGAGAAAAGCTGCAGTCCAAGTTTGATATAGTAGAATGAACTTCCAGAGGATTGGTCAGAAGTAAAGATAGGCCAGAGTGAAAGTGAAGGGGAGGAATGCTGGAGACAGAAATAACCCTCAATTTTCATATGACTACTAGAGCAGATTAGCCATTTAGTGGTTTTTTCCTCAGCCTTTAACTAATGCTTTGAATGGCGATATCATGATGACTATTAGAATGCTTAAATATATTTTTAAGCTTAGCGACTTAGGAATTTCAAATAAAAATAAAATAGTTCGTTGATTAATTATTGATGTATAATGAGACTTAATTTAATATATTTATCCCTTAAGGTTTCTAAGATAAGCTTTAAGGAATTTTTTGTAACTTATGTGAAAGCCGAGGCATTTAAAAACAATCGTCTAGCATTCAGAACGATAATACGCACACGCAAGTCATAGAATAGAAAAGGAATAACGGAAACGGACTCAACGGAGAGCATATTTAGAAGGTTATAGAACATGTAGATAATTGACTTCCTATTCCAGTTTACTTTTGGTTTTGATAATTTGACAGTGCCGAAAGAAGAAAGTGACTACGAAATTTGTAAATTTTTTATCTGTAAAATCGTAAATTTTTTTTACTATGAAGAATTTTACCTTAGAGCGTATTCCCAATAGACCAATGAATTTTTTTTAAATGAAACTAGAGATTACAGTGTGTCTATTGATTTTTTTTTTTCTGAAATATCGATTGCAGCAGTGACGATTTTAATCAGAGGAATTCGATCTACTGTGCTTCACTTCAGACCCTTTTTCCCTCAAATTAATTAGAATACTCTTAAAAACTTAAAAAGAAACGCTCATTCTGCATTTAAAATAGGTATGTTCGCGTACTCCAAGGATTGCCATGAAGTCCTTTTTGTACGCTGTTTGATTGAAAACTGATGCGACTGATGATGATGAATTTTCGTTAACTATTTAATCTATCGTTGAGTAACACTAATGCTAAGAGCTTTATGAAGATAATAATGTGATATATTAAGGTAAAAATATAAGAATTTAAAAATATTTTGGCATTTTTTCTTTAGATTTGATATTTGCGTACTGTATGTATGTGTACTGTACCTATGAACATTCATCGGCGTAACCATTTCCTGTTCCAATGCCTTAGATTTGACTCGTTCCTGATTTAAAATACGATGAAGTTGCAAGACTTCCTGTCGCATATCTGCAGTGTTCGCCATACCTCTTGATAGTATATTCCGTTGTGATCGTAAATTTTGTATTTCCGTTTTCAACAAACGAACATCTTCGACACGATCGGCATATTGTTTCTCACCACGGTCAAAGGCGGCTTGAACAATTTGCATTTTTTCCTTCAAGAGTGTTATTTCGTTGTTCCGTCTGATCGTTTGCGAGCCAATCAAATCCCGCTCATGAAGTGCACAATCGAACTGTTTCCGAAGCTTATCCAGGCGAATTTCGTCATCTGATAAAGCGTTATATAAACGCTCATTTTCCACACGTTTTTCTTTAAGTTCCGACCGAGTGTTTTGAAGGATGACTTCTAGGTTGCGGAAGTCGATTCGGATCTTTTGACATTCTTTCTCGAGTTTTTCCAAGGTTTTCTGAAGTCGTAGGGCTTCGGCTTCTTTAGAAACGATGGTCTCCTGATTCTGTTCGAGCTTTCGATTGGCTATCTAGAGAATTCAAAAGCAGTACGTTAGTTTTGAAAAGGTTTCTATCTATAATAAAAAATATCGATAATAAATATTTACGGTAAGTTTGGCTTTGAAATCATCCTTTTCCTCAATACACATTTGCAGATTTCTTTCAAAGGTGTTCCTGTCGCTGCGAGCTGTTTCAAAAAGTCCTTGCATTTTAATAAAATTCCCGTTCAGTTCGTTAACACTTTCCTTCAATTCTACGATGTACTCGTCCTTTAGTCGAATATCCTCTGAAAATCAATCAAACAAAAATAAAATTAAGAAAGTTGCATACATTTGCATTAGTAAACCAACCATTTAGTGAGTCAATTTTATCTTCGAGTATCTGAGTTTCCTCTGCATTTCGATCTCGTTCGACTTCAATTTTCGAGATAAATGCCTTTTGTTTCTGTTGAATAATGTTCTTTTCTTTGATTTCGTCTTTTAATGCTCGAACTTCATGATGAGACAGTATAAATGCCTCTTCTGCATCAGCAAGTCTCCTTTGCATTCTTGGTATTTCGTTTTTCAGTGCATTTCGTTCCCGTGTCACTAGCTGAAGCTTCTTTTCCGCAGCTTCGGCGGCTTTAGATTTCAGACTATCTTCCTTGCTTTGAATGAAAGCCGCAGTTCTACGAAAAGGTTTCCCTCAAAATGGATAATGAAATGGAATAGTACAGAGAGAAGATCAATTACTTAATTTTGGATATCTCATCTTCCATTTGGGCTTTTGATTGTTCAAATGTTTGTAACTTTCGCAAAAGAGAATCTCGGTTTTTCTCTAACTTGGCAAAGTCCATTTTAAGCTTCAACACCTCATCCTCTTTCATCTATTACGAAAAGTGAAAAATTCATGCGATCACTTCGAAGTGAAGTATCATACCCTTAGCAGACTAGTCTTATGGTTGACCTCATATTGAAGTTTCTCTTTAATTTCGTGTGAGTGTTCCACTTCGATTTGATATTTGGCCAGTTTATTGTTAACAGTATTATACTGTGTCGTCATCCTATCTAAGTTTGTCTTCAGGGCTAGTATTTGCATATTTTGTTGGACGTTATTTTTTACTAAGGTCTCGCACTAACAAAAGAATAATTTTCGCAATATATGGTATAACTTTTTATTAAATTCCATACTTGAACAAATGGACCTTGATATATTACCTGATTTTTCAATTCACGGGCCTCTTCCGTCAAAGCTGCATGATCGCCGGACATTATCGCCAATTTCTCTCTCAACGAGTCAACAATTCGTTTATCTTTGTGTGCTTCGCCGGAAACATCCTACAGAAAAATCATAATATTAAATATCGCCTGTACTAATTAAATCTGTTAAAGTGCAAACATCGAGTAGTTTATGCATGTCTTTATTCTTAGTTTCGACTTCTGCTCTCTTTCGTTCGATTTCTTCGGTATATAGGCGTTGGACCTGCAAGCGTCTTTGAAGCTCTTCGACTTCTGCGGATAGTCGATCTCGTTCTTTTAATATGCCCTCTTTATGCGATGTAAGGGCTGATGTCAGTCTAAAATATATTGTTTATAGGACCTGCTTTTGAAACTGACTCTAACAAGTCTTAAGGGACTGTTTGCAGGTTTACTTACTCCTCTCCACCTTCTTTTTTCCCTGATGCTTTACTTGCTTCTTCTTCTAGTTTTTCCACTTTCTCTTGCAGTTCGTAAAGTTGTTCTTGTACTAGTTGTTCTCTCGCCTGGGCCGCGTCAGTTTGTTTCCAAGCGTTCTCTATCGATTCCGGAAAATATTTTTTTTTTTTTGTGAAATTTACGAACTTTAAGCTGATCCATGATTTCCAGAAGGATTATTATTACCTGTTTCTGCCTTAAGCCTTTGAATTGTTGCATAGTCAACTTGAGAAACTGTTAACGCTTGAGTTAATTTGTGTTTGGCGTTTTCTATTTCTTGTTTTGCGTTCGCTATCTCTGTAGCCTTCGATGCATTTTCTTTTCGCAGTTTTTGACAAACCAAATGAAGTCTGTGCACTTCTGTGGCATGGTCGAATTCACCTGCATCTTGAAGGACTTTAGATATCTATAGCCGTTTGGTAAAATATACTTTTATTCATCAAATATATTCGAAAACTGATGCTTTGAACAAACCTGGGCCATCTTCCTGCTAGCCTGCGAAAAGAACTCATCATCCAACTCTGTCGGTAACGCGGAATCGTCATGGTCGGCGACATCTTCCTCCTGAGACTCATCCAAACTAGGTTCGCGATCCATTGTCAAGGAACAATCGTTTGTCTACGTCTCGTTGTTCAAATTCAACCAAAAGACAAAGGCAACGTGAAACGAACACTTTTGTGTTGATTTTGATTATGGAAAATAATAGGTCAATGTTAAAATGTCCTAAAATAAAAGTATTTACAATAAGACCGGTAGACCGATGTACAAAATGAACGGCATACAAAAGTAAAATGACGTTGTCAGGGCATTTCCGTGAATTGTGTTTATGACAACAAACTAATCAATATTTCAGGACATTGAGTAACTCACTGACGGAATAGGAATCATCATTGCTTGGAAGATGCATATTGTACATTTTGATGTGAAAATGGTGTTTAAAATTATTAGTGCCTGTTAAATGAAAAATAGATACTTATTATTTTATCTGAAAACGTAAGCAGTGTACAAACAGGGAAACCTTAATTTAATCTCCATGGTAAATACACAAGACGCCATTACTGTTAAGATACAGTAATATCTAAAAGTAGTAGCTGAAATCACATTATTATTGAAACTGGATTCGAGTGAAATGTATTTATTTCTATAATATTTACAATATTATTTCAATAATAAATAAGTTCATTCTTAATCGTATCTAGTCATTAATATAATATCAACAGGACTATTAAATTTTTAATTTTAAGTGAGTGAAATTGTTATGACTGTTGAAAATATTGTTAAAAATCATGTAAAGAAAAGGATACAAATCAATCCTGAAGCAGCATTTTTCATTTACCATATGCAATCGACTGAACATAATTAAACAAATAATTTATAGACAGTTGATAAATTGGAACAGTGGAAATCATAATTTATGATTATATTTATCGCAGTCATATAATTTCACGAAGAGCACGTTTCGGGTTTTCAAGCAGAAATATTTGCTATCCTGAGAGCTGCCTGTTGGGCAATTGAAGAAAGATGGAGGGGAAAGAGCATTGCTATTTGCAGTGACAGTCAAGCTGCACTGATGGCGCTGTGTAGACCCCTGACAAACTCGAAAATTGTCCAAGAGTGCAGAGCACGATTGAACTCTGTCGCCAGATTCAATAGGGTGCATCTGCTCTGACACAACACTGTGGTGTTGAGGGGAATGAAATTGCTGACGTCATTGCGAAGCCAGGTTCGGGACTTCCACTACGGGGCCCTGAACCCGCCTTGGGTGTGCCGACCGCATCTGCACGTGCCATTCTTCGGAAGTGGGTGGATGATGCTCACAAAGATAGATGAACGACTGCTGGTGTGGCCAGGCACACGAAGGTCTTCCTTTCAGAACCCAACCATGTGACTGCGGGATTCTTGCTCAATAAGAGCAGGAAAGTTTGCAGGTCCATGGTGGGTATTCTGACTGGACACAACTGCCTAGGAGGACATATGTACCGAATAGGTGTTGTACAGGATGACCTCTGTTCATCCTGTCTAGAGGAGGCTGACTCTGCGGAGCATTTGCTCTGTGAATGCCCAGCTTTGGCTGGGATGTTGCACGCATGCAGACGATAGCCTCTTTTCCCCTATCAGTGATCCTAGACTTTATCAAGAAGTCTGGGAAACTATGGTAGGCAGGGGGAAATGAGTACAATGGGTCCTTTGGCCTGAGTGCTTAGAGGTGCCAATGCGCCTCTCCCCCAACTCACACACACACACACTTAATGCCAAGTATTACCCAATGGGACTAAAGGCATGAAAAATAATTCGTTAATAACAACAAAAATTAGTTCTACCTAACTCTATGATTCCATTAAGCTAATTTGCCAATATTTAGGTTAAATATTGTTACACGTTCATTAACGTAAACCTTATTTCACCCTGTCGAAAGTAGAAAGATCGAAAAGTATCGACTCGAATTATCGCCATGCAAAACATTCTTATCAATTTCACCGTAATAATAGAATCAAAAATCCCAAGGAATATTTCATATACATAACGTCAATGGGAAACTCCTAATAGCCAAGACACGCAACATTCAAAGATAAACACATTTTGATAGGATCGAGAGGTTAAGAAAAGCCTAGAAGCATGCAATCAACCATTCTGGAAATAAATAGCCCTTGTGAGATCATTAAAGCTTGTAATGAATTTTTGTGTAAAGTAAAGTGCTTTATCTGTGGGGATAAAGCACTTTACTTTGTGGGGATAAAAAAAATGTTATTAGCAAAAATAGTGAATCACGAATACACGAAGTGTGTTTGAATTGAAAATCGTAGCAAATGGTGTCAGCAGTTGAACTCTTTTGATAGATTCAGCAAATAAAATATTGAATCTGAGGACAGTTAGTTTTTAAGAAACGTGAGAATTCGTACAAGTTATTATTATCAGAAATCACGTGCACTATGAAAAGAACAATGAAGAGTGAGCAGTTAGTGATCGAATCAACATTGGCGTAATTAAAAGTATATTGCCAGAAAAGTAATTTCTAAGCGATTGGGAAGTATTACAGCTTACGACAATAACACGTTCAGTAAGAACAAAGTAGTGACGAGAACAATCCTATGATAGATTTCCTGCTGAAAATGGGTTCCGATATAAAGCAGCAGCCCCAGAAACAGGACTAGAAACTTGATAAACAACGTCAGAAGCTTGAGTAACAAGTTGATGACTGTAACTAGCCATATGCATCAACGAACAATATACATTATCAACATGCTATGCATACTTAAGAACAGGAGCAGCTAAAATGTGAATAGATGTGAATAGAAAAGAGTTCCAGAAGCAATTGGAAACTCAAGTTGCAGAAAGAAAATAGCAGCTAAAAACTCAAGCTGGTGAAGTGAAACAGTAGTTTGACAAGCAAGGACGATGGTTGGTAAAGGTTGAGGATGAAATGGACCAGCTTAATTGGGTTTACAGCTTGTGGAAGTCGTAGTGGAAAAGAGGACTCAAAGCTAAACAATAGAGTCGGAAGTGGTGTATACTTAGATGAGCTGAATTCTAAGCTGTCCTTCAGTCTACCAGACCATTGTAGTGTCTTTCAAGCGGAGATTGTGGCAATTTTACAGGTAATCGACTGGCTTCTGTGTAATCGAATATTCGGGGTCAATATTGGCATTTTCACACATAGCCAAGCGGCTATTAAGTCCCTTGCTGGTCCTTGTACAGGTTGCTGAATGCCGTGCATCTCTTAGGGAGATGTCGAGACATTCGGTTGTTCAATTGATTTTGGTACCTGGGCATAGGGGTTTTCAGGGTAACTGTGAGGCCGATGAGCTAGCAAGGCTTGGAACCTTGTTATCGGAGGTGTTTTGCTCCCTCTCAATAGGTATACCGATGATATTGGTCAAACTGGCCATCAGGCAAAAATATCTCGAGGTTGCTAGGAAGTCCTGGGCAGATGAATCATCCTGTGCAATAGCGAGGCAGTCCTGGGTATCCATGGATGCGCATGCCTCATAGGATGGCATGCACAACGATTGGGAGTGCAGTTTAATGATTTCTGTCGGAGTTGTGGCTCTGAAGATGAGGAGGAGTCCGTCCTCCACCTCTTGTGTCAGTGCCCAGCGTTGGCAAGGAGAAGGTTGGCGGCAACTGGTGCTCCCTTTCTCTCAAACCTGACCGAGTTGCCCCTGGTCTATTTGTCAAGGAAAGCAGATGGTTTCCCGAGTTCAGTGAGTAGGAGAGAGCCACAAATTATTGTGGCAGCACAACGGGCCTCTCTTGTGCCTATGTGTGTCTGTCGGCAGACCTCTGTGGATCGGCAGCCACTTCAACCTACCTATCTACCTTGTAGATGTCGTAGGCATTAATCCAACTGATCCAAGTAGCAATTAAGCACTCAAAACACTCATTTTCGATGGACAAACTTCTAGACCGTCAACAAGAGGCAGTTTGAGGTTGTTGCAGAATATAAACGTTGGATTGATCGTGCGACAACATGAGTAGCGTTATTAAGATATTACAGTGCATAATTACTTTGGCTATAAGATACAGTGAAGACCACCTAAAGGAAGCTCATCGTTTGCAGTTTAGGTCTCATATACAGAAGCCGGGAGATACCTTGCAGCAGCTGATTCAGGACACTTCTGTCCTACACTGGTTAACACTTCTGTCCTACACTACGTTGGAATGAGGCGGCGAAAATTGGAATGTGACGGCGAAAGATAATTTTATCCAATCAGTACGTGATGCAGAACTTTCTTTTGGCTACGCGCTGGCTTACGAATGGTGAAGCGGGCATCTCGTAGCAATGTTCATGTCAGCAAAATGCGCGAAAAGTGCGTTTGACTGCTCAATGTTGAATTAGTGAAATAAGGGTTCGAGGCATGATTGTTGTAAAAAATGGAAATTGACATATTATCAAGAATGTGTGCATCGAATACCACCACAACGTTACAAGCTTGCGAAGCTTCCTCATAGTAGAATTGCGTAAAAAAGGCCAATTGAGTCGTGAATGCTACGAGAAGGATGAGCTCAGATACTGCCAAGGATGAAAACGGTGAGTCTAGGTGGTCGAAAATGAACAATTCTTCTTGGAGGGCGATTTCTGCTTCTGACGGCTACTGTTGAATCTTTCCCAGTTTATGGTAAGACCGATGAGAGCAAACTTGGAATGCATTTCTTGAGTCATCATGGGTTCTGCTTGTATTTAGAATCACAAAAAATCAATTAGGGCAACAAAGAAGTAGCACGAGGACAAAAATGAAATGAAATTATTTAACTTTGATGTAGTAAAGTTTTTATATTGGCGTTATGTATGGTAAATATGTTCGATTACTTGTAAATTAATTACAAGTAATCGAAAAAAAGCTTAAAAATAGAACACATTTTAGAGCACAATTTTAATTTTTCTTTATTTACTCGCTACTAAAATAAGCTTACGTTGTTATATATATATTGAGAAGCAAGATATGATTAGTTTTATTTTAATATACTATTCGACATGTAAAAAATGTACGTGTATGTGTAGAAAATATAACTATAAAATAATTCATTATTAGTATTCATTTTGTAGGAAACCTTTGTCAATGAATAACTCATTTTAATCGATTTTGCACAGATGTCACTAAATTTTGAGTGTAACTGGGTTAATTTTATTAAATTTTACTATTAACTTTTTCGAAGATATCACACAACGATTCTACAGGCCCAATTTTCTGGGACTCTCAAAGATATTTCTTCTATGTTTCGGTAGTATGCCCATGCATTATAGGCGCGATACATTTATAAGTTCCTTCTTCAGCGACCACCGTATCTCTCAAACCATTAAATTATCTTGTTGATGACATTTTTTCTTCAAATGAACAGGTCTAAGAAAGGGGTAATGTTGCTTGTACATCAACATAAATTGGACATCATATTGAGAAACATAAACGCAACATTCTAACGCATTTCATCGTAATAGTAGTAGAAAATCCATATAAAACGCCGGTAGGAAACTCCTAGTACACTCAAAAAAAATTTGGTTGAATTTTACCCTTACAATAGTAGGAAACTGGTTTCCTACTATTAAAGATGTAAATTTACAAAAGTGCGTACAAAGAATATTTTACGTCTTCGATGCGTAATTTTTTTACGAGCAAATCGTGTAATTTTACCCTAAAAAGACGTAAATTTAGGACGGAAACGCATGAAATTTATGTATCAAAGGCTACTTTTTACGAGTCTTTTAGGGTAATAAGCGTAATTTATTCGTGAATATCCATAAAAATATTTAAAAAAACTATAAAAAAGGTGCGTTTTTTACAGTTTTGGGCAGGGTAAGTTTAAGTAACTTACCCTGCCCAAGAGTGCAAAAAACGCACCTAAAGAAAGTTTTATCAAACAAATGACATTAAACAGTATATATTGCGAACAATTTTAGGAAGTTTGCACTATTTCAGCTAACCTCTAGATAAGTATCCAAAAGTCAAGTATCTGCCTAACAAGATAAGTATCTGCCATAACATGAAATATTATCCTAAAATTAAATATCATGAACAAAAGACTGTAAGTAGGTAAATTTAAATGTTAAAAAAGGCAAGAGTCCTATAAATCAAGGAAGCAAAATATAAATATTTTTCTTGTCAAATACAAACAGTTTTTGCAATTCCTTTAAGTTTATAATTTATTTTAATTTTATATATACACTGTATACACATTATATACATTAAATTACAGCACCTATAGCTACACTTCTAACAAACTTATAGCTACACATCGAATTAACTTATAGCTACACTTCTGCACTTAGCTGCTGCTAATCACAGCAACTATCACGAAATATCAGATTCGTTAAGTCTAGCCAAATCACCGTCTCTCATTACAATGTTACATCAATAATAAGTCAAATTCGAGCAAATGATGCAATTTTACAGCTTTGGTGTGAATGTGAGCAGCGAAGTAGTAAATTTACACTCTTTTTGCTAAGGTTTACAAAACGCTATTTATTATTCAGTTGATATGACGTAAAAGCAAAAAATACACATCCAATGTGTAAAAAAAATTGTGATTCGTTATTTTAAACAAAAAAATGAATATATTTACTTTTATCAAAGAATTAATTTTAAACCCACTTTTTAAAGTGTAGTATGTAGTCAGTCCTCCTTAGTAGTCAGTCATTGAGCAGGGAATCAAGTGAAATACACGAGGACGTGATTTTAAACCGAGTTAATGTGTTATTAGAGTGATCTTTAAAGTTTGTACGAAAGTTAAGTTGTTCTACTTAAGTTCTATTATCTTGAAAATAAAAGTGTGTTTATCAAAAAACGCAAACTGTTTTGCTTGATAATTTTCACCATCTTTTATACTAATGTCCAACATTGTCTGAGAAGAACGACGGGACAAATGAAATTATTTAACTTTGATGTAGTAAAGTTTTTATAGTGGCGTTATGTATGGTAAATATGTTCGATTACTTGTAAATTAATTACCATACCTTAAATAATATACGGCTGCTGACAAGTCTGCGGACACTATGAATGCGTATGTGAAAGCTTAAAAATAGAACACATTTTAGAGCACAATTTTAATTTTTCTTTATTTACTCGTTACTAAAATAAGCTTACGTTGTTATACATATATTGAGAAGCAAAATATGATTAGTTTTATTTTAATACACTATTCGACATGTAAAAAATGTACGTGTATGTGTAGAAAATATAACTATAAAATAATTCATTATTAGTATTCATTTTGTAGGAAACCTTTGTCAATGAATAACTCATTTTAATCGATTTTGCACAGATGTCACTAAATTTTGAGTGTAACTGGGTTAATTTTATTAAATTTTACTATTAACTTTTTCGAAGATATCACACAACGATTCTACAGGCTCAATTTTCTGGGACTCTCAAAGATATTTCTTCTATGTTTCGGTAGTATGCCCATGCATTATAGGCGCGATACATTTTTAAGTTCCTTTTTCAGCGACCACCATATCTCTCAAACCATTAAATTATCTCGATCATCTTCAGCAGGTGGAAGTAAGTTCTCTATATTCAAAACTGGACTTGATTTTCTCTAGACAATAACGCGGTCATTTACACCGAAAGTGCCGAGTCACTCATCGGTAAGCATACATTTTTGCCAGAAACTTTTTGATCTATCAATATGCTGCTTAGCGAGAGCTGCACAATTTTTGTGGTTAATTTTAGGAATGGACGGCTTTTTCTTGCGGGGCCACTATGATAACCGGCTTTCCGAAAAACCTTTCTAACTTGTCCATCGTTTATTTCTTTTTCATACTTTTCCTCAAAGTTTGCCGCTGTTTTCTGGCTACTTATTCTCGGATTAGATTAAACTTTTTTTGATATAACACGGCTTTCTCGTTCTGTTGATAATTGTAGACGCACAGATTCATATTTGGATGTAACATTTCCTGTTTACTCAAAGCCAACTAGCACTCCTTGAACGGATGAATGTGGCTTATCAATTCAATTTCACTAGTTTTTCGCAGACTTGCACTTAATGTTTGCAATTATAATATTAACTTTCACAGATCTAAATATATTTTTCTATACCTTGGCAATTTTAAGCTTTTAGAAATTTTTTATGTAGCTTGCTAAAGTTATTTTTATAAACTAGAAAAAACAACTAATGAAAACACTAATAAAACTGAGCTTAGCCATTAAATTTTCTATGAGACCCTTAAATATTCCAGGAAAGGAAAAGTACGCTTACGTAGAGGATGCGCACAGATTTTTTTCACTTGAATTTTTGAGTTCCATTGCAATTATTTCGAGCTATCTCTTCTAAGAATTATTAACACCTTTTTAACCAAGTTCTGTTTGTATGGCATCATTTGCGTGCCCTAAATACTTTTAGAAATTACAGTACCAAATAATATCGGATAAGAGATTCAGCTAATGAAAAAAGTATCCGCAGACTTTTTCAGTGGCTATATATTATTCAATCACCGTCATTATGTCTTTAGTTTTGAGCCCATTTAAAAAATGCATGGCAATCTTATTATAATCCTTTCCCTTCCTGGGGGATGATGCCTGACCAAAATTGTTTAATTGCTGCATTAGTTACTGCCCTCACTTTATCCTTTTGTTGAAAATAGTAAAAATGTGCTGGTGAAGTAAATTTGCAACTGTGAAATCTTTTTTATGCCTACAAGGTTTAATCCTAGTATTCTTTCTGCGTATTTATTTGGCACTAAACTCACTGAAACTGACAACTTTTTTGTATAATTCAGAACTGTCAGTAAGCGAACTTTTATCTCTCTGTGTTTCTCTTGATATATTTGTTTATTTTGTGAATACGTGAATATACAATGGACTCCAAAACTCCCAACAAGAAAGGCAAGAAGACTAAGTTAGATACTAAGCCGGCTGAAAAGACTACGCTGAAGGTAGAGCAGGCGGCAAGCGAGACGAAAGCACTTGAAGATGAAATGAGTTTGGCGTTAAGTGTAGCGGATTTGTCACCATTCGATCGAGTTCTTACAAATGCCGATTTGGTAAGAAATCTAAAAAAGTTGACAATTACCAATAAATCTTAAACAAATCTTAAACGACTCGTAGGCGGTACAATCGTTGATAAAAGAAGAAAAGTTTATCATTGCGAACCAAATCGGAAAATTGATTGACTACTGCCAAATTCTGAAATTCGACCTTGAAAAGCAACAAAAGGAATATGAAGATCTTTTACCGAAAATCCAAGAGGCTGATGATCGGATGGCGAAAGCTTTGAAAGTTTCGCTGACTTCCGAGAGAACAGTGCAGCAATTACAGGTAGCGCTTGGTAAGTGAATACAAGTGCTTCTTACGGTATGTTAGGCGAAGAAAAATTGTGCTCCTCAACACTTGCATTTTCCTTTGCTGCTGGCTTGAAAATTAACTTTTGCTGCATTCCCACAGAAAATTCTTGGAAGGAAGTGGATGCATCTCGTGCACGTGAGCAAAGCATACAAGAGCAAATGAGTGAAATGTATAGTAAGCTAACTACCTTGGAGGGAAAAGTACAGAAGAGTCAGAAAAGTGACACCATGGGAGAGTTGGCAGAGTGAGTAGTTTTTCAGTATCGGCTTTTACGCTTTCGAATTTAAATTTCCCGTGTAGAGTTGGACCTTTGGCAAGCAAGAAGGAGACTATATTACGCGAAAGGGATCGATTACAGGCTGAAGTCGAGGAACTGGACAAACGACTGCATATGCAACGTCTTTACTCAGAGAATATAGAAAAACGCAGACAGGATGCAGAGTCCGCTAATACAGCTCTTATGCAGGAGCTTGAAGTACATTTTAAATGCAATCAGAAACCATTAGAGAACTTGTTGAGTTAATCGAATTAAATTTTTCAGTCTAGTGACACAAACAAAACCAAATTCAAGCGAAGAATTCAGGATTTGTACATGAATTTGGAAAAGGCGAAGGAAGAAAATTTAGCGTTGACCAAGAAAACTCTCGCGTTAGAGAACCGGGTACAGTTTCTTTAGTAATGGATGAAATAGTTTACATGGCAATGATTTCAGATAGACGACCTCCAGAAACAAATTGAGTTGAAAGCAGTTGAAACGCAAATGATACGCGCCCAGTATGACAAACTGAAGTTTGATCAAGCGTCGTGGAACAAAACTCTCCTTCAGAGGAGCACTGCCTTGAATACGTGTACACAAGAACACCGATCTATGACAGAACAGCTTCGCACTTTACTGAATAGACTTAACGTGAGTTAAATATTTTACGAATATTTTGTGAATTTAATTGGGTTAGAATGACAGGGTACTAAAAAGCGTTGAATTCAATAGGCGAAAGAATACGAAGTAATGGAGATCAAACAGGACTGCAAGAAATCAATAGCGAACTATGATTTACTAACTAGTAAGCTGAATAAACTAAGCAACGTTCGAACTACTCTCGTGAAGGATATTTCGATTTTTAAGTGAGCATTCGTTCATAAGCCATATGCAATTTTACTAATATAAGCTTTACAACTGCAGAAACGAAATCAACAACCTTCATAAAGAATGTAACTTAAATCTGAAAGCCGTCGAAGCTGAGCGTCGGGAGAAGGAGCAAATTATTCATGAACGTGACGGTCTTCGTAGCCAAATCGCTAAACTTACAAACATCAAGAAAGATCTAGATCACTCGATCATGCTGAAAAATTCGACTATTGAACGGCTTCAGGATGATGTTACAAAAAAGAATTTGAAAATGGAGGAAATCAAACAAAGTTTCGATAAAGTAGCCAAAGAACGCGATCAGAATGGACAAGAGATTGAAGTATTGAATAATAAGCTCGATGATTTACAAGGTATTTGTTGGTTTAGCAAACAAACTGATACTGACATTATGAGTTGATGTTCTGCGTTACCTTAGAACAAGTTTCGCTGAAAATGGAGCAAATAGTTGGCTTAAAGAAAGCTTTAGTGCAAAAACAAGCAGTGTTTATTAAGACGAAGCAAAATTTAGAGTCAACGAATTCGGAGCGATTAATTTTGCGGCAGCAACTTCAAGCATGCATGGAAGAGAAAGACAATGCAAGAACTCAATTAGCGGTAAACTGACTTCAATTTACGATATCAGAATGTTAGTTTGTCTGAAGACTGCCCCAACAAGCTCAACATCTAATCTGTTTTCTTTCTTGTATATCATGCATTGCTTTTGCATACAGCTTGCAGAAAAAGTTACACCTCGTTTTAAAATAATTTTCAAATATGAATCGCGATGCTTTTCATTTGAAGCATCAAACCTCTAATTATTGCTGCTTTTTACGGGTGGTTTTTGGCATCTATCGAATCCTAATATTTTTCTGATGTGGGGCATTTCACGTGAAGCGGACAACGAAAAAAAATCGCGGTTCTGGATTTCGTTCATATTGTGCATAATGGTACTTCTAGAAGACATGAATGTGGATGCACACGTTTTTGTTTCTATGAGGTTTAGTTGCCGAGCTATGGGCTTCTGAATAACTGACGAAATTGATAAAAGGTTTTTTTGGAAGCGGATTCTGAGATTCAAAACAAAATCTAAAAATGAAAAACCATTTTGATTGGTATAGGATATTAGCTGTTCTTTTTGATTTTGAAATTAGATTTGAAAAACAAATTTTTTTTCCTGGGTGGAACCGGAAGTAGACACTTAAACTCGTAATTTGAATAAATTGGACCAGTTTAATTTTGTTTATTTTTATAAAAAAAAACAAAGCTAATGGTATACTTATTTTATTATAAAAGTTTCAGAATGAGATGGCCAGTAGTTTAGGGGGTAGGTGAATTTCAATGCATAAAAGTCGCATGGAGCGTGGCACCGGGAGCTTGATAATGATAGCTAGTGAGTGTGAAAGCAAAATATTTGTAGTAAAACTATTATATATCACTTGTATCACTTACATATAGAAGATAAAATATTAAAAACTGCTAGTGCTGATTTACTTAGTGAAAAAAAAGCTACTTGTGTATGGACAAAAAATTTATTTCACAATTATTACAATTTTACTATCGTTTCTTATACTAGCTCTTTTTTTGATAACTAAAGGTGTTTCTACGATCATTTTTTTCCTGTAGATTGGGCATAATTTATTTTCTGCTCATATTCTTGGAATTTTTCTTAGGTATTTAGCCTTCCGATGAAACTTCAAATCCAATGGATTGAAACATCGATAGCCGCACGGAGACATAATACACATAATTTAGACTCTTTAACTTATCAACGAAAGTAATAGTCATTGCAAGCGTTGAACAGTAACTAAAAAAATAACGGAAAATTTGAAATGGCTTGGCATCAAATATATACGCGTCATATATTTTAATTAGGTTTTTATGGGAAAATAAAACTTTTTTCAAATAAGAGGTGGTACTACTAATCACATTTCGATATCAATTTTTGTTTTTGAGCCAACTAGCTGTCCTAAGCAAGCTCTCGGTACCGCGCCCCATGCGACTTGTATGTATTGAAATTCACCTACCTCCTAAACTACTAGCCATCCCATTCTGAAACTTTTGTGATAAAATAAGTATACTATAAGCTTTTTTTGTTATAAAAATAAACAAAATTAACTTGGTCCAAATTATTCAAATTACGAGTTTAAGTGTCTACTTCCGCTTTCACATAGGAAAACAATTTGTATTTCAAATCTAATTTCAAAATCAAAAAGAACAGCTAATTTTCTATACCAATCAATATGTTTTATGTTTTTTAGGTTTTGTTTTGAATCTCAGAATCCACTTCCAAAAAACCTTTTATCAATTTCGTCAGTTATTCAGAAGCCCATAACTCGGCAACTAAACCTCATAGAAACAAAAACTTGTGCATCCACATTCATGTCTTCTAGAAGTACCATTATGCACAATATGAACGAAATTCAGAACCTCGATTTTTTTTCGTTGTCCGCTTCACGTGAAATGCCCCATGTTTTATTTGCTTTTCATCTACTATAACATCATCTGCAGAATTTAAGCTTATTGCGGCATGCTCAGGTCCAATAATTGCATGTCGCCCTCGGCAAAAGCTCTTATGATGATCATCCATAATATTCATCATTATCATTTCGTTCTTTCTTCTCAGCATATATCTTACCAAGTATCACAACTCAAAGAAGAAATAACGAATGCACAAAACAAAGTATTGACTCTCGTACTCGAAAACGAAAAACTTACAAAAGAGAAACAAGAACTAAAAATGGAAGTAAGAAATAAGACCACGCTCCTAAACAGTGTCAGAAATGAATTGAAGGATACGAAAAGAGAAAACGATCGCCTCTATAAATCTTTGTCGGTAAGTTAAAAATATTTCACAAACGCATAAAAGCTAGAGAAAAGATGATACTTTTTCAAAGGTCGATGAAAGACGTCTAATGAAACAAGCAATGAAACTTGATAATACAATGCACGAAAAAGATATAATCGGGGCACAAATGATCCGGCGCAATGATGAAATCGTCTTGTTGAAAGAACAAATATCAATTCTGGAAATAGCTCTTCAGAGAGGTCAAGTGCAGTATAATCATCGAATTGAAGACATAAAATTGTTGAAATTGGAAGTGATGCGACTGAGATCGCAAAGAAACTTATTGTCGAGAGGACTAGCAAACACAGCAAACGCACGACAAGAAGTTTTGCAATTGCATAGGATGTTGCTTCAAGAACGTATCACTAATGCAGCTCTGAA
Organism: Nemotelus nigrinus; assembly: GCA_947369275.1. Classification (NCBI taxonomy): domain Eukaryota; kingdom Metazoa; phylum Arthropoda; class Insecta; order Diptera; family Stratiomyidae; genus Nemotelus; species Nemotelus nigrinus. Next base: position 24,947,063 of record OX376374.1, on the reverse strand, counting down.
AGAAGAGGCCGTTAGTCCAATGAATATTCATCGATGGCGACCTTTGGCTGGACGTGATCCAGATCGAATGGAGTTAATTCGGAAGGTTATCGCGTTGCAAAAGTAACTTAATTTATTTTTAAGCTACTTTATTCTTTGTTGTTTATATTTCGCTTTGAGATCTTGTCAGTCAGTTAGTCAATACTTTTAGATATTTTTTCCAAAAAGCCAAATATTTACCTTTTTTTAAATATTATATGTGTTTAAAACTGCTTCTATTATTGAATTAAGACGTTGAAATCATATTGTCCTAGCTTCTTCACAGCCAATTTTCTCTTCCCCAGGAGATTGCTTAAAATGCAGGTGAAGGCATCTACACGTGAACACGAATTACAGCATTCACACAAGCTTTATATGTCGTTAAAAGAGTACATTGAAAAACTGCCCAGCTACAAAGTTAAAGAGGACCTATTGCAAAGCCAAGTAATTAATCTCAAATTATATAATATTAGCAAGAAGTCAAATCAATTATGTATTTCAGAAAGTGATAAGAACCCGTTCGCGGAAACTAAAGGCTCTTATCGCTGAGCTCAATACTAAAGATGTAGAAATAAAGGCTCGTGACTGTGCTTTAGAAGATCTACAGATAACATTGACTACAACACAAAAGGAAGTTAATCAGTTGAAGAAGAAAGCTATCAATGAGCACGCTCCTACAATTTTACCCGAAACAGTTGGCCATAGCACACGCACACTCGGAGCGAGATACAAAGTCGAGTGTCAATAAATTATGGAGTTGTTCAAGACTAGTAGTTTATTTAGATAGATAGATAAAACGTTTATTTAATATATAAAAATTAAATTGCACAATATTATATCTTAAGTGTTACAGACAATAAGTCTTTTCACGCTATATAATAAACTTTTTTCGCATTAGCTGAACTTATTTTTGAGGAATATATTTAACAGTTAGCAAAGAAAATTTTCAAAAAACTATTACATATTGTGCACACTATTGCTCTTGTAGTGCTTGCTTGCTTACTTCTTATTGTTCGTGTAGTAAACCTTATGAGGAATATAATAAGTTTGATTTAGTCGAGAATATTAGGTATGTCCCAAACTCAGGTTAGCGACAAGGAAAAATGACTTTTTACTATAATTTATCTTGATTAAACTAAGAAATTAACGGTTCTCATCAAATTTGAAAACTAAATAATTGTTTTTTTTTTAAAAAGAACTGCTCTACGCTACAGTGAAAGTGGTTAGCTTTGTTTTGGTGGTAATAAAGCAGATTCAAATGCAAGTACTTTTGAAAAGTTTCATAGTATTACACCAAAATTGGAATCACATCGTTCAGATTACGGTTCAGCACATGTTAAGTAAACTGCCCGAAAGACTTACATTATCAGGCAATGCACAGAGTAAGCCAGCAAAACGAACAAACACCATATTTGTATGTAGAGGTGCTAGTTTCTCACTTAGAAGATCAATTTATGCGGCTATGTGAATTTTTCTACAGGTGGAAAATTAAAATTAACACTGCTAAGACAAAAGCGATTTTCTGAACCAAACGACGGCAAAGATCCAACTTAATCTCTAGGAATCTCAATATGCTGGGACAAGAAATTCCATGGAATGATGAGATAACTTACTTAGGAGCTACCCTAGACGTTTTGTCTCGCTTATCGCAAGGCTACCGACAGTGCCTGTATAAAACTCGTAAAATGCCTTAATGCACTCCTCCCACTTGTCAGCGGCAGGTCAAAATTGCTACACCTGAACAAAATCCTAATTTTCAAGCGCGTAATGCAACCTGTTACCTTATACGCAGCTCGAGTTTGGCGCACATGCGGGAAATGCCTTAAAACCAATTTACAGATCGCCCAGAAAAGATGCCTGAAAATGATTTGTAATAAACCTTTTTATTATTTGACTCACAAGTTACACGATAAACCTTGAGTGAGTCAAAACTATTAAGGACATCATGGTGAAACAGCGGAAATCCAGTAAATGCGATAGCCCCTTAATTTTATCACTCCTACTTATGAAAAACCAAGCTAAGTAAAGTAAGCACTGGTTTGAAATAGGATAAGTTAAATTTAAATAGTAGTCAGGTAGCATACGATAAGCTTAGGTTTTAAGCTAATACAATTTTATATCTAAGGTTTTGCCTGCTTTTCAAAAAAAAAAAAAATCAAAAAAGCCATAACCAAGTTTGTATCAACAGGCGATTGATTTTAAATCACTTGAAAGTAACGTAATCAGTAGCACCAGAGTAACTCAAAACTGCAGCACACAGTCAACGTAATTTATGACATTTTTAAAGGATGACCTCAACACTGGCTTTACCTATTCACTCCACTTAGTCTGATATACTTAAATTTTAACTTCAACGAGGTCAGATTTTGGCAAAAGTCTGCATTCAATATTTTTCCTATGCTATTCCATTAAAAGCCCTCTGATTATTTACGTGTGAAATATTTTATTTTAATTATATATAAATTTTTTTATTTCATTCCGCTACAAAAGTTTCAGCAACTGAAAAAATCAAACGTTACAATGAAAAAAGTAAGAAATTATCAATACACAAAATTGCCACAAGAAGACGTAACAAAGGAGAGTCAAAGTAGGCTCCCAATACTTTTGACGATCTGCTAGGTCTGCTTGAATCACGAACGGTTATCTACGAGCTAAAATCTAACCAGAAAAAGCCAGAAACACTTATCAAGGAACGCTCTGCGTGCTTCCAAAGAGGCGATGTAGAGGACGCAAAGACAAAATATAGAGAAAGTAAAGCGTATTGATTTGAAAAAAATATTGAAGGAGTAAACTTACATTAAACTGACTTAATAGTGTCTCAATAGGAAAAAAAAACAGAATAGAAAAATACGTCAGAAGCTTTTTTATATGTTAATGTTTTCTAGTGGCACTTCGATATGTTTAAAAGAGGGTGCTGTTGGATTGGCACCAGCGACGAAGAGCAACCAAATCAACTTGAAGCTGATGACAGTCGTCTAAGAATTCGTTTTATTGTATGTCATCCACACAAAGAAGACAAGAGGAAGTGATAACAGAATGTAGATCATTGACAAACAGTTTAAAAAGTAATGATACAAAGAGAACCTTGAAAAACTCTTAATGTGGCAAAGAAACAAGAAGAAAAAGAGCCGTTATGAAGAAAGTAAATCATGCGCTTCAGTAGACAGACGATTTTATAGATAATCTTAAAGAAGAATGCATGCTGCCCTGTGATAAAACGCTTCAGCTAATTGCGTAGATTGGTCAGATATGTGTTCTTCTGGACACTGTTCTATAGCATTTTAATTAACATCCAACTGCTCAGCCACTTCTCTTTTCTCCTCTAAAAGCTGTCGGAAAACTGTAGCTACAAAATTTTATTTTTGCCGCAGATATTCATTATATCTGATGAAGCATCTGTTTTTTCTTGAGTTAATTGACCTAATTTGCAATTTTTAACCATACCATTGCACCGGCAAAGCACAAAAAACAGCTTAAACACTACTTTAGTAGATCGAAGATAATATGCCTGTTCGGGTACTTTCAGTCGCGTTCATAGACTGAAACTTCATGAATCATGTGTTGGGGGGAAAGTCATGACAAGTAAAACACGCTCTCAAGCCATTTCCTTAAAAGTGACAAACAGAGGCGACAGTTGTCTGTTGTTGAAATAACGGTTGTGATTATAAAGGCATGCTAAGCAGTAATAAACTATCGCCAGAAAAATATTCGACTTTCATAACATTGCGCAAAAAATATTTTTCTTAATATATATTCGCGCCACACCGTTTGGCACTTTTCAGGATCTCTCACCAGCACAGATCCGACTGAAATCTCATGGTCTTTCATGAAAGAGGGGAAGTTTTCAGTTTTCACTCAAATGTTGTACAAAAACGACTTCATGGCATTGCCTATTATCAAGTCTAAATTTCGCAACATGTGTCGTAAACTATGCACATCATTGGCAGTTGTATTGTATTGTTTCATGTCTTAGCCAAGCGAACTCTTTGAAATCATGGGTTACTATCATGTATCTCAATCTAGCAGGTTTTACAAAATTAGCTCCAAGTTCTCCCTGGATAATTTCAAATTTCTTGGATGAAGTAAGGACCGACTAATACATGAGAAACGTGTGACATTTACTGTTTTTGCACAGCACTGTGTCTCTTTTTTAAGAAATTTTAAGAGGGCTCCATTACCTTCATCATTAGTGGCGATGTTCCCATAGTTCTCCCCTATGGCATCATATAATATATTTGGAAGAATGAAAAAAAAACCTTTTGAAAATTGGTTAGAAACGTCCTCTAGTTTCTCTTACTTGGGGTATTCAGTGAGTTTTATCCTCATACATAACACCTATTCCATGGCTGTGAGCAGCTTATAGAATGTTTTCTGCAGCTTCCATAACTATTTGATGATATCTGGTCAAGGAAGTCACTTTCCATAAAATTATTTACTTGTTTTTACTACTACAAAATTCACAAAACCACTCATAACCAGAAAATTACCTCTGAAATTAGTCGATGAATTGAATCGTCAGTTATTTGATAACTAAGATTCAGAAACAGTCAGTTAGAAATAATGCAGGCACATGCACTATAATGCTTGTTGTTCACTCTTTGCAGTGAAAAGCAGTGAAAATAGAAAAAAAAGGAAAGGAAGGCGCCGCCATAGACGAACCTCTTGAAAAAGAACCAAAGGTTTATCTGGACCCAGGACTTAGTAGCCGCATTCACACAGGCAAAAATAAAATTGTCCGCGGCCCCAATTCTTACTTGCCCAGACTATGATCTATCATTCAGCATTCACACAGATGCGTCAGATTTGGGCTTGGAAGCGGTGCTAGATCAGTTGATGTAGCTCCCCTGGATCCACCCTTTGCCTAAGAGCTTAGGATAGTTGACTAGCTTGAAAAGTAAGCATTTGTCAAGGAGCCCTGTTTGGAATTTTAAAGACGGGGTTTGAAATAAAGACAAACAACCTCTAATCATACAATAAAGGATGTAGAATTTAAATAATAGGCGTGTTTTTTTGCTCCTCTATCCAAAACAGAACTGTGTAGTAGCATTGGAAACAACAACAGCTCCTGTCTCCGTGAATTCACTGGGATACATTTTGCATAGGTGGTTTATGGGCTCACGCATAGAGTGTGATGATATTTGCGAAAGTGTTCGTAGCGGTTGGTGCAACTGTTTATTTCGAATTAATTTGAGTTATTTCGAATTGATTTGAATTGACTCTGCTTTTCTCTGTCGGCCCTTATGATTTCATCAAACCAACTTGCCGATAAATCCTTTTACAAATCATTGATATGACGACATTGAAAGCTAACATGCGCTATTGTTGACAGTTAAAATTGCGCCATTGTTGTTTTTGCGACATTTTTGGTTTTGCGCCATTGTTCTATTCTATTCTGCACCGGAGCGTAAAAACGACCTAATGTGCGTGTAAATTTACTCTGAACGTGTTCGACCGCTTCATTTAAATATTAATCCCGAAGAAGCCAGACTTGACAACAATATTCGATGATGCTACAAAGACGTCAACAAAACATGTGAAAAGAAGTAGAGGCGTGAACAAAACTATCGAAAGATCTGAGGACAAAGTCAGACTAACGAGAAGCCTTAGCAGTTATTTGCGCAATGTTTTGATTAAATATAAGTTTTGAGTCAAAAAGCAGTTTAAGGTCCTTTAAATTCTAACAACCATAGGAGAGACATGCATAAGACATCTGCAAAGCAATTCCACGACAACCCTTGTTGGACCTAATGATTGAAGCTAGTAAAGAGCTTCATTCACAAATAATTAATGAGTTGGAAAAGGGGTAGAAAAACTCACAAAAGTAGAGGGTGAGACTAGGAAAAACATAAGCAATAAATAACACAATTTTGAAAATAGGGCCAGTTAAAGTATTATAGAAGAAAGAAATTAAGAAGAAATATTGTGTCTTCTATTAATTGTCGTTTGATTCAATTCAATAGAAACAAGTCGAAATTGTCCGACGAATTTTTGATTTGGTTTTGAATACTTTGGGTTTTAACGCACCAAGCGAGTATTAAAAGTAAGCTTCGAGTAGAGTATATCATATTTTCTTGCATAATTTGGTTAGGTTTTGCCGTATTTTTTTACTGCCGAGGCTTTCTAATTTGCTTGATTATTGACGAAAATGCGATTTTTTGTTAGCAGTGGCTAGCCACGATATCACTATCATTATTGTCAATTGTGTTATTGGTTATTGCGACTAGGTAGCTGTTATTCTGACGTTCCATAAGTACCTGGGAAAAATCTACAGCATTTGTGTGTTCTTGATATCTAGTCGATATGGCATTTAAATAGGTACTCTGAGAAGTGGAGCATGCTCTCAGAGTGGAGCTCAGAGTCTCTGTCAAATATTTCTAAACTTCTAGTAGACTCAGATAATGAAGTCTGCTGAGTGAGTTTGAAAAGTAGAATATGTTCTACAAATAACAATCAGTTTCAGTTCTGATATTTTGACAGCCCTCTTTTTGGCAAGACAAATAGAACAAATTTTGAAATCTGTACCCTCAGAAAAATTTCACCACTTAAAATTTAATAGAATCAAACTTAAACCAAAAGTTGAAACACTTCTAAATAAAAAACGAATCTTATTTGACTTAAATAAGCCCTCACATTCAATAAAAATGATTCCACTTTATTATACAAATGTTATTTTCATATCATAATTTTCATCATTGAATGTAAAACAAAACATTTTGTGCTAAACAAGACCACTTTGATACAGCGTCATTGAAATGAAGGCAGATTATTTGAATTAAAAAGAAACGTATATGACGCCAAATCATATTTGAAAATATTTGGTTCATATCTTTTTTTTTATTTTTATGCAACGATTTTTTTTTGAGTGTACAAATGCATTCGAATTTGCATAGAAATGGCTGATGCATATATGTACATATTTCGCCTACTTGAGAACGTGGAAGGTACCGCAATCGAGTGGTGCGAGCAGTATATTATCTTATGCTATTAAAGCGGGATTACAGTAGCGAAACGAATCAAAATAAATTTTTCAATGAGCTAAATCCAAGAAAATGTTTCTATGTATAATCAAACTCTATTTCTGAAATGCTTACATCCACTTGTTTGTATTAAGTTGTTTGTGACATTTCTTGAACGAGGCAAGCGTCATGAACAATACAAGCCTCTGAACCAAAATACTCGCTTTTTGACACGGAACAAGTTAAATTTAATGAGCCGAAAGCAAAGAAGAGCGGAGGTCATTTCATTTATTCAAAACTTACATACCATATGTACGTGCACTATAATTTCCCGGTTTTCGAGCAGCATACATGTCGTTTTTTCCAAATTGACTTGGAGCTCTTGTTCAGGTAGGTATGTAAATATTTAATTTCAAGGTTGAATATGATTATCACATTGTTGAAGTGCATTGACCGTTGCAAAGTTTATAATATTCATGCATAAAACTTGAAACGAAAGAAACTTTACTGAAGATTCTGTCGCTAAATGTTTGTGTAAAATTCACAGCAAGAGTGAATCATATTTTGTGATGTAGTTCGTTCAATTTTATTTCCGTTATATTCGAAGATTCAGTACTTATGTTACTTATTATCAACAAAAAACCACAAAACAATTGGCATAGTGCGAGGACTTTCACTTAAATGCACCAAACACGTATTTTTTTTCATGTATCTACTACTGTTCGTTAAACTTTAGTAACAGTTTTCGATGGACTTCAGAAGAATCGTAGCGCAACAATTTGATTTGATTATTATTTGAAATCTAGTACCATACGAAGTATTTTAAAGTGCATATACCTTTATTCCTCGCAAATACTTCAGCAAAATATTTTTCTTTCATACTTCACGAGTTTTGTTGACTCACTCTACAATGTGCTCCACTTTTTACAAAAGATATTTTAAGCATTAAGTAGCTATTGATATGTGGTTTATGGGCAAATATACATATTTATTCATAATTGCGTTGGCAAATAAATTGAGATTTGTTTGAAACACTTTACAAAATCTCCGAATGAATTTTTTGTTCGGCTAGAGTATTTCAACTGTAAGATGTGTAGAGTACTCGCTCAAGTGTGCAATATTTTTGTGCTTGAATAGATCATACTAAGCAGCTTGTGAAAGTGTTTCATGTGGAATAAGCTGATTTTCGTTTTGTAAAAGTCAATCACAACTTTGTAAATAATGTAGAATGATAAAATGGGTAAACCAATGTGAGAAAAATATTAAAGGTATTATTATATCTTGTCTAAATTACACAATTTGTTGACACCACCTAAAAATGTTTAGGAAGCTAAATTTAGATTTGCCGATAAGTACAAGAGCTATGGTGTTACTTTTAAGAGTTCTCGCCAACAATTGATGGGGCGGTTAAGTAGACTATAAGCCTTGTTTTGACACATTCTTATTACAAAAATATAATTAAATTGTATTTTTTGAGTGACTTAGTACTTAATAAAACATTATAATATAGGAAGCTCCTTCATGGTTTCTCAATGTTTTTCGATGGCAAATTTTTTAATATTAGCTCACCAACTAAAGTTTAATTTTGCAGGCAATTAAGAATTAGTTTTCGCAACATAAGTTGACATTAAGCAAGTTTTTCGAATGAATTTATCTATATCTTATGATTGTATCATCCGATCAAACTGAAATTTCGAAGATTGCAATGTTTTGATGATATTTTAGGTAGCTTTATAAGTCCATGAAGAATTGATTAAAAAAAAAACAAATACACAAATTGAAGTCTCAGCGTGATTAAAATTTGAATGTTATTAATTGTTACAAATTTTTAATTATATATAGGCGCTAAGTGCCTAAAAGTTTGCAATTGCGATAACTTCCGACATAATCATCAGATTCTTAAGAAATTCGCAGGGCACATGGAGAGTTCAAAGATTTATATCAGGTCTGGTAGGTAGCCTTGTAAATACGGCAGGTATGTAAATAATTTTCTTCACTTTTTAGAAAAAATTGAAAATGGTAGATAAAATTGATGTTATTTCCACCTTATTAGCTAAACCTCAAAATATGTCCACTCTTATGTCTTCCGATGCACTCATCGGATCAAAACGAAATTCACTTGACAGGCTGTTTTCAAAATGGATCATGTCTAATAGACTTTTGGAGGCAGAGACAGAGCAGTTTGTCGACATTTGTACCGAAAAATACTAGCAACAAAATTGTATATGTTAAATTCCGGCCTAATGATCCGGCCGTAAGTACCAAAAGGTGATTTTGAATACTTCAACCACATAAATATGAAACAAAAGGTCTGTTTCCGTACTACGGTTAATTGCGATTAATCGCGATTAATTGCAATGAAGCCGTTCCCGTACTCCGTTTTACTGAAAACTGGAAATTTCCCATCTTTCTGTAAGTACGATGAAATTTCAGTAGGGTCTGAGCTACTGAAAAATACTGAAAAGTATAAAACGGTGTGGCGCGAGTAAATATTTTCAAATGTGCGCGGCAAGCAATATATTTTTTGCGTAATGTTGATATGAAGGTCGAATATTTTTGTGGCGATAATTTATCACCGCTTAGGGTGACTTTATAATCACTATTGTTCTTCCAAAAACCGAAAACTGACAGTTTTGGTTGACAATTTTCAGGAAATGCAATGAGAGCGTTCCCGTACTTTCATGGATTTCCCCCACCACATGATTCAGGAAAATTCAGGAAAATTCAATGACTGAAAGTACGGGAACATACCTAAAATCCACACATTTTCCTGCTATTCATTGGAAATCAGTCTTTATAGGGATTCCTATGGGCGAAATTTTTTTTATTACACATTTGTTTATGATCGTGCTGCTGTTCTTCGAACTCTTGATGTCAAACCGTCGCTGACTATTGCTTCCGGTTATCTTGTGAAAACTGGTTACCAGGAAGTGACTGCAGTACCTGAACAAATAGTCGATGGGATCGCCTTATTTTAGAACAGAGACTCAACATATTCTCTTGGAAATCTCCAGATCAACTTCTTATTATATCAACCATCTATTGTTAATGGATATCGGAGCATAAATGTTCACTCTGGTAATAATCGCCATGGCACCGTCTTTGGGGTCAAAATCCCTACAATCGGGTGGTAATTGAGCCTCACAGAGAGAAAAAGTAATTTGAAAAAGAAGCCTTAAAATGTCTAATGCAAATATACTGTAATATAGATACCGCAATCACTGATAATTTGAAGAACTCTGGAAATGAAGTTCAAGTTGATAACATCTGTAATATCTGAAAGATATTATCAATGGTACTTATTTATTATCACAACAGTCGCTTTCCAACTGACACTCTGTGGATATTTGGAGATTGCAATCTGTCTAATGTAGAATGGAATCCTTCTTTTTAGTTTATTTTATCAAGAAACAGCATATCTCTAGTAACCTCGTCATTTCTATCGTTATGCTCCCTTTGCCCGTACAAAGCTGTCCTCAATATGAAACCAAATTTTAGACCTTGTTTTTCCGAACTCCTTTCCTTGGCTGTATTCCTTAGCTAAGCCTTTATCATATGTAACTCTAGATACACATCACGCTTCACGTTCAATTGAAATCTCACTTGTTCAATATTCTATAAGGACGAATTCGCCTTCGTTTCAAATTCCTTAAAGCAAATTAACCGGGTTTGACTTCTGAGATAAATTCAGTCAACTGGTTGCCTGGACGTAGTTAATGTCACCCATAAATTTAACAGGTTGCTCTCTGATGTCACCTCATGATTCTTACCCACTTATCGCCTAAATAGGCCAAACGATGCTCCTTGGTTCAAATCTGAAGTTGCATTTGCATTAAGACATATCTCGTGGAAAATTCAAGCGCTTGGGCTTAGAATTAGATTTGATTGAATACAAAAGATTGCGATCTAAGGCGAAAAGCACTGCGAAGCTTGCTATGCATAATTATTTTAATAGCGTCGGATCGTTGATTCAATGAAATCATCAAAAATCTTTATGACTCTGGAAAGTTCACCATACATATAATAGGCAAGAAAATCAGAGACAAGAAAATATATCGAACCGAAAATGTCTCCAAAAATTCATGACCAGAGTAGAATGTCTTGGATTATGTAGTTTGCAATCTGGAGTCAGTGATTTTAGAACAAAGCCTCTTACGCTTAAATTTAAAAACCATAAATACTAAAGTCGACGCTCTAATTATGGGCACACATCATTTGCGTCACATTGGATATCGATAATAATCTAAAAAGTCATTCCGCAAAAGATTTCTGGAAAGGCGTAGCTGTAGATAATAGTTTCAAGCAGTGATTTCATGGAAAACCCAAATAAGTGTTACAGTATCGAGTTTGATGCATTCAGTGATGTGTGAAGGCTTTCAGGTTTGTTTGGCTACATCAAGGACAAAAAATATTCACTGGCTGGCTTCAAAATCAAAATCTACTTAGTGCTGCCGAAAAACTATTGATTCGATGAAACTTCAATAAAACAAATTCAATATTTCAAAGGTTCTCAATTTAAATCTGAAACACATGGCTTAATAGGCTTAAGTTGCTTTGCAGGCGCTAAAATCCACCTTTTTCATATTCGTGTTATTCACCGGGTTTATTGAAAGTATTTAACACGGTTTCGGGCATTGTACAACTATTATGAATGCCAAACATCGTATTATTAACATTCACGGTCTTTCCGCAATATAAATCAACCGTATTATCGATAATTTGCCACGAACTAGTCACCAACGAATGGACACTATCCATTTGGAACCTCGACGACGAAAAACTGTCTCATTTTACACACCACTGTGTATTCTTTGTTGTCGTCGCTCAGTGGAAACGGTGATTGGGCCGTAAACAGAGAATCGTGGTAGTCGCATCTGATGCAAAAACAAGTTAGCTTTGCCTATCATTATTACGAGTACTCGTCGCGTTTAGTACCAGTTGCAATCTCGATATGGCTGTGTTTCAGGTAATATTCATGTATAGTACTCGTACACTCGAGACTTTTTCAATAATGTCGAAATAGTCACAGATGCACTGGCCATACGCGAAGTGATTCTCTCTGGTTGAAGTTTGCCTGATAACGCGATTTGAAACTGCAACGAGTGATTCCGGGTTGAATGGTGCTTTGTGTGGTGATTATGGTCTAAAAAAGTGATTGACGATAGCCTGTGATTGATTGGGGCGTTTATAATAGAACTTTTATTAGTGTGATTTATCTAGCTACCGTAAGAAGCTTGAGAAAATTGGTGCTGAAAAGATCTAGAATTGCGAATCAAAGTGTGTGTGAATATATATAGTTTGCAATGGAAACCAACGGCGGTGCTGTTTCTGATACAAAAAAACTGCCCTCTTCAACATCAGACAAATGGAAGACGATGTTTAGCTGGAGTGCAACTAGTGCAGATGATGGCGTGCTTAACGTTGGAAGGTAGGCAAATATTCGCAGTGTGTACGTGAGCCTCAAACTTGCTTCTCCAGATAGTTAACGGTTGGGGTACGCAATCATAGTTGTAATGGAAGTACAAGACTGCTGCACGTAAGCACAACGAGAGCTAAAGTATGCAGTTTAAACGATTGCGAGTACAATATCACTTTGAAGTAAAGTGAAAGCACTTCTTTTACATTAATATTTTCATTTTCATTTTTGCGTTTGACATTATGTCTGCTTGAATGTGTGCAGAGAGGAAACTATTATCTGTAGTGGTTAAATGTTTGATAGACTGACACTTGATAGCTCCAATCAGCGTAATTGTTTGAAAATAAATTTCATATTTTGTTTCAAACAGAATTTACAGTTTTTAGTCCAAATGCATTCATTCATCATTCTTTGAAGTAGATGAAAATTAAATGAAGATGGTTTTCGACAGACGAAATAATTGAAATGTAAAAATTTGTGCTAAAGGTTTTCGGCTCGCTGTAAAAATATTAAAATCCATAATGAGCAAATCAGGTTTCATGTTGTAAACATTAGACGTGACGTATTGCCTCATTAGGCTGTAATAAGATAAACTTGTTTTTGTTTTACTTTTGTTAATGATCATGCTGACCGAAACCATTTGTTAGAAACATCTGGTAAGAGTGAATAATGTTGACGTTCAGTGTGTAATTCAAATAAATCGCACATCTGGGCAGTATTTTTGAAGCGATTGAGGCAGTTTGGGGCGAACGAAATTGAATATTTGTATAAAAACATTTCGCTGCATTGCAGTAGACTAAAATAAATTCAATATGCAAAACTATTTTTTGGTCTCGCGAGATCCCAGCTTACTTCAATGCTTTGCTGTTTCGAATAATCCATGTAAAATAATTGAATGATTTGCATGAATATAAAACTCTGAATAAAAGCTATTTATAAGTGTTTAATTCTATATCTATGTTATAAGATACCAAAGTGAAGAGTTAATATTCAGATGAAATCAGTACTTGGTGATGAATAAGTTCAAACATGATAAAAAGTATTGGCCCCACTGACAATTTTCTTTTCATCACCCAAAATCTATTTTAAAAACTTATTTGAGATTTTATGTTACTTGTTGATCAATTTTTTTTAACTAATCTACCGGGTTGATATTTCAGTAGTTTGAAACTGCATGTGCTATGTAAATGAAAGACTTAAACTAGTAACCTGGTTTACATTTTCTTTTTCTGATGCTTAATATGCAATTGTCATTTCACCATATTTCAATATTTCATCGTCCGACAGCTTCCAAGTATCCGTATTGTTAATAGTTTCCAAAATCAAGGTACAATATCTACCGCACATATCGGGTGATTCTACAGCAAAGACGAGAAATAATAGGCGGAGACAGAATTCTACTCACGATCAAGCTTTTTGTGATTTCAATCACGTGCATGTCTAGGTTTGAGGCTTGCGTGTGTTTCTGTTATATTTAGCATCTCAAGAACGTAATGAACAAAGTAACAGGCATGCACGAAAAGAACGGAGTTCTTCATGCATATGTGACCTACCGAAACTTATTAGCAACTATTTTAATTGCTTACTTACACACTAAGGGCACTTTTGTCTTGCATTTTTTATGCTTTGAATTTTTGGCAAGATTTTTAATCGATTTTTGAACCTATTTATTTATTTATTTATTTTTCTGTTTATTTTTCATAGCAAAAATAATAACGAAACATTTGATAACAAAAAAAAAACAGAACAGAACTGAGAAAATCTCTAGCGCGTACTAGAAACAGTGATTTTCGAAGAAAAGTAAATTGGATTCTTTGAGTACTGACTTTGATGAGTGCATTGGATTTTATGAGTACATTGGAAGTTATAGGAGTAAAAATAAATTTAAGGTTACCTTTTTATGCAAGGATTAATTTTGGAAATTTTAATATGTCTGGGCAGACAAGCTTGAAATTTATCAGAAAATCGCATTTTTTTCTAACAAGCAAAAATGTTTCAAAAGGGTTATTGATTTGAAAGTTTTCTGTTTGCGACACTGCTGCAGCTTCAGGATTGCTTGCATATTCATCAAAATTCACATAAGCATATTTTTTATACTTTATAATCTTACAAATTTCCTTTGCCTACTCTTAGGCATTTAGGGGGCTAGGAAAGAGTGGAGGGGATTATCGTAGCCAGGCATAAAAATAGTTAGTTTTCGTTGTCTTTACTTATTTTTTGCAAATATATATTTTCCACAGAAATTTAGATGTATCTATAAATTCACAAAAATGATCGTTATTGCCAAAGGATTAAAGATGTTTTCTCGTAAATCCAAAAAGACTTACAAATCATTACCACAAATACGATCAAATTTTACATCATTTTGTTGGCAGCAGTAAATGGTAGGAGGAAAGGTTCGTGATTCCTGTGGAGGAAAAGACCATCACTGTAAGGACGACAGTGAAGGCGAAGTTTAAAAAAAGTCGCCAGTAGGTCTGCGTTGAACAGATTCTAGCGTATTAATGAGATAAACGTAGTATCGATACAGCAGTATTCAAGTACGATACCAACAAAGAGTGAAAAGTGTTGTTAACAGGTTGGAAGATTACCGAAAGCCCCGGATGATCTGATGGTGAAATCAAACAATTTAGAGCACTTGGCGATAATGCATAGGATATGCTCATGAAAAATTTTCACCAATGATAAGGAAGCCGGAAAGAGAATAGGAAAAAATTAAAGGGGTTGTATTACAAGTAATTGAGATTTTGTGACATTTTGCAAACTTCAAAGAGAGAACACTGGCAGCGCATCAAATG
The DNA here is from genome assembly GCA_947369275.1 of Nemotelus nigrinus. Lineage (NCBI taxonomy): Eukaryota > Metazoa > Arthropoda > Insecta > Diptera > Stratiomyidae > Nemotelus > Nemotelus nigrinus. Next base: position 24,931,875 of record OX376374.1, on the reverse strand, counting down.
TTGTTCTGAAATAACAAGCCAGCTTCTTATGACTCAATCAATCGGAACATTTTAAAATCGCCAACATGCAAGAAAAAAATATAGCTCCTATATACACTTGAGGAATTCCTGATAAAAGATAAAATGGAATTTATGAGCAGGAATTGACAGTTGCAATAAGACCATGAATGTAAGAGATAAATTAGGAAAAGTGATAACCGATTATATCAACATTATTTAGTTTTTGGATGAGCAGGCTGAAATTGTGGAAGCTTAAAAAAAAATTAGGGACTCTATAAAAAAATTTGGAGCCTAAGAAAAAATCATGGGAGCTTCGAAAAAATTCCAGGAGCCCGGGGAAAAATTTTTGAACTTGGGCAAAATCTTTGAAGCCTCGGACAAGTCTCGAGAGTCTAAGGAAAAATAACGAAAGCTTAAAAAATTGATGCATTCTGAAAAAAACTCTCGGAGTCTAAGAAACAATTATGGAAGAGGGAAATATTCTAGGCATCTGAGAAAATATTATAGGAGCTTAAAAAAACCACGGAAGTTTAGAGAACAATTCTGGAAATCCAAAATATGTCCTGTGAACTCAGAAAAAATCAGGGGTCTCTAGAAAAAATTTTGGGAGCTAAAAAAAATCATGGGAGCTTAGAAAAAATCTTAATAGTCTTGAAAAAAAAAACAAGAGAACTTAGAGAGCAAAGTTCCTCTAATCTTATTACTTAAAGTTCACCTCTAATCTTATTACTTTTACTAACTTTGTTGCTTCTGCCTTAGACCAACGGAAACAAGTGGATGTCGTATATACCGACTTCTCAAAAGCTTTTGATTCTGTTGACCACAGAATTCTCCTTGCAAAGCTTCGAAGTTATGGGGTGTCGGGTTCTCTTTTGTCTTGGTTTTCATCCTATATTTCTGGTCGTTCTTGTGTGGTATCTGTGCAATCGTCCACCACTTCCCTCTTCTGTCCGCTTTCCGGTGTTCCTCAGGGCTCCATTCTCGGTCCTTTATTATTTTTAGTATTTATAAATGATCTCCCTTCCTTTATTCGTTCTCTTTGCCTATTGTTTGCTGATGACTTCAAGATTTTCAAAGTAATTGAATCTACCAACGACTGCCTCCAACTCCAAAATGATCTCTGTACTCTGTGCGACTGGCGTTCGAATAATTCACTTGCTTTGAACATATCAGATGTCCTATATGTATAAAATGTCACCCTTAATTTACTCCTATACTCTTTACGGCTCTTCCATTACGGCTGTGAATAATTTTAAGGATCTTGGTGTGCACTTTGATCCAAAGCTCAAATTTGACCTGCACATTGCATATATAACCGCCAAGGCCTCTCGTCTGTGCGGTTTCATTCTTAGATGCTCTTCTTCGTTTACTAGCATCGCTACCACTTTCCATTTGTTTTTTTCACTTGTTCGTAGCATCCTAGAGTATTGTTGTCAAGTGTGGTCTCCTCGTCATAAATATATCAGTGATGCAGTGGACCACGTTCAGCGTAGATTTACTCGCTCACTGTTATTTAAATTCAAAATCCCTTACTGTGGTTATAATGATCGTCTTTCCTTATTCCAAATTCCTTCATTAGAGTCCCGACGAGTGTTCCTTGGCGAGTGCTTACTTTTCAAGCTACTCCATTGCGCTATGCTCTCCGATCTTGGTTATATGCTGTGTTTACGTAACGTCAATCGATCAGATAGATCCCAATTAATGTTCTCTCTTCCCTTCGCGCGTTCTGAAGTTTATTTCAACTCACCGCTATTGCGTATGCCCAGGAAGCATAATGATCTTCAGCTTGATCCTTTTCCGCTAACGCTCTGTCAATTTAAGTCCCAAATTAAAGACATAATTCTTAATGCTTCTTATAATGATTAATTTTCTTTTTAATTTTAGTACTATTTTTTGCACTTTCTTCGATGTTGAATTGTATATTAGCTTTAATTTGTTGAAGTTCTAATATGTATATTTCTAATATTTTCATTTATATGTTGATTTTTGCTATTTTCTTCTTTTGGATTTAATTAATTTTTCTATTTTTGTAATTGGGCAGAAGCCTGTTAAAATGGATTCAAATAAATAAATAAAATAAATAAAGTAAGAGCGATGGCAGCGCACAAAGTATTTAAAGCGTTCAGGTCTTTTTCGAATATGGTTTTTTTTACCGTCGTTAAGGTCTTTTTCCTAAACACACATTTTAAAATCGTCAGCATATGAACTTCTCGTGTGTTAATGAACAGATAAAAGAGAAGAGCACCAAAGTTACTGTTGCGGAATTTTTAGTAAAAGATAAAATGGAGTGAACGAACATGAAATGATAGTCACAATAAGACTGCGAATTTAAAAATAAATCAAAGTAGGAGATAATTGATTATACCGAATATGATTTAATTTTTGGAGAAGCAGCTTATGATTGACGGGAATAAAAAACTTTTGGAAAATCGGTATATTATTTTAATTTTTGATGCTCAAAAGCAGATGTGACATGCGAGAAAGAGAAAAATGCAACCGCAAAAACACTCTCTGCAGCATTTTGATAAAGCAATGAAGCTTCAGCAGTGAAGCATATTGTACATAAACCAGCTTTATGTACAAGAACGATTGAGAGAGGGACACACTGCGAAGAAAAATCTGAGTTGGGTAACGTGTTAAATACCGTCGTTTTTACTACAAATATTGGCGTCGATATCGTTCATTAGAAGTTCAATTTTTAAAGGAATTGCATGTACAAACAGTGCAGAAGAAAACAGGGATGGAGAATCTGTTGAAAAAGAAAAGAAAAGTAAAACAAAACCATGTAGAATAGCAACATCAGTAGAATTATAGAATTATAGTAGAATACTAATCAACGGAATCGATTTATGTCCAATAGTTCTGATTGATGCTTCAAGGCTAACAATATAGATAGGCATCACTTGTCTAGCAGATTCTTTCACCGTGGAAGTGATAAACTTAGCGAGATTTTGCTGTAAACGAGTAGGTTCGTTACTTGAAATTTTAATGATCAGTCCCAATATTTACTGAAACACACCTAATGTAACCAATCTGAAATCATATTTGGATTATATTCGACGCAAATTCAAGTAATTAATTACTCCGACCAATGAGTTTTTCATAAACTACATCATTTATATACTTTTCATGCTTAGCAAAAAATTAAATTGTAAAAACCCATGATTTTTCATCACAAGGAAACTCCATTCAGCGCCCAGTGTGGGCAAATTTGATGTATCTTGTACATGGGAGTTTACATATATTTTGTACTGTTTTATGATGGAGTTGTCTTTCTTATTGAAACAGTAAGTCACTGAGAAAAATTAACATTGTTAATTGCTATCCGAAAACTATTTAGACATCCATCATTGAATACAGTATGAGTGGAAGCGGTATTAAAAGCTCAGCAATTTTGTATTTTGAATAAATTGGGGATCATTTAAAACTTAATGAAAAATACAAAGTCGTTCAGTTTCTTATACCGTTTTCTGCCACACTGTATCCCATATTAGAGCAATAACTGTAAAATGATCGATGATATTTGAAAGGCTTATATGAAAAATTATATCAAATATTTTCGTATGATTTTTTTTAACTTAGTGCGAATTTGATGCATCTAGAAAATTTATAGGACAAATCGATAGTTGATGCATCTTACCAAGTGTGCGTTCGTACAGAAATAAAGGACTGTAACAATATTCATATATTTCCATTTGAATAAATTTGAGAAAAGTACGCCGTATCCAAAAGTGTCTCTTTGCCTCCTATATTGTTTTCGATAACTAGATATCTAAGTTAAATCTGAACTCAGGTGATTTTTCACTATATTTTTATTTTAATCGATTGAGCCAAACGCCCGTGCTCTTGAAATGCACTAGACAATAATATCAGCTTCTTTGTGGAGGAAGTGCATAAAGAAGGTGTTTAAGACTTAATGCGGACAGAAGCATCAAATTTTTCAAATATTGTGTTGAAATTCGAATGGCGTATAGTAGACAGCTATTAGATACCTATTCATAAAATCAAAATGAGGAACAGGTAAAGCGTTTTATATTTGAACTTGTGCATTCTAAAATCAAATATTTAGCTCATGACTGAATGCAACTACTGAACTGCTTTCTTGGAAAAATTTACTGTACCATTATTCATTATTAATACATATGCAGCAAAAAGTCCACCAGCTACATATGTTTTTTTGCAAGTTTGTAATTTATTTTGAAACCACCTAAATAAGTTTGGGCTCATGTTGCCATTACTTTATGGTGTAAATACATAGTTTGTATAATAATTCAGACGAACTTTTTCTGCGAGTGTTTTTTGGTAGACTGTTTCCAAGTGTCAAGTAATCACTGTAGTATGTTAACATTTGTGTTATAACAAGTTGCATCCAGCTACTTGTATGCGAAGTTCGAAGCCGAGTTATGATTTTAGCACCTCTTTTTGCAAATTTTTATTCAAGATACATTCTCTTACTTTTCTGTTTTCCAGTTTTTACTAAAGAAGCTTATGAACATATCTAAAATATGTTTTCAAATTTGAAACCACACTTATATTATCTTTGTCAAAAATTCAATTCGGAACCATAGATTTGTCATCGGATCAATGCAATGATCTACAGTTATACCTACAGCTGATATATTTCGATAAAATACGTGTGCCATTATATCATTTGACTGTTTTCAGAGCTATTTTCAATGTTAAATGTAGAAGCAATTCCGGAATAAGCTTAATTCAAGGTCAATTAGATGTTTTTCTTTATGAATTTGTTGCATGTTATATAATTCATTTATTTGTCACGGTTTTCGCACCGACAAATTGCTGCTCAGTCAGAAATAAAGCACTAAATTGAAGGAAAGAGTATTTTTCACATCGATTACTTTTAGGGTTAAAACAAACTGTGCAAAGGTTTGGAGTAGCGAAACAAATTCAAGTTGAAATAGCTGGGAAATACAATAGTTTTAGTTAAAGTTCAGAATAAAATTCGTTAGGAATAAAACAATTAAGTGTATATCGATAATCATTGAAGTCTACTTCTTGGTTCATAGCTTTAACAACAGAACTCACCTATCAACCACTTTTTTAAAAGCGGTTAAGGTGTCGCAAATTTTAAAACAAATAATCGTTGATTTATTTTACTGCTACAAAAGTTATCCCATGTTCACTTAAGAAAAAATAAAGGCAGGTAGGGTCGCTGAATATAATATAACCAGTTGATCTTTCTTGAGAATCCCTTCAAATAATATATGACAGACCGGTAGATTTGAAGCAAATTGTTGAAGCAAACATTTTTTTCGGCATACAGATAACTTTCGCGATAAAGCAAAAGAACATAAATCAGTTGATACGGATCCGAGTCCGCAAACACAAGGCTTGAAATATCATGCAGCATATTTGATTATATTGTACCAAAATATTCGTATGTAAGGAAGGTCTACTAAAATTAGTCTTTTAATATACCATAATTATGTTTCCAATTCATATAATTTATCGGTTCAAACTCCTTTTAGCAAAGCATTTGTTTAAACCAATCTTAATCTGTTTCTTAAAAAACTCCTCAACATCGGCATTTATGGAAAACTGCATAGTACAACTGGCTATCGGATTACATTCAGCAACAATCTTTGATTGTGAATTATGATGAACACCTTCCTTGTCCATTTATTGCTATCTTTGGCGTTCCACAGGGGTTACACTTGGGTCCTCCACTTTTCCTATTTTTTTTAAAATGATATAAATACGATTTTTTATGACGTTCAATATCTCTTGTTCGCGGACGATAAAAAATATTTGAATCCGTTGCCTCTTTTACATATACATATATCGGTTCTTCAGTCAAAATTGGGCAATTTCTTCAATTATTTAGACCTGGACATAGAAAAATGTAAATTTATAATTTTTAATCATTCAAAGCAGAGTTTCAACTGTATGTACACCCTGAATAATGAAACAATAAAACGCGTTGATTTCGTTAGCATACATTTTTTTGCTGATATAAATAATATAGCCCATGAGAAATATAGAATGCTTAGATTTTTAAGACTAATTATAATTGACTTAGCCTAATTAGACCTAAATCTAAACCTAGGTCTTATTCTAGCCCTTTTCGTTAAATGGATAGGCTTAAATACTGAACATTTCACCCATAAACTTTTTCCGCGTGTTACATAAGTGGCTTCTTAGAGCCGCTTGTATGCCCTATTGACCGAATCAGTCCGTTCTCATGCCCATCTGTCTTTCTACAACTCGGTCCGTAAGTGGCTTCAGTTCTGATTCCTGGTACAGATGGTTCTTTGGCCACTTCCTCGTTACCGGCTTGTAGAAACTGCCAGTGCAGAAGCGGAGAACTCTTCTTTCGAATATCACTGCTTCTCTATAGAATTGGCCAGTGACAGAACCTTGTGGCACTCCTGATGTCACAGGTTCTGCAAGTAAATCTGCTTTGTTGGCGATGACATTGTCTGTTGATAAGAAAGCTTGTGAGCAGCGGCGGATTTACCACTAGGCCCGGTAGGCCCGGGCCTAGGGCGGCAAATTTTCAATTTTTTTTTGGGTCGGCCCCTTTTCGATTTTCTGTTTCGGCGGCAGTTTTTTTTCTGTCGTATATGCACATATATCTGAGTCGAATGAGCCTTACACCGAATTCTCCAAAAAAATCAATGCACGCGAAAATTCACCTCTAATGATTTTATTCGGACATTAAAAAGTTTGACCAAAGAAACTCAAAAATACCTAATAAGTACCTAGAAGGTATCTGAAAATACCAAAAAGGAGCCTAAAAAAATCCAAATAATGCCTCTTCAATTTAGGAAAAGCTTATCAGAGGTAAATATTTGCGTGCATTGATTTTTCAGCGATTTTTTTTATTATTATGGTACAGGGTATATCAACTACATGCGAATCTCTTTATTTTTGAAGTGTTTTTTAAAATGTACTTCATTACTGAAATTAATTTCTGTAAAAAAAATTCTATAAAATGAAATCTAGAACATAGGTCAAAATATTTCGGGTTCATCTTTAACTAATAACATATCGAACATTAATTTACAATAGTCGAGTTCATAGTTGATCTCCAGTCAAGTGCGGAAGCAAACTTTGAACAGAATAGTAAACTTACTTATAAAAATTTTAGCGAAGACGTTGGAATTATATGCGATCCAAAGGTGTATACGGGTTTGGACTGTTAAAAATTGGTATTTTTGGATTCTTTTTTTTTTAGGTACTTTTAGGTTCTTTACTGTGTTTGTATAATTATTTGTGTGGCAAGGGCGCAATAATAGGGAATTTTTACGAACGAACCGGTGCCAGTTTTGCTCTGATATTCCTTTTTTGTGAGCTCGGGCGCAACGAAAAACAGCGAAGTATTCTAGGGAATCGAAAAAAAGTCGCGCATTGTCACATATAATATAATTCACGAAAAAGGCGGCAAATATTTCTGACGCCTAGGGCGGCAAATTGGTCAAATTCGCCCCTGCTTGTGAGTCTTATCACCTCTTCTGCGAATCTAAACTCGATCAACTTAAATAGAAGACATGCATGCCAGTTGAAATCAAAAGTATTCTCGATATCTAAAGCACACACTACTATCGGAATATTTTACTTATTTAAGTGAGACGTGCAAGTATGAGATGGCGATCCATATTTCGGAAAGAATGCGGAACAAATTTCTCAAATATGCAAATTTTAAGACATTTTCAACTAATTAAATCACTGTTATCAGCCAATTGAAAATAACTTCCCTCGAAAACAGAAGGATATGTTGTGATGCAAGGTTTTTATACAACGTAATGAATAGTAATCTTTATAGTCCACCTATTTTGAAAGACTTTTCAATTGCAGTCCCCAATAAAAAGTAAACTGGGAATCAAGCCTTGTTTTCAGTAACATTTTATAGAGAAAACTATCTATGGAGCATTTAAAGCGAATGGGTAACATCATTTCAAGCAGAGCAGATCTTTTTAACGATAATTTGATATCACATAAAACAAATAGCGTACAATCGACAAGCTTCAACGAATTTTTGAGCCTGGTTTTTGCTTTAGTATGAATTTTAAGTAGTCACATCCACAGACTTGGGCAAAGGAGGAGCCTTCATAGTACTTCAATGAAAATTAAGGGAAGTGTGTGACAAATTTTAGTGATTGTCCCCTCCGATTCAAACATTTGTGCACCCCTATGATTGTAGGACATGAATCATAATTTAAGTCAAGCTATTGTATATTCTGTGTGAATGGGAAATTAGTTCCGTATATTACGACATTATGAAATTATATGATGATTTCTTAAATCATACCTTAAAGAAATGTCATTTCAGGCTTGTGACAATTGAAAATCGAGACATAGATTGTGCAGACATTGAAGACACAAACCCAGTCCACTACTGACACAAATCCAGGTCCAATTGGTCAAAAATATATTACATTGAAGTTTATTTTTATTTTTCATTTTCTCTTTTTTTATGAACGAATTATACTGTCAATCGAAGCTATTAAAATTACCCAGCTAAAAAATTATGCACGTCATTCACTATTTCGCCATTGACCTTCTCGGAAATAAAGCGTATTTTTTTGTATGCATGATGACATCCTATACGTGGAACAATAAAAGAACTATAAGAATGATAGAGTGGTTTCACTTTTAAGAATCTATAACATTAAATTTACTCGCATCGAACTTTGGTGATTTATTTAGAAATGAGCCAGCATTGGACGTTACAGATGTTTATGAACAAAATTATTTACATTCGCATTGCTATATCCATAATGATCGAAGCACCCAAAAATGTTGTATTCGAAAGCTTCAATTGATTTCTGCACTTATTCTACTTTTCGCTGATAAAATTTATAAATATTTGGAAGTCTAAATGAGGAAAATAAAAGTATTTATTCAGAACATGCACTCAACTAAATTGTACTTTGTTCATTTGAAAAGAGTACGCATACTTAGTAAGAAGCGCCTCATGGTAATGGGTCAAGCAAAACATCAACTTAAATTCGTTAATGTTACATCGAAACTATTCACAAACATATTTTGAATGTATTTACGTTATCATATCAATCAGCCTTTTAATGCACCATATTTCTAAACAAAATACCTGTAGCACGCAAATCCATATTCATTCATCCGTATGTAATGTCAACCTTAATGCTTTGAAATTCAACAGAACATACCCAGAAGTAAATATTCCATTGACTCAAGTCAATATTCAAACGAAATCATCATTTGTTTAATTTAGCAATAGCTTTAAATGCAAATTGCAAAAACATATATGCGATTTAATGATATCGGTTCGATGGAATGAACGAAAAACATTGGCACATTGGCGTAACGAGACGATATTTATTCCATTCACAACCGCAAAATACAGATATTCGTCTCCACAAGGAGAATTGATGATTTACTTTGAATGTTTCGTAGTGAATTAATCAAACTGGCTGTAGAACTCAGTTCTGTCGGCTATTGTGTCCAGTCAAGCATTCGGCCACCTCAAGTGCATATTCTGAAAATATTTTTTAAGCAAATATTTTTGGACTGCACAGTAGTTTCAGAGAATGTGGTGTTCATTTCGAGGGACAAAAAAGGTGTGAATAACAATTAATAATCGGCACGTGATGTTGCGAATTTATCAAACTTGCCATTTCTATTGTGAATGTGATGATTAACAAAATTTTCAACGAACCGTTCATTTTGAAGCGAGAATCGTTTTGGCGTTGAAAATAAATGAACTTGCTTCCTATTCTTTGTTAATTGACATTTAGACGATCTACATCAAAGCAATTTATCCTAGATGAAAGCCAAAACATCCGTTTCTCAGTCGTTTCATACGAAACTGTACGTACAAGTCAATTTGGTCTGAGTCTTCGATTCAATCAAAAAAAGCTTTTTAAAAATAGCTTTATCTAGCAACAGATTTGGGAAAGCTAGTGGCTCACTTTCTGGCCAAAAAATAAAGGTATGGTACGATTGCGTGGTTTCTTTGGTGTTTGGTGTTCTTATGCTGCTGTTGTTTTATTTTCACAAAGAAAATGAACTTGGGGAAAATTGATTTGAGCATCAGCTCTTGGAGAAATTATTTTCTTATATTTGCTTAAAAATCTAACTTTCCAGCGCCAACAAAAAAAAACTGATTTAATAATCTGTTCAGAATATGATTCGCAATATTTAATATTTCGAATATGCTTGTCCAGTTATGTGCTAGCTTCGGTGCTCATCCGCAACAAGTACCTACTTGCTGGAAACACACAGGTACGTACAGGTACTCTGAAACTTTTCAGTACGCACGTACACATGTGCTAATGGTTAAAAACTGTTAACACGATTTCGTGTGAAATATTTTTCAAGGTGAGTTTCCACATCGAAAAGTTGAGTAAAACATAATCGAAAAAACGCATTCAGTTGTGTCATTTTTCGCTTGCATACTGCCGATGAAGTAAATATGTAGTGTACACGTGAAATGGTCTTACATATCTGTCAAGTTTTTAGTGGGCAAGATTGAAACTCAGTCAACCGTTATACTGATTTATTTTTCGCTAAAATTTGTTTGTACATTTTATTAAATCGTTCACAATAGATTTTAAACAGCAAGCTCTTCATTTAGCGTAGGTGCGAATACATGTTACTGCATATCATACGTAATAGGACGCTTACTTCCTAGTCGAAGTTCAGCGTGAAAGAATAGCTTGGGTTAATAAGTATGAAATGTATATTCTTAGCAAAGCAATTTATAAGTCAGAATAGGAACTATATTTTGCAATATTGAAAGTGAGTAAACAAACCACTTTGCGCGTCCGGTTGCGGTTGAATTATTCAGTTCTTGAGTGTTTTGCATTCGACGTACTGAGTGCTCGCTGGGGGATTTTCGTGAATTTTATCGTTGTTGAACTGTAATTAAAATTTGATTTTGTTAAGCTGCAAATAAAAAAAAACTGAGAAATAATTCGAGAAGTACTCCAAAAACAGTTGGAGCATCGATACAGCCTGAACCCATAAAAAAGTTAACCTTGATTGATGTTTTGACATTGGCAGATCTTAAAAATTTTATTAAAATCCAAAATTATTATGTCCCTATTGAAAAACCTGATAGATATAAGCACAATGTGTTTTCGAGACAGACAAAAAAAAACCTGAAAGCGCGAATATCTCTGTAAAATAGCGCATCATTTATGCACAAAAGTGATCTTAGTGAAGACTAAAGGAAAAATGTGGTATCTTTTTCAAAGAATGAAGTAATTTAAGAAAATCAAGCAACTGAATTTTGAAAGAATCTTATAAAGAAGACTTGTGTAGGTCTTATAAGCCAAAACTTGGCAAATAACAACAAATTGATGAGTGCCTTAAATAGATAGAGGTGACTCAGAACATTCTTGCAAAAGCTAAGTCTGTTTTAATAAATTTTTTTTGGTTTGGATACTATTATTGGATACTATTATATTATTTTTTTTGGTTTGGATACTAAATTTTCTCACATTGCACTATTTCCTTGGAAAATTGTAGGTTACTACTGCGAGCAAATTTGGTTGAATGCAGAGAAATTTAATTTAGCAAGTTTAGTGCATTGAGTTTGAGTTGATCTTACCAAAATTTTCAAAAAAGTTGATCAGCATCCTAATATTTTCAATATTGAAGTACATAAAGCTGCTTCTAATTGACCATAGGATTTGTTTATAATGATAATACAATGTAAGTATAATTTTTACTCCAATTGCAGATGCTACAAAATCTCTATAGAACAAATAAAATCTTAAGACACTTCAGGCATCGCTCCATACTAATCTTATAATTGTACTTATAAAAGGAATACTATCTTTACTCTTTATACATGCAATGACACCAATAATACAAACATAATCTTCAATGACAAACAAATAACTAATGCTATTTATTACTGGCTTGAATCCTGATTAAAGACCACAAGTCTTTAAGAAAAGCCAAGTGGTACATTAAGTCAAAAGGTCACTTACCATTCAAAATTTAATAAAAAATATACGCAGCTTCAAATTTGTAACTAATAAAATGGACGGAAATACCTCAGATAGGCGAATAATTAAAATAAAAACTTGATTGAAATATGATCTTTGTCCGCTTGCATATTTTTTATGAACCGTTTCAAATCTAAAATCGAAGCATACTTTTTGTGCTTTGATAACAAAAAAATAGAATAAAAATAGAATAGAATGCTCACTTTTACCTCTTTCCTCGGCTCAAGGAACACCTTCGGGGCAAGGCATTTGAAGATGATAGCGAAATGATGGCCGCTGTTGGGGCGTTTTGAGAGAGTTAAGACAAATCATTTTTTTCTAAGGGTATCCTGGGTTTGGGAAAAAATATGAGCTAAATGTATTAACTTGTAAGGATACTATGTTGAAAAAAAATATTTCCTTTAAGTTTAATCACCTCGGTTTCAATTGATTATCATTCCTTTTGGATCAACCTTCGTATACTGACTCTACTGACTTACAATATTCTCTTTATCTTGGGGTCTCCTCAGCCCACATTCGATTGCTTGAATCTGACCTGTCTGGCTGTTTCTGTCGCATTAGATATTATTCTTGCATAAATGCTCCTTTTCGACAATGTAATAGTGTTTCTCAATACTCTATTCTCGGCACATCCCTGTTTCTACTTTATATGAACAACGTTCCTGCATTTTTTTCTTGCGAATGCTTTCACTTTGCAGACGACCGTTAAATATTTTTTTAAGCCGATTGAGGACTTTTACCTACTCGCATAGAATCTCATTATTCTTGATGATTGGTGTCAATTGAATAGGTTTGTCTTAAATACAAACAAATCCTATACCCTGGTATATTTCTTCAGGACCACTTTCAATTAATTTTACTCACTCGCTAAATAAGTATCTTCTCTCAACTGCCAATAATATACGCGATCCTGAAGTCAAGTTTAGAAGTCATTTCAGATTTGACTTCCTCAATCTTTACATTATCCTTAATCCTTAATCTTTATATTGTTTCGTTCTGAGGTTTTCTTAAAATTTCACCACAATTGAACCTTCGCTAATCCCCTGTTCATCACTAGTCAGATCCATACTTGAATGTGCATCCGTTTTATGGTCTCCTCCGTACAGTTGAGGTCAAAATTTTATCGAATCTGTCGAATGTAAATTTACACGTATTTTTAAGCATAACCTCAAACCGAATAAACTAACTGAACCTTGAATAGTTAGTTGTCTACTCGCTGTATTTTCCATGATCAGTGCTTTCTGTATAAGCTTTTCTCAGACCTATCTAACTAAACGATCTGTCTCGTCATCCTTCTTTGACAATCATTGCTCAGAAACTCTTTCTAATCCAAACAAACAAACTTTTTGCTATTCCATTTTGCATAATCTTACTCCTATTATCATTCGCTACTGTAAAAATTAATAAGAACTCACTATTCTTTACAACTTTTCTTCCGTCGCTGCCAGAATATATTAGCATTTTGAAACTTGTACTCAACATGTAGTTTGATTTTTTCTGTATGTTGAAAATAAATAAATGTTGGAGACATAGTATGTGTGTGTTGTTATATATTCTTCGGAAAAACCTTTGGACATTGAAAGTGAGCGATTGACGAAAATGTGTTAAATCGAAGATCCGATAGTGTTAGTTTGGTGAAAATATGTAGAAATAATTGACGAAAATTTCGAAAATGTTATTAAATATAATTTTCCGTGGTGTTTTACTGTTTGCCAATATTTATCGAGATTATTCTTTACAAAATAATACATCTGAATATGTGATAATCAGCGTAGAGATTCTGGAATTTACGCTACATAAGACAAAAACAAACTCTCTGCTTTGATAAGCTTTAGAGACGATATACGTTGTCTGTGTTGATTTATAGACAAGAAGGGAACTGTGATCACAATTAAATTACCTTTACGAGTAAATTATATCGATGGATATAAGTAGGAGATGTTAAAATTTGTCACAACTATTGTAAATACAAAGTAATGATTTCCAACTGCAAGTGGTCACATGAGTCAAGTATGCACTGTGTGCTGGTGCCTGATGAGAATCAGTGCATACTTTCGAAACCACTTTATCAAATAAACATTTTCAAAGTAAATAAAAAATTCTTCAATTTTAATCATCCCGCAAAAACAATTCCAATTTAAAATAGATATTTTTTTTTAGTTGAAGGAATATAATAAAGAAAATAGCTATGGCAGCGTTTTCTGCTCTATCGGGAGTTGATTAGCATAGTAGAAGGAACATCTGGGGCAGGATTGCTGTAGTTTTCCATGCTACTATCGTAACTAGGTTTCGATAAGGGTGAAAAAACATTGCTTATATGTTTCATAATGACTTCCACTACTTCCATTTTGGCATAATTTTATAATGATTTATTTTTTATTTTTACATAATGAATGTATCATTCCATTTCTTTCATAAATACTCCCTTTATATCTATTTTATGGGGATGATTTTTTTAGGTTCTAATGAAATATGTGTATAATAATATTTTCCACAAAATAACGGACTGTATCTCAATAAGTGGCAATTTTCTCTGAACATTAGTATACGTTAAATAGATGCTCCGCTATACTACGCATCACGTCAAGGCTAATAAAGCCTTTTATTTCAATTTTAATACAGAAATTGAAATATACCTTCCAAAAGAAAAATTAGTCTTCAACTTCAAAAAAATTAATAAAACACTGTTCTTTGTGAAAGATTTTGATTGCGACGTATATGCGCGCTGTGATGAAACAGATGGTAGTGAAAACCAAACCCATAAAAGTAATATATTTTCTAGAGTGCGAGAAAACTATACAATATTTGAAAAACATGGACATTTGTTTGTTTCAAAGTTTCCTACCCTTATAATTCATGTGCTTTGTTAAAAACAGCATTTTGATAAATTAAGGTAACATAAAAATTTGAGCTCAGTGGTTGATCTAGCATACGAAGAAAACCAACTTTACCTACATAAATAAAAAAAATAATGATTCATTGCACATTACGTCAGAACTATTGTTTGTATGTATGTAGCTGCAAGATTTTTTATGACTAAAGTGGTTCATCATTAACTGCAACATCAATCTTCGAAAAATGGATTTATCACAGCATCGTAAACGTGCAAACATGTATAAAATTAAAATCACCGGGCTCGGCCTTGAGCCTTCTTACTAAGTAAAGAAAAATGATTTATTACTATTATACTTTAATGACTTGAGCGAAGGATGGACATAGTAACCCTTATCTTCAAGGATCAAGTGGTTTAAATCAAGGTAATTTATGTTTTGCGTCAGATAAGTTGAAAAGAGTTCATGCATAGTTTTGTCGCGAACGCACATGCCGCTTATTATTCGCATTATGTGTGATCAGGTACTCATGGCAAAAAATATGTCAAGTTTACATGCCAACTCTCCTCGATAGTCCATTATCTTTTACCCAATTAATTCGTATTCCAACGCCATTAAAATCCTAAGTATCTGTCTTGTGTAATGCTTTAAATACACTCATATCTCAAACTTCGCGTACTGCAAAAAAGAAGATTAAAACGGCATTACATCAGTTCCGAATCGGAACTACGTATAATGCAATTGAAAACACGAAGTATCCACTCATATGTAAAAAAAAGTCGCCTCGACATGCATGCAACAAATGAAAAACGCGAGGTGCAAAATACTTTCTCTAGGCTACCCCAGCCTAGATAATTTGCCTTTATTGATGTTGTTTAAACAGTTTAATTGCCCTTAAGTATGTAGTTATGGGAAGTAGATCTACGAGATCACCTTATTATGTGGCTGGAAGTGAGATATTAATCTGAACACTTGCTTAGCTGATAAATAATCGAAACAAAAAGGCACACAACAGTTTTGATTGTCTGTTTGCGGAATTGCATAATGTTGGATTTCAATTTCGTAAGTTGAGCAGTGGGAAAAAATTAATTGTTCGCGCCGACACATATACAATTGGTTGAGTTGAATGAATTGAACTCGTTAATTATTAATGACAGGATAATATGCTAATGGATAAAATATAGTCTTACGTGTAGCAGATTGACGAAAAATTGAAATAGTTTCATTAAGATAAAAATGAAGTATCAGGTCTATTTAAGATTGCTCTTTGATATTTGTCCGAGCAATATATCAAATTTTTTAATATTTTATGCAATCGGGCATTAAATCAACTCCGAGGTATCAGGTCAGTCCATAAGTCTTCGCGTTTTTTTAAAAACACAATTACTTTCAATATCAATCGATTATACTTTTTCTTTCATTATCTGCAATCTCTTGCCACCTTTGTGGTAATTGTTGAATTTCATCGGAATAACATTTTTTATTTATCGTATTAAAAAAAATGTCATTAGGCTTATATTGACATAATCTTTGTTTTGAAATACTTTTTCATTTAAAAACGTGATGAAAAAGAACCTTCCTCCTGTTCACTAAAGAAGGGCGTGTTTTAATCAATTCTGCATTCAAAGTACAAAATTGACGGCAAAATACATCCACTGAGATAGTTTCATTAGGATTCAGCAATTCAAAATAGACAACTCCTGACGTATCTCACCAAACAGATACAAGAATTTTTTGTGGATGCAGTCCTGGTTTGGCAATTGGTTCTGGTGCCTGATTTACATCCACTTATTGTCTTTTCCGCAAGACGTTGTTACAGACTATCCACTTTTCTTCTTCTGATACAATACGATTGAGAAAAGGTTCCGTTTCATTGTGACGTAACAGATGGTAACAAATGTTCACTCTTTGATAGAGATTTGATGTTGAAAACTGATGTGGGGTCGATTTTCCAAGCTTGGATACTTTTTGTTTCTGCGCCAAATACCGATGAATGGTTCCATGCGAAGGCTTTAACCTCTCTGCAATCATATCACGGTTAAAGTTGGTTCTGGTTCCACCAGGTTTTTTCAAGACATGTCGTCAAATTCAGTAGAATGTCTTGAGTGAAGTGCGTCTTCTGCTGTAAATCAAAATTTCTTAACCACTGCTGTTAGACTGATACTATTTTCACAATGAACCGTCTTTATATGCGATGCTGTAGCATTTTTACAACTTTTAAAAAATATTATAAAATATATATTTTGTACTCGTTAGTATTTTCATCACTTTACATCCGATCTGTTCAAAAACTGATTATAAAATGACTAATTGCATATAGTTTCAGGAGAAAAATAAATAAAAAAGTAGTTTACTTACCTCTTTTCGAACAAATAAGACTCGTATAATAGACTAAGACAAAATCCGCGGGAACTTATGGACTGACCTTATACCTAAACGTTAAGCTAAGAGCGATTCCCGAATAGTTTTATACTCCCGATATTTAGAAAAATTGCGGGATACACAAATTTGTGCCTTGCTGCTATTTGGTTTGATGCCTCATTCGTGTCATCAAGAGCGAATCATCGGTATATTGGAGGACACTGGAACGGCAAAGACAGCGATGAATATTCTATATAGAATTGGTCCAGTAATATAACCTTGTGGTGTTCCTGATGTCACAGGCTTCATAAACGCTAACATAGTATTGTGTTTTGGTATGAAAGCATACTGTTAGTCTTATTACTCCTTATGGGAATTAAAGCTTGATCAACCTAAACAAAATGTCTTCGAGCCAGGGGGAACCGAAATTCTTCTCGATATCTAAAGCACACATAGCTGTTAGAATGTTTTGCGCATCCAAGCGAGACACGATTTGATGATGCAAATACGAAATGGTATCTTGGGTTCGATCTTTGCGCTTCAGGAATAAATTTCGAAAACTCAGACTGGTTTTTCATTATGTCCATCCAAAACCTTTTCAAAGTTTTCGCGAAATTGGGAAATAAGCAGATTCAACGGTAATCGCTGGCCATTTTGTTGTTCTTTAGATCACAGTGGGTGAACAAAATTGCATTTATATATAGCATTCAAGAAGCCTCCATGTATAGGAAACCACAAAATTAAAGTTTACACATTTCGAAATGCAATTAACTTCATCGCTACAATCATTCTAGTAATCAGTACATATGAAATATACTTGAATCAAAGAAACACTTTTCCGATATCTTCCAAATTTATGGAAATCATTACCTGATCATCGTATCTATTACATGCAATATTCACAGTCTGGAGATGGACCATGCTTAGACAGCTTATGTGCAAATCGATGTATGTGCGATTACATGCAATATTCACAGTCTGGAGATGGACCATGCTTAGACAGCTTATGTGCAAATGGATGTATGTGCGATCGCCTAGTCTTGTCGGTACGTTAACTGATATTATCGGCGCATATAAATAAGTGGTTATGATAAACTTACTACATACCCGCAACTGCCAAGGAGTTGTGCAATCACAGAGACAGTACCATTTGATATGTTGTTTGCTCTTTGCATATGTTTGACCCAAAGAGCAATACACCAACTTGATCTACATATATGCGATATACGTATGAGCATTTACTTCAAATCATGTAACAGTTTAGTTTTCAATTTTATTTGAATAGTTTATCATGTTTTAACAACATTCGACTTGCTTCATTGAAAGATTAGCTAATGCGTTATTGTCATTTTGTTCATTTGATGGATGGATTCAATGATTTATTCGCTCTTAGATATGCCGCCATACTGAAAAAACTACTATTTTGAACTTTGTAGAACCTGCAACTTGATATTTCTTTTATTCAAACTCGCAGAAAATGGTGTTCAAAATTTACCTTCTGAAGACATGTTTCGAAAATCCTATTGTATTTTGAGTATTCTTTCTAAAGGATTCATTTTTTACAGCAATGCACAGCTCTTATACAGCTTTGACTAGCGAGAAATGGAAGGTTTAAGAAAATGAAAGTAATACATTTTCAGCAAGTATGATAAATACGAGCACGATTTCACGAAAAAAAGTTATAAGTTTGAAATTTTAATAATGAGCGTATTTGAAATTGCGAAAATAAAAATTAAGCGGTCTTATGATTGCGAGAATATCACTAATATTTTGTACTTTCGTCCGCAGTTTCCACAACAATTTTCAAGCTTTGGTCTTAGCAAATAGCCAATTCAATTTGATGCTTTTAGGGATTATTTTCAAATAAATCAACATTAGATGATACGTCATATCGTTGGCAAGAATTGCAATGAAATTTAGACTATTTTTTGCCATTTTCAAAAAAATACAGCCTAAAGCCCTATGTGCATATTTGCGCATCGTTAGTTATTTGAAGAATTGCCAAAATTGAATGATATCAAAATCTGAACAAATTACAAAAATTATTTAGTTCATCATCATTAAAACCACCCATTAGCTAGACCGCAAGCTACTACTGCCATCCATTTTGCATAGGTGCCACGATTAGCTCAAATAAATCAAAATTAAATTAATTTTCCACCGGAACGCAAGAAATAAGACCAATCGTCAAAATTAAATTCCAATCCACTCACATTGTTTCTCAAACTATTTCACATCTACCGTCACTTAGCATCAATTGCAGCTCTCGTGCAGATTAAGCAAGATCTGCGATACATGCTTGGATCTACCGGTCTTAGCTCTGAAGAACATTCGGCCGCGTCGGCTAGCTGGGGTACACGCGAACTGGCTGGATAGCTGGTTACTTGGCTCACACCTTACAAAACGATTTTATATGATACAGAAAACCACTTTCACTACTGATGTAATCGGTTACAGCAGAGATGAATTCAAGCTAAATACTCGTAGCAGCATCTAAGGAGCTCGTGCCATTGATGTGTAGACTTATGCATGTGCATGATTCATGCATATTTTTCACAAGATGCATTATTAGTGAACCAGTACCTACTTATTAAATGCAAAATGCTGTAAAATTCACATTTTTCTATTGCTCCAAATTATGTGCACTTCTCCGAGCGCATTGTCTGCAAATCAAGATACTCACGGAACCATTCAGGGTGGTGAGCTGAGTGCTGTCTTGTGGATTCAATGGTTTTCAGCGCTAAACTATGGATGGACGACTCAATATTCGCGGTGTAGCTGCAATCTCTTCACAGCCAAACAAAGCTAGTGCTTTTACAGCCGAAGACAGAAGACGTTGGTATAGGTTGCTGGCTCGACTTAAGTAGGTCATCAGCGTCTCAAAGTATGCCTATCACCGCTGGTTGTCCGGTCACTTGGTCGAGGAAACCCTATGTAATATATGCAATACATATCTGTTGGCTCTAACCAATTCGAGATTAAAGATTGAGTAATTTCGTTGTTCACGCCGTGGTCAAAGCCAATATTCGCGGTACCGAATTTTCGGTCAATGTATAGAAATGTATTTTATTCAGATTATTCGAGACGGTTGGATAGTGGGGTTATGCGAGCAATAGTAAGCTGCATTATTTTTTGCGTCGACTTTTCCCAAGATGAATATGATCCGAATTTGTATTGATGGTATCTTAATGTATCTGATATTTACATTCATTATGAGCTGTTTATCTTAGATAACAATGTATATGGAATATTCAATTGAGATGATAACGACAAACAGATACTATCGGGGTTAATTAGGATTTGTAGATTTTCAAAATAGTTATGTTTTATTGCGACAGTTGGCTGTTATGAATACTTTCAGTGTCATACACTTTTAGATACAATATTTATTGGTCGGAAGAAGGAAAATGGAAACTAAACTCATAAAACATTTGATATGGCGGTTATATATCAATTTGTGCTAAAAACATATTCAAGTGTGTGTGTACTTGTATTTAGCCGTAGATCAAATCTTTGACTCATGTTTATATCGTAAAATTATATTAGCCCTGATAAGATTTATCCTTCTGTTTGACGAAATATATAATGCATAGCTTCGTCTAAGCGAAAGTAAACACGAAGCATGATAGCTTTGAAAATATCTCTTAGGTGGAAATTTTATAGAATTTAACAGCTAAAATATGAAATTTAAAAGCTTATATTCTCTGCTGAATATCTTAAAGATTTCAGCGGACTTGACATCTTGTTTTCTGCCGAACAATCATTAACCGTCATCTCATTCAACAGGACTGAAATGATTTCAGCCTGTTAACCGACTGCAATTTTCCCATCTGTATCTTAAAAAATGCTTAATTACTAGCTCCGATATAAGTCTATGCATCATTGTAAATACGCATCGATAAGCATGTGCCGATTTGTTTACATCGATGGTTTTGCCGCTTAAAATGCGTGCTGACTATGTTAATTCGATGTTCATTCGTACAAGCTGTTGACAAACATTTTAGAAATTAGAACTTCCTATCTCGATATTATGAACAGTTCGGAATAGTATGGTACGGTTAGTGAAAATCACCACGAACGATTTAAGATTACAAGTGCTAATTCAGATGGAATAATTAACTCGTTTCTTACAAATGCAGGATTAAAACGGGGGGATGAGTTAGGTCATATGTACTTTAATTTAGCACCTGAGGCACTTTGCTAACGTAGCTTGCAGCCTACGCTGTAGATATCCAAATTATGTAAAAAGAATTATAAAATTAGATAACGCCAAAAAGTGGTCTTCAAATTGGTGGTCAAGTGGTCTTCAAATTAACCAATAAAAAACAAAAATTATGACTCAATCAAGGAAAAAGACGCCAATAAGACAAACTATAAAGAAAGGGAAATATAACTAAAATCAGGGCAGTATAGGAAAGAATAGTAAAACCTCTGTTATATTGCGGAAGTGAAACCTAGACAATGACTCAGAGAAACATTTCAAAAGAGTATATTGCTTAGAATCCTCGGCACAATACGGAAAAAGCAATGCTCGTACTCATTACTGTTCCCGTATTGTACCGAGGATTCTAAGCAATATAAAGCGGAACAAAGGCAATAGGAAAGCCATGCAAGCGTTAGTAGTAGCGTCATGCCACCACTCCACCGAAGATAGGACAAAATATCCATCAGAAGATCCTTTCTTTTGAACGCGGATAGCAGTTTATTATTTTTCTTGCTAAGAACACAGGTTTTCTATGAATACATAGGGTCTGGGTAGACCATGGTCTGGTACAGCATCGGCTTAGATTTCTTGGAGAAGCAAGTCAATTACCTCCGATAGACAATGGAAACAAAAAGATTTGATGGATTTTATTTTTCACTGCCCCCGATACAACCAGATATCTCGTGTTTTTTTCATTTATGTACAGCTCTATATTCTTCGACACCTGAAGGCGCCTGGTCTGTTGAAGAATCTTTGATGGCAGATTCTTCGACATATCACTTTTCGGAGGTTGATCATTTGTCGTAGACGGCTGAAAAATCCAGCGGCCTTCGCACATTCGTTTAGATCAGCCTTATTAGTCTTATCAGTTTGGTCGCAATATCAAACTCTTTAATGAACCAGTAGAGTTACATCCTGGCTATGCTATCAAAGCGACAGTGAAGTCGATGAAAAGATGCAAAAACTTCAGGTCTTATTCTAAAATCTTTTCCCTTGGCGGCTACAGAGGTGAAACTGATCTGCTGCTGATTTACCAGAAGTGAAGCCTCATTAATATGGGCTGTTTACTCTCTGATTGAATTAGGCTATCCAGCCTAACAGGACAATCGATAATCAGCAACGTGACATCCGTATAATAACAGTAATATGTGGCTATTATATAGTATATAATATGTGGCTATATAACTATTGGTGCACGCCCGAAAAATTGTTAGAGCCAGTGCCCAAAAAATGTCATGTTAACCTTCCAATTGTAAATAAATCTGTTTTCCTATAATCCTGTCAAGTGAATCATTTAGAAAAACTATATGGCCAAAAAATACAGCTACCGGTATAAAATGAAAGTAATGCGGCTCCATCGATTGCTCGGCATCAGAAGAAAGATTCGGAAGCTCTCAGCGTCTCCTATAAAAGCTGTGATGAAATATGAGTGGACGAATCATTCGAAAAGCGTAAAGTTACATTTAGCAGCCACTCGATAGAATAGTCGAAGTATAAACTAGTAAATGCGATAGTGTATTTTAAGTGCAATAAATTTTGTAAAGTGAATTCTAGTAGCCCGAAAACAAGTAAGATATTTCGAGTGTAAAGTAAAATGCTTTACTTCCATAAACACTAAATTAGAGGGCATGAACCAGATACATACAAAAAAATTTTTTGGGGCGAGCTATTTATAAATCAACGCTGTTAGGTTTTAGCACCAATCATATTGATTTTAGTTGTTTTGTTATCACAACTAATTATTTTTTATCAAAACTAAAAGTTAAAAAGAATCAATTGTTTTAGTTTTTATTGGCTAAAACTTTAAGGCAACCTGAGATGGATGATAGAATCAGAAGTCAGAACAGAAGTTTTAACCCTCTTGTCGGAACAGAAACTATAAGATTTTATTTAGTCCTTTCGACTGAAAACGGTGAACTGCATTATGTTAGACAATTCCAGATTTTTCGGTTCTTCAGTTCAAATTCAATTCTGCACAAACAACTATCTCATAAGATGATGGCATATAGATACATAGCTCAGGATATATACTCTAAATCGTGACGAATAAAATCCTAAATTCAAATATAAGGACACGAAAAAATTGACTTCTTGTTCGTTGCTGCGGCGCTTGATTTTAACAATTTTGCTTTTACTTCAGGATCCATATTTTTTTCTCGTGGCAGTTTTTGCAATCTGGCATTGCTCAAGCTTCAAGGTCAGCGCAAATGGTACAAGAGTACTGTGATGACCGCATTTTATCTTATCAGGATTCTTACAATGTTTCAGATCACCAAGTTTGATCTTGAAGCTAAATCTTTTTGTTTTTGAAACAGATTTTCTTTAACCATTTCCGATTGAATGGCCACGGAACGAAAATATTTTCTCCGTTGCGGAAGTATATATTTG
The DNA here is from genome assembly GCA_947369275.1 of Nemotelus nigrinus. Lineage (NCBI taxonomy): Eukaryota > Metazoa > Arthropoda > Insecta > Diptera > Stratiomyidae > Nemotelus > Nemotelus nigrinus. The sequence goes on along the minus strand of OX376374.1, from coordinate 24,908,134 downwards.
TTTCATGAAATCAATTATTTTGACTTTGGTTTAGCTTTAAATTTTGAAATCGGCTTAGAAGATGCGATTTTCCCGATGAACCTGAACCCAACGATGATGCATCAATGCTCAGAACCGAATCTGCTAAATGGTCACAAGTCTGTGTTACTTTTGTCTTCGAAAATTCTACAAATAAAATAAAAAGCAATTCTCAAAAGCTTATGTTTTTGTCCTATTTATTTTTTAAGATCAACAGTGAGAAATTTTCAAAACAGGACAAACAAGGACAATAGGAAAGCCATGCAAGCGTTAGTTTTGTTGTTGAAACTATATATAGATATATACAAATTTTTCACTGATTTTTTTTCGGAAAATTTTGATTTTTGCCAATTTCCACGGTAGAGTGAAGATTATGAATAAATGATTATGATAAAATGACAAATATTTAAGTTTAAAACGAAAATTTGTGTTTTTGAATTTTTAAACCTGTTTAGGTTTTGAGCTGATAAGAAATGAATGCAGATTCAGGACGTAGCAATCGGCGATTTTTCATGGCTTCCAGATCAAAATATATTTCATTGCAGTCAAATGTTATTAGAACGAGCGAGATACGCAGGATGTAACTGACTTTATTCTCCATGTTTTTCTTAGTTTTCTTATGTTCCTAGCTTATTGTATTAATTTCCAATTCCAGTTACGTATTTGAATTAAATATTTACAGTCAAGTTCCGATCATATAAAATGCACTATTTCTCTACTCAATCATGCGATGTTAAAAGTAGTAATTAGAATAAATCAGATTTATTATTGTACTTTTTTTTTACTTTCCATTATACTTTTATCATTGCTACTACTCTGTATGCAATCATATTCAGGTATTAGTAAAGCAAAAGCTGCAAAAAAGATTTTCTTAATTATAGTTCTGCTCTCCGGTCCAGCTCGGCGACCAGGGTCACGTGTAACAACAGATGTTGATAAGTTTCTCGTATTCATAGGTCAAAGATCGATAGTTTTGCAAAAAGCTTATTAGATTATGTTCAGAGTGAGTGATAAGTAAATTAGCATACTGAATTGCGTACTTTGATCAATTAATACTTAAGATAAATGGTATGTAGGTGCAGTACTTACTTACATGTACATATATGCAATTTTTATAGCACCAGGATGCAGAAGAAATCTACACGCGCAACAGTAGAGGAATTAACTATCAACAAGGTCATTCAGAGTATGGTGAGGTTGGCAAGTTAAGGTTTATTTGAAGTGAAAGCAAAATATACCATAAAAATATTCTTCAGCCTTTGAGAAGGATCATACAGCCGTTTTAATTCAACTCTAAAGAACTTGCATAAAATGTGCATATGCTCCATATTTTAAATCACAACAGTCATGCTTAAATGTTTTTTATATAATGAATATACAAACTTCCTTTTACTAATTACGTGATCGAACACTTTTATCGTAAAGAATACTCATATATTTGCCATACCAAAAATTCTCGTGAAATATTGCTGTACTGTGCCCAGCTGTATAAAATATCATGTGAATCACAAGGGTTTTGAGTATCTAAATGTTTGTAAGTAAATGTTATTCAAGTACCCAACTTTAATCGTATGCCATTACTGGTTCTTCTGACACTTGTTTTTCATTTCATAGTGGATATCTACTTGTAAGGTGAAATGGTCTCTAAAAAGCTTATAAATTTCGTAGAATACCATGTATTACGTGCGAGTATAAGCAAATGTTTTGCTTAAGTATTTATATGTTTAATATTATTTGTTAATAGGTAGTAACATGAAAGAGGAATGTGACAATGATTTAGGGTATTTTGCACTCAAGTTTAATAATAATAACGTTTTTGTTTTGAATAATTTAACTTGCGTAATTTCCTTTAGCTTTTGTGGTGAAGTTGTTTGCGGTAATGTTGTTGTTGAATAATTTTGAATTATTCGTCGGTATGTTCTAGACGTACGTATACTTTTACGTATTAACACGGCATCTAATCAAAGCAAATTTTTTGTTGAATAAATTAAATTATTTTGCGTCATTCTTAAGTAATTTTCATAATTCAGTTGAGGGTTTTGAGAAAAAGTCAGGGCTAGTAATTATTTTTAATATGCAATCAAAACGCGGTATCAATTAGATTGTTTCTTCCGTTTCGTTTGAAAAGCCTTGCAGCGACATGCGTGCAAACAAATTTGTACCTCTGCTCATCACCGCGGTATTTCTAAGTGTTTTTTTTATGTAAATTCACTTAGATAGCACTCTTTAAGGAAACTGCTACTAGGTATGAGATCCGGTCTTTTTGAACACGTTTTTCACTAGTCTACAACGCGGTGCCGGTAAGTCCTAAGAAAATGCAGTTTTCGCAACAATTCGGAATTATGCTGAGTATCGATCTTCTAATAAAGTATATTCTATTTTGGATGGTTGAATGTGGGCAAAAAGTTTAAAAACCATATTGAGTTTGAAAGTCACACTCTTTTTCTTGGAGAGCGATGGTATGGTTTTCAAAAAGAAACTCTTTATCGAAACACGGGAAAGGTTGAACGTTTATTAAATCAGAAGCATATGTCTATATTTTTAAGAGTACACTCCAAGTTGAGCTTCATGTTTTTCAGCTGAACTGGATTTTATTTTAAAAATCGATTCCGAAATTTATGCTCTCATGGTGACTTCTCATCTCAAATCAAAACTGCATCGAGTGTTCCACTCGGTAGTACTCTGGGCCCTCCACTGTTTATTATTAAAGCCCTATTTATTAATGCTAAGTACCTACTATACTGGGGAAAACGAAATGCCGTGGAAATTATTTAATTAATAGTGAAATAAAAACCCGACATAGATCTCAATATTTTGAGATTCAAAATTTCGCGAGAAATTGAAAAAATTCTTAAGTTGTCCGTTACATAATCACTTTGAACTGAACTTTCTACTTCAAAACCAACAAACGAGTTATTTCGCTGACGGAAAAGGGAACCGACCTATTGCAGCAAAATGTCACTTATCACCCTTTATTAGCACTTTCGATTTCGTCTTCGGAGTATAGTACTGAATAGCGAACGAAAGCTTCTCCAACTAAATGAAAATTTCATTTAATATGGGATTTGACGTTAAATTTCGTTTCGCGAAGAGTAGAATACTAGGCTTAACGATGTAGATTCCCTTCCGCGGTCATATTTTAACTTGAAATAAAATTAAGTTGATCAGCTAAAGTTTTTAATTTAGGAGATCTGACCCATCGTTTACCCAAATTTTTTGAAAGTTGTCTATGATTGATTGATAGACCTATCGTCAAATGCGCCAGTTTGGCATAGGAGCTGTGTCAAAACATTTATCTTGACCAAATTGAGTTCATCCAAAAGAGGTTCTTGCGTTTCTGCTTTCGTAAGAAAAGATTAAATCATCTACATTTTCTTCCTAGCCAAGACGGTTTAAATGTCTTTTGTCCGACTAGTGGCTACCATTTCGAGACTCCTCGTGCGGTTCCCGTCTCTTCATTGCGTTGAGATTGCTTCGTAGAAAGCTTCAGCAAACAGTTATAGTCTACTTATTAATTTCCCATCCCTTTGAGTTTCCCATCACGATCAATTTTAAATGTGCTGGACAAGCAGCAGGAGAAGAGCCATCTGCTCCGCACTCCTTCCGATTCGAGTAGCCACCGCAACTGCTGCATGACAGAAGTAGCAGCCTAGCGTAGCTCAATGTGGCATGAACTTCAACTCGTTTCCCGTTGATGGTCATCTTAGATCATTACCGTATTAGCTTAGGCATTTACGTCTCGATTAAACTTCACCTGCTTAAGGACCAACCTTTACAATTTGTTGGTCCTAACAGTGTCCACTCAAGAGAGATTTTTATGGCAAGACAAAACTTAGACAAATTTCTGAAATAAAAATTAAATTAATATAGAACTCGATAAAATAACACGCCAAAGAGTCTATTGGGTTGTGGAAAAAGTTCTGCGTTTTTTTTGCATTCAAATTTTTCATATTCCTGGCAACACTGTATTTACTATTTATATCTTGACCTGTTATTCGCAAGTTAAAAGTTTAGGTAGTGTAGGTAAACTTCATGAATTTTTTTAACTTAATTTGATTTGTTTTATAGGTTAGAAAAAACGATTGAATGGAAGAGAACAAGTTCCATATTAGACAAGTTTTGTTGTTATTGTACAACAAAGGTGTGAAAAAAGCGGCAGACGCCAAACGAGAGATTTGCGCTGCGTACGGCAATGAAGCCATTAGTGAGGACATTTGCCAGAGGTGGTTTTCTCGCTTCCGTTCCAGAATTACGAATTTAAACGACTCTCCCCGCACTCATCGTCATATCACCGTTGAAAACAATGTAGTCTTGGACCTTATCAAAACAGATCGGCATCGCCGCAAAAGGACTAAAGCAGCTTGGAGTCATAAAAAAGCCCAGCGTGTGGGTACCCCATGAGTTGTCCGAGCAAACTACTTAAAACAAATTTCAATCTGCGAATGACTACGGAAATAAAAATCCATTAGAACTATTTTTTAAGAAAATTGTGACAGGGGACAAAAAATGGGTCGTTTACAACAACATCAAGTTGAAACATCCTGGTGCTCACCCTGAAAATCATCTGCAACCATTGTAAAGACGGATTTACATCCGGAAAAAGTCTTGCTCAGCATTTGGTGTGGTTACAAGGGTGTATTCTACTGCGAACTTCTTCCACGTGCTCAAACTATTGATTGGAGGTGGTACTGGATTCAGCTGCAAACGCTGCGACGAGTAAAAGCCGAAAAACGTCCTTACTTGGCGAACGGAAGGGGGGTCGTTTTCCGTCATGCCAACGCCAGGCTCTATACAACACTACAAACGAAAAAAATTCCACAGAGCTTCGGCTGGGAAGTAATGCCACCATGCTTTACTCACCGGATCGTGTCCAGTGGGATTACCACTTTTTCGGTATCTTCAGAATCATTTGGATGGCAACCGCTTTGATTCTGTGGAAGCCATCAAAAATTACCTTGATGAGTTTTTCCGCAACAATCCACAGAGCTTTTATGAACATCATGCTGTTGCCAGAAGATTGTTGAAATGAAAGGACAGTATCTGGTTCAATAAATACATTTTGAAGAATAAACATTTTTGACATTTTTGTCATTTTGTCATCCCAAAAAATTATTTTTGGAAACACTGAACGTAATTAAATTGGACAGGATATAATTTTCGTTTGTTTTTAAAGTCATTTAATTTTGTGAGTCTCTAAACACACTTTTCTGGAGGCGTACGAATACTCCAGCAAAAGCACGTAGAAAGTACGATAAATAGTGAGTAGATATAGCCGCATATTTAAGTCACTCTGAAGGCAGTTTAGATACAACTTTTGAAATTACTATGAAGCAACCAAAATTTTATTGATTTGATAATTGCCATTCGATTTTTTTTTGCGTAAGATGTGCCATAGAAATAGCTCACATTCTACGCGACTCATTTCTTGTGGCTGTCCAGGCCATTGTCTACCTCCCTTATGAAGCTCGTTAGAGTCAGGTAGCTTCTCTATCATTAGAGTGCTTCCAATTAAAACTGCAGTATTTGCTAGACTTTAGTATGAAATGCAAATAGAAGTAGTTTTAATACTTTTAACAAATTATTTTTTTCTTATGTTCGAATTGACATAGAAAATACTACATATCGCAAATTTCAAGCAGATATCAAACCCAAACAATTAATAATCAATTCAGTTGAATCGAAAAGTTCCTGAGAGTCAAAGTTTTCGAATCAAAGTCAAGTCACAGTACAAAAACTGTGTACACAGTACACAGTAAATATTTATTCAGGCTTGGTACTAATATTATCAACAACAACCGTTTTATTTGAGCGTAGGAGTATTTGATGTGCAAAAAATGCAATTATATGGATGTATCTATAAAAATTGCTGATTTGAAGAGTCCATCACGATAGACCTGGTCACGTGATTGGCTCATGGACGCATGGATGTTCACAGTGGGGCTCCATAGCGTAAATATAGCTTATTTGACGGAAAACAGGAGTCAAGTCTACGAGGTTTTAGTACAGCTATTAAATTCACAAGGTTGAATGATGTGTACTCACACATATATCTGAGACAATACTTGACGCTGCTTTTGAGGTATGCCGCGGATGCCTCAAAAGCATCTCTTGAGTCCAATGATAGTAGAGAAGTCAATGGCGAATCAACAGTAAGCCATAAGAAACATAGTGTGGTTCTTGAGTTCAACAACGATAACAACAAATGCCACGTTTTGATGGTCGTTAATTACCTAGTACTAAAAAGGAAAGATCGAAGAATAAAAACCATTGGGAAAACCAAAGATTGGTGGATGGACTCGATCAATGGAAACAGTATGTTGCTGAACGATTATAGTATTTAAAAATACTTTCGGTAAACTGAGACTGCTTCAATTAATCAGTTTCAACCCAGTGTGAGTTCAAGGAAAATGAATATAGCACCAAGAATACTGTGGGGCTAACATAATTTATGGTTTCAACTAGTTATCGGAAATATCGTAATATCAATGATTAAAGTGACAGAACACTTAAACATTCATTGAATAATATCACTACTCATCGAATGTACACATTCCAACTCCGTATAAATAAATTGTAAGCATCATAAAGGTTTTTCCCAAAGGACTTGTATGATTCATAAGATTTTCATTTGACTGAATAATGATCTACATGAATTAAGCTATGGGACCTATAAAAAATGTGCATGAGCTCTCGTTGACTATTTCTATCGCAGAGTTTATTTGCCAACAGTTTTTTTTCTCAAAGTCATCCTCGTTAATCGACACACAAGCCAACTATCTTCTAAAGTCCGAGATTTTTTCAATCGACGTTAGCGGTATTAATTGGCTTGTGGAAGAATTTCGCATTTCAGTATTTTCACGGGCGAAACGTGTTTGTGTATAAACTTTAAACTTTGGTCACCGGTTTTTTCTCGGCGACAAATGATAGCCATAAGACAAGAAAGACAGTCAAACTGTCTTGAGCGTTCGGCGGGTCTTAAAGCTAAATCTCTGCTAGTGTTGTGGCATTGTGAAAAAGCATAGTAGTACGATTGCACAGGTGAGCTTGTATGTACAGTGCGCGGTAGTTACCTAGCTCCACCACCTCCTAAGACGCGACTCACCTGACGTTTAGTTTATCTCGGACACTTGAGCACTAAGCATGTCCAGGAGTCGCACAAGCGATTTCTTCTGTTTCTCCCTGTTTTCTTAGAGGCTTCTCGAAACGCATCCTCCACCGTTCGTCCGTTCCGTATCGTAATACATTCATAGTTCGAACGTTCGCGTGCCCTACTGACGAGTTTCAGCTAACACTTCACGGTTTCATTGTGATTTTTTTCCAATTCGACGTGCCACGATACCAAATAAAGTATCTATTGGTTTCCAAACGAATTAAGACCAGGGCCACATTTACTTTCATTTTCAACGAAAAATCGAAACAATTCCGAACAATATTCGTGTGCTGTAGTTTTGACTTGACGCGAAATTGAGAAGACTAACTGTTGTGCGGGTTATAAAGCTGGTATGCTAGTACCTAACTACATACGAGTATAAGGTGAAATAAAGTTCCTTGTTCATTTTCGTTTCTGCAGTGTTTGATGAGCCGATCGATTAGATTCGTTAATTAATCGGAAAACCTAACAATATCGCTGATAATATTACGGAAGGTGTTTAATTGAAAGTGTAAGTGTGACGATTAGATTTGATCCGGAGCGGCGGTATAATTCTTGTGAAAACGACGACGAAAGAAAAAAGATTCAGTGCTATTGCACAATACAACATTAAGTTTGATCGCATCGTGTGTCTTGGAGTCACTGGATATTTCTTTACTAAAATTATTAATATTGCTGCGGAATGGAGTTAAGCAGTCGACCGTAATAGATTTGTTTTTAATTAAACTCTACATTGCACTAGTATTATTTGCTTAGTTGAGTAACGGTTATTGCTTCGTAGCACACAGCACACTCTACTCAAATGTTGAAATGCTTCGGATTGCAGCAAGATATGATTTTGAAAATGCACTGAATGAGACATGACGGCTTAATGAATGAAGTTGGGGTTAAGATGGGATTCAGGATGGGGACGAATTTAGACGTGGATGTATTGTGTACTTGACTTGAGGAATGCAAAAATTGGGTGGGATACTTATAATTGAGTGAGCCTATTGCTTGACAGTTATTGAAAGCGAAACTGAGTAAATACTGTTTTTCAATTTTTTTGAGGAAATTTGTTTTGCCGTTCTTTGGCGAGCCTGACTCGTGACGAGATTTTTGAGACAAACCTTATTATCACGAGTCAGGCTCGTGGTTTAATTTCATATCAATAGTGAATATCATGAGTCTGACTTGTAATCCGCATTTCGAACCAAATAGAAAATCACGAGTCGAACTCATGGTCCCAATTTAATAGGATACAAGTTTCGATTCCCGGCCATCCGGGCACATCTCTTGAGCCCAGTTGCTTCCGAGTTGCATGATATGGCAAGAGGTTAGCAAAAATGTGGGTCAAGTTTGGGGACTGCCTCAATTAAAAAAGTATATCGGCATTTCAGTCCTTTATCGAATATGAATATTTCTGAATTCGAATATTTTTCTTCTCCTAGTAGTAGACCGTTTTTTTTAAATCAAACGATGATTGAAGTAAATCAGTTTGCATTTCTAAATGAGTTGTGGAGTCTCAAAGTACATTTTTTGATTTTTGAAGATGGCTGATTATATCTCAGATGTGACTATGAGTTTTTTTATGAGTTGCATGCATGGATCTTTATTCAAAAGGAAATGTCATTCCTAACTATCCCAAATTAACGGTATATATTATAAGTCACTGCTCAAATTTGTTAAGTCTACAGTTTCTCGGTTTTTGTTCTAAGTTGCAAGTGTGAAATATATAGTGGCAAAGGCGCGACAAATAAATTTCGGATCGTTTAATTGCTTGCGACATTAGCATTGATAAACTTATAACCATAAAACATCAATTTGATTTTTATTAAAATCATTGTATTCAGTAATGCACAACACAGTAATATAAAAAAACTATTCTAGAAAAATATTCTGATTGAAATTACGGAAATTAAAGCAATTACGAAGTAACACTGAGTTAGCAAATGGACCTCAGATTGCCGCACTTGTACTTAAAACGAATTTATTTAGCGGTGATTATATACGCTTGGCTTATTATTTTTGCTATTTCCGTGTAAAAGTTAAAGGTTGTACAATTGACATGCGTGTAATTACATACTTTGAAAATCTGATTCCCCATAAACAGTCGGATTAGTTCATATATGCATGAGCATTTTGAATGCAAAGCAAACCAGAAAGCTGGCCCTATTCAAAAATTCAAACAATTTGCTTATAAAAGCAATATTCCATGTTAGCTTAGCTACGCTTAAAATGTTTTTTTTTTGTTAATCTTACGTAGCTGGTGGCGATCGAAACGAAGAATGAAGGCATTTATGTATACACATATATGTGTTATATTTTGGCAATTGCCGACTTGCAGAAAACTGGCAGTTCGAACTACCAGGTTTGCACAGCTCGCAGGATGTTCGCCTCCACAGTTAGCACACTTTGGTTTTTCTTCTCTCAACTTTTTGCAACCTGAGAAGTGGTGGAGTCCGCCGCTTTTGACGTAACGAGGTTGAGCATGACAATTGCTGGTAAATTGCCCAAATTGCTAGCATAAATATGTAATGTATCCTCTGATCATATATTTACTCTCTGCATCATATAAAAAATGTATCAATAGATGATTTGTTTTACTTGTATTGTAAAAAAATTAAATCAAATGCTATTGCGCTATACAACTCTGGGTAATTTTCTTATGAAGCAAATGCATATTGGCTGAACTAATGCAATTTCAGGCCAAGTTCGCTATGACTCTTTGTTTGCATTTCCTTGGTGTTTTACGTTTACCTGCATTTGTTTGACTTTGTGCTGGCCTAGACTGAGCAAATATATATATTCAACTTCATTATATGATGGATTTAAATGCTGATCTCCTCTCAATGGTCACATGTACGAATATCGGTTCAATTATTTAATGTCGGTCATTCTAGTCTATGCAGCTTAGCGACATCAGAAATTTCTGAGTTTTTGATTATTTCTTCGATATCTGACACCTCATTTCCTAGTAAATGCTGAAAGTATACAGTGACGTTGATTACAAGCAAACGCCTTGTCCACGAACTAGATATGTTTTGCGTTTTTTCGTACTTCGATGATTGCTTAAGCTGAGAAGTTCCGCGTGATGAGTGTGGCTTTTCTTATACAACCCATATTTCATAGCATATATGTGTCAACTTTAAATTTCAGTGTTTTTTAGATGCATTTAGTAGAAATTTTTTTAATGAACCAAAAAGTGGAGATTTTGACAAGCTGTTGATTTTTTTTCAAACAGTGAATAAATAGTTGTGTTTAATAGCCCCGTAAAAAAGCAGAGCATTTCAGGGCAAGTTAGAGAAGAGTAAATGTTAAAAAAGTAGAGTAACTTAGAGTAATTGAAAGCACGAAATCTTATGGAACACTTTTCAGGCAACAATTCTCAAAGTCGATTGCTTATCGGAAGTTCAAACTACCGGTTCACTCTTAAAAAACTCTACTTCAATCACAATTTTTGTTCACAGTCGGTTTTGACAAACATCTGGTTGCTCTACCAAAAAAGGTAGAGTAGAGTTGACAAGTAGCTGGTTGCTTGCCGGAAGTTGTTCTGCCAAAAATGGCAGAGCAGAAAATTGACTTCAAAATGCTCTAGCGCAACTTAGAGCAAGCTTATGAAACCCAAATCAGAGCAACTTCGGGCAAGTTAGAGCAACCGAATCGCTCATTAAACACAGTTTCCTGAGATAGAGCAGCTCTTCTTATTCTTCAGTAATGATTTGAACAAAAACGAATAAATTTAATATTAATAATATTAGCATAGTATGTGGCAATTTTTTGGTAGAGGGTAGAAAAATCAGGCCGAAAATTTTTTCGAAAAAGTTAGTACATTAGTACAAAAGTTTAGTACATCTTGGAAAAATATGATTTGCATAGTAACTAGTAAGGTGCCCTCGTTTCTGTGACACTTCTCGCAACTCTTTTAACGTAGAGTTTAGAAGTCGTTTCGTTTTTTCGTGACTTATTTTCTCCCACTGATTTTGGAATATTCTTTCTAACATTTTCTTATTCCTACTCCTATGCAGCTGAATTCTTTTTTTTCAATTGAATCCCAAAGACACTATATGAGATTAAGATCAGTTTGTTGCCGTAATGTATGAAGTTAATTTGGTACATTAAAGAGTAAAAAAAGTTTAACAATTTAAGCAGTAAAAATAATAAAATTCGAATTCGAACCAAGCTGGGCTGTACTTTATTTCAAATACATCTTCAGTGTTAAAATAATCAAATTTATTCATAGTGCTTTCAATAAAGCATATTCAGCCAACACCACAGAAAAACATATACTATTAGCCTTTTACCGTCATCCTTTACGAGCGGTGTCAGAGCTGTTTTCTCCGACGCTGCTCTTATTTTTCTCCAAACTATTTTTCTTCCCTTGATATCAAGTACGGAAAAAAGTATTGAAAAGCTACTTTTCTCTCAAACTCTATCAGATTTTTAAGCTGTCTTTAGTAAAAAATACGCTGTGTGACCTACATAATCATGATACCCAGTTTTTTAAAGGTATTGCTCGCCATATCCAAGCATATTAGTTTGTTGTATTTTACCTTGATAGCAACTGCTATTTTGAGAGAAAATTTACTGTTTTTTCTCTACGAGACAGCTTTTACGGTCGATCGAAACGGGGCTCTAACGTTACCACTACAAATTGAGGAGTATTGATTCTTGATTTTTGCTCTAATATTTCTATGACTATTTCCATCTTCCCATAATTTTATTATTATTTTTCACTTACACATACATTTCCTTTCGTTCATTGTCCATATTTCAAACACTATAGATCTCCGCTTAATACGGCACAACGACAAAGATGTGAATTTCACAGTGGTAAATAAATAGAAGTATGTATGAGCTGGGAAATATTTCCAGGAATCTCTGAGTAACAAGAGTGAACCTAAAATTTTTTGATATGTGCTTTGGTAGATTGACGAAACAACCTTTCATATTTCTGCTATTTCAAAGGCAAATCTTTCAAATTTCCAAACATATAGCGTTCGAAGAATGTTACATACAAAGGCGAAAGAGTGCTTAATTTTGTTTTTGTTTTTCATTCGTTCATGTTTCAACGTAGACTTTATCTCCTGAGTGTATTCCGTGATAGCACATGAAGAGGGTAACCTTTTCGCTAACTAATCGCAGTCCTACGATTAGCTTAGTATGATTCAATTTCATTTAGGTTTCAAATCCGAATATTTTTATTTTAATACCAATTTTAATAGAATATATATATGTATATGGAATTAAATGAATGAATATTTTACCGTCAAAGGACGAATTTGTGGTATAAGGAACAATTACATTGATCTACTTTCGAGCTTCTGGTACAAAATTAATAATTTATACCTTAAAAACTCGATGAAATAAAGAAAGGTGAGGGCATTTCTGTAAAATATTTCGCTTTATTTTTTGAATTGACGATTCACGAAAAAAATCGATTACATTATTTCACTGAATTTTTATTTATTTTTATAAAAAACTTTCTTATTGAAACAAAAGAATGTCAAAAATATATTAGTTGTATCTAATACCAACCATGGTCTAAGAAAGGTGTGCCTCTTTGTTCCTTCAATTTATCAAGCTTTACAGGGTAGAAATGTGGCTTAACATTGTGTCAGAGGGTTGAAACTTAATCTCTCTTATCGACTCTTTTACCTCCGATTCGTCCTCCGATTAGTCTTCTATTCCATATCATATGAAATGGCTTTCCCGACCGGAGACTATTTATTCAAGTTGTGCGCTGAAATTGCGGCCATCTTATCGAAGCACTGGAAAAAGTCCCAATATCAATCATAATTTTCTGAAGCTCATTGGGGTCGTTTTTACTTTATCCTTGTTTCGAATCGGAAATTCCCAATGCTTTCCAAAACTCAAGTTTGACTTAGTTAACTGATGATTGCTCAAAAACTTCTCTTATACGAGTATGTATGTATAGTATATCCATAAATGTTTCGATCAAGATATTGATTTGCTCTTCCACTTCTTTCAGTGCATTTTGTGTGGAAGGTGAACATTCCATGGCTATCTTCAGCTCGATGAGCTCCAAATTAATTTATGAATGGCCGACACTAGGTTGGTTCTTCAGGCTTTAATATTTGATTTTATATCTGCAAGAGCTAGAGAATCTATGTAACTATCTTCGATTGGATTGGAAGAAAGACATGTAGTCAAAGATAGTTTTTTGGTTATAGAACTTTTATTGCCAATAACCGTGTTGCCTTGGTGTTCACCGAGAATCATATCAGATACAGAGCATCGAGTGTTGATTTGAATTTTGCTGTCAAAATAAATCGATTCTCTCGCATCTGTGGCTCATCTGAAGTTTTTATAGCTTTTTTTCTTTTATTTAATATACGATTGTTTTTATTTTTTGTTCAATTAATTTTTCTTGACAATTCCTTAGAAATATTTGTTGGAGGGTGGCGATTTTTTTCCATTATTCTGATGCAGTTACACTTGTCTTAAATTTGATTCAAATATTAAATTTTATTATTTGGTTAGGACCTCGTCTTCTTGCCCTTTTGACTGGCAATAAAAAAAGCCAAACTGCAGCCTTTATTTAGAGTAAACATTTACAAAAGGTACACACTTGAGTGTTGATGGGTATCAACTCAAAACTATTTGTTTTGACCCCGCTACCCACGATAAATGCACAATGAATACATCAAAAGTAAAGTAATCCCACGACAACCCTGGTACGAGTCTAGGCGTTGAAGCTGGTAGAGAGCTTCATCATAAATTTACAATCAATGTAAATACGAGTCTAGAGTGATTAATTCCACGTCTCTACCCCTGATTAACTCAAGTACCTATTCAGAGCTAAGTGAACTCAAAGCTTGGTAGCGGACCCTCGTCCGAGCGTGCATTCGAACCAGGGACCCCACCCAAGAACCCAGTTCTTTATACACTAGGCTACTCAAGCTTATGATGTCGCCAATAAATGCGATTTGAGTCTGACTCTTTATACTTAATTTCCTAAGATCAATTGGTGAATTGCACATCCCAATTTGTATACGAAAAAATACAGATGCCTGAAATTCATATTTAATGTATATCTGTATGTATTCGCCTGGATAAATATTTCGAAAAAAAACCAAATCGACACTTGCCGCACAAGATTTTTTCGTCACTTTCTCAGAAATAATGATTATCAAATTAATTCAATTACTCAGCAAGCTAGTATGATTTACAGATTATTTTTGAAAGGCGAAACAGTCGATATTCGTATTGTAAAATATGTATTTCATTGATTTCTCATCATTAGCAGAGCTCGAGCTATGTTTTTTATTGAGCAACTATTCATATTGGTAGAGTAATATCGCATACATACATATCGTTCACTCAGAAAGTGATGCTGTGCATTTCAATTTTATTTCAGATTGTTTCAAATACAAAATTAATTTTCCACTATTTATCGGGCTTGTGTATTGTTGTACGGCTGTAATAGTTTTCGCGTGTTTTTGTTTTTTTTTCAAAACAAGTGGAAAAATCTGAATGCGAATCATGCAGAACCGAATCATGTTTTCAATTTTTTTATAGCTTTATATACATATGTTTCTTTAGGTCTGTGCGACTGGATTGGAATTGCACTGATTGATTGCTACACTGCTTCAAATTATATTTGAATTCCTGAAGCATGAATAATCACGAGTTTTCGATAGCAATTTTGCGATATTTAGTGCGAATTCCGTCTACATATTCAATTTCTAACATTTTCTCGTACAAACCCCCGCGTTGTGGAATTAATGTTCATTGTCCAAATTGCTGCAATACTGCAACTTCAGGCGTAGTTGCTAGTAAAAGTTGTCTATGAGACTTAGCGGTTAAAATTTTATCGCTAACATGGGGAACTGTTGGTCCATGCTGAAAAGAAATCCAATGGCCATTGCTTGTGAATATGATAAGCTAACCAAGTTACCTCAAGAATAGAGTGAGTCCAAATTCTAATCAATTGCACTTGGTATTATGAGTGTTCGAAATAATCTCTGCCAATTTCACCTTACTCGCGCCGGAATAATTATATACTTATTAATTAGCTTACTCATTGGTTTTGGATGAGATTTTACTTTTGGCTTTATTGAAAACATTCCAATAATGGAAACTAAAAGTAAGGCCACTGGCGGATGTAAAGAAAATAGAAAATCGTTCTTGCACAATAATTTTTGATGTACATTTGTACGTACATATATGTTTGGAAGCAGCAACAGGCATATACTCAAAAAATGTTCGTAAGTAAATTCTGTCAGTCTCCAGAAATTTGATTCAGAAATCGCCAAGAATATTATATACATGATTTCCGAAAGCTTCTCCAAGCCAAAAAGCTTATGTGTATGCAGAATAATGCTATAAACTACAATAGCATACATTATTTACTATTTAATAAACAATTTATTAAATTTATGAAACTATGTTTGTTTTCTGTCTAATGAGCAATCGAGCATTTTTGAGAATTGTTTGAGAAAATTCTGTGATTTTTCCGCTCTCTTTTCGTACACGATACCTTCTTTTGGAGTTCAGAAAGAAAAATCACAAAACTTTCCTGTGCAGTTTATTTAACGTCAGAACTGACTTGGAATTTTCCGATGGTACCGGAATCTTTCATGCTACAGTTTGCTGAGTAGGTCTGATTAAATCGCACAGAGCACTACGCATACGTTTCAAGTGACCCAGTGAGATATAGACCTTAGTGAAAATGTTGAAGAATATTATTCTTCTTATAACTAAAACCAGTTTTGACTTAAAAAGTAAATTTCATCTTCCAAATCATTTCCGGGGACTTGAAAAGATCATTTAGCATTGTTATATTCGCTGTTACTAGTTCTTACTCATTTGAGAAGATCCATTGTATCAGGGTTTAACCTCTTTGAGACCTCTTTTTTAACCCGATTCTCGTTCATTTGCGATTGAGAATGCATTTTGTATCGAACCGAAGGGGAAATTCTCATACACTTACGATAATTCTCCCAAATATACCAATCCTGCCGGACATAATGCGTGCAATGTACCGGAAGCATGACGCGGAACTGCAAAAGTGGTTTGCTATGCAGGGTTTAGCACATACGATGGTAAGTGATCAAGTTTGCGGAATGGGGCGCATAAAGGGTAAAAAAAATGCAAATCTATTTGTTCGATATATTCACCTACAACTCTAATACATTTTTCGGATCTTTCAATCAGTTTATGTATACCTTAAAAAGAAAATGTTTTGTTTCCTCTCTGAAGAGTAAGCCGAAACTGTATACATCGCTTCTTCATCGTTTGAAAGCTTCCCACGAGGTTCCTTTTTCAATTTTTGGGAAAAGGTGATAATCGTTGCGGGTCAGCGATTTAGGGTAGGAGATCTAAAATATCGAAACCCACCTTATTTACTTTTAACTGCTCTAGAATTGAACTTTAACTGGTCTAGAATTATTCTGCAGCTATGGAAATACATTTGTTTTCAAAATCGATCAATACGATCCCGTTTTAGTCGCAAAGCAGACTATGAGATCTTGAATTTTTTGGGTGTTGGTGTCCCTTTTTTGTGTCACAGCAGAGGGTTTGGTTTAGACTCAAACTCATTACAATTAATTCAAGTAACTTTCAAGAATCCTTCTTCGACTTTTTGAACAATTTAGTGAGTGGTCTGTTTGATTTGCCGTCCTGGTCGTGGGTCGTCTTCACATGAGTCCTTTCCTGGCTTAGAAAGATAGTACCGCTTGGTACTATCATAGTTTTACCTGAATAAGAGTCGCGGTAAATGGATGCCATCTATTCTATTCAATTCTAACAGCACTGTACTCGATTTTCTGCATATTTTACACTGCCCTCCATCCTGAGTTGCTTAGTCGACGATATGTCAAAAACTAATGGTTCGATTGAAATAAAGTTTGCTGTTTATACTTATAATGAGTTTCTGAACTCATTACGTTTCATTAAACTAGCCTTATTAATTACCTACCTACACATTCCACTAACTTAATGACACACCCTCGTTTTTAGTACATACTGCCAAAAAAAATTCATCCGAAAAAACCATTTCAAAAGCTTTATCATCAATTCATTTATTTCCCAAAGAAAATTTATTTTAACAAACAAGCCGTTATCACATCAAACGTGTAGGACTCTTTTGGGATTCAAGTTGTCCAAGTTGAATCTCTTAATATAGTATTTGTTTACAAGATTTATACTTATGACTACGACTTCCGTTGATCAAAGCAATCTGATTCGCAATCTTTATTTCAATTCAATTTCTTGAATAAATATTGCGATATTCACAGAAACCACAAAGACACTTAAGCATTCCCAAAAATCTCATTCATAGATTCTCATTTACCGAATATTTACGGAAAATATCATACCGTAAAACCAGTATTATTCTTAGTTTGTGTTAACGGCCAAATCTTTTCAAGGCAACCATGACATAATATTCAGATTGGAATTATGTATATCGAACATTGCAGTGCGGTTGACCAACATCTACAAACAAATTGTAAAAATGTGTAAAATTCATATGTGAACAGCGACTGATTTGCATATTCCCAAACGCTTATTACGCAATACGAAAATACACAAACGGCAATGTTGGTCTTGAATACGGCGTTCGTGACTTTTATATAATACATATTATCAAAGATATTGTTGATATTTTATATTTCATAGCGTGCCATAGAGACATTTGCCAGTCTTCGATTGCATAAAGGTCACAAGGGCTAATTGTACGGTACTCGAAAGTTTAGGCTAAATAGCTTTGAAGAAGTGATTGGTAATTCGATTTTCAAGTAATCAATCAGCTTGAAATATTTGAAACGGACAAATATTATCAATTTTTGAGTTAATTATTTAAATTTAAGGCAGTTTGACTTGGAAGTATTAATTTAGCCTCCAAGTGTAAAAAACCAAGCATTATCATTGAATTTTTAGGGTCCATGAGGGAAAAATAATTTATTTTTGATGCGAGAGTGAAGTATGAAATTAAAATGTTTCGTTCAAAGTGAAACTATTATCTGCACAACACAAGCGAAATGTATAAACATCTCATGGTTTTTACATAAAAGAAATGTACGTAGATATAATTGATTAAGCTCCATGCATATATAATCGCATAATTTGATGTTTTTCATAGCAATGCAAAGTCATACTCATTTCATTGTTTAGAAAATAAAATGTTTCCATCAACAAAAAAAGTTTATGAATAGGAAATAGATTGTTGGAGAACACATACATGTTTGAAACTCCATCAGAAGTGCTTCAGTATTTTATTTTGCCTCATTTTATATCCACATGATTTCGTTCTCTATAAAAGCTCCCCAACTTCCAAGCAATTAGATTATGTTTTGAATTAACAGGTTGAAAATTAATTCATTTGCGCGACTTCATCACGTTAAAAATTCACCAGAGAAATTTTGAGTAATTGATAAAATGACTTCGCGATTGATAAGATACTAGCATTCAAACAAATTTATACTTTTGTGTTGCATTGTATAGTAGCTAACGAAAATTAAATAATTTTAACGTGTGTTCCATTAGCAGACAGAAATGATAAATTACAAACGACTGCCATAATTTTTTCAATTATCACATTTTCGGTGACTATTGAAAATATTTGTAGAAAACTATTTTTTAGAGAAAGTTTTACTGTAATAAACTAGCGGACTAAAAGTTTAAATGTGATTGATACTCTAAGCCGTTTGCGATTCGATTCTTTTGTACCTATCTCACTTACAAAAATAGCTAAAGCTATAAAATGCTTGAAAGTAAATTTTTTTTAAATTTTTTTTTTAAAGCTGGTTTTTTGTAATTTATTTATTTGCGAGTTGTTTGTTGATTATCCTGCATCTAGCTGCATTATTCAAAGAACGCAAAATATCTCGATAAATTTAATTTGCGATTCCGATAGAATACGAAAATGCAGTTCTTAAAGTAATATTCTGGACGATACATATCATAATAAACGATAAAAAAAGATTGAATTTTTCGAAATCGTAGTTTTGTAACAAAGATATCTATAACAGCTTTTAACCATAGTTGTAACGGCTAACCGAATTCAAGACGAATCACAACTACCAACATTTTTATTGTATCTTCCGTTTTTGAGCATTCATTTCAATATAAATCACAAGCTCAATTTAATAAAGCAATTTTTTCGGCTAAGGCTATGAAATATGCAGAAATTGAACATTTTATAATTTGCCACAGTTTTAAATAATATTTAGTCCGTTTCTTTATTCCTCGGGTAAACATATTTAGAGTAAAAACTTCAATAGTAGGCGAACATTTATCGAAAACCCGAAAAGTAACAGAACGGATTTTGGATAAAAACTTGCAAAATAAGAAGAAAAGCCAAAAGTAACGTCTCCTTTTACATTTTCGTTTTACTTATTCTCACACAAACATCAAATTAATTAGCTGTGGGTTTACTTGACAGCAGTCACATAGCAAGAAATCACCAGCAGAAAATGTTCGGGTAAAATCTTGCAAGAGGGGAAGTAGTGACGAGTTAGTAAGCTATTTAGTTAGCAATGAAACTGAGTTCAGGAACATGAAACTATTGTTAGCAACAGAATCTAATTTGACAAGTTTTCCCAATTGCTTCTAACATTATTCTGATGGCTGATTTGTGCAGTTTTTTACGAAGCTTCAAAATCTTAAATTTGGGTTTATTTTCATTCGTTCGTTTTTCTTCATTATTGTATGGACCTAAAGATTCAAGCATTAAACCTGAATGAAATCGTCCGATAAGTGTCTAACTTGTTATGATTAAAAGTATGGATAGGTTCATTGGTTACTATACCAAAAAGTCGATTGATAATTTAATTTAATTTGGCAGTCACAGACTGCTTTCAACAAAAAGTTAGTCTGTTGAAACTGTTTTTCATGCTCTCACTGAACAAATTGAAAAATCTCTCGATCTTAATAAGTATGCGCTGGCCACCTTCCTGGACATTTAAAGGGCTTTTAACTATATGGCGGCAGTCATAGGGCTGGATGTTACTATTCGGCTGGTGGCTTTTATCGAGCAACTTCTCAAGAATCGAGTGGTATCCCTTTCGCTTGGGAATGCTCACTTGTGGCGCGGAATGAACGCGGGCACACTTCAATGCTGTGTTCTCTCTTCTTTGTTGTGGAAGATGAAATACTCTTCTAAATACTCTTCTGAGAAGGCTAAACTGTGTCGGTTGCAAAGTGGTTGCTTATGTGGACAACGTAGCCATAGCAGTGGCAGTGAAGTATCACTCTACGCTTTTCTATAATAATGCCAAAGCTCAGGGGATTGTCCTTTGGAGCGAATGCTTAGCTCTGGTTGTAGGGAAACATATGTGAGGGATAAAAATTTCAATTATTCCATTATTTTCTTAAGCGTCATACTTTTTCTTATGTTCGGAACGCTCGTTATATACCCGGTCACCGCCTAAACAACAATAACATTTAATTAGTTGAGCGCTGATACTATGTTCAGTCTCCGAACCTTAAGATAACAGATTATGAACCATGAACATACAGTGGGAGTTGAACCCGCGAGCAGTAGATCACTGTTACGGACCGGTACAATCAACTTATCTAAGCTACCTGATTTGCTTAAATTTCGGTAAATTTTACAGGCTGGTAGCTTAGCTCGCTAACGCCTAGGGACACGATGAAAGTACTGATATTAGTACGGTATCGATACTTTCGTTTGATACCAAGTAAAATTTTACTTGAATCGAAACTGTTCGATATTTTACTCATATCAATACTTTGATGGTAGTATCGTATCGACATCTGACTGAAACATTTTTATATAGAAATCGACCCATCTTTCTAAACTGAGCTACGAATTATGTCTTCGTACAGTAGCTATTTGAAACTCAAGTGATAAAAAACAATAAATTGTTGCAAGAAATTTAAAAAAGTTTTAACACAGATTTATTCATTAAAGATTTTATTTAATTTAGAAACAAAAACTAATCCATTTAAATTATTCATTACAAAGTTATTAACTAAAAATAAAGCAAAGTCGACAATTTGCCTGCAATAAAGTCTTCGTACACTTACGAAACAGTTTATGAAAATCTTAAAAACTATAGATACTTTTTTTGGTATTATTTAGTTGGGAAGCCTTTATTTTTAATCACAGTTTTAAGGCAGAGTGGCATCAATTCTACAAGTATTTTTGCATAGCTTGGCTCTTTTTTCGCCCATTTCTGCTAAAGAGCCTGTTTCAACTTAGATTTCGAGCTAATAGGATGAGTCCTGATCCTTTTTTCTAGCATGTTCCGCATGTGCTCAATGGGATTGAGGTCAGGACTTTACGGCGATGTTTTAAGCAAATGTAGAATTTTGTACGCCAAAAACATCCTTTTAAAGTGTGGAAATAGCCAGGGGTGTCTTACAACCCAAAAAAAAACACCATGAAAACTGTAAAGCACTGTGGCGGCGGCGTTATGGTATGGGGCGGCGTTATGGTATGGGGCAGCGGCGTTGGAAACTTAGAAATAATTGAAGGAAACATGGATCATCGGGCATATATTGCAATTCTCAAGGGAAATTTGCAGCCAAGTGCTGACAAATTGGGTGAATCGAAGGATTTTTACTTTCAACAAGATAATGATCCTAAGTGCATGCTCATAAGACTAGAATGTTCTTGGCGTACAAAATTCTACATTTGCTTAAAACACCGCCACAAAGTCCTGACCTCAATCCCGTTGAGCACATGCGGAACATGCTAGAAAAAAGGATTAGACCTCATCATATTAGCTCAAAACCTAAGTTGAAACAGGTTCTTTAGCAGAAATAGACGAAAATAGAGCCAAGCTATGCAAAAATACTTGTAGAATTGATGCCACACTGTCTTAAAACCGTGATTAAAAATAAAGGCTACCCAATTAAATATTAACAAAAGATGTATCTATAGTTTTTAAGATTTTTCATAAACTGTTTCGTTAGTGTACGAAGACTTTATTGGAGACATATTGTTGACTTTGTTTTATTTTTAGTTAATAACTTTGTAATGAATAAATGAAATGGATCTGTTTTTGTTTCTAAATTAAATAAAAAATGTTAATGAATAAATCTGCATTAAAACTTTTTCAAATTTCTTGCAACAATTTATTGTTTTTTATCACTTGAGTTTCAAATAGCTGCTGTACGGGGACATTATTGGTACACTGTAATTAGTATCAACTTTCATATCCTAATGTCCTCTCAATGGACGAATAACTATGAAACTAAATTAGTTTCAAAAGTGGTATATGTATGTGTAAAAAGACACATTTTTGACTTGAGAGTGCAAGAATCCTCGTGAACAATATCTGGTCTTCTGTACGCATCCTCATCATATCACTGTTTTTATCATCGCTTATCTCCTCTTCGAAATTAAATTTTATCTAGTTTAATTTAATTTAATAAATTTATTATTTTAATGTTTCTAATCTGACTCAAAGAATGCTGTTTGCTTGCTCCCGTCTTGAGCGAGCAAACAAAACGAAATCTGATAGAATAGTTGCGATTAGCTCCACACGTCGGCTGAGTTGCGCTTTTGAGCCTCCATTTTCTTGATAAACCGTTGTGCTTCGGCCTCTGACTTATTTCCTTTGCTGGATGCTGACTTGGAGCAGAATAATTCTTACATCGATTGCCATATTTTTGGCGTCGCTGTGAGAACGGGATTAATGAGTAATGGAAAGGGATAATCAAGTGAAGCAAACTTACCCGCCCATGTGTTCTCACCAATAAATAACCTTCCGAATTAGATCTGAATGTGTGACGTAAATTTTGTGTGCTTGATCCCGAGAACAAAGTCGCGGAACGGCACCAGACCAGTTCCCGGCCCTATCATTATAATTTAAATCTCTGGCTTCGTTGGAAGTCTAAACTGACTGACTATAGTAAGTATCATTTGATATTTACTCATATCAGTACTGTCGCAATGAGTACGGGACTTATATCAATACTTGGTTCTGATACTACTTTAAAGTAAAAGTATCGATACTTTCTTTCGATATCGTGTCCCTACTAACGCCCCAGTCCGAAGCAGCGATCTACTACCTGCGGATTCGAATATCGCGGTGCTCATGATTGTATTTGTTCGTCCTGTGTTGTTTTAACAGCCGGGTATGATACCAGCGCTCCATTAATGGACACATTATAGCTTTAGTGAAGACTAGGCGCATAGCACTAGCGCTTAAAAAAATAAGAAAAAATGAGGCAATTAATGGAAAAACGGAAAACATTGAATGTTACTTAATTCATATTTAGGGCTTGAGCATTTACATTCAGTCCAACGAAAAATCAAGAGTTCATTTCAATAATATGTTTAGCTGTTTTATTATTTGTATGTTTGATTCTACATTCGCCTATAAAATAAAAAATTTTTTTACACTTTTCGCGATCCCTGTTTTCTGATATTTTCTCGGCATCCTTCCATCAGACTTTTGATTTGGTTTTCGTCTATTTTTTTGGTTGTTTGATTCCATGCTTTATAGAGCTCCTCCATGTTATTAGCAGCTTTTTTGATCTTCTTTAAATTGCTTTTAACGATTGCCCATAATCGTTCGATCGGTCGAAGCTCTAGGACATTTGGTGGATTTCAAATTCACACAATGTTTTTAAGGCATTCGCGTGTTGTCTCTTGCGGTGGAAGGTTGTAGCCGGAGAACTGCAGTAATTGTTTTTCTCCGAAGGACGGGCTTTCTCTGGAATTGACAAGACGGGAATCATCGTGTCTTGAACTGCGTGTTCGTGTCGTCGCGTTGTTTGAGGCCTTTGTGTTTAGTGTTTGTGACTGTCTTGTGAATGTTGAAAATCAAACAGACATATTGATTTCTAAATAATAATTTGTATTAAAACTGTGTGTTTAAAAACGTTCAAAATAATAAAATAAATCAAAACCAAGTGTTTAAAAATTAATCGTGTAAACGATCAATCGGATAAACGTGAATATAAATCGTGTAAACGTTGGCTGATGCCTACTAGTCAGGAAGCCATTGCTGTTTCTAGGAAATTCTAGAAGCCTTTAGCAAAAAAAAAATGTTTTTAAAACCATTTTATCGTATTTGTCGCGTAATTGGCAGGAGCTAGATCAGGCCAAAATATTATAAGCACGTTATGCTTTTTTACCAACAACAGTAGTAAATATTTCTGAAGACATTCTTTGATGTAGATTTCCGTGCTGGTCGTAACTGTTGTGATGCATTGGGAGTTTTTTTTACCGCATTCGCAAATAGCCTGCCAAACAAGCGTTTTTGCGCCAAACTTTTCGAACTGAATTGATCTCTCTTCTTGTGAAAGGGCTTCTCCTGGCAACAAGTTGTAAAATGGTGGGCCCAGAAGCGTACTGAAGTTGAATTTGTAGTACTTTTCATCTCCCACAACAAGACAGAAATTGTTCTTCTGTTTTTCTTTGTAAAATTTGTTCGCCCTCGTAATGGATTGCTTCAATTGTTCTGCTCTTTTTTGGCATTTTTTGTTTCTTGTATGTTCTTGCGCTTTTTCTTTTTTTTGATTCTGTACTCTGTCAATTGCGAAATTTTATTTTCATTTATATGGGTACTGTCAACACACCTTGCAAGTAAAACAACATAGGATAGAATTTAAGTGTTAGAGACTTAATTGCAAATATATTACTAAAGTCAAATTTCTAATCAATTGAAAATTTAAAAAAAAAAACACTTTGGATCCACCAAAGAAAATTCATGCACTGACTCGAGTCAAGTTCTTAAATTGTTGGTACAATTTCGTAGTATTTTCGAGTCTAATTCGTATTTTTTCCAATCAAATTCGTAAATATTCAAGAATAACTCCGAAGCTTTTGAGCCGAATTTATAATTTTTTTGGAATCAAATTCACAATTTTTTTCCAGTCAAGATCATAGATTCTTAAAGTAAGTTCATATTTTGCACATCAAATTCAAAAACTATGATCTTGACGTGTAAAAAAAATTCAAAATGTATCACAAAGTTGACAATCAATGGTTTAAAGCTACTACTTGTATCATTCCTTACCCAACCACACCTCATCACAGAAACGTCAAACTTTGAAGAAGAATTATTTTGTCATAATAATTTCCTAATGGTAAAACGCACACATACAATATCCTTCACAAAGTAATCTTTATACTAATTACAGAATTCTAAGAGTTTTTCATCCATTATTCAAAATGATTGAATGGTATTTGGCCTTCAGAGCACTTAATGGATTTTTGTCCAGGGTCTTGGAGGCAGACAGTTGGAATAATAAATAAATGTTACGATATGGGAAACGAATACAAGAAAAGTGTGACAAACATGTTAATTGCAGTA
Source organism: Nemotelus nigrinus (assembly GCA_947369275.1). Classification (NCBI taxonomy): domain Eukaryota; kingdom Metazoa; phylum Arthropoda; class Insecta; order Diptera; family Stratiomyidae; genus Nemotelus; species Nemotelus nigrinus. The sequence goes on along the minus strand of OX376374.1, from coordinate 24,882,727 downwards.
TATACGTAAACAGTAAAAGCATTTAAAGTTGGCATGTAAACGGATTTTACTAATGCTTACTATTACCTATTAATGGTAATACATGCTTTATTGGAATTATTTTTATCAGAAATTTCGTCGCCTTCATTATTTTCATAAAAATCGCATTCTGTTTGTACTATGAACTCAAGTGCATTGCCAAAAGTACCGCCTGATATTATCACTTGTTTAATATGGGAAAATTGTTGAAATCACACTGATAACGCTAACAGAAATGTAATTCTCAATACGTATTCGTGCATGATTCTGTATTTTGATTATCAAAACATGCTTATTTCTGTTAACTACCTTGAGCAGTTCTACTTGGGAGTTGATATATTAAATTTTTCATGTATGGGAGAGGCTTTAGCTAACATTTCCTAATAATAAGTAAAAATATGCAATCAACTACTACAATTGATTGCTGAGGTAAATCCGAGGTCAATAGTTGCTAAGAGAGACTATTTTTTTTCTTTTTAGACATTTGTCAAAGCGTGAAGTAGTCATTAACTACCGAACCCAATCTAGCTCGAAAAAAAACAATTTCTCATCTATTTCGGTACGTTTGTTAATGACATAGAAAAGATGACAAACCCAAACTCTCTCCCCAGTTCTGTTGGTCATTAGATTAACCTAAATTCACTAGGCAAAATACTTGCTCGCTGCGTTTTCAGAGTATTTTCGTTGTAATCGATCGAAATTATGTTTCCTTTATAGCACAGTTGTCAATGTAGTGAAGTGTACATTCACTCATTGTGATTACACACATATTTTTGTGTGTTGAATATTGTATTTCACAGCGGCTAGAAGTACGTGTTAATTAATTGTCTCGAATTGGAATGGTAATTGATATCAAGGAAGTAATAGGTCAACATTCTAAATAGACATGCGATTCTAGTGTAGATTGCATGTAAATTGAGAAAGGCTAGATCATATATTAATTAAATAAGAATAAAGAGCTATTTTTAAGGGACTAAACTTCCTGCATTATTTTCATCTTAAAACTTTAAAGCGTCGTTGAAGACCATTGTTACTCTGACAATTTAGACACATAGCTACAATGTTACCCACAATCAAGGAAGTGTACTGGGAAATCGAGTTAGTATTGATAATGATAGCTATTCAAATGAAATTATATTACATGAATACTGAGAAAGTTCGTTCTTTTCAATAAACCAGCAAAAACTCTTTAAAACGAACTGGTTTTGTTTTACCTCCACCCTATATCAATGACAATCAAATTCGTGCTTGGCAAACCAACCTGACTATTTTCATAAAACTTCAAATTGAACTGAGTCAACTTGAATGACAAACTCATAATATAATTTGTCAGTGTGAATAGTTTTTAGATGTGGATTTATCGAAATCATGAGTAGTTCTTATGGAGCTCAGGATTGATATTTATTTCGTGAGTTTGCAATTTTAGTGTAATGGGTGTAGTAAATGTTTTCATGCAAAAATTGTTTGTGACCTAGTGAAACTAACGATGATTTCACCTTCTGCAAGCAGGTACATTTTGGAAGACGTGTAGTCGCTTTAAACGCTAAACTCGAAAACTTTATAACGCAGCGTGGGTTTAGCCCGATTAACTACAAGTTCTAGACCCTGAAAGCTGTACTTTCTAACTTGGCGTGGATTTGAAAGGACACGAATATTGAATGCAAGGCAGCTCATCAAAAAGTGCCAAAGACCGGTGGGTTTTTATCAGAAATAATTATAAAGAATCTTTTTGTCAGTATGTAGAAGAGACTTTCGTACAAGATATGATCCCTTCTTTACTATACTCCACTATTTTCGCTAACTTTTTGTAGTCGAAGATCTAACTTACAGTACACTCTTTATGAGAAGGTATTACTCAAACCTTTTAATTATTTTCGTATATCTCGCGCTAATTTATAACAAAACCGGGGGCGAAGGATGTTTGTATTTTTCACGAGTAACACGGCAATACTAATGTTGTCTCATAGATTTGTCTACTCAGACCTGACATATTACAAGCATGATTAAGGAAAATGATTACCATTAGTAACTATTTTTATTCTAACGCAAGCTGGTACTTATTAATGTTTTTAATGTTTGTTAGAACATCGCTCTATGTCTGATTAGTGCGCACGAATTTGCATTAAGATGTTTAACTGCATACATTTTATGGCTTAAAATAATAACTTTGATGGGTTCTTTCGTAGAAATTAGCTTGCAAGGCTGCAAGTGCTTCAGTACTGAATAAGTGCTTGAGTACTGAAATTGTAATATATATATAAGCAGTGAGCTTGACCAAAGTGTCATTGTAGCAGTAGTTGTCGGCCTTTGACCAACGGAGAGGTTCAGTGTTCCTAGTCACATTCAGTTTATATAAGCTTAAAAATAATGGAGGACGAAATAGAGTGAGTACTTGTTTGTGTTTGGATAAAGAGCAATTACTTTTGAGTATTTTTTTTTTGTTTGTACTTTTTTGAACGCAGGCTATAGTTGTCCGCACAGTAATTTCCGACAAGCAAAAGCAATAACTCAGCCGAATAGTTTCTAATGGTTTTAGTTGGATAGATATTGAACACAAGGAGTTTTTTCGTATTAATTCTAAACCTACCGTTTGAATGACAGTAGAAATACCTTCAGTAAAGCATAATCGAACACAGTGTTATAAGATTATCGTTAAAGTATAAATACTCGTACTTTGGTTTCGCTGGCTGGGCATTATTATCTTAGTGGATTGTGTTACTTCGAATTTGTCCGATCCGCATTCCTCAAACTTTTCTTGCTCTTGCCCTTGCCGTGCGCAATCCTATTTTTGACTATACACACAGGAGTACCATGCAACTGCAAGATATGTATCCCGAAAAATTTGTTCTCATCTCACTACTACAAATAAATCAACACTTGATAAAAAAATAAAAATTTTGTGAGTTCAAAAAATAATTTTAGCCGATTCATGGTCTTAAGGTTAATAGATTTGGTCCTAAAATTGTTGAGGTTTTCATTGTTCTTTTTTTTAAATTCACATCAAGTTAATGGACTCTATACATAGACGTGCATGTTTTACAACTTGGCGTGCGAACAAGTGCATTTGTTGTTGCTAACAGGTAAACACTTACCCTTTAACAATGACAAATGCACTAGGTCGCACTCCATGTTAAACAACATGTACGAGCAGGAGTCGTTTAATTGTTTTGAATAACCAATTTTTTGAAATGTAACAATCGCGAAAAAACATACGATGGTTATTTCCAGACAAAAAATATTAGAGCTTTGCTACAAAACTTGAAAATAAAATATCATTCAAGTATATCTATGGATCTTTCCGAATTGGCGTCTTCGGATTCAGCTTGCTATATTAGAATGTAACATCAGATCAAGTCGATCCTGTCCGAATGCAGTTATCTACGTTTCGGCGTTGTTCTCCTGTATAACAGTTGACGAAATCACGTTCTGATTTGACTTTTCGTTGGCTTGATGATATTTTAGTCCGGGGAAATTTAACATGGTGCTTCGGAAAAATTATGGGAAAGCTGAATTTTGGTGTATACATTGGTACTGGCGTGTTGAACAAAGTGTCCAAAGTCCCCATCGATCCGAGTGCTGCGTTACTTTTTATACGGGGTCAAAGGTCACCAAAAGTGACCTTTCCTAAATATCTCAGTAACGGTCACGTCTTCAGAAAAACAATGTATGACGAATTTGTAGATAAAATATCCAACAAGAAAGATTTTATAGCTTTTTCTTGTAACCATAATCGGTTTTGAGATATATTGATTTAAACATTTGCTACTAACAGCATCCTCTTTCTCAACGGCATGTTAATTCTATCCGATTTTGATTACGACTTGGCATGTTTGTGAGTTTGTTTTTCTATGTTTAAGAGGCGCATGAAAAAAAACATGTAAACAAACTTGTCTACCACACTCCAGGGTGGATGGAAAAGTGTGCTCCGAAAAGTTATCCCCCCCTCCTTTTCTATAAAATGGTATCTCGGAGCTTCCATCCCAAATCTTCAGAAATGAGCTCGTTGCATACTCTTTGCCCACTGTTAAACATGATAAGATCACTTTTTATCCTGTTAATTGCTTATTCTTGACATCGCAGGACCAGCCCGACACCCACACCCTACCCACCTCCGCAAACGAACCACCCCGAAATACCCGGTTTTTTTTAGTAATTTTCCATACCGTCTTATCCCATGAACGATTAGGGTGAGGTCACGTAATTTTAGGTGCAAATTGGTTTCGAGACGTGCCATGTCCCTTTGGCGCTATGCAGTCATCACAGGATTGGTAAAAAAGCTGATTATTCGGGGATAATCTGCAGCGGGTTGAGCTCCTATAATGTCAAGAATGAGCGTTTACAGAATTATGCCATGATATTATCTTGCTTTTTCACACTCCTAGGGCCATGATATGTTACAAAACCTATTTTCACCTGCAATGTTGTTGTTTTGTCCTGCTCCTTCGTGGAATATCCCACACATGACGAAGCTTACAGTTTATTTCCGAGAAGAGAGTAGCGAGCAGTTTTCCCTACAAGTTTTATGGCAAAGGGGGACGGGGGGTGTTGGGAACTTTTCGGGGCACACTTTTCCATCTATCCTGGAGTGTGGTAGATAAGTTTGTTTACATGTTTTTTTTCATGCGCCTCTTAAACATAGAAAAACAAACTCACAAACATCCCAAGTCGTAATCAAAATCGGATAATATCAACATTTGCTACTAACAGCATCCTCTTTCTCAACGGCATGTTAATTCTATCCGATTTTGATTACGACTTGGCATGTTTGTGAGTTTGAGAAAGAGGATGCTGTTAGGGGAAAATTAAGGATGCTGTTAGTAGCAAATGTTTAGATCAATATATCTCAAAAATGGTTATGGATACAAGAAAAAGTTATAAAATCTTTTTTATTGGACATTTTTTAAGCTACAAATTCGTCATACATTGTTTCTCTGAAGACGTGACCGTTACTGAGATATTTAGGAAAGGTCACTTTTGGTGACCTTTGACCCGTATAAAAAGTAACGCAGTACTCGGATCGATGGGGACTTTTGACATTTTGTTCAACACGCCAGTATCAAAGTTCACACAAAAATTCAGCTTTCCCCTAATTTTTCAGAAGTTTCGCCTTTTTTATGTCGGATTTCACTGGGCTATTTGAGGCAAAGTCACGAAGTCAAGCCAACGATTTCGGGCACCTTGTCTTGGACTATTTCAAACTGTTAGAATAGCTCAGCTACTCTCCTGACGTCACAATCTGTGATAAAAAGCTGAAGATGAGGACGAAGACGTGAGTTCGGAAAGGTCCTATATATATATATATATATATATATATATATATATATATAATATATATATATATATTATATATATATATATATATATAATTTATATATCTATATATATATATATATATATATATATATAATATATATATATATATATATATATATATATATATATATATATATATATATGTATATATATATATATATAATATGTATAATATATAATATATATATATATATATATATATATATATATATATATATATGTATATATGTATATATATATATATATGTATATATATATATATATATATATATATATATATATATAAATATATATATATATATATATATATATATATAGATATATATATATATATATATAGATATATATATTATATATATATATATATATATATATATATATATATATATATATATATATATATATATATATATATATTATATATATATATATATATATATATATATATATATATATATATATATAATGTTTAGATATGCTTTGCTCTGCTTGGTGGTTGATTTGTCCCTTCATTTGTAGTATATGCTATGATTTCTGCAAAAAAAATTGATTTGAGTTTACTTTATGAAAGTTTTACGTGAAAATATACATACGTCCCATTTGGATGTAGGGATCGAACAATGAGGTTGGGAAGTTTAGTTGCACGGTGGGCTGTTTTATTGCTTAGCTCAAGCTAACAAGAGGTTACAGGCGCTATTTACCCCTGCCTGTAAAGTTCACTATTTCTGTAATACTACTTTTTCTGTAATATTTTTTGTAATACTGATAATACGTTCAAATTTTGTTAATTTTTCCATTTTACTAAAAGATGTAAAAGGCAAAATAGGGGTGCCGTGTATGATGATTGGACGAATCAGCTGCTTGTATACGATTACCTTTGCTTTGGAGAAAATAATGGGGTTTGGCTTGAAGATACAACCTACGAGATGGTATGCGAGGGCTGCTTTGTCGAATCTTGACTGCGAGAGTTGAGTTTTATGCATAGATATTTCACGGCCTTCGAAGGGGCTATCGTCTGGTTATTAATAACAATTTTGATTTCTTTAAAAGCACTTGCTCTCTTTGAGTATTCCTTGCAATTTGCTTTGAAAAATATGAGCTCATTTTGATTTGCAAGCCTCATTTTGAGTAGCACGTTATAAGAATGTTCGCACACCTTTGAAAGACCGTTGCTACAAAACGTGGGTTGTGCTGATAGTTCCTGAAAAGGAACTCGTTTTCACAATACTAACACCTGTGGAAAACTTTGAGATTTCGGCGATTTCGCCAGAAACAACGGTCCTATGATCGAAAAGAGAATCGGCCCAGTGATTAAACCTTGAGATATGCCTGATTCGATTGGAAATTTGTCAGAGAAAGCACCATTGAAGGTGACGAATGACTTCTTGCTATTGAGAAAGCTTTTAAAAGTTTTGATTAACCAAGTAGAGAAAGCGAAATTGTTCATTTTTCTTTACAGGAACCCTCAATCCATAGGGACTCGAAAATTTTCTGCAGATCAATTAGGCAGGCACCAAAAAAGTTTGTTTTGGATGCTTTCTTTAACTGCGCTCTGCAGAATCATTAGAATGTCCACCGTAGAGTAGTGCTTGGTTTTAAAGCTGAATTCTCTCCCGAGTACAATTTGGTACTCATTAATGAAAGTGATTAACTACTTTTGAATCACCCTTTCCAGAAATTTAAAAATTTGAAATTAGAGATATAGAAAGAGCGTTGGAAAATGTCCAATGAAATCCAAGCAGTGCGAAAATGTCTAATGCTGAGACAAGAGTTAAAAAGGATACACACGTTCAAAGAAGCAAGAAGTCCGCTTTTTAAAGATGATAAATTTTATCTTCTGAGGATTTTTTCGAGGAAAAGATCGACTCCAAAGTGAAAAGAGCATCTTTGCTGAAGTCTATCGAAGGATTTGTAGAATTGAGTCGTGTAAGGGTCATCATATGATTTTATTGGCGAAACTCATAAATGGAGGCTTTGGCATCTGTACCGAAAAGAGCTTCAGAGCTTTGCTACATCTCCATGCATTATATTATGTACTGTTTTTATCAGTGAATCATGACTACCGCTCTGTAAGCGTTTCTTTTGGTGCCATCGTCGGGTTTCTCTTGAAGCACTCACACGTAAAATTTTTGCTAAATGCGAGTAGTGTTTCGTTTATTTCCACTACATGATTGAATTTTGTGGATCGTTATTGTGAGACAAAACTTTTTTCTGTATGGAACCGTTTATGCTTGCAATAACTACCAAACTCAATGCTGCTCTCAGTACTTTATATTTTGTAAACGAATAAAAATGTGAAGGACTTCTTTCAAATAAAATTCCCTGTTTGATGCTTTCTGTTAAGCAATATCCGCTTACTCGCCCGAATATTTCAACGAGGCATTCAGAAAAACTTCTGACGAGATATTCGTGTAATGTGGTCATCCACACACTCGCGAATTGGCTTATCAAAATTAAATTAATTTCCAATCATTTGATTTGTAAAATTCAAAATAGGCTGAATACTGTGCCACACTAATGGTTATCATTGTTATAAGACTTTTTAATTTGATGAAAAAAAAAATGTGTTCAACGCCAGTCTGGGTTATTAAACCTCTTACTGAATTATTAGTGAATAATGTCGCCAGGCAATCGGCAGATCCATTACCTTAATTTGTATTCTGTGCATTTAATGGCTAATCAGGTATAGTTCCGATTCTTCTATTTTTTTTAATACGCATCAAATTGTGCTTAGAATTCCTTAGTTTGATTTTACTGAGTGTTATCGTCCATATTTTTTCTTCACACAGCATGCTTGTCTTTTTTAAACATCTCGACAACTATCCTTGGTTGATTCCCATTAGAATATTTAGCATTGACAACTATTTTTAGAACTCTGAATCAATGCAAATTTGTTATGCTAATTTTGATTTTCCACTGGTAAAAAACCTGTCATATTCGGGTCTTTTGAAACGTAGTAAGTGTTCAAAACTGCAAAGCGTTTTTGATATATTTTGGAATAACCGAAATTGTGTATATTTTTAAATCTATATGATTTCAAAAACCCAAGAAGAGTCCTCACAAGTTTTTCATAAATTAACGTTATAATTCATTTAAACTGGTTCATTTTTTTAGGTTTGGAAGCCAAATATTTTTATTTCAAGACTAAAAAAAAGATTAGTTCTATTTGGCAGCTAGATATAATTCAATTTCTTGACAGATATCGATATTTCAAGGATAATCTACTGTTTTTTCAGTGTATTAGTTTCTAGATTTATGAAGAGTTAGAATTCAGATCGATAGACACTGAAGAAGAATGCAGGTTGCCTTCGTCTGCACCTGACCATGAACTATTTTACAAAAGTTGAAAATCACGCAAAAAAAAAAATCAAAAACCAATTTCATCTTGTTAGTCATGCAAACATTTCCAAAGTGCCACAATACATTTTTAGCTTAGTATGTTTGCATAAATTATTATACCTATTTGCGCATGTGAAACTGTAGACACATTCAAACTTACTCACAATCATGATACGATATCGATCGAAGAGACTGTGTGTATGCAAATATTCATTCTTGCTTCTTCTTTGCTTGTTCGATCTGAGTATCGATATGATGGAATCAAGGTAATGTAAATGAACCAATGGAGTTCCGTTGACTGTCTGACTGTCTGTTCTGAGTAATTGAGAAACGTTGAAGTGAACCATAATGTCTACCTGTTGTCGAGCTATTTGATTTGCGTTGACACAAGACTTACATTAGCATTTAGAATTGCGGACCTGGAAGAAGTACGAAAATTTGAAGATGAACTGGAAAACTATGGGGGATTTTGTTTGTGATTCCGGTTTACCCAACCTATTTTTGGATACAATAATCGAATCTTACGCAACAAGATGATATGCTTGATTTAAAATCTTTTGATTTCTAGAAGAAACTACGAGTATTTATATTTTGATCAAGGTAATTTTGGAAAAAAGGTGTTGAAACATTATAGAAGGGTGTTTCGCAACTGAGAGCCAATAATAAAATCGCAATTATTATGAATGCAACGCAGACAGCTAGGTTTCATCAAAAGACGTGCCAAAGAATTTCGTAGTCTGTGGGTCACAAGATCCTTATACACTTCACTTGTACGTCCTATTCTCGAATACGCTTGCATTAGCTGGAATCCTGCTTTTGAAACCCACAGTGACAGACTCGAGTCAATACAAAAACAATTTTTACTTTTCGCCTTGAGAGAACTGTACAGCCCTTATGATTTTAATCGCCTACCCCCTTATGAGTTTCGACTGGGTCATTTAAACCTATCGACACTAGCCTACAGAAGAATGATGATATCGGCCTGCTTCACATTCGACGTCATTAGAGGCGCTATTAGTGTAGAATTCCTGAATAGTAAAATTTTGATAAATATCCCTGTGAGGAACACCAGGTCCAATCGTTTCCTAAAAGAATATTCTCATACAACGACATATGCAGCTAATGAGCCAATAAATAGATGCTGCAGAATATTCAATAGCATAAGTAATTTATATTCCCCTACGATTTCCAAATCATCCTTCAAATCCTCCCTTTTGCATGCCATCCATACCCCTAGACCTTAAGCTATAGCTTATATGTCAATGTTTTGATTTATTGATTGTTATTTATTAATCTATTTGTTACTTTTTTCATTTGTTTGTTACTTATTTAACTTGTTTGCTTTTACTGTTTACTTTACTTTACTTTTCCATTTTATTTTTTTAATTTGTTATTTTATGTGTGATAAAATTTTGTCCTTGGAGAAGATAGCCTTTCTCGCCCACCCATGCATCCACAACCAGTACCTATATACATTTACTCTCTTCTTTAATAAACGATTTGAGAATTTTCACATTAACCGTTAGGTTGTTCTACAGAGCTGGAGCACCTCAGCAGCTAGCCGATGCCCTGTCTCAGTATAAGGCTGAGACAGCTATCAGTACAATGGATCAGATGGAGAGGGAATGGTGTTTTACAAAAGAAAGAATATGACTTATATTATAGCTGTTATCCAAAACACCATGTGCTTGAGGTAGGCTTCCTCGTCAGCCAAGAAATGAAGATAACTATCATCGACCTTAACGCTATTAATGAAAAGCTACGCAACCTTTGCGTGCGACCCAAACTTGCAAATATCAGTTTTATAAACGTTTATGGAACTACGGAGGAATATTTTGACAACACCTCCCCAAATTATGATGTAAAAATCATCCTTGGAAATCTTAACGACAAAATAGGCCAGGAGCCAGTATTCAATCACTATCCGGGCAGTTATAGTTTTCATGAGAACACTACTGACAATGGATTTCGAGTCTGATAACTAAAAGCATTGGAGAACTTGGTTACTGCAAATACCAGATTCCCGCATAAAGATATATATAAGGCCACCTGGGTATCACTTGATAAAGCCATTTGTCATCAGATACACTACGTGTTGATAGACTGCCGCTAATACTTGAGCCTGATATTTGTAAGGATAAACGAGGATATTTCATCAGCAATCTTGAAACAACACTGGGGCGATGGGAACTGCTCTTTAATGAATGGTTGGAACGGAAAGCTCACTGAAAAATTGGAAGCTCCAACAATTCAAGAACTGAGCCTCTAACACCAACAAGCTTACTGGTTGCTACAAATCGGCTGAAATTTAACAAAGCCTTTCGAGCCTACGGTACATCACCCGAGCTAATTAAATATGGAACAAATAAGGGAGATTTGTAAATGCCAGCAAACTGGCAGAAATGCATAATATGCCCCATTTATAAGAAAAGAAATGTCACAACGTGCAGCAACTATAGGAATATAACATTGTTGAACACTTCCTTTCAGATACTTCCTCTATCATTCAAGAATAGATAGCCCCATGAACTAAGACCATCATCTCACAATATCAATGTGGCTTCATTCCAGCCAAATTAAACAATTTATTCGATTTTCACTCATTTCCATGATGTCATCTATTTATGGACTTTAAGGCCGCCTATAACAGAAAAACCAGGGTAGAACTGTATCAAATCATGAAAATACCCGGCGTAACAAGGAGGAAGACCTTTCAAAATGTACAAGGGGCGCCGAAAAGGGGATGATGTGGCTTTCTTTCTCTTTAACTTGGCGTGGGAAAGCATTTCGAGATTCTACCATGTCAACGAGAGGAACTATCGTCACAAAATTCACCCAGATACTGGCATAATGCAGACGATTTTGGACAATCTTAACTAGTTGTACAAGAGTCCTTCATTTAGATCGAGCGGGCGACACAAAAGTTGGGGCTGTACACAATTGAAGGAAAGATATCGTCTGCAGGAAGAACACTTAGGGTTGGCAGTGCTACCCTTACTATTACAGTAGGAGAATATATATTTGAAATAGTGCAATCCTTTAGCTACCGTAGATCAATAGTTGCAGCCGATAGCGGTATGGAGGAAGAAATACAAGGGCGACTTTTCAAATCCAACAAAACCTACTTCAGTCAAACACGGCTTTTCAATTCCTGAAACCTTACAAGAACGTCAAAGCTTCTGAAGTACAATACCGAGGTCTTGGCAGTACTCACTTATCGATTTAAGACTAGGGTGCTCAGCAAAAGGCTTCCGATCGCTTAGTCGTTTTCGAGAGGAAAGACTTGTTGAGAACAATTGATCCCATATGCAAAGAAGGAGACGCTACAACCATGAGTTGTACGGTATCTATATAGAAGCAGATATAATCATAATGATGAATGATATTATTTTCCGTAAGAACACTTCTAGTATAGTATGGTATCAGTATTTGCTATCAACTGGGAAAATTCCTGTGTGTAATTTTGATGTGAAAATCCATTACTAAATTACTTATACTTATGAAAACTAGAGAAAACATAGAACACGATTACTTATTTAATCTGAACAAGACGATTTTTATTCAAGTACGCTGAATATTGGTGCATTAACATATAAAATGGGTAAATATGGCAAAATTATGCCGAACACAGTAAAAATAAGTTGAGGCAACTGGTATTAGATTGTTAACTTGTTAGCGTGTTACTTCATTTCAAAATCATATGCACATTAGACGAAGCTTTAGATTTTAATCTACCTCGATTTGTACAACATAAGTATGTTGTATTGTATATTGTATGTATTGTTAGAGGAGATTTCAATACCTGCAAATCTGCATGTATCGCCAACAAGTTTATCGACCTGTGATATTTTTCAACTTAACGCAGTCACGAGAATCGACTTGAATTCCGTTCGGTTTTGCGTTGTTTATTCAAAGTTATTGATTGAGTATTTGATATGACTAGTTTGGTATTCCCCGAATTATTGATTCATGGTAGTTTCAATTCGAAGCTCGTAGGAATCTGAGCATATTCGAAAACATCTGTAAGTCGTTTTGATTTATTCTATGAGCTGCATATTTGTTTATTTTAAACGTATATCTTGGAGCCTTGAAAATTGGGCGTAAGAACTTTGTGAGGTAATTAATTCACAATCGTTTGCAGATTAATCCGCTTGATCGACACCATTCGTATGCTTATTCACGCTAATCTCAGTTTTCAAGCAATGGCTCATCTTGTTCGAGTGATTGCGAAATTTTCTACTATTCGCTGTAGTCAGCAAGCTCATACTTCCTCACAGTCATTCTGCTAGTTAGCCGAGTGTCATCACATCGAAAAACTGGACAATTGCCCAATACGCCAACGGTATCAAGGTTGCTTAGGTGTGTTTGGGTTTAGGTGTGCCAATCGCGACAAAATAATTTTCAACTTTGCTTACAGCTTCGTGTTTATGTTTCATCGAAGCTTCCTCGTATGCATTAGCCAAGCCAAATCTTCTACGTTCGAGACGAGTTCGTAGATAATGCACTAGTGCTTAACTAGCACTTAGCCGGTGCGACAGCTGGTTTAAGGCAACTTTCATTTTCTTACAACATATTCGCATGTACAAACAACATGATTCCATGCGGCAACTGTTTCTGGCCCAAAAGCCAGTCAGCGTCGATCATTGTTAGTAAGGCAAAGAAGAAATACTCGTAGGCCTTTGTTACATCATAGTTGTGTATGCAGACGATCGTATATCAACAAAAGGTAATACGTACTAGATACACGCCGAGAAGGTAAGGAGAGTGCAACAAGGTCGAAGGTTTTATTGGGTTATGATTTCATTGGCTTTTTTGGCACAAGGTGCTATATCCCCGTCGATATAGTGTTTCGGTGGCGTCAATAAAAATTTTGTTTTAGCTTCTTGGGCTGGTGCAGCAGCTGGCGAGTAGTCTGTTGAAGGTCTAGTCATTTGTGGGGTTATTAAATCGGTTTCGGGTGCTGTGAAGTTGAACCTGTGCAATGCAGTAGGTATATGATATAATGGTGACATTAAGAAGAATGAGGGGAATTTCAGTGATGGACAACTGTGGAAGATGGAAATACCAGACAAGTTGCTAATTTAAGCTCTTGTAGTATTATCGGAAAATGAACAGAATCAATTTTTTCAGAAATATTTTTTTACTTGGCGTGCGTTTGTTGTTTTGGTGATGCTTGGGGTATTTGATAATTATATTGGCATTAATGTAGCCAGCCATCGGTCTGAGTTTGAAGATATGGACATATTTTTCAATGATCTAACTTCCTGAATTTTTGAATCTTTTTTTATGGTGGTCCTAACATTGGTGAATTTATATTTATTTGCACCGAACTTAAAAAATATGGCTATAGTCAAGATATTTTTGGCGCTTGAAGCTTCATCGAGTCTTACGGTTGCAACTTTGGTGTAGTTTAAAGGTAATAACAGTGATACGGACCGGTAGGGCAGTTTGAATCGAGGCATAATTTTTATGTGACTCGAGCATAAGATAAAAGTAAATATGGCTGAAAAGTAGTTTAAATTGAATAACTTGAATATAATAGTGACCTAAATCAAAGCAATGAGGAAGACATAACTAAACAGAAAACCTAGCCCCAAGCATTGACAATGCAGTCTTTCAGTTGTATTGATAAGCAATACAAACCGGCAATTGTCCCGGTAATTTTTACGGGTCTTTCATGTTCTTGACAGATTTTGCAGATTTGTATTCTTCATTCTCTCAGCCACTGAAACAGGATAGTTCAGTAATTATGTAGTTATGCCATGAAAAAACTACGATTATAAAAAGATTAGGTATGCATCGTAAAAATTGCTTCAACTCACCCGTTTTACGAGATTAATAGTATTCTAAGTAGTATAAGAGATTATCAACATCGTTTTTATTTTCCATCTGTGGCGTTCTAAGGTTGCTTTAAAGAATTTTAATGAATGAAAACATATTTTCCCTGACCTTTGTCATTATTATGATATTGTTATTCTTACATAAGATGTCTTTTTCCTTACTTCTCCGGTAAAAACTTTTTGGGCTTTTTAAACCAGAGAAGTAAAGGAACAGCTTTTGAGTAAAAACTGGCAAAATAAGAAGAAAAGTCAACAGTGACATGTCCTTTCAAACATTTGGTTCACTGCTATTCATAAGCCTTTTATATAGTCCAACTAAATTCGAATTTTTAGAAAGCAGGGACGAAGGGAGAAAGGAATGGGTCGGTTAATTCATGTACCACCAACTTTTTGACATTTTCTTTTCGCTCATCGTCATTTGCGTCTATACTTCTGGATAAATGATATTTTTTTGAATATTTTGCGGCAAGTTTGTCATAATTTTGCACATTTATGCTGCTAAAAACTGTTAACATTCAGAAATTGGATTCATTTCTAAAAGAACCCACAGCATTGATGACGGAAACATACCAATCTGAGTATTGAGTTGATCCATTTAAACGATAAGATCAACTTAAAATGAAAATCGATAAGGATTTTCCATATTGATTTGAGCCGTCTAAAAGATCTCTTACATAAACAAAGTAAAATAAATCAACTGTGGGACAGTCGGGACCGCATTACAATAAATCGCCAGCCGGAAACGTTCGGATAAATTTTGGCAAGAGGGAGTAACCGAAAAATTACGTAATTTTTCAGTTTGGGAACGCACTTTGGGTGCTATTCCGAATATTTAGTAAAATTTTGTTTGCAGCCATAAGCACGTACTTTGTATGTAACGCTTCCCATATAAGTAGGATATGGGAAACGTTACATACAAATTTGAAAAAAAAAAAATCAAAGAAAAGGTGAAAGAAGAAATGTAATAAGTTTTATTTACTGTCAGATGGCAGCCGCAAATAAACAATATTTTGTTTACCTTGAAAATACTTTCAACAAACTTAAACATGCTATAATTTGCTAAAAAATAATCTAGCGCCCAAAGTTGGCAAACGAAGATGATCATTCTTACAGAGAGATATAATGCATTTGCTAAAACTTAAACATCAAGTGTTTTCATATGTATGTGTTGTGTGTTCAAGCAATCAATTATGTGTGAAATCTATAATAACTACGACGCATCTAAACAAATCGACAGCTTGACAGCGAACTCGTTCGTGTCACAAGAATTATCCGCGCTTCGTTGACAAAGAAACGATTTTAATCCATCAATTTTCTCTAAAAGGTATACGAAACTCTATTCGTGGATTTTTGCCTCTAAAAGGAACCCGTTTTCCACACACATCGACCATGTTAATAACGTAAGTTTTTATTACAATTTTTTTTCTAGATTTTACTTTAATATTTATTGTAGAAGGTAAGATGGGTTATGCTTGGTTTGTAATTTTTATCTTAAAGTTTCCGGTTTGCTAGTATAAGGTTGTAAATTTAAAATAAACTAATGTGAATGCACTTTAAACATCAGTATGAGATACGGATCGGATTATTTCAAGTTCAAGCTTGGCTTTTTTCAGTATTGGTAACGTCGTACTAATTGTTCAGTAACCTTCAGTTGGAGTTTAGATTTACATCTTTACAACTATAGTTTGTGGAAAAATAGAAACGTATTTTTAAGGTAAAACATAACACAAATATAGATTTTCAAGGCAAATTTAAAAATAGCCTTCCATATTTCACTTACTTGTTAGCTTACATCTGCTTAACTTTACCTAAGTATTAAAGACTTTTGGGTTTACACTGCAGTATTCTAATTAGCAGTTTTTGGCCACGATTTTGCCGCTTTTGATCTTATAATGCAATGTAATTTTAGTACTATGTTTCGAATATATCTGAATTTATTAGCATGAGAAAAAGCACGGCCTTTTCAGATATAAGTACCATATGTCATAATAAGTTGACAGGCTGTTTTAAAATCAGCAATTCATTATCGACTGAGAGAGTTGATTCTTTGTTAACTATATGGTTTGAGTAGCTTTATTTGCTTTAGCGCATAGTCTGCTGTGATAGGACTAAAAAATAAGTTTCTATAAGTACGAAGCGGCAAATTAAATACTTGGCTTGAGTTTTTCGCCTGCAATTTGAAGGCTTGGTATTTTTCAGCTAAAAACATCCTTGCAAAAGGGTAAAATGAAGTTGAATGTTTTTTTTATAATATGGTTAGAGTTCTGTAGTATGCTTTAGAGATGAGATGTTTTGTTAAGAAAACATTAAAAAGAGCAGGAACATCCTTTTTAAGATATAGTTGACTGGAACAATGATTTAGTTTGGTAGTTATTTAATCGAGACCAAGCAACATTTAGATTTTTGAGTTTTTATACCGAGTTCAATTCTTTTTGGTTTGCAAGAATTAACTGAACCAAAACCAGAATTGTCAGTTTTAGCGATGATTTGAATGATCTTTTTAAGCCTATCTCTCTATACCACTTTATATTTTGTTCCGAATGGTGTTTCGAATATTTTGTGCGGTACCACTATCTTAGCCTTTGTACCCTTCAGTAGCAAACAAAAAATGAGAATCATTCGCAGCAGATTTTGAAATAAACATCATTCTGCGTCACCAAATTAATTTTGAGTTCAATTTAATATTGAATTTAATCATTGTTTCTCTCGACGCCTCATACTGTATTTTTCAATATAGGATTGAAGTAATACAAATATGCATATAATTTTCATGAAGTAATACAAATATGCATATAATTTTCATTTAAGTGAAAGTAAAAGCCCAAACAACAAAAATTAAATCAAACTATTACATTTATGTGCCATGCACATCAACTTAATTCTGTACCAATTGCGTACCAAATTATTACTATTGCATGGTGACTGCGAAATTGCGACATTGCAAATATTATCTCAAATAGACATAGATCTCATGTATAGTCATTGCTAAGATATGCTAGTATCCAAAGATATATTTTTTTGCGCCCAGGCGAACTTATGGCAGCAATAATGCTGCAGAAACCTAGAGCTCATGGATTGACAAGCAATGCATAAAAATTAATCATCGTCAGAGATCAAGCTCACATTCCTATTTACATTATGAAGTTACATTGTTTATGTGTCCTAGTATGTGCATAATTAAGTGTGGCACTGGGACCTGCGTAATTACATAATTGAAGTACGTATCGAGTGGCTGGCATTATATGAGATAGATCTGTATGAATAATCTTAAACGGAAACAAATGTCGTGATATAGATAGCTTGATATTTGAAGCCAAACTATATATGAAGCGTAGACTCAACGAATGGTAATTTAATGCTAATGTAGGTTATAAGTTGCTGCTCAGTGGTCGGTTACAGGTTGGCGATATTGAGTAATAGGAAAACATTATTTAATATGATATGAGTCTCTATGTGGATCTGAGATCAAATATATTCAAAATATGATTTTAAATTTTCCTCTACTTGGAACCGAAATAGGCGATGATGTAGTGATATCAATTGATACAGAACATTTTTGTCGTTTCAAAAATCGACTATCATTACCCATGGAGAAAAATAAAAGTATCACAATCATCTTATGTGCCTTAAGCTGTTTACTAGGGTATCAAACAGTTTTTTCAGCGATTAGTTGCATAGAAATATTTTTCATTTCATTAAAAGCATGACTTTAAAAAGACTTAGTTACTTTATTCTCTGCAGCTCATCTTAATGCCTATCTATAGCCGACCTGCAATTTCAAAACGATAGCTATTCAAATTTTAATTCTTCATGTCTGACAGAGTAATATAACTGAAATGGTCGACAAGTGCAATAAATCAAAGGTTGAGACACTTTTAAGCCTCTTCCATAGTTCTTTGCCTAACTTTGATAAATAAAGCGGGAATAATAATAAAAGTTGGAATTGAATATATACTCAAATAGTGGACATAAAGTTGGCAACGTCATTACTATTTTCAATTACTTCAGCAGCATAACCCGCCAGCCAAAATAGGCTCAAGTAACACATTAATTACAACTTGAGCTGAAAGGGACCTTGAATTGTTGAATTACTGAATACAGTCTTCTGAGTTGCATTGCTAGTAAACAGCTTATAAAAACATGTACAACCTTTCAGATGATTCATTTTGAAGAAGTGGAAGTGTTTATAACAATTTTTGGTTCATTCTCATCAATAATGCGGTATGGTTTTATGTTATTAGCAGATAGAAGGCTGTGGCAAACTTGTTTGAAAAGGGGCTTACTATACATTAGAGCTTAAAAGTGTTTGTGTTTCACATAAACACATAAAAGTTTAAACAATCTCTCGGTTCTATTTTCAGTGCTATTTGATAAAAAGTTTGGTGCTCCAAGGATGCACTTAAGCTATATCCTTAAGTGTACTTAACTAATAACTTTTGCTGCATGTTCTACATGTGCTTTTCAGTGAGCTTCATTGTTCTCAATTTTAATGTTGTAATCTACGAAGAACGCTCTGACATTCGTCAAGCGCATTAAACAGTTAAGGAAAGAGCTATAAATTTTTACTTGTCAAATGACACTTAATTGTTTCTTCTTGATATCATCACTATATCCATGAAAAATTCAATTTTGAGTTTATGGTTGCCACTTTGCGATTTTAAGTGGTTACTGTGACTGATTTGGCTTTTATTTAATGAATCGCTAGCGTGATCAGTTTGTATTTGATGACTTGTGAACTAAGGTTATTTTATTATAATTATTTATTAGAATTCAAGATCTAAAGTGCAAATGCGGTTTGTTTTTCAAAGATACATGAATATCATGTTGTTTAGTGAGTAGAGAATTGGCTGTTCTTGTGTGGGGTCCTTAGGTATAATCCAGGCTTAGACGAGGTATCGCGCACCGAGGTTTGAGTTATTCTAGAGCTAAAGTGGTACCTTGAGTTAAATCAGGTGTAAACTGAACTTATTACTCTACACTGGTTTACTTTGGCTATAAATTTAAAAATGAAGCACTTTATGAGCTTCAATCTCTAGACCCGAAAAGGGTTGACGTCGGATTACTTTTACATGATCAGGAGTGACATCAATGATTATTCTTTTTCCATAGCTCATGTAATTTGAAATTAAATGTTCCACAGTTTGTGATAGCCAGACAAGCTATTGATCCTCTTCTTAACGAACAGCAACATGGCTTCAGAAAGGGCAGGTCAACTACCACCAACCTTTTGATATTTATCTCGGATGTACTTTGCAATATGGAGAAAGGGTGTCAGATCGATGCCATATATACTGATTTCAGCAAAGCTTTTGACCGTGTTAACCATGATGTTTTGAAATATAAACTGCAAAAACTAGGCATTTCCGGAAACTTGCTAAGATGGCTGGATTGCTACCTTCGGAATCGAACACAACATGTAAAATTCCAAGGTTTTCTCTCAAAAATAATTACTGTCTCCTCGGGGGTACCTCAAGGCAGCCACTTAGGTCCACTCCTGTTCAATATTTTTATTTCGGATCTTTCGGAAGTGTTATCCGATATTACACACCTTTTTTATGAGGACGATCTAAAATTATACCACACTATTCAATCGGAATCCGATTCAAACTTCCTTCAGTCAAAGCTCTTATCGTTGGAGCGATGGTGTGACCGCAATAGACTTTTCCTTAACGTAGACAAATGCCATGCCATAAGCTTTTCCCGCAAGTCATGCTCTTTAAATTTAAATTTTGATTACCGCCTTAGTAATCAGTTGCTGAAAAAAGTGGATAGTGTTGTAGATCTCGGAGTCGTTCTAGATAAAAAGCTGCGCTTCAATCTTCAGTACGACAAAGTTCTAGCAAGAGCCAGCAAGCAATTAGGATTCATTAAGAGACGTGCGAAAGAATTTAAGAACTTATGGGTTACAAAATCTCTTTACGTATCCTTAGTTCGCCCAATATTGGAATATGGTTGCATCGTTTGGAATCCCATTTTTAACTGTCATAGCGATAGATTGGAATCCATCCAAAAGCAGTTTGTTATTTTTGCTTTGAGAGATATATATAACCCACACGATTTTGAAAGTTTGCCATCTTATAATTACAGATTAAGCCTTTTAAACCTTGAGACACTTTCTTCGAGGAGAACGGTATTATGCTCTTGTTTCATTTTTGATGCAATTAGGGGCTTGATCAACGTTGAGTATCTCTCGAATAAAATCACTTTCAATAGCCCTGTAAGACGTACTAGGTATACACGTATGCTCAATGAACATCAGCATCGGACTGTTTATGGAGACAGGGAGCCCATCAACAGATGCTGCAAAATATTTAATTTCCAACTACTATTCCTTATCTATTCCCAAGACAAGTTTCAAATATGCTCTATTCAAGGCTCTAAAATCTTAAAAAAAACCTTTCTCCTTACAATTTCCTCAAGTTGACAACCAAATATAAGTTTGGAATATGTATTTAAAATTATTTATGCTATTTTGTTATAGGGTAGTTTAAGAAAACTTACAATTAATTCAAATTGTAATTTATTATTATTTTTATGTTACATGCCTTGTTTGGCTTGAAATAAATACAAATACAATGCAGTAGTCTAGGGAGACAGCGGTGGTTGCCAGCTTGTTCAGCTTTCATTTTGAATCTAAGTGCGTACAATGATTCATGAGGCTTTAAATTTACCACAATGGCATGAATTTACTATACAAAATTTATAATAACATAAACCAACAATACCATGAGCGATTGCTTGCCAAAAGTAATCTAAAAACTCTATCGAAAAAAATGTATAAAAATATGACATTGCGCAGCATTTATTGCCGCATACACTATGTATAATATACCTCCCAGCGCATAAAGCAGTGTAACAAAGTGTGGCAATCATGGTTCTATACGCCATGTACATAGTACCATAAGGTATAAAATGTACTTACGAGAGTTATATAAAAAATTATTTTTAGCTTCTTTGGAGTTTTTGCTATATGGCCTGGAATCTCATTCTCGTAGTCTTAGCTCTTTTACAGATAGTCCCAACTCCTATGCATATAGTAACGACGCAAGTCATTATATTATAACACCAGTCACCCAATAAGTCGCGTGTAGCGTAGTCGTTTTTGGACCTGGTCTGGAGTGTGGTGTCTTCATAGATACGGCTAATCCGTGTATGAGAGCATGCACAAACCACACATCACCCTCTTCAAGCTGTTCTTCGCGGAGCCACCGTTAAGTATTTCCATGCGAAGTGGTTAGCATTCACTGCTTTTATCTAGGACTTTTCACCTTTTGGTATCCAAAACTATTCTTGGTTCCTTCAATTATCCTGGGCTGTTATGTACGTACGTGACATTATCATTTGATTTCAGTATTCTACCGACTCCATCATATGTTGCACTACTTCACATGATGGAACTAATACGGAAGCTCTAGCATAGTGTGGCCATTCGTACATTTTGTTTGGGCAATTGGGATAGGTTGGTGAACCGTCATGCCCAAAGACATTCGAGAAAGCAGCAGTGCCCAATACAAAATTGAGCTAAGTGACAGTTTATATCACATTTTTTCTTCATGCTGTATGCTCGAAATCAGGTGATGCATTCACCTTCCCTTCTCGGAAAGATAGATGCAGTACATCTGCTATTTTGTACTTAAAGTACGTTACTCTTCTATCTTGACCGTAGTTCCTGGCGTGAAATTGTCGATGCATCAATTGCAGATCCACTTAATTTAATCAGCCAGTACGACCATGGGAATCATCCTCATCACAACGTCGGCGGCATCCACAGATATAGTTTGGAAACCTCTCATAGTTCGAAGTGCATGCAGATTGAAGTTAGCTTCTGCCTCAGTCACTTTATCGCAAGAGCGTCAGTTCACACTGGGGATGCGTATAGTTGATGACAACAGTAAAAATTTAGCGAATGCTGCCTATAACTTCGCCACCTTTGCAATGACGTAATTTATGTGGTCTTTGAAGCAACGTCTCTTATCGTGAATGATTCCAAGATTCTTTATTGATGACTTCGAGTTTTTTGTTTTCCATACTCTTCGAAGCAAATGTTTAGTAATGGGAGTAGGAAAACACATGTGAGAGAAATCGATTTAATAATTTCTATCTTAAGTATCACAATTTTTATATTTCTGGAGCGCTAGCCCCCCAAAGCTATCATGCGGCATTTGATTATTGGAGCATTGGTATTATACTCAGTCGCCAGCTCTTAAAGCACAATACGACCATATACAACCATGAGCATATGGCGGGATGGAAACTCGCCGCTAGTAAATCACCACCTCGGGCTGGTGCCTGAGCAAGCAGAACTACCGACCATCAAATTTGAAATTCGACTGAAGAGAGTGAACCTAATACGTGGATCCAAAAAGTATCCGCAATATCAAAAGCCCTGATCAGCCACTAGTTATCAGTAAATCCAATAATAGTGCAACCAGTTTTAGTACTTTATCACACATAGTTCAACAACATAGGTCTGCGTTCCTTATCATTTTCATACGTAATTTGTCCCATAATAAATTGGCCTAACTATGAAAAAATAAAGAAAATAAAATGAGAACAATTTTATTTTTCAACAAAATCTCCACTAATACTGACACACTGCTGACAACGGTAAACTAATATTTCCAAGAGTTTATAAAAATAAGCACAATCTTTGCCTTCAAAATGAAAATGACCGAAGACGGTCGCCTGCAACTCTTCGTCGCTTGAAAATGTTCTTCCCTTTAAGTTCTGCTTTAAATTTGGGGATAAATAATGGTCGAACGGAGTCATGTCTGGACTATAAGGTGGGGGGTCTAGCTCCGTGAAGATGCATTGACGAACTGCATCCTTCGAAACACCGGCGGTATGTACGGGATCGTTGTCGTGAAGCAACCGGACACCTTTAAACAGTTCCTCTGCACTTCTCCTTTATCATGCCTCACAGCTTATATATCAATAAAGCATAATATACACCGTTTACGACTGTATTGTGTTCTTTAAAATCGACCACGAAAATACCTTGGAAATCAGAAAATATTGTGCACATGACTTTTTTGGTAGATTGTTGCACCTTTGTGGCTTTTCACTCTTATAACGCCATTCCATTGACTCGCGCTTGCTTTCTGGATCATAATACAAGACCACAGTTTCATTGCTCGATCACATTCTTCGAGTTTTTTTCCACAAAGGTACACAAACTTAGAAGCACAGCGCAGTCTCTCCTATCTCTGCACAGCTGAAACAAGTTTCGGAGCCCAGCTTGCACTAACTTTCTTCACATAAAGATGCTTATCGATTGCACGATGGATAGTACTTTTAGAGAGCCCAAGTTTAGTTGTAATTTTCCTAATCTTTAGGCGGCGGTCACTCAAAACACCGGTCAACTGTCATGGCCAATATCATCGGCGGCTTCTCTCCCGAACTCTTTCTCCCAATTTTTCACTAGAGGGGGATCGGTAGCTTAGCTGGCTAACGTGTCATTCCGAAGCAGCGATCTACTGCCCGCGGGTTCGAATCCCGCCGTGCCCATGGCTGTATTTGTTCGTTTTGTGTTGTATTAACAGTCGGCGACTGGGCATAATACCAGCGCTCCATTAATTAAGTGTCACATTAAAGCTTTAGTAGCGACTAGGCATAACACTAGCGCTTTGTAAAATAAGAAATAAATGTGGCACTTAAAAGAATAATGGTATAATTGATATCGGCTTCTCCCATATGTGTCTCCCTACCGCCATCGCTAAGCATTTCGCTTCAAAGGGCAATCCCCTGAGCTTTGGCATTATCATAGGAAAAAAGAAGAAGAGGGGAACACTCCTTGTTTACGCCATCTAATTGTTCTTTTATTTGGGTGGTAGATAAGCTTTCTTTGAACAGAAAAAAACGCAACTCTTTTGCTCAAACCACTGCTAAATTTGTTTTTCAAATTACTGCTAGACTACGCTTTTCAAGTCGATGAGTGTTCGCTTATAAAGTACGTGATAAACGTACTATTCGATGCAACATAACATGTATCGACGTGTCGCGTAGAACTACATATATCAGTTCAGTTTTTTATGGGACCCACTATGTATATCAACTTCCTGTCCCTCAAATAGCTCGCTATTACAATTAAAATGAAATTTGCGGTCTTCCTTTTTCGAAGAGTAGTTTGGATGTGCTCCCAGTTGGCCGGACCAAAGGCGTTTCGAACGTCAAGTGTAACCATTGTGCAACAATCCTTTATGCTTCATCTCAACCTCCCACCAGCAATAGTATCGACTGCAACTTCAAATTCTCCTTTAACTGCGTCATTAGTCGTGCGTGAATTACTAAATCCATATTTGCGGCCAGAGAGGGCACTCTTTCCATCGACAATTGAAAGTAGCAATTTATAGACGATGTTCTCTTGAATCTTATCATCGTACCTAGTGGGCATATCGGTTTGGTATGAGCACAAGCGTTTGCTGCTTTCATTGCCTTAGGAATGTTTCGTCATCCAAGTATTTCTGAACGATTCTCACGAAAACCTGATTTAAGAGCAATGCTGGGAATACCACCCAGTCCTCAGATTTTCCTGTTTCACACTATTCGGCTTGTCCTTTTAAATTCGTTTTATTTGGCCATCTCACCTTCCTCAGCCGTGGCTGAACTTATGTTTCCGGACACAATAGGCATTGGGTAATGTTGAAAAACCGTCGATATGATGTTGTACAACAAACTTGGGCTCGCTATCTGGAGTGTTTTATATTTCCTCAGTTTGTTCACAAATATACTCTGAGCAGAAAACGACGGTTTTGGATATCAGTTTCTTTTCATAGGCAGTTCATACTCTCCGTTTTGGAGATCTTCATAACAGTTTTCAAGGAGTGGCAAAGAATTTAGAACTCATTGTGAATTTTTTCCAACTAGGGTCTTACCCTTGATCGCTGTTTTTCCTCGGAATTTTTAAGAATTACGATCGTCTTGAGCTAATGTTTTTATTCCACCATTAACGCGGTTCACATTGCACATTGTTCTGCGCGGCAATAATGCGCCACATGCTACTTTAATCATCTTATAGAGATCACTCGTCATTTTCCTGTGCGTCTAATAGTTTTTAGTATGAACATATCATTTACATAAAAGTTTCTTGATTAGGCCACTGATTTTTGGTCTACGTTTGTTTTCGTCGTTGTAATGATGCATGCCAAGCATTAAAGCTTAATGATTACTATTTGTATAGTATTCGCTAACCCGCTACTGAGTGACGCGTGACTGTCCTGGGCTGTAAAAAGTGATTTCGATTTTCGATCCCATCGCAGCTTTCCTTAAAATTTCATTTTTCTAGGAGTCTGTAATCCCTGGTTCGAATCCAGGTTAGGGCGGATGTTAAGTTATCAGGACCTGAAATACATGGCTTTGATGCCTATAATACATGGCGTTGAAAGCTATAATATATAGCTCCCACCCATATGAATTTCTTACTATGCTATCACGCCAATCAATTATGCGCATAGCACCAGAAGTATGATGTGTGTTATGGTGTCTCGCGCTATGCTTTTTCCCAGTGTATCGTGTGAAACCAAAAACTGTTTTAGACATATATTTTCTGCATTGCAAGACTTATAGATATCACTGACACTAAAATAATCTACTATAAATTATTTTAATCTTCAGACAGGAGAGTCCAAAAGGCTATTGGTGTATTTTTCTATACGTTGCTGACACACTTTTTTATTTTACGAGAATCGAACACTTCATCATGACGTTGCTATTTCATACCAACTCATGTCATCTTCATAGCGCATCAACCCACAAATGCATTGACGAAAAATTTGATGACTTGATGATTGTTGACGTCAATCAAGTGTTTGTGTTTCATCAAACATTCAGCGGTTCAGATTGTTTTGATGTGAAATAAACTGCACAGGAATAATAGATGTGAAGGAGTTTGCAAAAACAATGAGTCATTTGCGTTTGCTCCAAGATTATTCAAGATTATTGATGGTAGTTTACAGACGTTTTTAGAGCTAAATGAAGTTTAGGATGTAATCTGTCGTTGGAACAAAGCGATGATTGATTTGATATGTCTTATGAAAGATTTGCATTTTTGTTAGTGCATTTATTTAGTCGGCTCTATCAAGTTTCTGCATATGCATATGCATCGAAGTCTAATGATTGAACATTTCGTGGTTTGTTGCAATGACTCACCGTTCGTAGAAAAACCCTGTGGATTAGATCATTCACCTTCAACCAACATCATTTTTGGCTATAATTCACTTTGTATTTTTAATGACCGTATTGCACACTTCTTAGTCTATTTCAAAGCAGCTGAGGCTGTGGCCTGATCATTGGGCTGTTGCTTTGCGAAACAAAGATGTGGATTAGTAAAAAAAAAACCAGCTACGCTATTCCGAAGGCTGACAAGGTAGTTCAAATTGCAGAGTCATTGAGTACAAACTTTTTACTTGACTACGATGTCGCAAAATAACTTAGACAATAAATACTGGGCGTAGTTGATTACACAGACATTTCGCGAAGAGTTTAGATCAAAGGTTATTCCTCTCTTGATATTTTGATGAAACTCTTTGGTGTGGTGAAATGTTGTGCACTTAAAGTCAATACGAGACTGGAGTGACTTCAAGCAGTAATGTAGAGTATAATTTATGTGAAAATGCTAAAAAATCTTTTTTATGATAGTACCTACGTCAATAAAGGAGATACTGTTGCTTTCTATATCCGACTGTAGTTAATTTAAATTTGAATATTGGGTATAATTTTCTTTTTGAAATAAAACGGTCAATTTGTGCTCATCTATTATGCGGATTTATTATATAATTACCAGATATTGAGACTAAGCTTCTATATAAAATCATATTCACCTATGCAGTTTGTAAGGATTGAATAATATCTGACCCGAATTCATTTTCAGTTTTCATTGTTTCGGTGTTTAAGCTTGATACTTTCAGCTCTGGGAAACCTTACTCAAATTCAATCTGTCAATCAACGGTTAGAGCATAGAGTCCTAACTCATGTTCGATTTGCTTTAAAATGATAGCTTCAAAAATTTATGTAAACATATGAATACTTAATTAGATACATAAAACGATTAGCTTTTTAATAAGTTATTCTGATACCGAAAGTCCTCATATTTTATTTTTGATATTTTTTTAATGATCGATAACAAATGTTTGCTTGCGTGAGCTTGATATAGCTTAAGGGGGCAGGTACACTTAGAATTTTGAGAAAATCGATTTTATTTTCTTTGCATTTTCTAAAAGTAGCATATTTCAAAAGCATTCTCTGCAAATTTCAGACGAATCGGACAATTCTTTATGGAGATAAATAGCTTTGACTGAAGTTGTCTCTAATGCATCAAGCGTTTTTTTGCATGCTTTAAAAGCATTTTTCTCGAAACTATGGTTTCGAAGTTGGTGCTCACTGTAACTTGAAAACGGCTTTATCGATCAGCATGAAATTGTGCCCACTTATTTTATATGACGCTAAAGTCCTTCGTTCATCCGGAGCACTATGTCATCAACTAATAATCCCCGATTTTTTTTTATTTCAGATGATCGAAAATTTACTCTATTTCGACTAATTTTCAACATTTTGCCTTAAAAAAATTACAATAGCTTCTACAAATATATTTCTTTCAAGTAAAAAAACATTTGTTATTAATTATTGTAATGTGTGTCATAAAAAAGAGCTTTTTTGGACGTCCCAAGTGTACCTAACCCCTGAACGAATTAAATTACGTCACAAAATTCCATAGAAATAATAGAAACTAATTCTGAACTCTAATTTACTGATCAGTTAGGAATAGAATTGAATCATACCAGAAAAGGTTGAATTTTTCATCTATCCGATGAAAATTGAAAGCGTCCTTAAACACTAGGTGAGTTTATTTGCGTCTCGATCAATAGCAGGTTAGAGTAGACAGCATTGAAAAAAACACCAATTGAGGCAGAATTGTTGTTGTTTTCAATGCTGCCTACCTTAATCTGCTGTTGATCGAGCCGCAAAAAACATACCTATTATGTAGTTTATTTCCGACGCAAAATAGATAAGGCAGTAATTATATTGACATATTTGACGAATATAGCCCCTGCTAGGTCCAGAAGAAATCATAAAATTCTAGAATACTATCACTAGATCATAGAAGAAAATTTTGGAGGACTACAAAATTCAGGAAGGTCTATCCATGATGGCTATCCAGAAAAAATCAGATTTTTCAAGAAAAAAAACCAAGGATGCAGGTCTAGAAGAAATCATTTAATTCTAGGACAAAATCACCTGATCGTAAAAGAAAGTTATGGGGGCTTGGAAAAAATCAGAGAAAGCTTGACAGCCCCGTTAAATTCAGGAAAAATCATGAGATTCTAGAAAAATATCGTTTGATCCTATAAGAAAGTCCTGGTGACCTAGGAAACACCAGGGAGGAATAGAAAATCCCAGCAGGTCCAGAAAATTTCGTTTGATTTTAAGAAAATTTCACTTGATCGTAGAAAAAGTCACGTGGGTTTGAAAAAACTCAGAAAGTCCAGAAAAAAATTATGGACTCTAGAATTACTGTCTAAATAATCAGCGAAGCTGAGAGTATCCCAGCAGGCTCAGCATAAATAATGGAATTCTACAATAAAAACATAAGATCGTCAGTCATATTTTGAAAATTTACGATGTGAACTTTCCCAGAAACCTATGAATCCTGTCTCATATACAAAAATAAAAACAAGTACTACGATGATTCATCAACTTGTACTGATGGCACTTGGAAGCACCTTGAGAGAAAAAAATTCCCGGATTCAATGGAATTGAAATTTAATATTGAATACAAACATCGTGCACTCGTTTTCGTACTTACATTTAAAGTAAACAAGTTGTTCAGACTGAACCTTGGGTCTTCACAGTCAAATGATCATACGCATGAAGCTTCACTTGAACTCAATGCGATCAAGACTATTTCTAGAATCGCTGTCTCGCAAGCTGTAAACACTCCTATGCCGTCACATAACACGAGCGCCATGGCAAGCAGATCGGTTGAAATTGTGTTGAAAGTTGATTTGCTTCGATTTGCAACTTTGATTGAAACTGTGTAGACGATATTCGCCAGACAGAATATGTATACATATGTACATAGGTATGTATATTTCGAACCATCTCTGTCCAATACGTTCTCAACGCATTTGTGCAAGTTTTAAAACAAAGATGGCTGAAGCGAAACAACTTAAAACCAGTGCTGCAAGTGCATTACCTGTAGAAACTGTACTAAGTACATAGTGTATGATAGTTACAGAAAGCTTGCTATTTTGCTAGCTGCAACTTGTTCCAAATGGAATTTCTTCGTGTTTAGCAATATTTTTCCAATTGCAACTTGGAATGTAAGAATTTTCCGCTCGAAGTCGATTAGCAGTTTGAAGGCACTTATTTGGGAAAACACAAGCATAAAGTGTGTAGTTAATTGAGATTCATGGGAAAAACGTGCAATTGGCATTGATGATGTATTACAAAAGAGCAGTCATGGTTCATTCAGTACTGATGACTGTGCAGATTTTTTCACCAACGTGGGAGTTGGTTAAAGAGTTAGAGCTGATCCCGTTAAAAATTAGTTTGTATATGTACCAAGAGGATTTACATATGTGTCAAAGCAAGTTTCCAATGCTAGCTACTGGATATTTTAATTTTGATTGAATAAATGGAAGGAAGAGTAATTTATGTGCTGCATTGTAATAGTCTAGAAATTCGATTTTGAATTTGAAATTTAATATAAATAACACGTTAACTAATCGCACTGTTAAGAATCTCATTAGTAGTTTAATTAAACGCATTGGATGTTGACGTCCGTTCGCCAAAATGTGCGCATATTTTGTCAATTGATTTGAGGTAAATAATGCGATTAAACTTTTGTTGTTGTGAGTTCAATTCTACGCGAAATATTCCAATAAATGGTCGGATTCATTATTTCGCAAATTAACTTGACTTGACAATCATTTTTCATTTAAATAATAAACAAGTTACAACAACCAAAGTTTTTAATCAAAAACCTTTTTTCCTCTGCAATGATGCAATTTCAATATTTGTTAAGTACCCATATTTTGAGGGCGGTCTGACATTTTCGTCAACATCTATTGGTCTGGTCCTAACATTCGGGCAATGTTTCACAAATCGTAAACTGGCAAAAGCTGAACACTTTTCAATAAATTGAAATATATCTAGTTCCAAAGACCAAATTGGATTTTAAATGGAAATATTGCATTTGAGAGCAACACTGAAACATATATCAAATTTGCTATAAAATATAGTAAAAAAGCCAGACTCTTTTCTGCTATATACATATATAGCCTATGTAAAAGGTTCAAAGAGGATTAATTTATAATATTTTGAAAATTCAAGAAATAAACTTTCAGCACTTTAGATAAGAATTTGTCAAACTACCGAATTTGTCTTAAGGGGTTAGGTACACTTGGGACCTCCAAAAGACACACATTACAATAATTAATAACAAATGTTTTTTTACTTGAAAGAAATATATTTGTAGAAGCTATTGTAATTTTTTTAAGGCAAAAAATTGAAAATTAGTCGAAATAGAGTAAATTTTCGAGGGAAATTGTTTTGCCGTGATTACTGTAGCTGGTCACTGGATCATCCGAAATAAAAAAAAAATCGGGGATTATTAGTTAATGACATAGTGCTCCGGATGAACGAAGGACTTTGGCAGATTTTGATTTTTCGAAAAATGGCGGTGGTTGAAATTCAAAATTGTATTTTCGACCAAAATTTCACTCACATTTTCGTGAATATCGTCCAATCCAAAAATCCTTCGTTTATCCGGACGATAATTACATATAAAATAAGTGATGAAAATTTCATGCTGATCAAAAGAGCCGTTTTCAAGTTACAGTGATCACCGACTTCGAAAACATAGTTTCGAGAAAAATGCTTTTAAAGCATGCAAAAAACGCTTGATGCATTAGAGACGACTTCATTCAAAGTTATTTATCTCCATAAAAAATTGTCCGATTCGTCTGAAAGTTGCAGAGAATGCTTTTGAAATATGCTACTTTTAGAAAATGCAAAGAAAATAAAATCGATTTTTCAAAATTCTAAGTGTACCTGCTTCCTTAAACGGTTACAAATTCGCAATTATGTATTTTACTATTTATCTGGGCTCTGGTGCGTGGCGCTTGGGTCTATTACATATGGCATTGGGGGCTATAATATATGGATTTGCAAGCTATAATACATAGCGCCTGTTCATCTGATTTTTTGTCATAAATTATGGTTGCAGACGCAATTTTGAATCAAAACTCCGAAATCAATTATGTATTCATCGCCCATAGTATAGAAA
The DNA here is from genome assembly GCA_947369275.1 of Nemotelus nigrinus. NCBI lineage: Eukaryota > Metazoa > Arthropoda > Insecta > Diptera > Stratiomyidae > Nemotelus > Nemotelus nigrinus. Next base: position 24,850,933 of record OX376374.1, on the reverse strand, counting down.
TTGTGGTGTTTCTTAGTGAAGAAAAACCAAATGAGCTAAATTCAAGTTTTATTTAGTTGAAGAAAATTTGGCTAATTATACTCTTTTATTATTTCTCTTTGATGAACAACTTAGTGTGTAGAAAGAATGCATTTGTCTCTCTAAGACTCTTCTGCATCCACTTATGCCACATTTTATACTGTGGAAACAGGCTTCTATTCGATCAGGCAGGACGATATTTTTCATGTTTTTGTATAATTTTGATATTTAGCAGTTCGAAACATGTTTAACAATATCGGGTATACATTTTTCATCTATGATGTTCTACTTATTTTTTCCCATCCAGAACTATGTGCTTTAAACTTCAAATTGCAGCCTCAAAAGACTGCGTTCCCAGGCCACACTTTTTCTTTTAATATTTTAATATATCTTCCCTGTATCCCCAAACAATTGTATACGGCTACTAACTGAAATTCTTCAAAGTTACACAAGCCCATTTTTGCGCGACGCATTTGATTATTTTCTTCAGAAGAAGAATCAAAAATATATATATAAGAAATAATATGCAAAACTGATAATGCTTTACGCTTGACTATACAAGTGCACAATGTACGGAGTACAATATAGAAGTATACAGCTCTTTAACTGTGGTGCCATTTTTAAATATCGTCAATCAAAAACACTTTCTATCCCTATGATTTCCAATGCCGGCATCAGACTAAAACGAAATTCATACAATAGGTTGGTCTCAATGTGCCCCAAAGTTGATAGATTTTTGGTTGAAAAATTAGGCAAGTGTTGTTAGCTATGATGATTTTGGTCGTTTTCAAACTATGAGATGCTGCAAATAAATTCTCATGTTGTAATCACGCTGCAATGAGCTTAAGTCAGAAAGTAAAATAATCACACGGGTTGAAACTGGTAGAAAGGCTCATCGGAAATTTACAATCAATGTGAATACAAGTGTCGAGTTATCAATTGCACTACTCAGTTTACCCCTAACTAGCTCAGGTAACTATTCAGAAGTAAATAAACTCAGAGATCAGTGCGCGGTCCTCTGTCCGGATTCGGACCAGGGACCCCACATACGACAAACCAGTGTTCTACCCGCTAAGCTACTCAAGCTTCTTCAGTTACCAAACAATTAAGACAATTCTGCCCGTTTTTCTCACTCGACTTTATATGCAGAAGTAGGTTGATAGATTTAATTTTTTTTTGTATGGTTATCACGAGTGCTAGTTCATTCGAATTGTTATGCTGTTCGAATGCTTCTATATCTATCCGTGGCTTTTGTGTCTATTTTGTGTCTATTCTAAATTTTGAGTTTAATCTAATTTGAACAACTGACAGTGTTTGAAAATTTTTATTTTCTGGAAGCAGATGCCGATCTTTTTTCCTCCTTTCATCGACTTAAGCTCTTTTACAAAGCTTAGTCAATAAATATATAAAAATCAAGAGATAACAAAAAAAAAATTCAATTCCACAAGAAAACCAAAAACAGGTAGGACCGTTAACGGCCTTCTCAACAAAGGAGACTAATAGTTTAAACGTCTAACTTTTGATCTAAAAATATCGCCAAACAGCTTTCAACGCATGTTAACCAAAGCTTTCAGCAGATTAGACTCGGCAGCATTTCTATATGTAAATGATATAATTGTCTTCAGTTGCAGCTTAGCATACTACAATTGCAACATAGTATAAGTATTTGAAAGGTTAGGAAAATTAAACCTCAAACTAAGCTCTAAAAAAATGCAATTTCGTAAGAAGCGAATTTGTGTACTTGGAGCATTTGATATACGGACATAAAATTCAAAACGATTGAAAACTACCCAGTATCCATTAATGCAAACGAAGTTCGAAGATTCGCAGCATTTACCAATTATTACCGAGGATTTATTCGCCACTTTGCTAAGATAATGGAATGTCTAAACGGTTTGCTAGGAAGTTTAAATACCACAGTTTGTAACTATAAGATGGTGTACTTTCAAAATTTTGTAGATTATACAGAACTCTTAAGGCAAAATGAAAAAAAAAACTAATTTTGAACAGATTCCAGTCTACCGCAATGAATATCGAAAGTGGAATTCCAGACGGTGCAAGCGTATTTCAGTAATGAACGGACTAAAGATATGTACAGAGATGTAGCAACCCATAAGTTTTTGAATTCTTCCCTTTAATGTATCCTAATCCTAACTGTTTGCTGGTTCTTGCAAGAATTTTATCTTATTAAAGTTTAACGTGTAGCTTTTTATCTAGAACGTCTCCAAGTCTACGATACTGTCAAAACTTTGCATCAGCTGATTCTTCAGTCGATAATCAGAATTTAAAGTATTTTGCCGGAAAAGCTTATGGCATGGCATTTGTTAATAAGTTTGTTTATAGTATAGTCTGGTGTTTGGTTATATGTATAGTCTGGTACATTTTCAGACCGTCCACATTAAACAGTGCGGGATAGCGGATAACACTACCGAGAGTTTCGAAACAAAAATATTGAACAGAAGGGGCCCTAGGTGGCTGCTTTGAGGTACCCCAAAAACGACACTAATTTTTGGAGCAAAAGCCTAGGAATTTTACATATTACGCTCGATTTAAAATTTCGATTTATAATTCTCGGTTTATCAGTTTACCTGAAATGCCAAATTATTGCAGTTTATGCTTGAAAATATTAAGGTCGACACGACCAAAAACCTTGCTGAAGTCAATGTGCATAGAATGCGTTTGACGCCGTTTTTCATAATGCAAAACAGATTAGAGATGATTAACATTAGTTTGGTTTTAGTTGGCTTGCCTTTTCTGAAGCCATGTTGTTGTTAATTTATTAAGGGTCGATTACAATTGTAAATTAATTGCAAACATTTTTTTTTTCCAAACAGTTTCAGTATAGCTGACAAAATGCCAATTTTTAACTGAGCGACTCTCACTTCACTTCCTTTAAGAATCGACGTGAGATGGAAAGATTTTTAGAAACGAAGAAATAATCACGATTCAGATTTGTTGAAAATTGTATGCAGGGGTGAAACATTCGTTTCTGCACTCTCAGTTGCGTAATTTGAAGGAAGTAGATCTAGTCCAGAACCCTTTTTCATGTCAAGTTCACTAAATTTCATCAGCTGTAGACAGCCGAGGTGTTTGGAAACGTGGCACGTTATAAGTATGAGCCACTGAGGGGACAAACCAACTCCTGAAAATCGTTGGCCAACAAGTCGCACATTTTTCATAATCGGAAACTTTTCGCTAGAGGTTCATTTAGTGACATTTCGCCTACTATTTTTACTTAGCTTTCATATGTTTCGCGAGTCTTTATTATTTTCTTTCTTATTTTTTTGAAGAAAATTCTATGAAAACCGTGGCACGGTATCATTTATGTATGTAAAGAGTTTAAAGAGTTGTTTTCTGAAAATTTATGTGATTCATGGAAATTTCCTTATTTTAGCTACACAAACGCAATACAACTATACGTATAAGCTACCAGGAGGAACCATGTAGGTAAACGCCTTTTATATTCTTTACTGGAAAGCACTGTCAAACCAAACACTTAACATAGCCCAGTTTCAATTGAATTCTGAGTAATTATTGTGCAAATATGAATTGCATGATGAATTGCAAATATGTAAATCTTGAAAAATTGCAAAATGTGTCATCTTAGTGTTCAAATATGTGTCGTAAATATGATTCATGACACGTCGACATTTCCAAGCAATGACCTCAGACCATAATTGAAAGTTCAAACATTTTTAATTCAGCTCGATTTCTACCTGGTATTTCCAAGAGTCTAACAGTTACAGTGATGTCAAAATATTCGATATTTGGAATATAAAAATATTCCTTATCTCTTTGGCATAGCAGGAATGCTTGCTAATTGATACAATTATTATATATTAATAGCTGACCGGTTACGCCAAGAAATATTTTCGACCTTGCCATGAAGTGGTAAACAATTCTGCACAAATGACTATATTGGATTTCAAGTATTACCTGTTTCCAGAAATGAAGCCACATATACATGTAGTTTAATTTGATTTGTTCGATTCCGTGATTCATCGCAGCTATATTAACACGTTTTGTCTCTCAGAAAAATAAAATTCATAATAAATTAGTATAATTGTCATAAAATCGCAATATTTTGCGTTCTAACCGAAATGTTTACTGTTAGACGATGTATTCTGAATCAACATAAATGCATATGAATGCTTATTATTTTTGTACTGGATATAGCTGGGTTTTTTTGTACTGGGTTACGACAGCACCTATAATTAACTCACCAAATATCAGTTTTCATTTCCTCCTCTTGGTAGACTATTCGTTGCTTAAGGAGTGAAAAACTATTTTGCCGTCTATTAAATGACCCATAACAATGAAATCGAAATAAGCATTATAGAAATTTCTGTGTCGCTAATTATTTTATTGGCTCCATTTTGGCTGCTTAAGAATTGCAATTGTTTCTAATCAATGTAATAATTATATTCTGAATGCAAGGCACGAGCCGGTGTGATTGCAACCAAAAAGAGATTGAATATTCTATAGTAAGCATCTTAGAGATCGCATATGTGTTAGAATAATAGTTGTTGTTATTGCTATGAAGTATAATGTCCTCTTATTTGTGTTTTTATGGGAATGGCCACAAAGGTAAATGTCTTGCACGTGCCATTATGCAAATCAATTGAATTGCAATCGTAGAAATTCCAAGGTGATAAGTGATGAATAACTTTGCTGTTTACTGTGTTTCAAGACTGCAACAGATCGACTTTGATGCAGATGATTTTCGAACATAGTTCGAAATGTGAATGCTAAATAAACTTAATATTTGTTTATACGATGATTAAGGTAAAAATGATTTGTAAAAACTCCTATGTAGAGCATATAAAACAGTTAACAATTTTATAATACTGTCTTTAAAAACATTCGTTTTCAAATGGGCGAATTCGTATGTATGTCAAAACTGTAGAATTAAAATTACCAACCAGAAATTTTTGATTCGAAGAGGAGTTTTTCACATTTAAGTTAAATTTATTTGAATATTTTATCAATATCAATTTTTAGAAGCTATCCGTATTTGTATCGTTCTAAAACGGATCTAACACACTAAGAGCGAGAGCTGTTTGCCTTCGAAATATTGACATTAATCAAACGGAAATACTTCTAACTTATATAGGTGCTAATTGGCCATTAAATAATACAAAGTTTAAAAAAATATTGAACTGTGATCGAGAACGAAATCAATTTAAGTGGTTATTTGCATTCAAATGCAAAATCATTTAAAAACTTGAGTTTCCTTTCGATGGCGAGATAAAGTAAATTATCTATTAATTCTTCTCCTGAATTGGCGGGTGTATTTTTCGCTTTTTGCTTTTTTTCTGGGAACATTATTTGACTATGCAAATTAAACTTATGAAACTTAATGTCAAATGTTTTTTATACATAAATTATTATTTCTATGAGCTATGAGTTAATTAGTGACAATAGACAGAAAAGCAATTCCGATGTTTACATTTATTTAAAGATTGACTTTCTTTATCGAGCCTTGAAAAAAGCTTGAAACGCATTTTCTCATTGTGCCGTGAAATTATATTCATTTTTGATTTTTAAATTGTTTTTTTTTTCTTAAATTTAAATGTCAGATAGAGATGGATAAAACTGCATATAACACGCCATACAGTTTTACAGTGCCGCGCCGTACTTCGAGTACATTATGCGCTGGACATATCATTATGTCCAGTCGAACGAAAGAACAATACGCAGTGTAAAAATTCGTCGGATGTTGATTATTTTTTATTGTTAGTTTTTGAAAGTAAGGTTAAGAAAAACTGTATTGAGGCTATAAGGGATTGACGTTCATGATGACTTTACTGATATTGCTACTGTCTTTGTTGATGATTTGAGTCAAATTCCTTCTCATGACTAGTCAGGCTCAGGTACGAGGGTAGATTGAATACTAGAAATATCGCTTTAAAACTTCCTATCTTGCGAATTTGCTTGTGTTTCCCGTGTCATCCGTGACAACTTTTTTTGTGGGTTTGAAGTTGCTAACGCCGGATTATTTTGGGGGGCGACATTTTTTATATATGTGTAACAAATCAAAGAAACTGATTTGGAGGATGTCACAATGAAGCTTAGAACCACTTATATAGCTAAAGCTCACCAGTTTAGCTTATTGTTTTCGAACCCAGCAACCATATTCATTAATGAATACAAGCTGAGCTATTATTGCACTTTCCCGACGTTAATTTGCATAAGGTGCTAGAAATCGAAACAATATCAGAGGAAATCAAAAACTGCAGCAAAAACACAACACCTTTTCATGACAAAAACCATGTAAGAGTCCAGTAAAAAATTTAACTAATCTACTGGCTCATATCGTTCAGTATCAAGTTTTTGCTCATTTATGTTTTTTATGATTCATTTTTTGTTTTTTAAATTATACTCTATTCCTATCATTGTTAAATCAATAAGCGACTCTGCTGAATAAACATATATTGATACGAAAATAATTTGTATTTCGAATGAGCTTCCTGTTGGTTGCAGAAAATATTCAATATAATTAATTATGTGAGATTTTTTATTTTTTGACTCAAATATATTAAAACTAATAACAGCAAGATTGATAAACTTTAGCTCATAGGACATACTAGAAAGACTGATTTTCGCAAGAAAAAAAAAACGGAAAAAATCCGTAGGCTTCGCGTCATATTGAATTTTCCAATTCTTCAAACTTTGATATGTATGTATATATAATTTAATTGGCATTACTGAAACCTGGCTTTTATTATTTGACAGTGGTTTGATTGGTGAATGGTGAACTCGTCGATGTCTCAGTCAGTGAGGTAGTAAAAGTGGAGATGACATCGACGGTATAGCTTTCCATTATTAGCCCCTTCGATTCTTTCGCGCACAAAGCATGTTAAAACAGTAATTCCGCTCTTTATCAAATTGGAGGGGAACTACTTGGATTTGACCAGATTTGACAATGAACGGAAAAAAAATTACTACCATCCACTTCAATGTAAATCTTATGGGCATGTCCACTCCATTTCTACTACCTCACTGGATGTCAGTGGGCTGTGGCGTTTTATTTAACAAACGCAAAACTGGTTGTATATCAATAGTAGATGTAGCCTTACGATTGCTTACAGCTTGTCTGCGCCTGTTTGAACTCAGTATCAAGGAGGTTACGCTTATCTCTAATATACATTCTCCCAGACTCATCACATGCGACCACAAATATATAAGAAAATGGATACGAAACGGCTATCCGTGTACCCATTTGTGAGTTAGCTTTTTTCAATACATACACAACACTCTCTCACAAAAAATCCGCTCTATGTACCCCTGTCTATAGCACTCAGCACCCAAAAGCCCCAATTTTCCCCCTATTTACGAGAAATACTATGATGTGCAGACCGGAGTAGAAACGTTAGAGATGCATGCGAAAAATGTAACTTGTAACATGTAACTTTTCTGATCTTAAGGAAAGATCGCATAAAAAGCGCTTGCTATAATGAGTCTTTTGGAATTTGGCAACATTATTATTCCATCTATAGAAGCAAGTGGACTCTGTTTATACTGAATAAAAGCTTTCAACAATTTGTTAGCTGCACTGCATTTTGATTGGATTCACGCATCCAACTTTCTTGGTGCGCAATCTTAGGAAATCGCTTTAGGTGTTCCCCAGGGAAACCATCTGGGTCCACTTTTATTTGTTCTGTGTATTGACGATTTACCGCCCGCCTTGGGGAGCTCATTTATATTACTATATGCAAATTATGTCAAAATCCTCAATACTTCATAATTGTTCTACCTGGTGTATCACGAGCCGATTACTAATCAACATTGACAAGTGCTATGTTATATGGTTCACGCGTAAATCAGCCTCTTTAACCTATGAACTAGGGTACAAAATTTTTGAGGACCGAAGACGCGCAATTGTGTCGCATGATTTGAAAGATGGTACACGATAATATGATATGAAGTGAAATGTTCACGGGCATATTTGGGTATTCTTTGAAGAGTACAGGCTTGGCACATTCACAAAGAGTACTCGAATTAAGAGTACTTCTGAATAGCTCATAAGCTTTAATGATCATATTTTCAAATGTAATAAAATCATTGTGGGTGGAATTGCTAAGTGATCAGTCAGAAAAGCTAAGGATTTTTTTTCCAAATCATAGAAAACAACTAAACTGTTTTGAGGTGAGACTAACTGTAATTCTGAGCCCCATTCGAATTATCTAACCACATGAAATAAAATAAGACTAGTGTTTCAAACAGTTTGAAATAATCGGCTGTGCTTGGTATGTATTAGGCCGTTCAAAAAGAAAGAAATTCTGCTTTGGAGCTATCGAGCTTTCTCTTCGAATGATTAGCTAGGTTAGCTAGGTTAACTCAAAGCACGGGATGTGGCCAATGGTGGATTTGAACCCTAGATCACACACGATAGCTGCCGGTGCTTTACGTCCTCAATCACTCCAGCTTCGAAAAGAGAGTTATTAACAAAGGAGCAGTGATTGTTACACATTTAGATATTGATCATGCCAGTTGATCATGGTTAGAATTGTCGATCAACTTCAGTTTCGCAAACCCCATGTGAAATAGAGCAGACAGATTTACATTACTTTTGTCTAATTTTCAAAAATTTTCATTATATAACTTTGAATTGAACTCACAATAATAATAAATATATATCGGAAGATAAAGTACCACCAAGTAAGAAGATTTGGTAGTTTTCAATCCACGAAAGTACATCGTTGATTCTGCTTAAATAATTGTAATCATTTCAATGTAGTTCATACAATTGGTAGTTAAATAGAAAACGAAAAACCCGGTTTTGTTAAAACTTTAATGATGTTATTTATTCCTTATATATTTGTCAGAAAGTGGACACTGATGAGTGATAAAGATACACACTTCAATTTTTGTGAAGGTTACTAAATTTGAGCTACGAAAACACATATTGTTTGGCTAATAAGTGCATATTTAGAATTTAAAAGCAGTCAATCAATCACCAAATAATAAATAGCGACAATATTTTCATTGTATAATCTTGACCAAACTGCCTCATTATTTGTGCATTTTAGAAGGAAAGTAAAGAAGGTAAAGATCAGGGCACGGCTAGCTCTTATTAAAAAAGTGTGGATTCTTTTGGCTCATCGAACTTTTTTCCAAGAACATAGGCTTCGCGTGCCTAACAGGTTACTGAATTGAGTCATGTATTTGACACCAAGCATCATGTGAGATTTTCTTGAATTCTATTCAGTTGATTGATGCGCAGAATCTAATTTATCTAGCAATTTCAGTATCATCACTACAATCCTTAAGCCCTTCATAACTATTATACAATCATTCAATTAAATTAATTAAAATCAAAGTTCCTTCAAACATTAAATCAACTTATTAATATCACTGCAAACATCCACTATTTATTGATTATAATGATGAAATGCAATGCTCAAAGGCAGTAGATAAAATAGTTTTCAACCATATATTTTTCACTGGGTTAGTTTTTGCCATGCAACTCCAGCACAATATTATGTAACGATATAGCAACTATCAAAAGCAATGTTTAGTACGATGAAAATGTTTCCGATAGCATTGAAATCGCTACGCGTATGTTATTTTCCTGCTGATGTCATTTGATGCTTGAAATTTTATTGTTTTTAACACCCAGTAAAAACCGCAAAATTACTTGTAATCGAATAGTTGTCTACGGTTTTATTGTCTCAAGAAGATTTATTTGCAAGCCTGATTAGATTTTTGAGACAACACGCTAATATGCCATAGGTAGACCTGTATGTGATACAACCATGAGGAAATATAGTGTAACATTATTCATTAAGAAGTACGTGAATGAATCTCAATGGCCTCTTGTGAGCAATATGTATATGATATAAACGGTCTTATGAAAGCTGCTTTAGTTAATTTGTAATAAAGATGATTACGCAGAGTTTTAAATTTATCTAGTAGCCACAAAATGCTGTTGGGATCAGTTTCAACATTTGTGGTGTATACTTCTGTAAAAACTATGGTGAACGCAGAACTTTAAAGCTTACTAGTTTTGTTAAATTTACCTTAAGTATTAGTAAGTTATAAGCTTTTGTTTAGTAATAGTTTCCTTACGCTGATAGATACACATGATTATTTTCTATATTATCAATGTGCTAATCATACTTGTCATAGGACAGACCGTTTTAGGACTGAAATAAGTTACATCACGACTCACAGTGTCTTTGCTATGATTCAAAAACGAGTCACAGTAATGAGTCGGTGCTCGATGATGGGTCATGATTCACTTATCTGATCGAACCACGAGCTATTCGAATCAGAAAAATGCACAGGATTATGTAAACTAGACTGCACATGTTTTAAGTGGCGGAATTTTTATTTCGCATAGAAAAAAAACTGCGGGAGAATTGTTAGTAATGAAAAAATCAGGAGATTATTCGAATTCGAACGACGTTTCGCATAATTTTTAAAACACTGGCAAACATAGTTTACTATTGAGATGATCAAATAAAATGTATAAATTCAATTGGATGTTAAGTTTTGAGATCATTATGATTAGACCAGAGTAAAACTGTATTGCTTATAGTTAGAAATTGCTCTTATTTTCATAGCCATTTTGAGATTGCACGGTATTTACGTCTGATTAGCCTGCTTAATAACCTACGATTGTGACGCAAATTATAACCTTGGTTCGATAACGTCGATTTTTTTCCTAAATAATTTGCATCAAAAATCTAAATTAGTTAAGTAATACTGGGATTTTTTTCAGTAGTAACTTTACGTTGACAGACGTATACGGTACACGAATATTTTTCCCACGTATAGGAAACCTACTAATTATCCTATTACAAATATACATACAATCATACATACATATATAACTGTATATTTCGCATACTTTCGCTTTCACTTACCCAAAATGAGTACTTCTACCATAAAGTTCCCCAGTTGTAACTTTTTCCTGATTATTTGCGTCATAGAAGTATGCATGTAAAGTACACACTTAATGCCATTCAATGTCATTCAAAGATTTTTCCAAGAGATCCAATTATTATGAGTGAAACAAATGTTGATGAGTTCAAAAAGTGCTGAAAATAGAGAAAAAAAATAATTGTTTATCGTCAAAATCTGTTGTCTGCACTAAATAGTTGTCATAGTCGCCGGTCTTTGAAATCATTAGTGTCTTGTTGTGCTAATTGCAGCAAAATTTGTTAGTATCTGGGATATTTGTTTGTTTCGGAATTAATTTGGAATGCGCTGTTTGAGAGCGAGCAATTCGTTTTGAGGTTGTAGCTAAAATTCTATAGTTTGGACTGTGTAATAGACTGCTATGGATTTTAATTTTTATATGAACAAAATTTACACCTGGATAGAATATATTCAAATTGATTTCATAGCGGGAACCGGAAAAATTAAGAATACTAAAATCGCAGTAATCACATAAACATATTGATCAGTAGTACGCCGAGCTTCTGAGATCTTTGTTTTTGTGAGCTTTGGGTTCGTCCCTATTTGCTCAATTTTTCCGAATTCTGAGTCCTTCAGATGAAGAAAAATTGCAAGAATACTCACTTTGCTTACGAAGATTGAAAGAAAATTATAGGTATGGCTTCGTTAATTCGTTTTCTATTTAAGAATTAGTTGCTTTTATTTCTAGGATAATTAAAGCCTTTATTAGCACCATAAGTGTGAGGGATGTAATCATTGCTTGACTCTCTGCAAGCACTATAACTTTTCAATTTCGAATTTCATTGGAAATTATTTTCGACTATATGAGGCTATAGGTTACTGTGTTATATCTGTTGTATATTGTCAAGGTCATAATAATTGGCAGCTATCAAACAAGCGTATTTTGGTTCCACGCAATTGACAAACTCTTTCCCTGAATGAGTTTCCAGGTGTTAAATATATTCTATACTGTATTTTCATTCAAATTTTAGGAAAACGCATCTATAAGCTTTATCTCAGTTTGAAATCAATGCTATTTACGATTTGTGAAATACTCTTATTTGGATTTTCTTACTAACAAGTTAATTTCGATCACCTTGGCTTACCGACAAAAAGTATCCGGAAAATTACCACAAAGGTCGGTTCATGTATTTGTTGCTTACCTTCGGTAGTCAATATATTTTTTGGAGTAATTGTTGTTTGAAGATACAAAGAGTAATCTAGTACTTTTGAATTAGGTTAGCACATTAAGGATCATAATTTTTTGTATGGGACCTTTCCTTTTTAGAGATTTGATATTTCCCTCTGAATATGTTTTTCATTAGAAAGTTTATGTTGTCTCTTGAGATTCCGTAAAATGCAAATATTTTTTTTCCACATGCTATGCAGTGCATCATTATTTCAATGAACTCTGATATTTTATCATAGAGTGCACAGACCGCAACGTATTTTCATACAAATTAATTCGGGCTATGACCATATAATTAATTTGAACAGCCTCATACTGCATAATGACCTTTCAAGTTGCGTAATTTTTGTGTATAGATGATGTTCAAGAATGTTAAGTTGAGTGTTGATTTAGTATTTGTAGTGCTTTGCGCTCATTAATAGTAGAGTTGTTCAAGGAGTAATTATGTTGGCTTGTCGGAAGGTTCATTTCAAGTTTTATTTGAAAAATAGCTATAGTGAATACAACTTTTATAGCAACGTTATACTATTTTTGTCCATTTCAGAGATTTGAAATTGAATTTATGAGATATCATGACTCACTCTATGTAACTTAGCTAGCTGATATATACAGCTGGCTTAGTTTAAAAGCTAATAATGGTTTACCTTCTATTGTGGAATGTTTTTTAAACTAGACCAACTTTTTAAAATAACTAAGCTCCGAATAAAATATTTGCAATATGTTTTCAAACAATTGCAATGAATGAGTTCTTCGACGACGAATTTCTGGAGTTATTAGTCTTTGATTCAGTATGTCAAATTAAGCTAATTTTCTATATCTCTTTATTAAAATAACTCAAGCATTTTTATCGCACACATAACAAAAGCCTCTTTTACCAAAGTTTTGTTCAACACTTAGCAAACATAATATTCGAGTTGGAGTTCCTCAGGGATCTGTCCTCAGCCCAACCTTGTTCAGCATACATAACTTTGATTTGAATCTTCACTCTAGTTCAACAAGTTCGAATCATAAACAATTCGCACTAGCGTTGATTGATAACTTTTCCAACAAATGGAAAGTCAAAATCAACCCTGAAACAAGGGATGCTACCTTCTTTACGAAGAAACTATCTTACCAGATTCATGCTCCTCAAATAAATATTTAAGATGCGAGAACCGAACCGAACTTTGAGTTTACCTAGCTCTGAATAGCAATCTGCAAATTAGGAGCAAAGTGAGGCAACTCGTAAAAAATTTAGATTATGAAAATGAAGTCATTATAACCTCTGCTACGTAAAACTCCAAATGGCTTATACTATCATTATTATTTACTCATTTCGCTAGTTCTGGGCAGTGTGTGAGAAGTTGTTCTACACTCTTTTTTGTATCTCTGCAATGACTGCAGCAGCCGACCCGCTCTTTACTGATTATTCGGAGGTACTTTTAGCAAGGAAGGTGTCATTTTGAGGCTATATTTACCACTTTTACTACTTTTGCAGATAACCACTGCTTTATTTGCTTTTTGAGTATCGAAGTCGACGTAGCCTTGTGAGTGTTTTAACCCTTTGGATTAATCCTCAGTAGCTTGCGATCTCTTTTCGTGCTCAAGTTTTGTTTCTTCTGTCCGATCTATATGAGATCGACAGAACAGAAATTATAACAAAAAATAAAAATGAAAATCACAACGACCACATTAACATATTTATTTTTTCTTCTTTCATAATCAACAAGGCCTCTTTTACGTTCGCTTCTTTCGCAGCCCAGAATTGTAGACTACAAGGATATACTCAAAATAATTTTGAAATTGCCTCCATTCTACCATACTTGCGAGCTATTTGATTCAGTAACAGCCGAAGAAATTACAAAACTTAACATAAAGTTTACGTTGTCCTACAATCTCGAACTATTTTTTTCTTGTCGTCAAACAAGATATCAACGGTTTGTAGTACCATTTTTGACCAGAGCCCAAATAATGAGTTTAAACAATAATATTAATGATAATTATTTACATATAAAAGTTTGGATACGCTATAAAATAATATTTAATACACAGTTTGCTGAATACGGGTCGTGGACGTTCATACCAGTATTTTCCTATATATTTTCTGTATTCAGAGTTTGCCAATGATAATCCAATTACAAAATTGAGAAATAACTAACTTAAATAGAAGGTTACAATAAAACAAGAAAAAAAAAACAAAGAATACCTGAGTATAAAATAACTATATATAATAAACGATTAATGTAAGTCTTAACGTTAAAATATTAAAAAAAAATTTTGTTAGTTGGAATACTCGTGAGCATAGACCCAAGCTGGTGCTCATTATGACTTCAAAACACGCGAACAAAGGGAGAATGTAAGTAAAGTTTTCTACCAGCGAATGGAAAACTAAAGATAACCCGAGGTCCGGAGGGCCATTCGTTATCACTTAAAAATTGCAAAAAGAGGATACTACCGGGAAAGGGTTCATTAAGCAATTTGAACAAAACGCATTCACCAAGGCAGAATCTAGGGGTAGGAAGTTTTCGGAATTTTAAACGTTCTTCGTAAACACAATAACGGACGTGAAACTTGGGCAACAGACATTGATTAAAATTACGTTGAACATATTTAATAGACAGACAAGTGCACAAAACGTGGAGACCATACTTGAGAGCAATATTGAAGAATGCAACGAGCTAGGGCAGTGAATAAATGAACGCTGCAAATTTAGATGCCTTTGAATTAATATAACAAGCATATGGGTCAAAATTTTATTTAGGATCAAATACGATACCCGGATCTATTGAAAAAGAATAGTTAAAAGACCAAAAATTAAGATTATATGAGAGGTTCATAGCAATATGTACATAAAAAGGGAGAAGATTTTTCTGAACAACTTAAGGTCAACAAGGAAGAGGAAAAAATGTAATTTAAATATACACAGAATGTCATTAAGGAAAATAATGAACCGCAGAAGGCCAAAAATGGAGCCTTGCGTCAGAAAGGGAATGAAAGAGAAAGGAAGAGCATCCATTCAGAACAACTTTACAAGTACGATTAGCGATACAGAATGCGACCCAGGAAAAAAAAAGAACCGGACTTGCCGAATAGATCGGGTTTTTCGAGTAGGCTTTTGTCGATCTTTCGAAAAATCAATGCCAATAACGACAACGTGGTGTCCATTTTCGAAAGCAGATGTCACAAAATCAATAAATATGAATAAGTTAATCGCAGTTGAATGACCCTTAAGAAAACCATATTGCTCCCTATTGACTTTCTAAAATATTAGGAAACCAGGACAGGAGAGAGATGTAGGTAGGTCTGTGGTTCGAAACATTTTCAATGTCTTTTGATTTCAATATTGGGAAAACATTGGAAGTTTTTTACTACGAAGGAAAAACACCAACAAATGAGGTACGGTTAAAAGTACACATAAGGAGGAAGGAGATTTCACGAACATATTTGGTATACAATCCATACTGCTGCTGCCATAAGAATGTAAGGGAGAAGGTAGAATAGGGTTTGCCATAAGAAGGTCAACACAAGGAAGTACAAGTGGGTTTGACATACTAGAAGGAATTTGTGAGGCTGCGAAATAGTAAACGTGGGTATGAGCATATTGAGAAGCAAATAAAAATATGGCCCCTGGGTTGTTTTGATTCTTGAATTTTAACAATGAATTGATCTCAAAACCATCATAAATATTTCAAGACATTGCAAAAAAATAATCGAAATTGTTTTGTGGACTGAAAAGACAGATGAGGTAGTAATGACAGATAAGCTTCAATAACCACGAAAATGGTTCAGTTACTTAATTAAGATCGCGTTAAACCTCGACAGAATGAAAGCTGGAAACGTATCAGTTACGACTGACAAATTTTGTCACACATTATTTTCGCAACGAAACATTTCTCATATTACTGATCCTTCCCTGCAGTGTGTGCAAACTCGATGGTATCGACTGCGAAAAAATGAAATCATTACTGTCGATTGCTTTTTATGCTTTGCAAATAATAAAACAGTTTAAATGTGCACGTATTTAGTTTTTGATATACTTTCCGGTTAAAGCGAGACCTCGAAATGGTATTGCTGAGCTCTTTGACTTTAAGTAAGAAGCTAAAATTTTGTTTCAAGTTTGAAAACAGCTTGACCAAAGTGAAACAAATTTTCTTTTCAATAGATCTTAAAACGCAATCATGACTTAAATATTAAATAGCAGCTCTAAGATTTTATAATATCCAATCATATCTTTGTTTACTCGTGTATTTAAGTAAATTACTCATCATTCTAAATAATGAAAATGGTAGCATTTCTAATTTATGTAATTTAATATCATTCATAACCTTTTGTCTTACGTTCAAATATTATTCACTCTACCTGTCAAGCATGACTTAATCGTCCAAAATTAAATCAAAGACTTGAAAAACAGTCACACGACACCTCATCTCAGCTCAAATCATGTTTGGCTGTTGACGAAGCTGAATACGAAACTAGGTTACACATCTAACTTGTCTCGATGATTTGACCAAATTGCTATACACGATTCCGATTCAAAGATGCAAGATACAAGATACAAACACCTTGCACTTTTTCTGGCCTCTTTCCGCCTTTTATGTTTCATGTTTCATCACTATTATTCAATAACAACGTAGAGCAAGCTCACAGATAATATGAGCGACGGAAAACTGGTTATTATGCAATGCTGACAACACAAAATCCAAGCACAGTGATTGTTACGAATAGATTCAGCGGTTTTTCATACATATCTAATAGGTGATACTGAGCCGGCACGGTGAGAAATGTACATATGCACACTACTCATAAAAATCTCTGCAAAAACGAACGTGCATATACGTACATATATGCATGCACACATTATACACTGATTATTGGTGTTGATCTTTTGCAAAATCTACAGGCGTGTGAGAATTAACAAAGATATTGAGCAAAATTATCACTGACATCGGAAAGATATATCCATAAATGTTGAGCGATCAGCGACTTCGAAAACAAGAGCTGGGCTTCGATTTTCCAAGGATTTGATCAATATTATTTTAGTATTAATTTTACAGACAATCAAATATTTATTAACAGCCAGCTCTAAAATATTGTGGGCTTTGTTGACTAAAACTTATGAATGATAATATCAAAATATCTGTAAACACCAGGAATGTATGTAAAAATTAAAATCGGGCTGACTCAGCGACTCGAAAAACTCAACCGGTTTTGATATGAGATAGATTCGTATCAAAACATTCCTTGAATGCTTATAAATTTTTGTAATTCGATTGAAATATAAACCATCATTAGCCAAAATTTAGCGGTATATTTGGAATCGACGAGCACAGGACGGTGACCGACAATTTATTCTTCATTATTACTCAAAAATAGCACCCATATAAAATTTTTTTAGCAATGTATATTTTGCAAGATTTCATGCTGTTGCACAAGTAATCAAATCAACTTTTTTTACAGGGGCAGCGAAACCAGTAACGCGAACGTAGACGATGGAGGGACGTCTTGGATTCGAAACCAGCAGCACGCTGTTGCAGTGCGGCATGCCTTCAAAGCTTATGGGAGAAAAAAGAACACGATTCAAGTCTTAAATAATCTTAACATGTCAGTTGCCAAAGGAACAATGTAAGTAAATTGATTAATAGCTATGAATTAATCGAATTTGAATTTACGTGTCACATGGGGCACCTCGATATCATTAGGATAATATCTTCCGTATCACATATTAAAATCAATATTGCATATGAAATACATATGTATGTATTTATGCATTTATCAAGACCTAAGATGCATCATTGTTGTAAAAGCACTTTTAACATTTTTTCTTAAGCTTAAGTATGTCACAATTAACGCTGACCGTGACCTTAAAACCGGCGTGAATGAAAATATCAAGCATACAAGTTCAATATCTATACACACATCTATATCCAATTACGCTTTTTGGGCCTATTGTGGCTACTGTCGATTGCCATCGTAATCGTAGTAAGCTTAGGAAAATTTTTGACGAAGTGGTTTAAAGATACCGACCGACGTGTAATATGAAAGAATTATCTGGGCATGTTGGTTGAGTGTGGTACATAGAAAGTGGAATGATATGTTGTGCAATCGACTGGTGTCAAGGCCAATGAAAATAAAGGCAGAGCTGTCTGGGGCTTTGGACTGATGCAGTCATAGAAGAAAATACTTGCAGTGATTTCAAAGTTTTGCATTAGCCCGAATTAAGTAGCTCGAATGGTGGGCTTTAACTTTGAATAGTGCAATGTAAATAACCATGCCAACTCATAAAGCTGATGCTACATCTGCAATCACCATTAAGGTTTTTTTTTTTGGAAAATTCAACCTTGTAAGCGGATATTTTACGAACTTGTTCTTGGTCATGGAGCCACAGTGCGGAAAAATACACAGAAAGCCATTTTATGTGTATAATAAATGTTAATTTTTTATGCGTGCTTAGTACTATGTAAGTACATTACTAGCAGATACATTTTAAATGATGTCATAAAAACTGTATGGATATGCTCTTAGTCACGTACTCAAAATCTGATTTTCGTAGGATGTTGAGCAAACATCCTTCAGAGTTTCAGCTATATGCATACGTTCGTGATATAAAAATTTTTATACATTTATATGTTTCCATATGTGGGTTTTCTACTTGAAATACGTGTCGATTGCGTGATCTTAGCTAATTTGGTGCTGTTGATTTGCAAAATCTAGAAGTTTTATTAGAAATTTATCCTTGGCTTGAATCTGTTGGGTTGACCACTGTAAAGTGATATATATGAGCAGACTTGGCGGCAAATATGTATTTGGATTAAAGTTTCTAGCATTATACTGCAATCTTAATCATTTATGTTCATGATTTTATTATTATTTGCAAGTTGGTGTTAATGAACTAAACTTAACTGACTTGTAGAACCGCATTTTTTAGATTGGGTGTGTTTATCTCGAAAAAGTCTTTAGTGCGGGCTAAAAAACGATTTTCAAACCAAAATAAAAGTCTATTTATAAAATTCCGTTGCTTCTTGTCTCTTGAATTGAACTCGCTATGCAAGTACAGTGAGTCAAAGCCAAACTCGTATACTAGCCGCGCTTTCAAACTACTTTTGAACGTATGTTCTGCATATGCTCTATGCTTTTTGTCTAATCTTGTTCCCTATCATACTCCCACTTTTTGGGTTAAAAGAATTATATACCCTCCTTGTCTAACTTTGATTCATGCTCTTGAAACTGAAGACGCAGCGCGTTGTAGATTTTGTGGTTCTAAGTTACAAAAATCTATGCTCGTCTACAAAAAGGTGATTAAAGACGCGATGAGTGCTTACCATAGTTATATTGAAGCCTCTATATCACCCTGTCATCAAAAACCGTTCTAGTTCTGCATCCGTTCCCTTAAACACATCCTCCTGCATTCCTTGTGTGATGTATCTAAAGGGTTTAACTGCTTCCTCGTAACAAGAAATATGTGAGCTATATGTGCATTTCTTTTTTTTATGCTACTTCTCAGCTTAGTTCATCTTTTACTGATAATATTCCCTCTCCTGATCTTAATATTTTTTCTTGTTTCCAACAAACCCATTACAAGTCGAAGCTTCGCTTGCAAAGCTAGGCTGTAACATCAGTTGTTGTCTCGATGGCCCATGCAAAGTCACTGTCCTCATTCTTGTTTGTTCCTCTATCTGTCTTCTTCAACCATAGTACTACATTTTGAATGTTACTTTCTTCCTGGAGGTCTGCAATAGAAAGGCTGCTTTAAAATAGAGTATACCCGATAATTGAACCTTTTCTCACTTTTGAGCAACATGGTTTTGTCAAATGTAAGTCAATAGTTTCCACTTTACTATCGCTCGCTGATACTGTTGCTACAGTCATCGACCAGCAAAGGCAAGTGGATGAGTTATACACAAATTTCTTCAAGGCTTGTGACTTGATGAAACTCTCTTTTCAAAACTCGATGGGCTCAATATCTCAGCTCTGCTACTGGTTTTCCTCTTACCTTCGTGATCATGGTGGTTTCGTAACGGTTAAATTTTGTTCTTTTTTTCTTTCCGTCTTACTTATAGTGTTCCATAAGGCTCGATTCTTGGACATCTACTTTTTTTCTGTTTATAAACGATATGTTTTCTTTCTTTAACTTGCTGTTCTTCTGTACGTTGGCGATCGAAAAATATTTAGGGTGGGTGCCTCAGTAGATAGCTGCTCCCAACTGCAGCATCACTTGTCTTCACTGGACACAGTTAACTGTCAATTGTATTAATCACAATGTTGTTTAATGCTTTCAGATGGCCTTTACATGTAAATTATTCCTCATCAATCACGTTTTTCTATTCCATTCTTGGCTTATCTCTCAATCTTGTTGATAATTTCAACAACGTTGGTGTTGTGTTTGATACTAAACTATGATATCCACATCTTGCGTGTCACAGCCAATGCCTCTCGTTTGTGCGGCTGTATTCTTGGGGTGTCCTGACCTTTTGCTGATATTTTCTCGTATATGCGCTTTCCATATTCTGGGACCACTTGGGAACACCGCGTGTCGTTGGGACGTAAAAACCGTTGTGCTATCGCTTATACCAACAAACCAGTTGTCTGGGAAGCACTAAAAAAAAAAAAAGTATATCTTCTTCGCGCGTAGTGCCCTTGACTATTGTTGTCAAATCTTTATTGTTACTTAATTGATGCTATTGAGTCTGGACAAAGCAGATTTACTCTAATTCCGAATTCCCTACTGTCAGTATAGCATGCGTGCTTCCATCTTAGAAATTTCTACTCTCCTGCCACAATGAGTGTATTTGAAAGAATGTTTCTTTTATAAAATTATTAATATCCTCATTGTGTAGTCTTCCGATTGTAGCTCGGAATGTTTTATCGAGTCTTCATTTACCTTCGACGTACCGTTTGCTTGTACCAATACCTATTTCCATTCTCTCCTTTTACGTTTGCCTAGGCACCATCATTTTTTAAATATTGATATTCTTCCACCTTCGTTACGTATTTCTATGTTATGAAACAAATAAAATTCTATGTTATGAAACAAATAAAATAGAAGATTTTTTTTTCTAACTATCATTCTATCTCTTTATACAATTATGATTTTTTTCATTTACTACTTTTAGTACGATTTTGGTAATTGAACTTATAATCTTCTTTCTCTTTTTTGGAAGTGTTGTGCGTTATTTTTTTTCTTCTTTATTTTTGAGTTTAATTTTTGTCTAATGTGTAATTAAAAAATGTTGCAATTAAAGAACGCAGTTTTAACTACAAAAATATGACAGACTAAAAAAAAAATTCATACAGTTCCGAATTTCACAAATATTTAGCGTCAGCATAGAAAAACATTTTTTAATACTTTATTGGTAAGCATTTTATTTTTCGACTGCTCTAAGCCTTTTGAACTCGATTGAATAAGTTGTTCAATACAATGGAGCTCAATTTTTTCCTTTCTTCTAGCAGCATTCGTTTCAGATCTTCTTTAATCGAATTTCGTCTTTTAATTGGCTCCATAGGCTTTCAATGTCATTCAAGTCCGGTCAATGTGGTGGGATTTCAATAACTGTTGGACAGTGTTAAATGAGCCATCCCCCTAATTTTATAACCCTTGTGTTTTGGGCCATTCTTTTGGTAGGGAAAGAACGTGTCTGCTATGCATAATTCATCAGCGTTTTGCTTTAAATTATTTCGTGATATATTTAAATATGCCTCCTGGTCCATTTACTGGTCCATTTTCTACTGCTGTCATGCAGCCCCAGGGCATAACTCCTCCACCACGATGCTTTACAGTCGTGCTCAAGTTCTGTTCTTGAAGTTATGTATTTGCTTTCCTCCACATTATCTTTCTTCCACTGCATTCAAATACACAAAACTTGACCTCATCGTCAATCAATACATCCTTTCAGACATTGAATTTTTTTTTTTTTTTTATTCAAATCACAGATTTGATGATTTTTCTGCACAATAAAAATATTGTTATGCTTTAAAGCTAATTGTGAAATATTCTTTGCTAGTTTATTTATATTTTCATATTTCGCACACTTGTTTTGTCTACATGTAATTAAAGTTTTACTGACCAACTTCATAATTTTAACTTTATCTCGGTATCATATCTCAACATGTGCACTATAAAAAAAGCCATAAAATTCGCCCATCTTCTTCGAAATGTCCACTTTAGCATGAATTTGAGTTTTGCAAGTTGAATCATTCTGTACTCACTTCACACATGCCGCAAAGGACACACAAAAAATAAAATCATTTGTCAACTTTAGTGTTTCGGAATTAATGACCAAATGATTCGTAGGAAATGCTTAAAACTTCTAAGAAGCCCGACAAAAGCATAACGTCAACCAAAAATTCTCATTACTATTCTGTACCATTTTCAGATCGTTCACTTCAATGTTTTTTTGAACAGATTTACGTGCTTACTTGTAAAAGTAAATCGCAGATTAAAAAGACGCGACAGGTTTTTTTTTTGCGCTATTTAATATGTTATGCATTTTCGTATAAAGTTATAGTAACGAAATTAAATTTGCACGAGTTTCAAAAGCTACATAGATGAACGCGGTATAACTAGGGTTGCCAACTCAGTGGATCGGAAATCCGGGAGGAAAATAAAAAATTAATAAAAACCTATTTTATTTATATAAAATATTTCTTTACACGACGAGTTGCTTGTAATGCCTTTTGATTTGCAAGGATAAAGTTATAGAATTCTTTACATGTGTAATTAAAATTTGTGCATTCCTGTATTTCTGATTTTTCATGTGTTTCATTAAGTCGATTACGATTTTTTGACCACAGTATATATATAATACCAGTTCTGGCGCACTTAAGAGGAGCAAAAGGGGAGCAAATAAGAGGAGCAATAAAGACATGGTGCCTGCGATTTTCGGCCCGCGAATGACGTAAGTGATGATCTCGAACTGATAAACAGCCCAGTTGAACTGACAAACGGCCTAGCTGAACTGATAAACAACCCTGTTGAGCTAATAAAGAACCCTGTTGATCAAATAAAGAACCCTGTTGAGCTAATAAAGAGCCCTGTTGAGCTGATAGCCCAGTTGAACTGATTATCAGTTCAAAGATCATCGCTTACATCATGCGCGGACCGATGATCAAAGGCACCATGTCCTTATTGCTTCTCTTTGCTCCCCTTGTGCTCCTTTTAAGTGCACCAGAACTAGTATTATGTATCTACTGATCACAGGTCGCTTACACGCTGAAAATATGATCAGCGGCAACATTAGCGGCGGGGATCGATAGAGCGAATATAACAAGTTTTTTTTTATTTCTTTGTCCGATTCTTCTTTACATTTTTCAAAAAATATAACCCAACGCAAGTTTACCCTCTTTGTTTGACCTTGCCACAAGGGCAGGCACTTCTCGCAGCAAACAGTAATCGTCGTACAATTTATCCTCATTTATTGGCACGTTTAGAGAAGCACTCAGATCTTTTATTTAATCAATTGTACAAATCTAGTGCAATTTACGATTTTTAATCATTAATATTGTATTATTTACAAGCATTTAAAAGCGAGCATAAAATATAAATAAAGATGTAAAAATACCCTAATGGCAATTTTTGTTACATTTCCGGGAGAATTTAACTGCATTCCGGGAGCCGGGAGATTTTTTAAGTGAACTTTATTTTTCCGGGAGAATCCCGGAATTCCGGGAGAGTTGGCAACCCTAGGTATAACGTTGTCTATTAGTTTACTTAGACTAGATTTTCGAAAACCACGTTAACATTATGTTTAATGTTTCTGTTCCGTGACGTGAATATCTGAAATTTTTTAGACATGTTTTTATTTTTTCTCTCTATCCAGCGGAATGTTTTCATTTTGATCTTTAGACCATGACTCTGCAAATAACTGTTGAGTTGAATTTATTGCTCAACCTAACTTTGAAAAAATAAATGGCTTTTTTTATGGTGAAGATATTGTCGAATTATCATCATAATTTTTTTGTTTGTGTGTATTTCTGAAACTGACCCATGAGATTTGGATATTGGTTTTGTCCGTTTTATATCCTGTGTTTTTTTTCTCTGATAATGCCAAAGCTCAGGGGATTGCCCTTTGAAGCCAATGCTTAGCGATGGCAGTAGGGAGACACATACGAGAGAAGCCGATATAAATTATTCCATTATTCTTTTAAGTGCCACATTTTTTCTTATTTTCTAAAGCGCTAGTGTTATGCCTGGTCGCTACTAAAGCTTTTAATGTGACATTTAATTAATGGAGCACTGGTATTATGCCCAGTCACCGACTGTTAAGACAAGACACAAGACGAACAAATACAGCCATAGGCACGGCGGAACTCGAACCCGCGGGCAGTAGATCGCTGCTTTTTCTAGTGCGTCCGCCCAAATTTTCGCCCGTGCAGCAATATTAAATTGGGCGGCGAAATTGTTTTTGCACAGCGTACCGACAGCTCTCAGAGCCCTATCATATGCCTAGCAGATCTGTTCCCTATTAGTCAGCGTAGTGCTTAACGCCACTCGCAGGTACGTTATTGATTTGATCGGCTGGACCTTTCCAGAGCTCACTGTCATCGGGATCACAGTCGATATCCTCCTCATCGACAGTTGATCTGTGTCTTTGACAGTGCCAACTGTAGGCCATGATCAGACATCCACTGTTTCACCTTCCTCATCAATAAGTTGAGTCTGAATTGGGCGAACTCAGCAGTTGTGGAAGTTATTACCACTGCCATGTCATCAACGTAGACCACCAAGAACACATCCACAAACATTTTCCAGCGCAGCAGCTCATTGCAAACAATGTTCCATAGGTGACGTACGGAAATCATTCCTACACTACCCATAAGGTGATAAGTTTCCCCTGCACTTCTTCGTCGGTGTCGTGCAGTGGCCATCGGTCTATGAGATAGTCCCGAATCATGGCCAAAAAGTAGTCAGGAATACGGAAGCCATGCTCGAAGGTTCAAAGAACGTCTGCCCACATCGCCGAATTAATGGAATTTTGGATATTTGGCGTCACCAGCAAGTCGACCGGTATGCTGCTGTGACAAGCCTTCTCCGCTCCTACTATCAATCACAATACACAATCGCTGCTAAGATACCATCAATAGTTGAATGTCCGTTTCGAAAGCCGTACTGTACATTTGCACGAAGAGTCTCCTCGCTATATCCAGCATGCAGAGCGTATGGTACGCGGACGGATTATCCGGGCCACCATTTCATTTATCAATCAGTTTCGATCGAGTAACTTTCCAAGGCGATGGAAAGGCCCAGATAACTGAAGCTTAGTTTTATGCTCGAATGAAACACCGCAGAAGTAACGAAATCAAAGGGTGGCATTAATACCAGATGTCATTGTTTTAAGAATCAAACTTTCGCAACAAAATAAAAAATTGTGAAGTCAGAAAGTTTTTTGCCGGATCGGACGATCGGATAATGCGATTAATATGAAATTTACAGAACATGTTGGTATTAACTAGAACTAGGTCTGATAGAAGTGATTTTGAAATACGGGCAACACTGCCATTTGGAAAAATCGCTTAGAAAAAAAAACTGGTTTTTGGCCTATAGCTTCCGATTTAGCCACCAGATTTGAACCAAGTTCACGCTCAAGTTCCAAGTTCAGATAGGGACGCCAGCTACGGCAATTTTTCTCTCCTAAATATTTTAAATTTGCTCAGGAAAATAAAGGTTTTTTTCTTATAACTTCCGATGCAGTAACGAAATCAAAACGAAACTTATATGATAAGTGGATCTTGTTGCATTTCTAATCCTGTAGGAATTTCGTTGAAAAATCGTGAAAGGGTTGCCAGCTATGATGAATTTCGTAATTTATTGACATTTCTTTATCGAGCGATGTTGTCATAATATTTCCAAATGGGAATGATCCTGCGATGACAATTAACAACAAATATTTACGTTTCAAACATTTAAAAAGTTTGGACGGTAGTAACCCTAAAATTATATTCACTCCTATAACTTACAGCGCAGCCATTCAATCGAAACAAAATTCATAGCGTGGGTTTAACACAACGTGAAGCAGCTATGGTGCTAGCACATGATTGCCCGCACCAGACAATTTCGTAAATATTGCACCAACAGATGCTTCCATTTTGTATTCATAATCAAAGCATTTACAATAAAATAAGCAACTTATGTTTAAATTTTCCGAGTTTTGAAAATTTTTCAGATGGCAACTCCAGACATTGACCTGATATATCTTTTTAAATTATTAACAATTGCGTCCTATAATGTGTGTGATCTGCAAAAAAATCGCTGAAACTTTCGATGATATCCTTGGATGAAAACGAAATTCAAAGGCTAAGTTGATTAAGCACGAGCATGTTATGGTATACTTATTGCTGCTGTGTTGGACAAATGTTGCCAGCACTGAACATTTTCATCATTTGTGTTATAGGAAATGCTGTCAGAAAATGATATTTGTTCCTTTGAGTAAGAAATGGTTGATATGATATTACAAAGAAGTGTATAACGTCTTCACACATTTTTAAATCCCCCAAAGACAACTTCTTCGAAAATTAGTTTTCTAGCGGTTTTGATGCGCCAAACTTTTTATATCTGCTTTTGCTGCGATAACAAGAGCACTTAGCACTTCGAACCGATTTTTTCACGATTTGGTTACCGAGTAAAATACCTAAGAGGGCAAGCTAATTATGCATACACGGCAAGCTAATTATGCATAGAATTTGACAGTTCATTTTGCTCCAAGAAGAGCATAGTACCTACTAGGCTTAAACAGGAATGATATGAATCCAGCAGTAATCGCGGTTTTTATTGACTTGACTGTTATCAGGGAGAAGCGCGAAATATTAATAAATTTAGGACTAAGCTGTATCAATTGTAGCAATAACTGGGCTGTGATTTTATTGGACAATGAGCCATACTATATATAAGTTCAAAAGTGGACTTTAGTCGACAAATAATCTTGTTTGCCAAAAAGTAAGCTAACGGCTGATAAATACTTTAAACTCTCATTGCATTTCAATCTCTTCAACTGTCTTATTGAATTTTCAAGAGTTTTGATTCTCCTTTCACTGTAGAGCTCAATAACAAAGCTAAGCCTGCAAAGCTTATATTTTCCAGTAAATTGATTTTCTTTTTGTAATCAGTTTTTTAATTTCATGCAAGTTGATCATACACTATGGAAAGAAATGAATGTTTTTCTGCTTTTCTGGTATTATTTTGCATATTAATTAAATCATTTATGCTTGCTTTCGATCTTAACCGCTTGATCGTATTAGAAACTGCCAATGAATTTAATTTTTACACTACTGAGCCTCGGTTCAATTTTCCTGCTGAATAATCTCCTCCCAAACAAGTTAAGGTTTATCTCACATAATCGTGCATAATGGTCCATGAAGTTAACTGAATACTAATAATGTTATTTTCCGAGAAACAATAGAAACTCTAATATGAAATATTTCAGACTATAAAGAATCAATTTATAAGACACCCATCGAACCACACTCTGTCTCAATGTGATGGGTGGTCTAAAAGTTTGGAATCTTCTGGGGCTAAATTACAAAACTTCAAATGACTCTTCGTTTGTTTACCGGCACGAATCTACAATTTTAATCCTTTCGCAAGTCTGCTTGAGCCATTTAATAATCCAGTTTTAGAGTTAAGTCGATCATTGCATTCAAATCAGCTGAGAAATACAGCGAAAATATTTCACAAAGAACGCAATATTTTTCTATTAACACATTCCTCCAATGTTGCCTTGTTAAATCTTTTGAAACTCTTCGGCTATTTCGTATATTTTGCATCGACTGCGGTTACTTTCAGTAGTAACAACATTAAATGCAATTTAACCAATTACCGAAACGATGCGATAATACAACGTTAATGCTATTATGTCATACTTCACAAAAGAGCCATCTAGCTAGGCAGCGAACCAACCAAGACGTCAAAGAGCCAGCCAGCCAACTTCATCGAACCAAGCAACTAGCTAACACTGCCACAATCTCATTCGTTTGGCCTTGTTGACGAAACAACATTCCGCCATCGACGTTGTTGCCGTTGCTGCTGCCGGTAAATTTCGATCGCGGTAGGAAAGTTGATATTGCAAAATCTTTTTCGCAGCCCATCGCCACAAATTAATTTCATATCAAAAACATATGTAGATACTAATGAAAAGCAAATGTGAACATACAGACGTATGGGTAACGCATGCAGTCTCATCACAACAAAAAGCATTTCATTAAACCAAATGCATTTTTAGGTGAGCTTATGTAAGTATGTGCGCTTGTATATTTAATTTTAGGCACAGGTGTAAATAAATGAGGAAGAAGATTTTGTTTAATGCTCACACCCAAATGGCCGTGCTTAGTGTTTTTTGTTTATGTTTTTTTCGTGCATTTGTAATTTGATGAGAGCAAACAAAGTAAGTGAATAATAGGAAGTTTGTAACAGTTATTTATAAACATAAAAACAAAGTAATTCAGTAAGCAATAAGTTTTTTTTCATTGGCTTACTGCGCCTTTCTTTTAAATATTTTTGTTTGCATTCTTTTATAAGGACTAACAGAAAATTAAATCTTCTGAGTTGAAAATATTTTGTCTTCAACAGCAGCTATTTAGTTAGATGTTGATGTTTTTGCTTATGTAAGTTCGCAGTGCATTGTGCTTTCCAGTAAAGGTTAAATTGAATAAAAGCTGATGAAAATTGCCGAAATAGAGTCAAAGTTAATGACTATTGGATGGAAACAACTTTTTCTGATTAATAGAAATACACAAATCATCACTTCACACGTAGATTTTAACAGGATTAAAAAAGAGTATCACATTAAAAAATTACTTAGATATTAGTTCCTAGATAATATATCTTTCAAATAGCAGTTAACTCCCGTCAAAAAGTGCCTTCGATTTTTCGGGATTAGGTCAATTATAATAGCTACTTACAAACTCCTAATATTTGTCTCTATTGACATATACAACTTCTTCTGCCTGTCGATCTCGTTAGTGGATTGGATTAAAGGGCGCACTCATAATTCAAGGCAGACTTATAATGCTTAGAATGCAGTGAAATTGACTAAGGTAGATTTTTATGGTTACGTCTTGCCCTAGAGCTCTAGAAAAGTAAACGAATAGATCGCGCCCAATGTGGGCTAGATTCAACAGAAATTTAAAAATTGTTTTGAATTTTAGCTATGTATTTGTAAAATGGATTCTGTTCCCAAAGGTTCTCAAAGTGTAATTGGTTATCTTATTCAAATAATCTTTGATAATTTTTTTTCCTTTTGCGACAAAAATAAGCACCACGAAGGATAGTTTATTTAGTTCAAAGTAATTTGAAAGAAATGCCATTTCAACTTTACATTTTCCCCAATTTGAAATTTAACAACTACAAAGCAGATATTGTGTTCTTGCTGGAGAGAGTATTTATAACATAAACTCTATTCTATTATAAAAAAAATTATTTCAAATTATCGATGGTACCATTCTTATTTTTTATTAATTGTGCTTGGAACTCCAAAGATAATATTTTCTAAACTAGTAAATAACATACTTTTTTTTAAATGTCCAAAGCTTTTGTTAATTTGACAATCCAGCAACGATTTTAAGGCTTTCGATAAAAGACATTTGCCTCGTTCCATACTAATAAAAAACGATAATGTTAAGAACAAGTTAATTTTTCGAAACTCTTAAGCATGTGAGCGCACCAAGGATATCATTGATTACGCTATTGAGGCCCGAGCTCTTATTGCACACACAAGGTCGAGAAGCATTGATTTTTTTTATATATTTATAATAGCTACTTACTCACTCGAGATCTGGCATTTTATTTGTAAATGATTTTCAAAGACTTTTTAAAGTGATCTTTCTACACGGTATATTACTTTTTACAATGCCGGATGATTCCAAATAGCCAATTTTTGATAATTCCTCAAGTGAAAACTCCTACGTGACCCAAATTTTAAAAAGATGTTTTAAAATGAATTTTGTTTTACCAGTATTTTTATTACAATATAATGCACCGCAAACTACCAAATTTTTCCTATGGTTGCATTATCTCTTAAGCTTTTCGATCTTATAATCTTTTTTTTTTTGAATCTCAATGTAGATGTTGAAAAAGTTGAAAATTAGCACAACGTAGGTAAAACTCTACATTACTTTGTTTGTATATTCGCCAAATATTACACTTCAATCCCCTTCAGTTTGGCTCTACTAATTTCTATATCGTATTCTAAAAACAAAACCCTTGAAAATAAAATAATACTTCAATTATTACATGATAAATATTTTCGAAAAGATTAGAATTGGAATTATTTTACATCTGATTACATTCGAAGTGTTAAGTTTTTGATAAAAATTTGCTGAGTAATCCAATTGTGCCGGCAATATTTCATAATTTACGGATGTACGTAATTCAAGCCAAGACAATATAAAAATGGCAGTATAAAAAATGGCAATATAAAAAATTGTGACTTGCAGTCACAATTTTTTATCAACATTTTGTTCGTAGACAGCTTGAAATACTGCTCGTTAATGCCATGTGTAGTTGGAACATTTTTAGGCATGCTACGTTTGGAACGTACTTGCATGCAACATGTGCACATAAGAAACTGTTAATTTCACAAGAAAGAATATATTTACACAAAAGAAAGAATGACAAGTTACATCATAAATACATCCAATTTTTTCAATTGTACCCCTTGAATATCTATATCCCAAACCCGTTTAATATTTGAGCCATGAAGGAAAATTTCAATTCATTTTTTAAAAATGTTTCTATTTATATACCTGAGGAGCTTTATAGAGTGCAAAGTTCTTACGCGGTAAGAATCGTTAGTCTTCTTTAGTTCATTTTAGAATGCACAGAAGATGAATTGCCAACAAAATGTTGCGGTGCTTGAACCAAGGTCAATTAATTTTTCTTCTCTTCCATTTTCTTTGTTAAATAAAACTGCTGGCTCTAATGAACGTCTTACCTCAATTAAACACTTTTCATAGTTCAGTTGATTAAAAGGCAGGATAATTCACAATAAAGGCCATATTAAGCAATATTTGGTGACACATAAGAATAAAAAAATCATTGATCAAAACAATGCTTTAGTTAAAGTTTCTTCTTTTGCGGATCATTAGAATCGCTGGATTCACAAGTGCGATATTTTCGGTTTCGCCTGATACAATTTTTAATTTCTTGGACTTTATGTGCGAAAAGAGCCAAGCCACGATTATGCATTCACCGCTGACTCTGCATTCTTTTCATTGGTTTAAATTTCAAATATTTAATATTTTTCTAAACGTGTGGTTGTCAAAAAACAAAACAAAAATTTTTGTAATCTTAATTATTACGGTATTTTTGGTTTTAATTTTTAAGAATTTGATTGCAAGTACAATCAGTATGTATTTATTTATTTAACCAAACAAGGTATGGTACAGTAAAGAATGAATAAGCAGTACAATTATAAATTGTAAACGAAAAAAATATCTAAGCCCAATGAGCGAAAGATTTCAGCCATTAGTAGGTAATTACTACTACCTACATGCCAGCGAAAACGACAACGGTATCGCTTCATTCAGCCACAATCAATTTGTCTAAGAGAAAAAACAAGCAATAGCTTCGAAGACATGTTGATGTCAATCACAGGTAAAAACACAACACTACAACACTAAAATGTCGCCACGTCCCTGAGAACAAAATTTGTTCGAAAGAAAACTTCAGAAAGATGACAAAATAAAAAGATTCCCAGCTTCGTCAGTACTATATATACTGGCTAAAAAGCTGCAAAGGAATGTCGGTGGTAATTAAAGCTATAGAACCTGATATCGATACTGATCAGATGAAACAAGAGCTTGAAGCTCCTGCTTTTGGGATAAAATGCATCATTCATATTTTTAAGAAATTTAAACAGCGACTCTTCAAAGTAGAACTGCAGCCCAAAACCAGCAAAACCAAAAAGGAGTGAAATTCATAAAACATAACTTGCGGTGTCTGATGCACCACAGAATCACCTTTGAAGATTCAATCAAAAGGAAAGGTCCCGTGCTATGTGCGAATCGCCAGGAATATCGCCACACTAAAATCTATTATTCACTTTCCAGTGCGTGCGTTATATGTGTCGAATTTCACGCTACCAAGTCCTGGGACAAAAGTGAACAAGATCCTGCAACTAAAAATGTAGCAACTATGGTAGAAACTATTCTACTAACTACAGAGGTTGCTCAGTATTTCAATGCATGTGTATTTGAATCCAATGGACCAGTCTCTATTTCAGAGACTTTTGTACGCTCATCACTAGTAACTCCTGGCAAACAAAACACACAAGTTTGCTGAAACCACCGCTCAAAGCAGCTTTAACCACGAATATTCTTCTATTTTTTCAACGCTTTTACGCAATATGAATCGATTCATGATCAAGATGAAACACGAATTAAAAGCCAAAACATGTTACTCCAATTTCTTATTAACAACAAAATGAATTAATTTAATATCGACCTTTGGAAGGCATAAAGTAGTCTGCTTAACATCAACTTACGACATTAATGTGTTCTTTAAATCGGAAACCCACTTCACGGAAAAAATGAGAAATTTGATATCCCAGACTCCATTTTCTACTTAAACACCCAGATGGTAATGTTGTAGGTGGGTCTGAAATATTCATTAAAAAAAAACATCTGCTTCATCATCATTTGGAAGAACTTAACGAAAAATACATCCAAGCAATATCTATTTGTCTACGTGAACATAAATTTCGGACCTCCTGGACTTCATAATCGCGAAGGGAATACCTCCAAATTCCACAAAATCAGAAGCACTTTTCTGTCATCATTACTCTCTTGTCATCATTATTCTGAACAGGTTCGAACAACACCAACTGAAATGCATTCCACGGGACTAACTCTAAGAGTACCAATCAAATGAAAGGAAGATACTAATTCTGCAGTTACGCTTTTCAAAGAGCATGTCTGGGAGGCACTGGATTCTGCAACACCCAAAAATTTAATTGTATTCCTCACCTCGGACACCAACTTACTCTTCGTCAATAAAAAGCATAGTACAGGAAAAAAACTGGCACGAGGAAGTTAGCAGCTGCAACCCAAACTAAAGCGCGACTCAACAAAATCTTCTAGTGAGCTCAGGCTGGCACTTGTGAAAGACAACGAGTTAAAATCTTACTCATTCTTGGAGAACCTCACTTCGACTAAAAGTACCGACTATTCACTGTGGAAAGCGGTCCTCTCTAAGAACTGGCAATGAACCAGATGTGAAGAAGCCACCGCCTTTGGTTTTCACTCCTTTCACCACGGTAACATGCGACTTTCCATCAAATATAAATGCTCAGGACTCACAACCAATCAAAACTTCGGGTATGGAGCTCATGGCCTGAAATCTGGCAGGAGTCTAGGGCCGAATTAATTAGAAATGCAAGACAATTTTTTCGTTTCAGTTTTATAGCAAATGTCGATATTTTGAGGGTACATTATTTCGAAGATATCGGTTCGCCATAAAGACACTGAAGAAGAGGATAGACTACTTTCAAATTATCAATATTTGTGATGAAATCGGAGTATATTTAGCGTTAAAGTGAGAAATTTGTACTTCGTTTGAAATTTTTGTTTAGAAAACTGAAAAAAAAGTATACATAATTTGCCAAGTGCTGCAACGTACTTTTCATTCTAACCACAACCAAGTATAATTGAATCTGGACAGCCAGCATTATTTACCAGTTGAGCTAGTAAGGTTGAGCAAATGTAACTAAGTGTTTCACCCTAATTTTGGTCTGCATTTCTCTTTTTTGCCCTGACATGTCACTAGCACTATCATAACATTGTCCAACAACAGGGCCCTTAGCTGTTTAAAAGACTCAAAATTATGTTTACTAAAGACGAGATGTCTCTAGCTCCTGGACAATATATAAAGCCTAAGAAAGTTAATCCTTTAGCAAACCTCACAAAAACGGAGAGTCGTTCCTGTTTGTGGGCCCGTGCTTCGTCTGCCATAATGGCTATCAGTCCGCACGCTTTTATCTCATTTGAGATGTCCTCGTGAACGATTAATTTTTGTATTAATTCATTTTGTGATCTGCCACAACAGTAGTTCGAAACATTGTTTTCTGAATCTTGCTTCGTGAAAAATTCACAAAATTCTAAAACGTTTCTGCGGTTATCTCTGGCACCATTTTCATCATTTCCCCTAAAGCAAGTCCTTGATGACTGAGACAGATCGTAAGGTCGATCACCCTTTCCAAATAATATCGATTCATCTTGACGGTACTTTTAGACTGTTTATGCGCCGTTTCACTTATTGGCTTATCGGCCCTCTTAAAGGTATTGTTTGCCATATGTTCTTGAGCTTATTGTGCGTAAGTTTTAAATATTTCGTGATTCAGCCGCACTCTCCCCAAGTTTTTTCCATTAATGGAATTCAACCATAATAGCTAGAGAGGCGAAAACTCAAGAGTCTGCAGTAGAAAAAAAATTATTTTCATGTGAGGAACCAGAGCTATTTTATTGGGGGGCCAGCCTGGAATCTGGGGGATCCCGGCTCCTCCCGGCCCCTCTTACGGCGCGCCTATGATGGAGCTGCAAAATATTATTAACCAGGAAACTTGCTCTAAAATAATCTCCGAGATTGATTTTATTACCATTGCTAGGCTCAAATGGTTGCCACCGATCGTCCTTTCTTGGTTTTGTAACCTGTACAATGCAATTTTTACCTGAATCTTGGAGAACATGTGTAATCATAATGATCTCCAAGTCTATTAAAAACTCTTCGCAAGTGAAGTCACACATACTTTTTAGTATTTTGTCTTCAAAAATCAAATCAAATCTTCAAACCAAGTCAGACCTTCAAAATCAAATCTTTGTTTTCGAAAAGCTTCCAGGAAATAATCTCCTCCTACCCAACCGACCGCACATTCCAGGTTAAATACAAAAGATATTCTACCGCTAAATATCGTGCGCATGCTGGTATACCTCAAGAAAGTGCTTTGGGACCTGTACACAATTTATCTGAACTCCCAATAAGCGACCAAACGACTACAGCTTCATTTGCGGCTGAAGTTGATATTCTACGTACTGATTCAAATGCAGTAATTGCATGCCGAAAACTGTAATCTCACATTTTGGTTCTTAAAGAATGACGAGCATAATTGTGAATCAGAATGAACGAAATCAAATGCATCCACGTTGCCGCCACATTGTTAAAACTAGCTTATCCTCAAATATATCTCAACGATATACCAATACATCAAAGTAAAGTAAAGTAAATTATCTCGGGATGCACCTTTACAGGAGGCTCACCTGGAAACGGCACATTGAAGTTTAAAATAAACTACTGATGTTCAATTGAATCAACTTCCAATGGATGCTTAATAGCATGTCAAAACTTTTTTCGACTCTAAAGTACTCATCTACAAGTCGGTCCTGAGGCCAATCTGGACCTATGCTCGCCCATCAAACATGCACATCGTCCAGAGAACCCAATCAAGAATACTTAAATCTATTTCCGTAACGCGGATCTCCACAACGACCTGTAGATCGAAACAATTGCAGAGAAAGTTAAAAACTGCAGTCGAGAATATATTGCAATTATTGTTCGTACGACGAAAAGAATACTAGCACATAGTCATTTTCACTATTACAGTTTACATTTCACATTTGACTGAAAAGAACTATCCCATTAACTCTCCTACACCTAAGTTTTTGTTGATTTTCAGTCTGTATCACAATATGAATATTGTAACTCTAGAACACGCATTTTGACTTTGCTCTCTGATTTTAAGTCATTAAATCCAAAATGTACACACGTCCTCAACTGTGAAGGGTGCATATCACTTGTCCTAGCATGTAAGATTCTAAAACTAACTGAAGCTTCTTTGTATGTTTGTAACAGTTAATAAGGCTACTTCTTAAAAAAAATCGACTATTTTAGGACGATGTAGTATGCCATGTTCTTTATATTTTTCTGCTTAAATCTGCAACGTGTCTCTCACTTTAAGAATAAAAAAGATACTAGCAGATTTCCAAAAAGAAGAGAACATACAGTACTGAGATTAACAAATATTGATAATGGAATACCAAGGGAAAACGCTAGTTACTTCGCAAATATAAGTTCAGTAAACCATATAGACCACAGCTGCTACTAATACTGTTGAGACTACTTAGTAACAATCGATTCCTGGGGTATTCCAACGAAACAAAGGCAAACAACGTAGGCCAGAAGAGATAATATAAGAAAATGAGGCGATATGCTGGTAAATAGCAAGAAAAAGGAAACACGCAAACTGCTTACTAATTTCTTGTAAAGATGAAGCAGATACATTTAGTTAATTTAAGATACATTAAAAAAGGGATGCAGGGAGATTTTTTAAGAGAATGGATGTATGACGAGAAGGATTTTGAATACAAGGATGTGATAGAAGTGTCAATGCAATTGTGGTATGCACTCATTGCGATTTTGCTCACCCTTTTATTATAAGAGTTCTTTTAAAAATCCAATACAACTTTTGACTTAAATTTGTAGCCCTAAATTTATCTTTCTACCGCCGTAATTATCCTTTACATGACTATTTAATCGTCATTAGCCTGTTCAAGGAAGTACTGACGAGCTTCCATTTGATTTTCTTTCTCATAATTAAACCATTTAATTCCGTCGCCTGTGTTAGAAAAATGTTTCCATTTAATGATGTACACGCATCTATCAAGTCAAGCATTAGCCAAATTTTGAGTTCCAGCCCGAACTGCGAATCACTTTCTTCTCGTGACCGAAAAAACTTATCGTGCCGATATTCCGGTACTTTTTTTCAAATAAATTTTGATAGTAAATGTCATATTTGAATTCAAAATACATCGGAATTTTAAGTTCAAATTATTTTGAATTTTGAAAATATTTCAATCCACTTTTAAACTTCTACTTCTACTTTGCACAAAAATATTTTCGTATCGAATCAAAAAACAAAACTGTGGGTGTAATATAAAAAGCTTGTCGTCTAGAAAAAAACATGGTTGTTAACAACAATTGCTGTCGTTATAATAATAGTTTTTTATATTTATATGTACAAGCATAAACCAGTGATTTATATGCTAAATACTTTCAAAACAATTTAACTAGCTTGGCGTATCTTATTACTTTGATTTTTCTATAGAAATTCACCATCAACATAACTTATCGCATCTTAGATATTTATCTAATAGCATTGCAGTATCTGTTACAACAATTACTCGCCATTAATCTTTAATATCATTTAAATCGGAATAGAAATATCAATCGTAATTACACTGACAATCATAAGCATGAGATGAAATTTCAAAAAACACGATATCCTTCCAAGATAGCCTCTATAAATGCAAATAACAAAAAAATGCAACAATTACGGTCACGCAATGGCAATTGCATTAGTTACCATTTTCTTCAGTGATGCATTTACGTGCTGGAAACAAGCTGGAAACATTTCATTCATAGTTGAGTAAATTTTCAACGACAACATTTCCGCAAAGCTACTGAACAATTTTTATATACTTTGGGGACAAAAAGTGAGCAATATGTATGCATTTAAAGGAAATTAATTCAAACGAATTAGTTTTTGTTCAAAACAAGTTTTTTCTCATAAGTTAGAGAGGGTTTTCCTATTATTTAATTATTGTATGTTATTATTTTATATTATCTACATCAGTTTTATAAAAAATGAGCTATTCATCATTAA
Source organism: Nemotelus nigrinus (assembly GCA_947369275.1). NCBI lineage: Eukaryota > Metazoa > Arthropoda > Insecta > Diptera > Stratiomyidae > Nemotelus > Nemotelus nigrinus. The sequence goes on along the minus strand of OX376374.1, from coordinate 24,813,205 downwards.
ATTCAATATTCGAAATAATTCGCCTATGGTCATACAATTTTGGAAAATATTTGATCCAATTTAAGGCACTAAATCGAAATAAATGATCACACCTTTCACACACGACGATGGTGATTAGCCATCTATGCAAAAAAAAACGGAGCGTGTAACAAAATATAAAATAAATGATTACGTTTTCGGTTTAATACTACACACAAAAAAAAATTCGCTCTGCTATATGTGCAGCAAAAATAATAATATCTGTAATAGCCATAATTAGCCGTAGTGGGCACAAAATTGCCCTAACAAATATATTTTTGTTCTATTTATGTGTGATACATAACATATACCAGCAACAGGTATAACTATTGATTTAAAAGGTATTATGAGCATATGGAAATCCAGAGTTATACTCATTTTAAGTAAAATTCGGCTTTCACGTAAAAAATATACCTCGGGTACACAAAATATTCACACAGCAATCATAATTATGCACGCTACAGGTATAAGTTCTATATGGGTTTCTCTGTTTTCTGGTAGCGATAGATAAGAAATCCATACAGTTGGTATATTATATATGCGACAGGTATAAAATGACCACTGAACAATGTAATATGCTTCTCGTAGATATATGGTTTATTTTCGTTTCTAATTATGGGGCATGTTTTGTTTATAGTTTGAGATTGAGCTTGCAGAGAGGTCGGTAGCTTAGCTCGCTAACGCGTCAGTCCGAAGCAGCGATCTACTGCCCGCGGGTTCGAATCCCGCCGCGCCCATGGCTGTATTTGTTCGTCTTGTGTTGTCTTAACATTCGGCAACTGGGCATAATACCAGCGCTCCATTAATTAAGTGCCACATTAAAGCCTTAGTAGCGACTAAGCATAAGATTAGCACTTTAAAAAATAAGAAATAAATGTGGTACTTAGAAGAATAATGGAATAGTTCTTATCGGCTTCTCCCATATGTGTCTCCCTACCGCCATGGCTAAGCATTCGCTTCAAAGGGGAATTCCCTGAGCTTTTTTCTGCGTGCATACGATAAATATTTATATTATATCTGCCGTGAATATATTATGGCTTTCAAAACACACCCATATACTCATGTGAGATATATTATATTTCCGTCGTTTTATATCTGTCAGCGATATATTTTTTTTTTGAGTGTACTTTTGCGTGACAACGATCTATCTACGTCAAAGTCTCACGAGTAGCATGCATGGGTTTCCCCATATGAGGAACATGGGAATATATTGACAGATCCTCATTACAAGACAGTGTATCTCTCAAAAAAAAACAATATGGCCAAAGATTAACTATTCCGTGGTCTAAAGTACAAATGAGTGTGCATAGAAGATACAACCGATGCATGAAAATATAGGTATCTACAGTTTTTTCATATTTATTTGAGTTTCATTAATGTAAGCAGCTCAATAATTAGCGGTAGTTTCCTAATTGATTTCGATGATCCACCATTCATGATCGACCATTCATTCAATGACCGCAAATTTTTCAAGCATTGGTCAATCTATAAGTTACACTCAGGATTTTGCACGTTTCTGGAAATGTGATGCCGTTGAGCCAATGTTATAGCTATTTATGTAAAGACGATTTCGTCCGGCAGAATCTGTTTGTCTTACGTAATGTTTGTATTTGTCTGTTTGAGCAATCTACACTTTTAGAAGTAAAATAAATATGCGATATTTTCACAGAAGACTGCAATAATATAGTCAGAAAGAACACCCTTTGCTATGTAAATTTACGTCGTCAAATTTCCGCTTGAAAACTGATTAAATATTATCTTAAATACTATGCATACGTGCGCATATAAAAAGTCATTGTATAAACATGAATCTTGCGTACGTAATGTATGTTTAAAACTTTATAGCAAAAATAATTTTTTAATAGTTGAAGATTACTTTATTTCTGTTGACATTCAAACCTATGCAAACCTCAAGAAAAAAATATTGCAATGGGTTGTGACGGGCTACTCATTTCAAACTAACTTTGCATTAATGAATAATACAATTAATTTTGTAAAATTAAAATACAATAAATAATCAATATACAAGAGGCTGTGGGATCATGAAAACATGCAATTTTAAAACTCTTACGGAACGATATGGTTTGATGGATAATAAATAGCTCATAATTCATCTGAAATCAACATGAAAACTTTTAATGAAATTAGCTTAATTAGATGCCATGTTCGAGGTAAATCTATTTCTATCTGCAGCGAGATTTTCGTGAAAATGCTTTTGCAGCAACAAAAGTAGAATGAAACATCTAACAACAACGACAATGCTATATCACCAGTTCGGAAATGTCTAATTCTATTCTACAACGTCGATGGTTGTGCCGTTTCCGATTCATTTCGATGAAATCACAAGTGAACCAATAATTTTAACAGGAAGCACAATTGCTGTTGTTGTTCAAAGTAAGATACATGTTTTTCCACAGATGTAGAATGGACGAACCTTTATTTGAACTTATTGATCTTATTGAATCGACGGATACCGTAAGGCAGATAAGCACTTTATTAAAATAAAGAAATCGTGTAAAAATAATTGTGGGTGGAAGTTTTGCTAGATTAAAAATGCTAATATCAAAGTAGAACTAATGCGCCCAGTGTGGGTCTGGTTATAAGTAACTTTTTGTAAGCCTAAAAATACTAATGCCGAAGTACAAATGTTGAAAATTAATGCTAAGTGAAAATGACGGAAACTATGAATTGTAACTTCTCAGTTACTTTCAGTGAGAATCGTAACAAGGATGTATGAGATCGCTTTACTCGCAAGATGTTGTCGAAAGCTACAAACCGTACACTTGGGCGATATGAAAACTTCGTTATTTCGTATTATGAGTTCACATTTCATTAATGCTTTGGCCTTTTGATCAGCCACAAATCGTTGTGGTTCAGTGCTGATATTTTTTATTTATTGATTTTTTGTTTGTCGTTATCCAATGCGTACGTGTAAGAACTGTTTAAACATTTGTTTCATATTTGTACTTCTCTTAATTCTAAAAAGCAAAAAATCACAGTTCATCTTGCAATATATTTTCGTTCTTATTGGGCCTTACAGAATGTTTTCCCCTCAACCGTTCTGATGTTACGCTGAAATTGCATTTGTTGCTGTCATTAGGCGATAGGATTCACTATGCAGACGAGTATTTATGCATTCGTTTTTAAGAAGGCACTAGATAAGTAGTCTGGCTATGTCAGTCAAATTTATGCTAGAGGATTTTGATTAAACAAAGATATACACAGGATTTATTTCAGCAGGATATGACTACTAATTAATTTCTTTATTGCCAAGCACTTTTGGTAGATAGATACAAATGGGCTATGTAATCTTTGCAAGCCTATAATATCTTTTGTATTCCTTCCACTTGAGTCGAGAATCATCATCATCATCGATGGCGCGACAGCCCAAATCGGGCTTTGGCCTCCAGTAACGTCCGCCTCCAATCGTCTCGATCCTGCGATCTGCTTCTCCAATTATTGAACCCCAGTATTGACCTACTGTCTGCGTCTATCGTGTCTTCCCAACGCTTCCTCGGCTTACCAACTGGTCGCTTCCCTTGTGCTCTACCTTTCAACGTTCTTTTAGGTAGTCTATTGGCCTCCATCCTTTCGACGTGGCCGACCCACTGTAGTTTTTGTAATTTAATGCATGTGAATACAGGTGGGTCGTCATATCTATTGCACAACTCATTGTTGTATCGCATTCTCCACTCTGTCTCTTCTTGTATGGGACAAAAAATTCGTCGTAGCACTTTGCGCTCGAATACGTCCAGAGCCTTTTCGAAGTCCGTAGTCAAAGTCTAGGCTTCGCTTCCATAGAGAAGCACAGGTTTAATGAGTTTTTTGTATATGCGAAGCTTATTATTCCTGTGCACGTTCTTAGACTTGATCATGGGGAGTATGGAATAGTACGCCTTGTTTGCTGCATTAATTTGCCGTAAAATTTCATCCCTTTCACTGCCTGATTTATCAAGGTGGACTCCTAAGTAGATGAAATTATCTACATTCTCGATGTGGCAGTCTCCTAAGGTCAAGTTTTGTCTGATTGGCGCCATTTTTTTTGTTTGGGTCATTAGTTTGGTTTTATCTTCGTTGACCCGTAAATTTATTTTCTTAGCTTCTGACTCCAAACTTAGGAAAGCTTCCTTTGCTTCTGGTATGGTCCGTGCCATAATGTTGACGTCATCGGCGAATGCTACCATTTGCGTGGACTTGAACAGTAGTGTGCCTGTTGTATCAGCCGGTATTTTTCTGATGATGTGTTCCAGAGCAAGGTTGAATAGCATTGGGGCAAGTCCATCTCTTTGCTTAAAGCCTGAGTTAGTGTGGAAGCTGTTTTTTTCCTCTAGGAAAACAACTGCTGAAAGTAATGTTTCACAAAAGTAGAAACAAGAAAAGTATAACCCACCAATTTACATCACCCGGATCAACGTTTTATCATGGTTTTATCGATTTTCAAACATTAATGCCAGAAGATTTTCAGGAATCATATTTTGGTTCATTGTTTTTGGCCAATAATGTGAGACAGCTACCCAAACATCTTGAGCTCAGTCCTCAATATGTACATATTTGATTTAAGATTTGGTAAGCTCTATTAATAACAAAAAAAAGATTTAAAAATTGTTTTTTAAACACGTTTCTCGTGTACAGGGTGGCTGATGAATATTACTACATGATGAAACTCAAATAACTTGTTGTTACACTTAGTGAAAAATGTTCGCTGCGATTCTGTTAGAACAGCCCCGGTTATGTGAGAAATTGCACCATTTTGTTGAAATCGCACAGAATTTAAAGGTATTCTCTTTTGGTGGAGATCTGGAAAGAAAAATCTTTCAACATCTTTAAGTAACGGTCTCCATTGACCGTAACGGTAAGACCGTTTTTTTTTCCAAAAAAGTAAGGCCCAAAAATCTAGCTTGACGAAAGTGCATACCACATTGTGACTCGAAGTGGATGCCATTCTTCATTTTTATAAGGAAATACGTTTAAATTTTAGGCAGAACTGTCTGATGATCCCGGTTTGAGCAGATAAGCTCCCTGTTGAAACTCTAGGATTGGCTTGTACGATAGCAGCTACAGCAGCGATAATTTCCTGTATCGGAATTGAAGGATCTTGATGATAAGACCATTTTGTTACTTTCCCATGCTTGGCAAAATTCTCTTTGGACAGAAATCAAAGACTCCAATGCGTGATAGCGGTGCACAATCCAATTTATTGTTTCATTATCTCAATCGCCCATTTTTGTTAAATTCAAAGATTCGGAAAATGAAAAAAAAATTGAACCGATTAATTGTGCAGAAGAAAAATTATAAAATTTTTTTTAGTAGCGTCTTTCATCAGTCACCCTGTATTTGAACCTGATTCTAATCAACCACGTTTCGGAAGTGTTTAAACAAACTCTGGTACTTTTTGATATTATTTTGTTATCTTTACGCAATAACAAATACACCATTATATACTAAAAATATTACAAAAAATCAAAATATATTGTATAAATATTATATATTATAAAAATAAGTTCAGGTTCATATAGAGCGCGATCATGCAAAAAAAAAAAATTTTAGTTTTTTACAATTATAGGTCGCAAATTTTTTGAGCAAGAAGGGCCAAAAAATTCGTTTGAAGAAAGACTTGTTTGTAACTTTCACTCGCTCCGGCACTTGAATAAAGTACACTCATATAACCGCTTATAGCATCAGAACGAATTGAATTTTTTTTTCAAAACTTTGAGAACATTCTTTATTAAAGATAGTTGACTAGACATTTTCAATATAAAATTAATATATTTTTAACCCTTTGGCGGCGGTAGTCATTTTTGCGAATTTTCAGGTACCCATATATATTTCTATGGAAAGAAGAATTTGGAAAAAAAACATAAATGCGAAATGAAAACTAATAATTTTTTAAGGTTGACTTTGATAGCACTTTGGAAATTTTAACCCTATATGAACGTTGAGTGCCTATCAAGTTTTTGACGCTTTTTTCGCTCATGCTCATTTTAACAGAAATTTTGTTGAAACGTTTTTGCATATTTACGAATGCAAAGGTTATACAGAGAAGATCTTTGAAGAGAAGTTTTAAGTTGAAATGACAATAACCTTTAATCCTATAGAACCGTATAACTGTTCTGCACTGATTTTAACTACTATAATAACTAGATTTATAACTGTGAATAAATGTACAAATTACATTTAAATTTATATCAACGATAGTACCATTAGTAAAAAAAATGCTAATTTCTTTCTTTTACAGTTATGGCTTGCTTGGTGCTTCCGGATGTGGCAAAACGACACTTCTATCCTGCATCGTTGGACGAAGGCGATTAAATACTGGTGAAATATGGGTGCTCGGTGGAAAGCCAGGAACAAAAGGATCCGGTGTACCCGGAAAACGAGTTGGGTACATGCCACAGGAAATCGCCTTGTACGGTGAATTTACAATTAAAGAGACTATGATGTACTTCGGTTGGATTTTCGGAATGCGATCATCAGAGATTCAAGAACGATTGCAGTTTCTGTTGAATTTCCTGGATCTGCCCTCACAAAACAGATTAGTGAAAAATTTGAGGTAAGTGAAATGCTTGTTTTTTCTTCGGATTGTTTTTGAAGTCCTTTTTAGTTTGAAGCTCAGCAATTATTTACTTTATAAAACTTTATTTTACAGTGGCGGACAACAACGACGTGTATCATTTGCTGTTGCCTTGATGCACGATCCTGAACTTTTGATCTTAGACGAGCCGACAGTGGGCGTCGATCCGCTCTTACGACAGAGCATTTGGAATCATCTTGTTCATATTACGAAAGCCGGACAAAAGACTGTTATCATAACGACGCATTACATCGAAGAGGCACGACAAGCACACACTGTAAGTAAATTTATTTCTTCCATAACCTGCCATGCTATGATGTTTTTGATGAGCGACTCGTATTTTAAATTTCAACGCGACACGTTATTCAGCACATTAGTGCGACATATGACGCAAAAACATTTACAATCATTCAACCTAATGGAATGATGTCTACTTAGCTACACGCAATCTGATTCCAACTATTTTTACGCATTTAGTAACGGCTGAGAAGTAACGCTCAAACAAGGCTAATAAGGTTATTATCGTATAAATTCTAGTGCCATAGTTTGGATTTCGTACGGCCAACTATTCACGGAATACTTCGGTTGCGCTCAATTGAAGATTCGACTGAAAACATTAGAGAACTTGATTAAATCATCTAATGTATGTATTCAAGTTTTTCAGCCTTGACTACGCGACCTGTAAGTTAATATTTTACACCCTTACAGTCTAAAGTCATTTTTCTACGAGTTCATGCATTGGAGGGGACTAAGGCCACAGCTTTTGTTTTTTCATCAGTAATAAAAAATCCGCATATTTAATAATTTAGCATATTTCTGTATACATTTAATAAGATAAGTTGCTTAGTAGTTTGAGTATTCCACATGATGAGTCTCGCATACGCAATGTTGATCAAGTTTCAAAGACAACTGCTTATACACTGTACTCTGAGTGAACCAGTATTAAAAGCAAGCGGAATTAAAACAAAATAACCGTGATGATTACACATTTTTTGATGTTGTATAAGTGGATAATTAAAACAAGCTGTAGCTTGGAAATATTGTTAGACATAAAATAATTTTCAAAAACATAATATTTTAATAGTGCATAACGCATGGCAAAATAATTTATGAAGGCTAAGTGGACGACAAAATTTTTAAGCCTTTGCTTAAAGTTGGGACATTATAATGTTGTTGATAGTTGGATAGTGAGAAATTTATGCGACAGTTCATTATATAATTCGAGAGCGAAAAATAGTTGAAATTATTAATGTTTCTGCTTTTCTGAAGTAATGTACATCATTTCAATGAAATTGCCGATAAATTTACGAATTAATTTGTTCGTTAGAAGTTAAAATGTTTTTTCATGAGCTTCGAACTATGTCAGGCTAACACTTTATTCCAAATGTTAAGCCAAACTAATTTCTTTTTCGTTCATAATTAAAATATCGATACGAAGATTAGCTGAAACTAAGTTTTTAGTAACAACCGCCAGTTTTAAACGCAAAGCTACATTATTCAACCCTGTCCAGTAGCAATTGCTTTTGAGAGTTTGGACGTTCCTTGCACTCAATATCAATGCTTCGATTTAATCTTTACGCCTTGGTTTAGGCTTATACAAAAAGCAAACAAAACTTTTTCCAACCTAAGGTTTTCACAAAACCGATTTATTTTAAGCAGATTGACTTAAAATTGTCTATCAAGAATAAGATCATTAATATATATATATATATATATATATATATATATATATATATATATATATATATATATATATATATATATATATATATATATATATATATATATATATATATATATATATATATATATATATATATATATATATATATATATATATATATATATATATATATATATATATATATATATATATATATATATATATATATATATATATATATATATATATATATATATATATATATGTTTGTATGCAGGCTTAATTTAAGGTCTCAAGTTTTTTTTCATCTAACATAAAGAAATACTTTGTCGTATTCATTGAATCACTCAATAAAAACTGCATAAGCTATTGAAAGTCGGCTAACATACACCACCACTCTGTCTCATTTTCCAATATATATTAAGGGAGAAAAAACTGATTTCCCAGCAACTTCTAAATGGTATTCCGGTGAGGGTAGGTGTGGCAATGTCCGGTACCCTGTGTTTGTCGGGTTCACTGTAAGATCGGCTTTAGCTATTAGATGTGATCTAACTCCAATTACATAAGGTCCGTCAAAGTTTTTGTGAACGCGCGCCTCACAAGTAGTACAATGTTATCGGCATGCGCTAACACTTCAAACCCACTGACTCTTTAATTTTCAAGTATCTCGTGTTCCGGATCCAGAAAAGGGACGATATGATCCCCTTTTGTGGTGTTCCCATTCCGAAAAGAGAGAATTCTCTGCTTTTCCTCCCAGGAAAGGAGGAATCGATTTGCCTGTTTTGAGCAATTTCGATGCCCCTGTCATAAGATTTTCATCCACTCTATATCGAGCTAATGTGTCAATGTTACAACAGAGACATCGTTGAGGGTCTACTCGATGTCTAAGAAGGGTGCTAACGTGAATTATTTTTGCTGTAAGGATTTTTCTATTGTAGCGACTACTTTGCGTAATACCACTTCTATTGATTTTCCCGATACTGATGTGCGACAACAATCAAGCTCTTGATGTGCAAATCCATTAACCTCTTTAGTGTTTAGAGCAGAAATGATGTTAAGCTTATTGGTCTAAAGTACTTCACTTTATGGTGATTCAACCTGCCAGAAGTCGGAAAAAAAACCAGTCTAGCTTCTGTCCATTGTTCGGGTACTACCTCGAGGCGAAGGCATGCTTAAAAATACGCTGCAGAATGGAGCGTAATAAGGGATATCTCATTAATCCATGTGGTCTTGTAAGGTTGAAATGTGCGTACAGCCCACGCAATTTTAGCTCTATCTATTACTTCAATTGGTCGTTCCGCGATGCCATGTTAGCCGATTCCGAGAACTTAGTTTCCAGTTGCATGTCTAAACACCCGTTGGGGCCTTTTGCCCAATTCTCTATGTAAAAACGTAGGTACGCCGGGAGTTACACTTAGGACCTTCCTATTCTGTACTTTCTTCAATGTCCTCATATAATTGTTTCCATGAGTCGTGTTTGGTAAGGCTTACGCAGCACTTTTCGCGTGTCGATCTGACCACTCCAATACCGGGGGTCTTAAGCCTCGGGTGGCCAACTAATTCACATGTGCAGTGAGGCCGATTTCGGTGTATGAAGCAATCGTGTGGTGGAAAGCAGTGGCGAGCAAAAATAAATTAAGCGAGCGAAAAACACTGCATAGATTAATTTGAATAAGTTTCATGGGTACATTAAAAATCACCCCAACGGCCGAGCTGGAAATGATTCTGGGGTTAATGACCCTGGACCAGTTCATTCTTCGAAGCACATCTTTAGCGGCAATATGCGCTAAAAGTTTAAACATATGGTACGATTCAAATCAATGGGGCCCCAGCGGTGTTCTCACTGAATGGCGGAAACGGTATGGGATCGTTGCTGAGGACACGGATCACATAAGCAAAATATTATACCTTGGCAGCAGCTTCCAGGTGAAGATACCCACAAGAACTGACTGGACGATGAAGGAAGTTACCAGCAACGGTGGCGTTTAGATTTACACGGACAGGTCGAAGACGAACTCAGGAGTTGACTCGGGCGTTTATTCAACGGACCAGAGCCTTCATTTGTGTTTCAGAGTGCCAAAACTTACGGCTGTCTTTCAGTCTAAAGTTTATACTACACGCATGACAGTTGAGTCTATTAATCAAACAAACGACGATTCGCGTTGTCAACAGGGCAGCTATTCTCCCTCTTGTATCTTACAGACGCTCTTCGAGAACGTTTAACGCATGCAGAGTGGTTGTCATGGGTAAAGCATACTCCTATCCGCATTATGTGGGTGCCAGGGCATAGTGGTGTCGACAAATGGCGAGGAAAGGTTCAGGAGCTAGGGATAACTTCTGTATTACTTTACTAACGACATCGCTCCACTGAAGACAGGTCTTGCCTTTTTGTTTCTTTTTCTCGCTCACACAAGCAAAGTGGTGAACACGCCAGTCGCGATATCGCTCGCATACTTCTTTGTTTTATGGGCAGGATAGATATCTTTATGTCGGGAACCAAATATCGTTTCGAGCGCTGATAATGGTGCGCAAGTTTTCCACTAAAAACCCAGGTTTCCGACGATTAAAACGGGACTCACAAGATCATGGTCTTGTACATAAGGAGTACATAAATTGCGTTCACCGAATGAAAACAAAGCTCATGAGATGTGTTGATCTGACCTAAAGCAGTTTGTAGTCCAGGATATCCAAATCTGTGCTTCCAGACGACCATTTCTACGCTCTTATAAATTCGGGAACATTGCTTTCGAACCATGCTTGTGTGGTTTGGGCTTCATGCGCCGGAGTAGAATTCTGCCAAAAACCTCAATGACGGCTGCTGGACAGCTTAGAGTTCAGTGGCTTCACACACTCTTCAAGGAAGTCTGTCTGATACTTTTTATACCTTTTCCGCAAAAATGACTCAGTGACAACTTCGTAGCTGACACCCCACCACACAATGACTGATGCTGGATGATATCCCCGCTGTACTTTTTGTTGTAACGTCTCCAGCTTCCCTGTAGCTGAGTGCATATACATTATTATTTTGAGGGTTGAATGTTTCTTCTACCGTGAAAATTTTCTCATCAGTAAACAAGAGTTGTCGATGTTTGTTGTTGCCGCACCGCTAAAAAAGCTCTTTGCATCTTGTCGCTCTAAGTTTTTTCACCGTTCTGTCAACAAATGGCGTGTTGATTTCCAGAAGGCGCCTATCGCGAGGCCCGATTTCATCATGCAAGACATAATTCTGGTGGAGATGTTAACCTCCCGAGCCATTATTCGTTGCTTAAGAAGTGAATTCGATTCTCGATGGCTTTGACGACTGCAGGACTAAGTACGTCACGGGGTAGTCCTCCACGGGGTCGATCTCCAATACTCTAGGTCTCGTTGAATCTTTGGATCGCACGATAAACAAATTTTCATGTTATTTTCAATGGGCGCAACAAGTTGAACATCTCACTTGTGGATTTTTCGCACTTATGTAATGCAATAACTGCTATTCGGCTTTTGTTCACACCCCCTCCGTCAGTTCTCAACAACAGTATGACGTATTTAAAAATAGTATCTGCAGAAACGACGCACATTAACAACGGTATGGGAAACGTGTTCAATTTTTTTACAGAACTTATGCCTCGACTAGGTATACTAGTTGTGATAGACTTTTGTTAAGTGTCGCCAGCACTGAACATTTTCATCATTTTTTATTGGAAGATGCTCACGTCTAATTTTTATATGAGAAGCATCCTATAATGAAAATAGGAAATATATGTTATATTCTTCTAAATTTTCAAACTCTTACAAGTTTATCACTTTCCTTATCAATTTTCCAATCCTATGGATTTCAATTCAGTCATTGGATCAAAGTCTTAAATGACTTTCGATATAGATTTTTTGTAATAAGGTACAAGGTACAAGTGCATTTGGTAGAAATAAGCAAAATTCCACTAATTTTCTTCGAAAATCACACTTTCATTATCGCTAAGAGTTTTTTTAAAAATATGATTTGATTTTTAAATTGGTAGCAATTACTTTTCATAATCAATTCACAAAAGCATGAAATAAATACTATGGCTCAATCTTTCGCTAATGTCACTTAGTTGGCTACTTAACACTCAGGTAACGTCTAAGTTCGATGTGCCATAATTATTTATTTCCCCTACTCAGATTAGAACTACGGATTGCATTCATTTGCTTGGTATCTTTTTTCAAAAATAACAATTTATTCAATGGTTTTCATATCAATAAAATCTTTTTACAGATCGGTTTGATGCGGAGCGGCCGTTTACTTGCTGAGGAATCGCCATCCGTACTTTTGTCTATCTATCGTTGCCAAACACTAGAAGAAGTATTTTTAAAATTGTCGCGAAAGCAAGGACAGTCGAAGGAAAACGGTGAACTAAATTTCAAGTACGTATCACCTTTCCTAACAAAGTTGATGGAAATTTACTCTGCAACTAATTCTATTTTCAGAAATAACATATCATTGAATTCGATAGCATTCGGTAGTAAAAAAGACGCTTCATCAGTCTATGTAAGTCATGAAAGCGGTGTCGTTGGACTGAATTTCCATCAAAGCAAAGAAATCTTAATAAATGAAGCGAACGGATCAGCATTAACGGTATGTTTCTAAGCATGTATGTTGATAAATATGTGAAGATAAATTGTTTTTCTTTGAAGTTGGATAGCGCAGATGTTCCGAATAGTAGCCCTCGTGCCAACAAAACAGGATGCGCGGAAGATATTGGGAACTGCGGTAATTTATTTGATGTAAGTAGCTGTTTTTTGCATTTCGTTTTTCCCTGAGTATTTTATTTTATACCTTGTTTTATTTTATAATATATAACCAGATTCAAAATAATTCCCAATAAAAAAAATATGCTGGAAAAACATCGAGCGAACTAAAATGTTTCACTAGATGATAAACAAATGCATTCTCAAAGGTTTTTAAAGATTATGTTTTTGAGTGCAGTCATTCCATCAATTTATTTTTACACTGTGGCATCAAATCATGTATATTGGAGCATAAAATCATATACATACATGGTTTTAGGCCCCAATAAAAAAAAGTAAATTGATAGAAAAAATAAATTTAAACAAAACTACAAAATAAATTTATGAGAATGCATGTGAAAATATGTAGCATTACTTGAGTTTGTTTTCTAATTCGATAATAACAGGTGGTTTTCAAATACTGTTGCAACTTGAGGCAAAAATCTTAAAATATCATTATGTTGTTCAAAATAAATAAGGGGTCACTCTTTTGATAAAAGAGCTTCTTGCATTCAATATCAATGCTACGTTCATGTTAAAATACAACCAATTACTTACATTTCACTCGTCAAAATCTGCATCAGCTAACTTGGCTGTTCTTTTTCTCTTCAGATAACGTCCAGAGGCAAAATTCGTGCCTTGCTCCAAAAGAATTTCTTGCGAATGTGGCGAAATGTTGGTGTGATGTTGTTTATTTTCGCTTTGCCTGTGATGCAAGTAATCCTCTTCTGTCTGGCTATTGGTCGAGATCCAACCGATTTGAACATGGCTATTGTCAATAAGGAAATGAACGGAACGGTACATTACGGACAAAATTCATCATCAATAAATACAATCGTTTAAATTGAATAATTTTCAAGTAATAATCATTGGTTTTTCCCGATAGGAATGTAATTGGGAACCAGGCTGCCATTTCGAAAATTTGTCGTGTCGATACATGGAATATCTGAATCACAGTGTGGTGAAGAAATACTACGATACAATAGATGATGCTGTGAAATCGGTCGAAGTGGGAGATTCCTGGGGTGCTATGTACATAACGGAAAATTTCACAGATGCGTTTGTAGCTAGAATCGTCTTAGGTAAAATTCATTTCCAAAATTATCTGATATGACACTTTATATTTTTATTAATGGATGCCTTTTCGTTTCGCAAATTTCTTTTTGCATCGGTTAAGGTCGCGATGCGGATAACGAAACTTTGGACCAGTCTGAGATAGGAGTATGGCTGGATATGTCGAATCAGCAAATTGGTATCATGTTGTCACGTGACTTCCAATATGCCTACCGGGACTTTGCCAGGGATCTTCTTGCGGAATGCGGCTACAATCCAAAGCTGGGTGATGTTCCGATTCAATTTAAGGAGCCCATTTATGGCACAGAAGAACCGTCTTTCACAGATTTTGTCGCACCTGGTGTAATTTTAACGTAAACCAATTTCTCGTGATGAAAAAAGTGCTGTATTTGATTAAGTTTGTTTTTTTTCCAGAATCGTTTTCTTCTTGGCTGTTGCTTTGACGTCATCTGTGTTGATCATTGAACGAACTGAGGTAAAATTGACTTGCACATTTTAGAAATCATGAAGGATTTATGATGTTTGATGTTGTTTATTTACAGGGTCTCCTGGATCGATCATGGGTTGCTGGAGTTTCGCCTGGCGAAATTCTTTTGTCTCACGTAGTTACCCAATTCATCGTCATGTGTGGACAAACTGCGCTAGTTTTGATATTCATGCTTGTCGTCTTCGGTGTCACAAACAACGGCAATCTCGTCCTGGTTGTAATTATCACACTTCTTCAAGGAATGTGCGGTATGTGTTTCGGTTTTGTCATTTCTGCAGTTTGCGAGCTTGAACGAAACGCAATCCAATTGGCTCTGGGATCATTCTATCCGACCCTCTTATTGTCTGGGGTCATTTGGCCCATCGAAGGAATGCCAATTGTACTGAGGTTAGTATCAAATCAATAATATTGAATGAGTATCAGACTCATGTGATTTTTTTTCAGGTATATTTCGCTTGCATTGCCTCTTACGCTCGCAACAACATCCCTCCGATCAATTCTAACCCGTGGCTGGGGCTTCATGCAATCAGATGTATATCTAGGCTTCGTCGCGACGATAACGTGGATAGTCCTATTTCTGGTGATAACACTGGTCGTTCTACGTTTAAAGAGAGGATGAGCTTTAGTATTCGAAAATTCTAGGCTTAGTAGTAGATATTTAATTTTTTTAAAAGAAACTGTACATTCATTCCTATCCAACAACGAAAAACTCATATCACTTGGTCTTCACCAGAAATCCCTTACTAGTATGAGTGGAAAAGTGATAAGATGTTTCATTAAAAGGGCTCTTAGGTACTTTGCAAGGTTCTCACAAATACTTTAGATACATCTAGTGAAATATGTCAATAGTCTTTCGGCATTTTGTTAATGCTTCTGAGAAAGAATCTAAAAATATTTATTTAGTCATTTGATTTTAATCATTCTAGCAAGTAGGTTGGGTTAGATGATAGATACAATGACAAACAAAGAAAACAGTATGCGAACGATTGTGTAAATATCATTTGAATTAATATTTTTTTCGTTTTATTATCAAAGGTATTCATTTTATTATTTCAGTAGCGTAGTTGAGCAAAATCTCAAGAGATAATTACAAAAAAATTACATCGATTCATTTGTTTTGACAGTTTAGTTTCCATATTATTTTGTTGTCAACGTTTTTTCGTGAGTGTGGACTGTGATGATTTTGAATTTTTTATTCTTTCGCAATTTTTCTAATTTAAAAAAAAAAATGTCTGAGTCGTTCGATTAATTAGATTTAAATGTATAACGAAAATGGTAACTAGGAATATACATGTAATTGATTAGATAACGAAAACTATATTAATGGGAAGCTCAACGTATTCGATGTAACATTTTGATGAAGTTTTTAAATCTATATATGCATGTAGTTATCTGGCTGGCAAAACAGCTTTGCCTCAACAAATACAACGAAAAACCGATGAAAACAATCGAATAATTTTGTACTTATATTCGAAAATCAAGAGTTTAAAAATGTAAAGATGTTACATATTATGTGTACATAAATAAATTTTTAATAAAGTGGAAGAACAAAATTAATATACTGTTTGTAAGACATCTGTATCATTTCCAACTTCTGGCAGCAATAAAAAGGGTGATGGGGGAAGGCTAAAGAAAATGTAGAATAGGCCATCGAACTGAAGAAGGATTTCAGTCATCGGTCGAAGAGTTTTGTTCATATGATAGAAAACGAGTAAAATATCGCAGGTAATCAGCCCCCAAAATTAAGTTTTACATGAAGAAAATGATCTTGTGGTAAGCTTTATGGAAAATTCAGTGAAAATGTAAAAAAAAAAACCAAATAAATTGGGTCAACGTTCGGAGAAGCCGAGGCGAGATTCTGATTGTAGCGCCGATGATTTTGAAAAAGTATATACGAAATGACTGAAATCTATAACACTATGACATTAGAAAATCTATGGAGATTACTGTAATCACACATCATCGTAGAGTTAAATTTAATACATTCGTGAAGCGAATCCATACGCAAAATAATATGTGGTACCTTGCAATGATATTGTTTCGAACAAAGTTGCTCAAGAACTTCGCGGAAATAACCACGGAAAAACTTTTTTGTATTTAAAAACTACAAAGTAAAGTTTTATAAGGTCAAAATGCAAGTTTTATGTCTTTGGAGTCCATCTTAAACGACTTTTTTTCATTTTCTTCCTTCGCCTTTGGTTTAAATTTGGTCATACGTGACGATGGAGGAAAGGAGGCAAAATTGAAACTTTAAATTGTTTGCTTATGAAAAATTAAAATATCACGAACAAAACTTAATTTCAATTTTTTTATCTTTTGTTGACAGTCCTTTATTTTTTCTGATTGCTTTCAATCTGCCGAGCACGGATTTTACAAGCTTTTTACAGAATAAAGGATCAATTTTCGTCCATTCCGTCTGAAGTGCTGATTCTAAGTCTTCCTTTTTTATAATAGTATGAGTATTTTAACTGGTCCCGCAAATGAGCCCATTAGTTCTCAACACTGTTGCCACCAGGAGATTTTGGAGGTGTTTCGAGCACATACGGACAATAATACAGCAGCCACAAACGCACATTTAGCGCTTCGAATCGTTATCCTGGTAGTATTGGAAATTTTCTTTAATTCCCAATGTTTGGAAATCAAATTTTGCTTGAGAATGTTGAAATAATTTGTGTGCTTCGTAATTTCAACGATTACACGAAGTTTACCTAGATCAGTAGCGGGATACAGCCCCAAACGAACATCGTGATGCCTCCATATTTCACAACGCATCGTAGATTGTGGTCTCGGAGTTTTCGTTAGGATTTCTCTAGACCTAAATAACACTGACTATTTGAGCGGAAAAATTGGATTTGCTTTCGTCAGTGAATATTACAGTGCTCTAAAGCGAAAGATCTTTAGTTTTATAGCTTTTTGCAAATTTGGGTCTTATTCATGAAAGAGTTTTTACTGTCTGCGCTTCGGTGTAAATTTATTTTGGTAAAAATTAATCTTTTTGTTTATTAGGATGTTTTAATACTTCCTGGGTTAGTTTAGGAGCACTTATATGGTATTTTTATTAACCTGAAGTACAATTCATTCTTCATCAGACTTTGAAAACACTCTTATTATTTTCTTTTCCGCTGAATTTATTGATTTAAAACGTTTATTATATATTACCCTATTTGCTGTTTCCCTAATATAAAGAATTTATTTTCTCTTTATAGTTCCTTATAATAAGTTCTCTTACTTCTAAATAAGTTTGGCCACGTTACCTTCACATTTTAAATTTTCTAAACACAATATCACCTAGATAAAAATGTATGGCTTCACCTTGTTTCATTTGTTGACTTAAAACTGTCAAGTAGAGAAAATATGGGAAATCCTCCTATTAAGCTCCAAATTGAAAAAAGTTAAGCCATCTGTCTGAGTTCTTTTTGACATAGATCCGCAGATCTCGGTAAGAGGCAAAAAAATTATTCCTTAACTAAGCAGTGGTAAAAAACTCACATATAGAAATCTCTCTTTTCTAATAATCTTAAGCTCTTCTTGTTTTATATTAATTCCTTTAGAACTACTAAACTTTTCCCGAGTAGGACTTTGAACGATGATTTTGCCACATGCTCCCAAGATATAAGTGAGTTATTCGCCGCTTTATTCTCTCCTTCTTTTCCACCTTCAGACACTTCTAAACGTTTCAGTAGTAATATCCTCTGATTATTAACTACTTGCCTTGAACTCGTGATTTGTGATGAATGTGTGTTATAAGTTTCTTTATTCATCTTACGTGATCTTTTTTCTACTTTTTTTACATTTGAACTGTTCTGCTGGTGTACCCTCAGTTTGGAATGCTCCCAATATTTTTTCGATACTAAAATCGGAAAATGTTGAGAATACTTCTAAATACCGACCTAAACCACTTTTCTCCAGTTTTCCAAAAATATTTAAACAAATTATCTACAACAAGCTCTACGATGTCGTAAGTCATTAACTCTCTAAGGAAAAATATGGATTGAAGATGGACATGGACAATTTACAATAAGTTGACGTCATCTACACTTTGTTAAGGCGTTTGAGAGGGATAATCATGCTGTATTTTGGCAAAAGGTTCGTCGATTTGGTATTTCTGTTGTCCTACACAGCTGAACCTCTTCCTATATTGTTTATCTTATTTGCCGTGTCTTCCTCACATTTTTTTTCTATCACCTGGTGCTATGCAAGGTGCCATCTTCGGTCCTCTTTTGTTTGCCTTGTTCATGAATGACCTTCCAAATGGCCTAATTCGCTTCCATCTTTTTTCGCAGATAATATTAAGATATTAAGCTACTGTCTACGATTTCAATGGGGCATAACTGCATTAAGCCATTGCTGCACTGCAAACCATCAAGAATGGCAGGATTTGCTCTACAGTGTACTCGTTGCACACTCAATATTTCTACTTGTGTCCGCCTTTTCACTTCACTCGTCTGTCGTTTACTTGAATATTGTTCCTAAGTTTGGTCTATACAAGTTTAAGCTCCTTTATTAGTTTAATTTTCCCTATTGTATTTATGAAGAACGCTTACAAATTTTAAACTTTTCTTTGTTACGTACTCGTATGTTGTTCTGGGATAATTATTTCCTATATAAACTTTATGCTGGCTTAATTCCCTTTAATGCTTCTATTTCCCAATTCATACGAGTATGTGACAATTGCATGCTGTTTTATTTTTGATTTGTTTTTAATGCAACGATTGCAACGAAAACTGGTGGTGTATATGAGGGCATACATGAAGTTTATGGGTCTAATGTTCGTGATAAAATGCATCGTTGGTTTAGAATATTTTCTAACGGTGATTTTCACTTGTCCGATAGTGATCAAAGTGGGCGACTTGTAGAATTTGATAATGTTACTCTAAAATCACTGGACGAAACTGATTCCAAACAGAATATCCAGGAAAAAGCAAACACTCATCAGGCTTTTTCACATATTGGAAACATTGGGAGGGTTTACGGACAGTGTATATGGTTCCCACATCAATTGTCGGAGATAAATAAAGAACAACGGCGTACAATTTGCATTTCTCTATTGTCTAGACGATGAAGTGAGCAGTTTTTAACAAAGATTGTTACTAGTGCGTTTTGTATGATAAGAATAAGCGCCCTAGTCAATGGCTTTCTCCAACCCAACTGGCCCCACTCTCAGTTTAAAGGTGATATTATGGATTTGGCGTTAATAATTATTTAATTATTGTTGAATTCCTAAAACCGGAAGAAATAATTACAGCTAAATTGTTTTGCCATCAATTAGATGTATTGCATACAATTGTTGGTATAACGGTGAGTTCTGGTCAATAGGAAAGGAGTTATATGTCAATATGATAATGTCCGGCTCCATACCGCACGATTAACTAAAGGATAAACTAAGGGCCTTTCCGAATTGTCGTCTTCACCTTGGTCTTGAGCTTGTTATAACAGAATGTGACGTCACATCAAGTTTAGCTTGTCCGAATAGTTTATCTTCGGCTTGATATTTCTCCCCTGTATAACAGTTCATGATAGTCTCATCTCGTTGTTTAGACGTCATGATACCATGTTTGATTTATATATTTACAAATTACAATTATGCAAGAAAATCTAAACTTACAATCAAAACGGTTATTGTGCATGTGAGCCCAGACTTGCCATTCGACGAGCGCTTCGCGTGGTAAAGCAGGAACGATAATGCAATCGATTATTGCATTTGTCGTACAACGTTCCCATTGCCTTCGAGCCTCGGTTATTTAATTCGTATGTGCTGTGAAGCAGATTCGTAGCTGACCGTTGGCATTCATTCTTTTCGTTATGCGTGCAATATGTCTCAAAGCTAATTTACATTGGGGTAATCTTCCACCCTCAATCAGTTTCATGCTGCCAGGTACAAGAGCACAGTCTTTCATTCGCCATCTTTGCTTAAATGTCATAACAAGGCAAGACAGAGAATCCGGACAGTCTATCTTGATCTCCTATAACTGTTATAATAGGTCAGCTAAAACGCTGACGTCATAATCTGTTATACGGAGATCAAGACCAAGTCGGAGACACGAATTCGGAAAGGCCCTAAATAGCTGGACTGGTAAGTGTACAGTACATATCCCCCTTACTATTCTGACATAGCACTATCCGACGTAATAATGTGATCCACGGAACGTTTTTTAAGGGATAAAAGTTTTAGAAATATCGGCGATGTGCTAGCTAGCCTAGAATTAGATTTTTTTTTATCAATGTCAACTGAATTTTATAAACAGGAAAGGGAGATCCCGTCAGCAAGATGGCGAAATATCCTAGGTAGCAAAGCAGATTATATTTCATGCTAAATGCACTGCTTAATATAAAATGAATTCATTTGTTTAGTTATAGTCGATAAGTTATGGTTACCCCTAATTTATGTAATATTAAGGTTGACATGTGTGCAATGGTGAATTTTCATAACCTAATTTTTTTATTCTTTTGAATGTCTTCATGTTCGATTTTCTGATGGCATTATGTATCTGTGAAATGCACTATTGAATAAATAAAATCTAAACGAAAATGATGTCAAACAAAAAAAGCGTTCGCCTGATTTTTTTACTTTATAACTACAAGTCTCGTGTCACCCTGTGTCGTCAGCGTCTTCAGCCCTGACCGCCAAACAGACGAGAAATACTGCCGTCTATCCGGCCGCCAGCAAACATTATAACAAATCAGATACATATTTCAGAGAAAATATCTGTTTTTTGATGAATTCATTGCCATTACCTGTACAATTTGACTAGAACTTCCAAAACGAAAAACATTTGCGCTGTTGTAAATGTTGCAAACACCACGATAAACTTCAGCCCAGCTGATTATCCTAAACTCGGACAGCTGTCAATACAACATTGCCGTTCTCGCCGTTCTCCTTGTTTTGTTTACTTGCTTCTAGTCGCAAATGTCATCGTCGTAATGAAATGTCGATAGGACGTCAACAGCAAGTGAAAATTATAAATTGCGGGATGTAATTAACGTTTTAGCAGGTTCGTGTGTGCTATATCGAACGATTATATCGCAGTGAATATGGAAAAACTATCAGTTATGAGCAACTTCGTGAAAGCAGTGGAATCTTTGCGGAATACTGTCTGCAGGTAGGTGCAGTGTGTTATCGGCAATTATGGCTGTGCAAAAGTCCAGATCGCCAAAGAGTGATTAGTTTGGTGAAACTGTCTCCTCGATTTTCACTACAGGTGATTTATTATCAGAAAATATTAAATTGTGTATTTGCAGTCGGAAAGAGAAGATCCAGTACTTTCACCAAATAGCCGAGGCACTTGCATTGCCATCTGTAGTTTCGCATGAAAATTACGGGAAACATGTCAGTAGTGGGATTAGTGTGCTGTTATTCTTCTGTGAGGACTTGGATTCTGTAGTTCGAATGAGTGCCGAGGAAAATTTGAGTCGAATTTTTCGTACTGTTGAGAATTCGCGATTGAGCCGAGTACTTTTGGATTTATACAATGAAATCAAGAAGAATGGGAATCAAAAGTAAGATTTGACTGAATTTAAATAATTTTAAGGTAATTTTAAGTTCCTGGGTTTTGGCCTACGAAAAATCTGAAAAAACCCCGTGTTTTAGTTCTAAAAGATTATAGTCTCCGATGCTCCGACAGCTGCTGAAAATGTGTCTAAAAATGGTTGAGTAAACGACGCGAAACCTACGAAAAGGAGGGACCGATTGGCCAATAATTGCCGAAAATGGCGAGAATGAAGGTATCGAAGAACATTTATTTTTTAAATTTTAAATTGATTAGTTTAAACAAATACACCCCCAAAACCAAGCGCAGCACAAAGCATTGAACAGTTGCTTCAAAAATCGTAAAAGAACTTTGTACTTTGTACCAAATCGCGCACGCAGCCCACCACCAAAACTGAATGATTGGGCTGATCGCCAAATCTTCATCTCCGTTTTCGTAGTTCGCGTCGTTTACTCAACCATTTTTAGACACATTTTGAGCAGCTGTACCTAATCGGAGACTATAATCTTTTAGAACTAAAACACACGGGGTTTTTTCAGATTTTTCGTAGCCACCCAAGGGAAACGGCATAATAAACCACACGACGCACAAGTGCTGAGGAAAATATGAGGAATATTCGTACTGTTGAGAATTCGCGATTGAGTCGAGTACTTTTGGATTTATACAATGAAATCAAGAAGAATGGGAATCAAAAGTAAGATTTGACTGAATTTAAATAATTTTAAGGTATTTCTATATAGCGTACGTTAGACGAACCTAAACGCGCGATAAAATTTCGTACACAAAATCAATTTAGCATGTTCATGCGATAGCTCAAAGTTGGAATAGTTGGGTCGAGAAATTCGCGATTTTTATTAATTTTCTTTCCATTTGGTGCAATAGAAAGAAATTTATTCAAAATCGCAAGTAAAACTAACTAAAAATTATTTAAAAAATTCAATACCTGATATGCTAAATATATTCGATATTGTCAAATTAAAAAAGATACAACAATAAGAAATTACTTCACTCTCGCACTCAAGATCAAGTAACCTAACAAACTTAATTTATGCAGGACACTTCGAATATGTTTAAATCTGTTCGCATACTACTGTCCTCGAATGAAAGAAAAGAATTTAAAATGGTACACACTGAAGCTATTGCCATGCTTGCAAATAATTGCTCAAAGAAAAGAGACACTGCTCGTAGAATCTTTGACCGAATTCATGAAGCATTTCAGTCAACATTTGCAGATCTGTCTAAATGATAACGAAACTATAAAGCTGTTGGAGGTAATATGTTGCTAATATTTATCAAAGATTTTTATTTTTGAAAGATAAGCATCTGAAATTTGTTATGTTTCATTGCACGATTATTAGTCTATAAAGATTGAACTGATCGATTGGTTTTTGTTCTTTTGCTAATTTTGAAATAATTATATTCCAACTTTTTTTCATAGATATTTTGTACAAATAATTTTATTATCAATGTCTAGTTTCACCATAACAATACATTATTTTGAGTAAACACAACAGTCATTTATAACCATTTTTTTCTTTGAAGAGATGCAGGACTATCTGATATTCTTACTCAATGAAAAACATCACCGGCATCAATCGGCAAAAGCGCTTCTCGTTCTCTTCTGATGCGGAGGTATTTGAAGAAAGTTTGCCATACATCATCAATTTCCTCATTTTATGAAAGCATTTCCTAAATTAACCGTGACCCATTAGAAATTGATTAAAGAAATTTATTTCATCCTGATCATGGCTAAGCCAAGGTTTCATGACGTAGCCCAGTCTAGTCGTCCATGCTCCGGCAGATATGTTTTTGTTGATAGTTTCCTGGTTCGTCTCATATATCGCATGAGGATTTTTCTCGCGCCATTACTAACAAATGGTCCTCTATCTAAGAATATCACTAAAGAGCCTCTGGAATATCTGTCCATCTCGCTGAATAAGAAACGTTCCGAACATCAAGCATCACTAAAATACGGTCTGTTGGGTGTGATAACATGCGGTCTTAGACCGCTCTGCTGCACCGATTACTGCGTGGATGGCACTTATTGTTGAGTGGCCACTATGGAACTCATGTTCATTTTTTGAAAGGCCACCGGCCAGGCCTTTGTATTACTGCCTATGGTCGTGGATATAGTCTCCCTTTTCAAGGGGTTTTACCGCTGTATCAAGTGCACAAAAACTCTGTGTTGGTGATCCCTCTTTCCCTTGGGATCAAAGCCGGTCGCGCCACTTTCCAGCGAGATGAAAAGACACCGGCCAGCAAACAGATTATACGTTAGTAGCTGCGTTAAAGGTTGATTCTCCACTACCGCTTTCAACACTTCCACTGGCGTACTTTCGGCACCAGGGGAATTTTGGCTCTTCATTTTGATAACTGCACTGCGAACTTCTTCTAGAGCAGTGATTCTCAACCTCATTGCAGCTGCTGCTCCCTAAAGAGCGACAATTTTTGCAACACTCCCATTCGTGAAAATCCAGTAATTTAGGGTAATGTGAAGTTTTTATTATCATTAGATCAATCACAGCACTGAATCCTCGCTCGTCAAGGTAGGAAGAAAGGAAGGCAACTAAAAATTGTTTAACAATCGTTTACAGTCCTGAGTAGAGGCGACTGATGTTATTTTGAAACCAAAACTTAGTGAGACGATCAGCATTCTCGAAGCTGGCTTTCAAAGCGTCATTAGTTGAAAGTTCGACCAATTCCTCTTGTATCTGAATCTCTGCTGTTTCAATGATCATAAAAGGGTTCATGATCAATTGAAGGACTTCCAGGCACACAATATCCTCACAACGATCAGAAGAGATTCAAAGTGCTGACGGTAAACTTTTGTTTCATCAAAAGAGCTCTTATGCAGATCCAACAAGATTAGAAACTGGCTGGAGTCGTCGCGACTAAAATTCTGCTTCCACAAACTGAGCTATTTTAGGAAAACCGAAATAACAGATTTTGTTGTAATTAAACTGAGCTCTTCGCCGTGAAGCTAAAAATTAATTTCATTGAATTTCGCGAATAAATCGTTCATGTATGCAACATCAATCTTGAATTCTAGCAATCTGTCCCTCGGTGCTACACCATTTTTTTCAAGGAACTCAAGTAAAGAGTAGAATAGAATCCAGAACCTATTGAGAAAGGTGCATTTGGAGAGCCAGTGAACCTCGGTGTATAAAAGCAAGTCATTGAATTCTCTATTGTTGACCTTATACAACTGCCCGAATAATCGATTGTTGAGAGAATTACTGCGAATTTTGAGATGGCATATTGTAATGTCTGATGCAAACGGTCGCTGAGGTTTTTTGCGACTAATACTGTCTATCAATCATACAGTAAAGAGCTAAAAACCTAGTATCCCTTTTTTCAGAAGGGCGATGAACCCATGATGACGACTCACCACTGCATGAGCTCCATCGGTGGCAACTTTCATAATGTTCGCCAGAGAAGTATTTTTCTCTTTAAAATAATCTTTAACCGTATCAAAAATATATTCACCTTTAGTATCTGCAATCAAGGTTCTTGCAAAAAGTGTTTCGTGAATAATTCTTCCTTTCTCTACAATTTCAAAATTAAGTTCGAATGTCCGAACATGCTCATCGCTCCCTAGCGCCCGAAAGATGCCTATCGCCCGCTACCGGCCAAAGCAAGTTCACCCCCCTCAGCATCATTCCACCGCCCCCGTTGAGAACCAATGCTCTAGAATCAACAAAGGAATATCTTCCTGACGGACTATGAGAGCATTGCCTACTGTCACGGAATGCACCAGGAACAGCGAGTCCACGATATGTAATCAAGCTTACTAGATACTATATTGTAGCCCCGACCCATGGATCCCGCTTCACTTAATCAGAAAGAGCTTGCCACATTTGTGTTTTCCTCACCTGCGGCAGTTTGATATACTTCTGGCCGACCAATAGATCATTGAACCCTACGCCTGCACGCTACAGCTCTTTGCCGCAGTACCGCTATCTCTTCGGCCCACCAATAAACATGTTGCTTCCCAGATGGTGGTCTCCGACGTGGCATCGAGATGTCACACACTCGTTTGACTCCCTCGGTGACGAAGTTCACCTTGCGTATCCATCTCTGCTTGATTTATCTTCACAACAAAATCGGCAGAAAGTCTGCTGAAAATTTCGCAAAAAGATACATTACATAATTTGTAGCATCGATTGATGTTAACGACGATATCACTCTTCCTATGATCTCGATAAGTACCTAATCTTGACTATTTTCGGCCCAAAGAGAATATTTAATTTAAAAAAATACCTGTTTCACAGAATTGAAAACGAAGTTTTATGATTTCAGGAAGAAAGTCATCCTGTGTTTAGTTTATTTTTGCGCTGTCCATTACCACATAATGTGGTACTTTATTAGTAATTTCAAAGCTTCGCCACAATTACATGAAAATTGAAAACACTTTTACAAATGAGGTCACAATAATTTGTTTTTTCCTTTTCCAAGCTGCATATTTACCTTGAATAAAAGTTTGGTACGGTTGACTGTTCAAATTAAAATTTGAGACTCTTGAATGGAAAATATAATAAATACTACGATAAAACCCAGCCTAATCCGAGGGTTTCCAATACTAATGCTACGAATCAAAATTTCGATGCTCATCTTTCTGCTGTAATTTTAAATCTCTTGGTTTTTTGTCAGCTTCCAAAAAAATTCAAGGATTAATACCTAGTTGTGTTCGTACACACTGAACTACATTAAAATCATATTTATAGGTGTTTATATCAAATACCACATCAGACTGTGCTGTTAAACGACGATGCTCTGCTCAAAATTGTATTTATCTAATACAAGGTGCTCACAACAAAGACTTAATGGCAATTAAATCTCTTTCGAAATCGTTAGGTAAGTAGTAATTTCCATAATTTGCATAGTAAACTCGTCCATCAATAAGCAACAAATACAAACTTCTAGGGTACTTACATCACGATGGGCGTTCAACAAACACTCTTATCGGCGTCCTTGGGTTCTTTCGCCTGTTGCTTCCAATCATCATTTCCTCTGCCGAGTGCGACTGCAAACAAATCATGGATATATACGACTTGTGTCTACATTTACTGAATAGTTGGAATCACTCAATTATTAACGCTTCATTAGAGGTGATCAATGCAATCCTGACCGGACTGAGTCCTGAACTGAAAGAAGTGCTCATCAGTCACGGCATTCATCAAAACGATTTGCTAAAAAAGAGGAAATCATTAAAAAATCAAATATTTCGTTCGAAGCATGCGGAAATGACGTGCTCAGCATCACCGTCGACTCTGGCATCATCAACAAAAGGCAAGGAAAATGAACAGGGGGTAGACAGGAGCGAGCAGAAAATACATGCACTGGGAAAGTTGGGTGCAGAAACTATTAAAGATGCATTCAAATCAGGAGGAATGAAATCACAGTATGAGGGTGGAAGTAGGTTTGATGAACGACTCGGCATTGGGATAAGTGCGGCTGATGCGGGTTGCAACAAAGCAAAGAATGCAGGTCAGGATTCGGTTTCCACGTCTTCGACAAATGAAATCAAAATCAATGATGAACCAACGACCGTAGATGTATCTGGCTCTCCGTCTATGGTTTCTCAGATTATTGTCGACAGGGTTGAAGACGACGAGAATGCAATGAGCTTTGCTTATGCAAATAAAGAGACTTCAACATCGACGACGTTGACATCGTCAATCGGAGTAGTACCTCAAATCGATGAGCCGCAGGAAGAAGGCCACTTGCAATGCAACGAAGACAAATCGCAAATTTTGAGTGACGTCGATAATGAATCGTTCAATAGTATTGACTTTGAATCGGAAATTACAATCGAGATCGGAAATGATGGAAATGATAACGAATCGAAAATAGAGAGATCGAACGAAAAGAACAACGATAAGACAAATCAGGATGAAGATAAGCAGAGAATCGATGAAAAAACTGACGGCAAGAGCATTAAATCAACTGATTCGATTGGAGCATTCTTCAATAATTTACTGTCGCATCCAAATACAGGTTTGTAAATTTGTATTGTTTGTGAGTTTTCGTAGCTGGAGTATTGTTGGGACTCGAAATAGATGATATGACTATCTATTTTGAATTAGATTTATCTTGCTTTTCTGTAGCAGAAAATTTTATTGTGCTTAGTTTATGCTCAACACCTAACTCGACATAAATAGTTATGTAGAATTTATGTATTAATATTAAAATATAAATATCCCATATATTTAAGTAGCATGCTATATTTTTTTGCAATAGCATTTTGCGTAATTATAAAATGTTCGCGTTACATAAATTTATCTTAATATAAATCATTGGAATTTGAAAAACAAAAAAATATCAATGAAAAGCTAAGCAGAATAATTCTTTGTTTAAATATGTATGTTCTTAGTGTCATCGTCATCATCGTCAAAATTACAAGAACAAACCATTTTTAATTCAATTAATTTATTATAATTCAATTTTTTCTACCTTTTGAAATAAAATATTTTAATTTAAATACCAATATGTTCTTTAGAAAGTAGATTTATTTCAATTTCTTGTAATAATGTGCCCTCTTCTTCAAATTACCCTCGATATATTGATGCCTGTCATTTATTTAGTTCAAAGAAAAAATGGTCTTTAAATTGAAATATTTTTTATTTAATTGCTATTTTCATTAACAAATTTCAATAGCATAACTGTGCACTGAAAAACCAATACTAACGGCTTCTTGGTTATTAATTTATTTTTCACAAAAAGATCAAATTTATTTTCAAAAGCATACTGTGCTTAGCTTCTTATAATAATCTTATTTCCTGCATTACAGAAAGCATGACGAAACTATTTCGACCATCATCAAAGTTATCTGCAACCACAACAGCAAGCCCATCATCCTCATCGGTGTCGTCAAGTGCATCACGAACAAAAGCAAAACAAGCCATCGACACGAAAGGATTGGATTCTAACCTGGAACCGGCTACTAAAGATACAGCAAAAACAACACCAACAATACTAGCCGTTAGTAGTAGGATTGGCGGAGTCGGCACTCCGGCAACGACCACTACACTTACTTTTGAAGATGACACTATTTCGATCGAATCTATAAACAGCCATATATCTCTGAGTAGTCACGTCTCGCAACAAAGTAGAAATGAGCAAGATTCGATGCTGGCCCTGGGCAACGATGCGGAGATTGAAAGAAAATCCGATGGAACGGTGTGGTATGAGGTCGAAGAAGGCTCTTTGGTCGACCGAGAGCCGCAAATGTCCCCGAAACAGAATCGTGTAAACGAAATAAGTATAACAGTATCAACGAAATCTGAACCTAAATATGGTGAATACCACAGTGGCAGCCCCGCACACGATGCATCGTTTGTGAGCGCTCGCAAAGGAGACTTAGGTGGAAATTTAAAGGACTTTGATGTTGCTTCCAGAATCCAGCATAAAATAGGAAGTATTCATGAGCAGAATATCATCTACTATACTGTACGTGTGATTGCATCGAGATTCCTTTTAGACGGCAAACCCGGTGGGCTTATTACAGATGCAGCGGCTCGTGTCTCTGTTAAAAGCCTTTCATTGGCTGTGTTGGGAAATTGTGTTGAACTGAAGCCTGAAGTGCTTTATATGCCACTCGAATTCGACAAATTAGAGGCTATTAACTTTGATATTTCGCCCGACCATAGCAACGACAACAGTAGCGGAAGCGTGTCTGCTAATGACTTCTACATCGGATATCATAGTGAAATTGTAACCGAAGAAAAATCAACTCAAGATATGACAGCCGAAGACAGTCTGCTCGAAATAAAGGATGATCATTTCGGGGAGTCTAAAAATCCATACCTCTTCGATTCACCAATGGGCAAAAGCGCAGATGAAATGCTCTTGGCCAGGCTTAAAAATATGCCGTTAGTCAAGGAAAGTCCTTTAGGCCAAAGGAGAAGGAATGATACTGAAAATATAAATAATCCGTGTCGCAGATTAAATCAGCAACTCGAGCAAATTTTATCTAAATCCGAAATAATTGAATCGAAATCTTGTGTACAGAAGCCAGTGATAGTTCATCCGCTTTCACCTCAAGCGTTGCAGACTCAATCAGCGAAACTGGAAAGTGTTGTACCATTTAATGCATTTGAATCTTTTGATTCGAAATCGAATCAAAGCACTAACACAGATTTGAAAAAGCAAAGCGATATCTATGCATTGGAACAGAAAAACCTTTGGAGGAATATTTCCCGTGCCCACAAAATGGGACTGTGCAGTGCCAGAGGGGATCCATCCAATTTGACATTCATTGAGTCGCCGGACACTGTTGAAATGCGTCACCACGAAAACCATCATCACAAAGTGCGATACAATCAATGCGAGCACCAGTTCATTCATGACATTTTTTTATATTGCAATCATCCGGATCCGGTCTTACGCGGCAATATGCAAATAATTGCCTACAATTTCACCAAAGCATGCCTTTCTGGTTTGTCGCGCTGTAGCGAAATAAATGAACCGAACAATATGGAAGTGGGAAGGCACGACGACAAGCTTTCGCTATTATACGGTCCATTGGATATCGAGAAATTATTGAAAATTTTGATAAAGGTAATTGAGAGTAGTAATCCGCTCATTCAGTTAATGCAAATATTGTGAATGTTTGTATTGAATGTGGTGGCTATGAGTGTTTCCGAATGGTTTTTTTTTGTGTACTGAGGAATTTAAGGATTATAATTATTTCATTTTATTGCAAGCGTTTAAATATCTTGTTTATTGCGTCGTATTGTGAGCTTTGATAAACTGACCGTTTGCAAAAAAGAAAAAAAAAACAATTATCCTAACCTAGTTGCAGTCCATGTTTAGCTCCATATTTATCTATTAACAATACCATGTTTAGCGCCATATTTATCTATTAAAATCTCACTGATAAAGTCATCGCAGCTAACCTCAGAAAAACCTCTATTAAAATTAATAATATATAAGTAATCTATACCATAGCTGCTGATTAGTTCCTTTTTTTGTTCTTGGTCTATTAACCTAAAATTGTTTCTACCAAATAAAACAGTTGATGGGTGAGGCTATTTTTTCATTGACTGATTGCGCTTTCCGATTAGTAACCATGGCTACGTTAAGCCACTTCTGAGCTATTGTTGCTACTTATTACTTTTTTTCTTCTCTAAATTATAGGGACTACAGGACGATATTCACAGCGTTGTCATCCAGGCTTTAACGTTTTTCGATAAGATTTTTGACCGTTTGGTTTCAAATCATTTTAGTTTACAAAAAATCAGCTCTAACCAAACTATTGACTTTTATGGTGACGAAGAATATGACACGAATATGACAAATATGAGCATGGCAGCTGATTTAGTGATTTTATCGGACTCACAAAAAGGATCACCGATTTCTTTGAAATTCCTGTTAAGTCAATTGCAATTTTGCCATGCGAACAGGTATTGGCTGGTGCAAAATAAATATGCTGAGATTTTATCGAATTTGAGCATTGATGCAATCCGAGATGTCTATGGTGATGAAATAGCAGTTATGTATGAGGTAATCTTCAATTATTAAATAGGTAATTCTAGGTAAAAGCGATATAAAAGTGACATTGTATATCATTGACCATATTTGAAATTTTGTACGTTATTTTCACGTCATGTAGGAACAGTTGCTCACAGTCAAAATGATGCAGAAATTAAGTGAAGTTTTAGCGGCCCTTCCACAAAAATTTTACTTACAAAATGGTTATATATATTCTTCGTCTGGTATTAATTCAATATAATAGGATAGCATTTTTCGAACTATACAACACCCGCCTTAAAAAAAAAAAATTATCCAGCAATCGATAATTATGGCTCACAGTAAAAATGATCCAACAGACTTACATATCCTGGAAAATAATGGCAATTTTCCCAATTTGGGAACATATATTTTCATTTTTTGTGATAATTTTCCCAGTTTCTTATCTAGTTGAAACCCATCATTCGTGAGCGAAAGATTAGACAAAATTTTGGCAATAGAGTTTGTAGACAAGGAGTCGTAGAAGAACGACAACGCAGAAGAAGTTGTCGTAGAAGAACGAGAAATTGTAATATAACATTTCAAATGTGGCAAAACTCAGAGAAATCAGCGATATTGCCAATAAATCCTGCTCAACAGTTCATCACATTATTGAAAGCTACGAAAAATATAATAGAGTTCAAAAAAAGCAGAAAAGAGTTCTGGCGAATATATTTAATAAGTCAGATAAAAGGGGAATATTGCGGAGGATTAGCTAGACAACTAGAAGTTGAAGCCAATTTACATGGAAGTGTCGCAAACAATAAGTAAATAAGGATTTTTTGTTTTAGCGCACGGTTTTATTTGCAGGCGTGAAAAAGTTTAATATCTTCGGGTCAGATGGAAAAGCTTGTGTATGGAGGAAGCCAAATTAAGAGTTTATGGATAGTAATATGAAGAAGGTAATGAAGCTTGAAGGAGGTTATATTTGCGTATGGCGCTGCATGTCATCTTCCGCAGTGCGAAACTTACATTTCATGGAAGGAAATATGAATTCATTTAGTTACACTGAAGGGTAATTTAAAAAGCAATGCAGAAAAATTAGGGATCGTAGATTGTTTTCGCTATAATATAATTTCTCACAATTGATTAAAACACCAGCTCATTCGCGCTCGATTTCAATGTAATAAACTTGAGAGTAATGTCCGAAAGTATGTGATTTCGAATAAAAATGGCCTCAAAACTGCGGTAAGACTCGACTTGATAGTCCCAGTCCACAAATTATTAGAGAATAGGCGACAAAAAGGGTCAAAAATTGAAGAAAACCACACAAAAACTTACAAAAAAGCATGATAACTCAAAATAAACAAACACATCTTAAAACAAGTATACTCGTATAACCACAAAAACACACAACCCCAAAAACAAAAACCAGCTTTGCCTTACCAGTCAGACATCTCTCGGAAAAATCGTCTAACGGCTATATTAGCCAAATTTGCAATGCGTGAAAAATGGTCACAAATTTAATCTTCTTGCACCTTAAAATTAGTTCGGTCGATGCCAACAAGACAGAGCTATTTTTCATAATAAAGTAAAGTCAAAAATATTAGTAACAGTGAAATTATTCTTATTATACGTGTAATTTTTGTTGCGTATGAAGGTGCGTCATTTTCTGTGTGAGGTTATTTTTTTATTTTGCTAAATGCTTGTTAATTTTCATTATTAATCAGACTGTTAAAATTTATATAAATTGAACTGAATTGGACATATTTTGTTCTGCATTATTTTCACTGTGACTCACTACATACACTGTCAGTTGTATGCATAACTAACTCTTTCCGACCAGATGCTGATTAAGAATACAACAAGTTCCGCAGAAAAATAAGTTAAACGAATTTTTAAACTATAATCTATTTCCAAAAATAAAAGAAACCACCAAGCTATTATTAAAGTGCAATGAAAATGTTAGGGTTTTCAAAAGGCTGAATATTATACCGCGCTTAATAATTGTCGTCACTAATTTGAGGAATATATAAATAACCCTCACAATAGTAGGGGAGCCCAAGCGGGGATTTCGCGCGTTACTCGAGCGCGTCAGAAAATCATATGGGGAGAAGCCTTGCACCCCTGTAATGTGCCCTACCATATATGAACCCTTAATATAGTGGGGTGCGTTGAGGGCACCCCGTCAGATTAGTAAAAAAAAATTGATCCTCAGAAAAACTCGAGCGCGTCAGATTAAGATAAGGTAAGTTAAGTACATCCAGAAAAGAGTATATTTCAATAATCTGACAATTTGAGCGTGGCATAAGGAAATGGGTAAGTCACAAAGTTGTAAAAAAAAAACCTCACCTCGAAAAATTCGAGCGCGATTGAAGTTTTTTTTATTTTGAAGGAAATCCTATCAGGATTACGAAAAACATATAATCTGACGGTTTTCATGAGGCGATGTAGCTAAAACCACCAATAAATGATGAAGCGTATATATGCTGAGAACTGTGTATTCCCCACTCCGCGCCAATCTTCCTTCTCAATCTTTCTCTATCTCTCAATCCTCGCACTGTCCTCACACTACCGTCTGCTGCCATGATGACATCTTAGCCGATCACAATGACTTGTTAGTTTTTGTTGATGTACGACGCTTTGGTTTGTTTGTTGTGTTTTAAAATAATTAAGTGAATTTAATGCAATAAGTTTCATATGACGAGGAAGTTGAACAATTGGAAACCAACTTCGAAGACGAATCCAGTGAGGATGAAGATTAAAATACTTGTTTTATATATATATTTTTTTCTACTTTCATATCAATAAATGATTGAATTTTCTAGATATATATATATATATATATATATATATATATATATATATATATATATATATATATATATATATATATATATACATATGTACTTATTGTTTTTATTTCATCCAGCAATAAAAAGAAGAAACGAAATTTTTTTTTTTTTAAATTGTCAGATTAACAATATCCCTCCATATAATTGTCAGATTATCATTTAGGACACCTAAGACATCAAGTTGAACCCTCTATATAAAAATCTGACGCGCTCGAGTATTTCATGGTCACATTATTTTTTTACATTTTAAAAAATCAGTCATGACTTTCGGTCACGTCGAAATCGTCAGTCATTTAAATAGGACAATTTTTAGGGTTCACTTAACATTCCCTCTGAATATCTGGCACGCTCGAATAACTTTTTTTTTGTTTGTTTTTTTACCCCTTTTTACGGCCACCCCCCTCTAGTTAATCGTCAGATTAATATCTATCGGTTATCAGAAAGACAAAGCGCGTATACACTATGAATGTCTGACGCGCTCGAGTATTTCCATGCGACGGTTTTTTTTTACGTTTTTGAAAATTTTTACCCGCTCTCCCCCCCACTAAAATGGAAAACTTGACATAAACTTTTTTTCATTTTAGAACCTAATCTTCACAATCCAATAGGTCCCCATGACGCTTTAGTAACTGCAAATTTAGCATCCCGGGCTCCCCTACTACAAGCAACTCTTAGTGAGCTAGCATTGCTCAAAAAGCTGAGCAGAGACAGGTCCTTAGGCGAATAATTGGAGGAAAACGGAAGAGTCTGCATTGGCGCATAATGTACAACCACGATTTGTACGAAATACAGAGGTCTCCACAGCCATCAATGTGCGATGCACGAACATGGAATACCCAAAAAAAAAAAATATTCGATCGAAAAGCCGGATGTCAAAGGCCAATAAAACTCAGCAAACGATGGTCCGACTCTGTCGACGAAGACTGCACATCGCTGCTCTGATTTCGAAATTGGAGGACACGGTCGTTGGACCGAGACAATTGGATGCGTTTTCCCCAAGAAGCCAAGGCCCGAGAGAGGCTGTAGGGCTACAACAAAAACAACGACCATTTATTATTTGAAAAGAAGCCAGGAAATTTTTTGAACAATAGGTGTTGACCAAACCATGGCTGATCAAAGGGAAAGTAGGAGCAGTACGATAAAAAAGGTGGATTCGAAAATACAACTCATAGGAATTTCAAAGGATCCTGAAATAAGATGAAAGAGATCATGAAGAACCATTTTGTTGCATCCGACAATGAAGATTATGTTTGCATTTTCGGGGCCGACAAAGCATTGGGCATCGAATTAGAAGGTGAACTGGAAATCCAAGCAGACTCGGAAAATTCTAACGGCAGCGTAGAAATTGAAACTGGAATTGAAGCTCCGGCAGATAAAGATGGTATGAAGTAGGTTTCTACCGCATTTGACCAAGGGTAACCACCGAGACGGAACATTTTACGGTATCACGGTGGACCTGCCAGCTCAGGCAGAGTGTATATTGCAAGGGAAGTATTCAACACAATTCTATCAAAGGAAATGTACGTTGTTATTCGACGGAAAACGAATTGGAAAGCTCATGACGTCACCGACGACCATAAGTGCGTGTTAACAGATATGTATTTGGATATTACAAATCGTCCAAAACCGAAAACTTCTAAGCGCTTTGTCGACGAGAAGTTTGACTTATTTTTAGGAATTCTCATTGGCTATGGTGTTCAAAAGTCAAATAAAAAGAACGTTTCTGAATTGTGAAAATTCAATTAATATGGCCTACGATCGATTTAAAATGCTGCTTCGATTCGTAAGCTTTTATAACGGTCGGTTTTACATGGTCTTCAAACAACAAAGCTGCAGCTATTCGTGATATTTTGACAAAGTTGAACACTAACTTGAAAAAGGCGTATAAACGTCACGATTGCTTAACAGTTGATGAATAGAGCTCTGGCTACCGAGAGCAGAGGAAGGTCACATAGTTTATACCTTTCAAGCCTAAAAATTATGGTATCAATATTTTCTGCGCGCACGATGCTAAAAATGTATATCCTCTTGTGGGACAAATTTACACTATATAGCCTGCAAGTGGTGACCTCTATAGATTTGTTGATGAACAGCTCACAGATATTGTTGTATCGTATAGGAATTTGAGAAGGAACATTATCACTGATAAGGTTTATATAAGTTTCCACCTTGCTAGCAGGCTCAGTTGTTGGAAGTAAACTCTGGTAGATTATGTGACAATAAGCAAAACATTCTTATCATGAAACCAAATAACGAATGTTCGTGAAAATATTTTTGACTACATTATAAATTTAACTAAGCCAAGACAAGTGTTAATGTAAAGTCTATAATAAAGAGCATATGTCATATTTTTGTATGGTCGTTATATAGAAGACTGGCCGCGACTTGCAATCTGACAGGTATTAAGGTACTATCCAAAATCGTATTGGTCGATAAAATTACCTCATTTGGTCGCGAAAAAGTACCTTTAATCCGCCATCTTGTACGTTAATTGCTTTTGCGATCGGCCTTCTGTATGAAGGTCATGATTGAATATAACTGGAAATATAATTAAGTTGCTAAATGATGGCTGATCACGCAAAGGTGGTGATTCATCGTATGTATGTATATTTTATGTCAGCATGTTGACATGCTATCAATATTTTCAGTTATAAATTTAATTAATGGCTATCATGAAAATTATTTTCCTGTTCCAATCACACTTATATGAAAAATAATATATTTATTCAATTACCTACGAAGGATATTTTTATGCAACAACTTTTACATCTTCTGGGAGACGAAGATGTTCGTGTTCGTAATAATGTTGCTGTGTGCCTCTGCAACTACATTCAAAACAAAAGAGTTTTAACAATTGCTGCAATGAAAACGAACGACATCGACTTAACGCTCGTCGAAGAATTTCTAACACATCGTATTTTTCATGGGTGGTCGAAATCGTTACGTGAACTATTGAAAAATAGCCGAACCCTGGAGCAAAGCAGTTGCAGGCTACTATCTCGAATGTTATTTCTCGTAACCAACATGCTAATGGATTTGGACAAGAAAAATATACAGGTAACTGTAATATTTTAGTGCGTAGGTAAAATTTATATAAAACATTCTATACATCATTCCGTATCATTTATTTAATTTAGTTCAATGTAATTCTATATATTGTTCAATTTCATTAAAAGATGTTTATTTTTATAATTTTTACATGTTCGTTCAATTGCAATGTATAATAGACAATGTTATGCCGATTTGATACTGTTCTCGAACATTCTATTCACGAACATGAATATTTGTTTTTCTAGTTTGGGATAATTAACGCAGTTCGTGCACTTCTGAATGAATTCAGTGCAATCGATTATTTGCATATTTGGAATGAATTCAATCTGATTGAAATATGTCTATGTTTCATGCTTCAAAATCTAACTACCGCCGTCGACATCGGAATGCAAATTAGTCTAATTGAAATCAATACTAAACTTCTATCAGGTAATCTGTTGAGCTCATATAGATATATTTGATATTATGAAAATACCTTTTGAAAGCAATGCAATTATGTGCTGCAAAAAGCATAAATGTAAAAATGCTTGTTGCGGAAATAATTTAGTCGTTGTTTTCTGTTGTAAATATTAAAATTACTTCAATATTTATGTTGCTTATTAAAATTTTGCTAGCAACACATTGAACATGGTATTTACTATTTACTTAGTCAATAATTTCCCGTTAATTGCAGCAAATTTGCTAAAGGACAATGATCTGAACCTAGGGCAATCAGTCGACAATTTGTTTGATCATGCGATGCGGATATTGAATATTTACTACAGTTTATTCTCGAACCAGAAGCCTAGTATACTTTCGAAACCGGCAAAACCGGATTCATTATTCGTAAGTGCGAAAGATGTTGGATCTCACCAAGCTGAAGACAACAAAAAGGATTTTATTTACATGAAATTATATGAAATTTTAAAGACTGTCTATGAAAATTATAAGGTAAGTAATTGAAAACTATTTTGTTGAAGGTTTTGTTTCACCTTTAAGGTCGGTTGTTGGGCATGGCAGTGGATAATGTTAAATATATTGAATGATAATTGCAATTATTTTTATAATAAATTGTATAACCATTAACATAAATATAGCTGATTATAATCAGCCTGTAAAATAGTGGATATAAATTAGTTTGTGTATGATGAGTATGCTATCCGTTCGTTTTCGGACCATCATTATGTGTCTATTTAATCAAGTTACGCAAAAAAATACACAAAACATAAATACCGTTCATAAAGAAGTACATTTCACAAAAAGCATTTGATAATTAATTGCAATCAACTGACTTTATAGTTTGGAATACAAAACACTTAGAAATCGAAATCCATGAATAATATATTTTAATGTGTAATATAATACGTAGAAATCTGGCGTAAAATAAACGTAAAATTATTGATAAAAATTATCGATGAATAATTATAAATATAAATTATATAAATTTTAAATAATTCTAATAAATTTTAAATATAAATTTTCTTAGCATAAGATATTGCACTTTAATTTTTGCATTGTCCAACCCGTTTTACTTTGTTTTCACAGATTTTCACAACGTGAAATTATTGATAAAAATTATCGATTAATAATTATAAATATAAATTATATAAATTTTAAATAATTCTAATAAATTTTAAATATAAATTTTCTTAGCATAAGATATTGCACTTTAATTTTTGCATTGTACAACTCGTTTTACTTTGTTTTCACAGATATCGATTAATCACGAATCGGGTAGCAAACTGATGTCTCTAGCTGCATCTAGTCTGAATGCACTTTCCACTTTTCTCGAACTTAAACAGATTTCAAATGTACCCAACGGTAACGTAAAACTGATCGAGGAAACTCTCCAATATTTAACTGTGATTCTGAATT
Organism: Nemotelus nigrinus; assembly: GCA_947369275.1. NCBI lineage: Eukaryota > Metazoa > Arthropoda > Insecta > Diptera > Stratiomyidae > Nemotelus > Nemotelus nigrinus. The sequence goes on along the minus strand of OX376374.1, from coordinate 24,773,946 downwards.
ATTTACCCACGGAGACTATTAATTGCTTGAGGCAACTATTAAAATTTCTATTTTGTCGGAATTATGGAAATAGGAAAGTTGAATACGAGAATTTTCTGAAATTATATTTCACTATTCGAAATTGTGAACGGCATGAGAATGCATATATAATGTCAGATAAAAGAGCAGCAAGCGATATGTCTGCGGTTGCTAGCACTCAACACCACCAACGTGATGGTCGTGGCATCAGAAAAGAGGACCAGAGAGTCACTGAAGAGTCGACCAACGATGGTGAACAGGGAAGCGAAAGTAGAAAGGATTCTGTCGGTGGCATTGGAGATAGGTTTAATTTGTCCGACTTGTTTGCAAGTGCAATTAGTTTTCCGCTGGGCAAATCGAAACTCGAAGAGTCTTCCGCCAAACATATAAAGTTGTTCGAACCGCTCGTTATATATTGCTTGACAGTGAGTATAAGCATTTTTCGAGAGGCAGTCGCATGAGTTTTGATTTTCAATTAATTTTTTCCAGCTATTTATGAAGTCAAACGCTGTTGTACAGGCATCCATCCTGGAGATGTTATCAGACCTGCTAGAGTACAACGTGACATATAGCATTTTGGACTCGAAAAATATAATTTTTGAACAAGTTGAGAGCAATGTGGAACTGATTGAAAGTGGAACAGCTAGGTAGGTTAAAGATTGGAAATATGTTTGTTAGGATACAAATTAAATCGTTGAATATGACTTAGGCGAATAAAATTATTGTCTTCCAGAAATTCCGGTCTACTCATCAAGTCGATTGTCAAGTTTCTTATGCGACTTACGAAGCAAAGTGATAGAAAGCTAACTTCTATTCCGAAAATCATCAATATAATAAATAATCTATTCACAAACAATACCCTAAGCGAATGCAGCATGATCGCATTAAAAGAGCTATCCTTTGAGATTTTTTTCAAGAGTTTGAAAGATGCAGGTAGGAGCTCCAATAAAGTTCAAACGATGCAGGACCTAAATACGGAAAGAGAAGTGACTCTACGAATGCTAGAACAATTCATTGGCAACGTTGAATGCTTGAAAGTGCTGAATATTTTATTGCTGTGGGCTCGAACAGGACAGGCACGCAAAATGAACTCTGACACAGCAGGTGCTCCTGTTCCAGCACCGTCGGAAAATGCAGAACCCATGGAAACAAACGCGCACATAGAATTGAGTTTAATTGTACAGGATGAAGCAATTCTTTCAATTGTTATAGGTGGCCTACAGAATGACGAGATATCGGTGTACAATTATCAGACGTATCTTATTCTAAACGCTATCTTTCGCAACTGTGACAAGAGCATTTTGCTTAAAAGTGATTTGTTTGAAGCGTTGCTGAAACTATTTATTCAAAAGGTAAATATTGAAGCTTGAAGCTTCAAATAAAAGTCTCCAAGTTTTAAAATATTTTGAATAGTATGAATCCAACTTGAAGATTTTTAAATAAACTTAAATGCATATTTATTAAATTCAAATACTTTTGGCATGGAAAGCTTAGTTAATATACTCTTGAAAAGACTAAAGTTATAAAACTACTCTCTAAACCTTCAATTGCGTTTATATTCCAAAACAAGAATTCGAAAACGAGTTTTCAAACTAATCTACATGCACGAATTTTTCATTTGCTTTAACCTGTAATTGCACTTTTGAACTGCACAATCATACACACGCTCCTCCCTTTACTTGCCAGAACGTCGAAAATTTCAACAATCTCTCCAATGCAGTCATAATCCTAGACAACGTAATCCTAAAAACCGAACAAATTTATCTGGTGAATCACGTAAAACTCCTGTTCATGAAAAACAATGTTCAACTTGACTCGAGCAAAAATGAGTACGTTGTCGACGGCAAGGACGAATCACATACGGGAATGGATGAACAACACGATAAATCGCAGAGGCATGAGCATGATAGAGTGTTAGGAAGTCGAGTAGTGGCAGCAGATTTGGATAGTGAAGTGTCTCCACGAAAAGCTATAGACGACGAAATAAATTATTTTGTGAAAGTTTTGTACTCAATGCTGGAAAAATGCTTTGCAACTTCGATAGCACGTCCAGGCGATACGGATTACAGATACTTGACATCGAAATTTATAAAATCATTAGCAGAAGCAACGGGAAAATTCGAGAAGATGAGGTCGCCTCTATGCTTGCTACTTACCCATAATAGCACAATCTATGAGAAACTCGAATCATCTTCAGAGTATCCTGAAGGAATTGCAGCCGATATTTTGATTTTGCTGGGCGAATTGTGCTTGGGGCGAGACGAAGGTAGTGGCTCCTCGTCGGATTCTTCGTCGTCATTTTTTGTAACGCTACAACCTCGTTCGATCCTGAAGTATATTCACAAGATTAAGGAAATTGATGGAAAAAGAGCTGTACTAAAGCAAATCTGTGAAAAATTCGTAAGTGTTTCAGTAGTAATTAATTACGCCTTAAGCTTAAATGTTCTCAGTTGGCATCGCTTTAAATATTTTGTACAAGTTAAATAATGTGGGATTTGCTTACAGTGGGATATTAATTGGTGGATGACGGAGGATGTAAAGATGCTGTTATCCATGGAACTCATGCCAGTCTGTTTGGATGTATCAGCGGATTTAGGGAGAAAGATTGTAGAGCATCCGATATACGCTCGGATTTTATTGGAACAATTGCTTGCATTCCCAAGTGGATTTTATAAGGTAATTAAATTGCGTAAATTTGATTATATTATTTCGTTTATGATTTAATTTTAATGATGATTGATGATATGCTAACAAAATATGGCTACAACTAAATATTCGAGCATAATTTGTTGTTGTTTTTGTGTTGCACTTGAAGCGCTATGTAACTTTCACTGCAATATTTAAACTCACGCCAATAGTCCAAAAATGATAATTTAAGATTGCAAAATTCTAGGGCCATATTTATTGAAATTAAAAAGCTTTAGAATTTGAGAAATAATATCTAACAAGAGGCTTTTACAATAAACGAAATTTTTTATTTTTGCCTAAGAAAAATACGTAACCGTTCTGCGCTCAAAAAAGTTATGATTTACTTATGTAAGTTTCGAAGAATTGTTTTGCGTTACTGATCCCTCAGATCAAGCTACACTTAGAACAAGCCAAATTTTTTTGTGTCCTTGCATAAAGGTAGTTGTTTTCACAAAAATGTTACCAACTTGCACTACATGGTTCGTAGAATTGAAACAATATTGAACTAAAAAAAATGTCGCGGTCGAAGTTCGAACCAGGTAAAAACAAACATTAGAGAGTAAAATTGAAAAAAATCTGTCTGATTCGATTAAACCAAAAATGGTGTGGAATTCGAGGAAACTGTACTAGTGAAGTGGTTATCATTTTCAATTGAAAAATGAAGTAAATCTACTTCAAATGAAGTAAAGTCTGAACCCTGGTTATGATGCATTCCAAGAATGTAGAATCAGAATTCCTACGATCCAGCACGTCCAATGACACCTGTTCACGATATTGTTTTTGAAGAAAATTCAGCTTCATCGGGACAAATCAAGCATCATGCCTGAAATATCGACCAAAATCGAACAAACGAACCCTCCAGAGATATTAAGCTCACATTTTATCTCCCTAGCACTAATATGACGATTTTTGAGCAATATTTTCTTCACTTTTCGAATGTTATCGTCAGTTGGAATGACCCAAGATAGTGCAGAAAGAGGCATGTCTTCAACGATCTCAGTCACAAAATTCCGTTCGACACACCAAATTTGAGACAAACGCTTTGTTCGATATTTTGATACATTGTCAAAATCAGCTACTTATTCAATCAGCTGCTGTATGCAAAAGTGTTTGACAGACCGTGCTTGGTATAATAATGAAAGACAGTCCTACCGAATCGCCAAAAAGTTTAGAAACATTAGCGTAGACAATTTAAATTATGTCCGGGAGCTTTTTTGCCACCATGTAATTATGTCTTTAATTAAAATTGATTTTAAAGCCTGTTCAAACATAATCCTGATTGTAGCTTCTAAGACTAATGCGTCCTGTGAGATTTCTTTATTCGGTTTGATTTGTATCATGTGGAAAAAAATTCCGGTCTTTTGTTGGCTCCTTGAAATCATCTCCTTCTCTTCCTAACTCCCTAGTATTTAATGCTTTTACTGCTTCTAACCCTATTGATGTTTGCAATCTCTTTACAATTCTTTTTTCTTCAGTGTAGACCAACCCATCGATTTCTGCTTGTGACAGATTTTTTTTTATTTCCCTGCTTATTTCTCTTCTGTTGTAACTAACCCTCTTGACGTTGAATGCTTTATATCCTCACTAGACTCTAATTGCTTGAAAAAACTTGTTTCTTCTATTTCTATTTGATTAATCTTATTCGATATCGGCAACTGCGCTGGTAAATTTTCCTCTTCCTGAAAGCTCTCAAACATTCTTCTCATTGTCAAATCGGTTGAACGTAGCCTTACTTTGAAGTATCGCCCTATCTCCAATCTACCTTGCTATTAAAAAATTGTTTGAACGTTTCGTTTTTAATAGAATCGATGATGCCCTCAGCTATATTCTCGCACCTCAGCATCATGGCTTTGGAAAAAGCCACCGAACCTTATTGAATTTTCACACGTAATTGCTTCTGCAATTGACAGCACCGATTAAGTTGATGTCATCTATGCTGATTTTGATAAAGCTTTTGACTCTGTTAATCGTGAGCTGCTTCTGGTCAACCTAAAGCATTGTGGTATCTGTGAGACGTTGCTTTCCTGGATCTGCACTTTTTCAACGCATCTCACTTGTGTCATCTTCATCATTAAATTGTCGTCCTCCTCTTTCTTCTCTTCTTCTGATATGCCTCCAAGGGTCCATCCTGGGACCACTTCTATGCAATCTCTTCATCAATGATCTGCTTAGTGTTTTTATGTCGTCTTGTCTTCTTTATGCAGATAGCTTAAAAATCTTCTGGGCAATTAAAAATTCTGTTGACTCTATGCTTCTTAAAGAAGTTATAAATGCGCCTTAAAGGCTGTGTAACTTGAATTGTCTATCCTTAAATGTTTTCAAGTGTTTTTCGATGTCCCTTTTCCTAAACCTTCACAATCTTATGTTATTTGTGATAGTGTCCTTCCTTCTATTGAAAATTTCACTTGCAACTCTTACGCACTCATAACAGTCTTCAACTTGGTCCTCTCTACATTATATAGCCATCTTCAAAAAGCTAGTTCGTAGTAAAATATTTGTTTTCTAATTAATTTTATTTCTTATTCTTGTTTTCTTATTGTTATTGTTGTTTTTCTTATTCTTGTTTTAATGGAGGTTTGTTTTTTTTAAATATAACTGTATATTAGTAATTATTGTTAATTACTTAATTTTATATACATATGTATATATTTATTTTTTACTTTTGGTTTATTTTATTTTTCATTATATCCAATCTGTAACTGGGAAAATCGCCTGTTTTATTGATATATAATAATAAATTAAATAAATAAACAAATGAAATTTTTTTAGAATTGAATAGGCTATTACCTTCCGAAGCTATTACCTTTACCTGGGTAGAAATTCAAGAATAATATTCATTGGCGTGCTTACCAAAAATCGACAACTATGCTATTGAACTTAACATAAACATTCGTTTATGTTAACATTTTTTAACGACATTCGTTAAAAAAATATTGGGAATAATTTCAAAAACAAAATTTCTCGTAGCCAGAAGGTGCTATTCATTTTAAATAAACCTAAACCGCATAATTACTTCCCTTGACAATGAATGAATTAAAATTACATAAAATTCCAAACATTAAAAAAAAAATGTAAATAAAAAATATTTGAGAGTTTCTAAAACTGGCTATGTACTCTTTAGTTTCGAGCAATTATTTGAATTGAATTCAAAAATAATAAAAAATATTTATGATTTTCTACTAAAATCAAATTAAAATTCCATGCTACGAAATTTATATGCAATAAATAATGAATTCACAAACATATATAACATAAAAATGTATTATAAATAATCACCATTCTCAGGATACCATGCCAACAATACTGGAATTATTGCGCGGAATCAATATAAATGCATCATTTCTCAAACTGAAATTTCTCTGGAGAATGTTCATAGACGAGGGCTCAAGGAACAGTCGATTCCTGAAAAAACTCATACAATTGCACTTCGATAACGAATTGCAATCACTTAAGAGCCAATTACAGCGCAGCGATTGTAAAGCACTCTGTGCACGGAACAACGACGCTATCGATATTCTAAAGGAAATTTCAAATGCTGACAGCGAAGAGCATTGGAATACACTGTACGTATAAAATTTCTTCAATTTCGTTCGATTGGAATATATTTCAATGCTATTCATATTGCTAATATCATAATGCAGTTGCTTGTCTACACAAAATACTTTGCAAAGGCTTTTAAAGCTGTTTACTAATGGAGGACGATTAACGGAAGACGAGCTAATGCTTATTGAAAGCAATTCACAACGATTCAATTCAACGAGACTAAGTGAATCAAAGAGTGAAATAAACGAAAAGTGGTTAATGCAACAGGTAAATCAGATTATTTGGTGGAAAATGAATCGAAATTTGATTTGATTGTAAATTTTTGAATGAAATTCTTCAGCAGCTTCAACCCCTAAACCCGGTAAAGGTTGTCATGGGATTACTTTACTTTTATATTATGAATATCTCCAAATACTTTATTTTCTTCTTCTTCCCCCAGGTCGTAAACATATCATCACATTGTGACTGCAAAACTTTAGCCAAAGTTCTCATGGATTTCAAGTCTGAAATAAAATTGAAATCAATATTCAATGCAGAAAACTTTCCCAGGGCAGATATCCTGGGACCATGCTTAGATATATCATTCCATTCAATGATAACATCTTTTCAGAACAACTGCATGCAATACAATCCGCACATAAACTACATGAACGTGAATCCGCTTTTGAGAGTAACTTTGCAAACATATTTACAAGCTCTAGGAAACGTTATACAAAACAAGAATGAAAATGATTTTCAAACGCTGTCACTGTCTACGTTTTCACTTATGATGAACTTAGATCGACTGGAGAGTATTAGCTTACTGTACATCAAATTGCCGGCAATCGATAAATTTGTTCGAGATCAGCTTTTGAAATCCGAAGTACCTATTGAACGATTATTGTGCGAGTATGTGGCTTTAATTGCAAAGCGCTTGCAAATGTTATTAAATTTAAAGACTTCGAAAGAATCATCTGTGAAAGGAGAAATTCAGATGTATTTGCAATGCTTAGATGCAATTCTCAAACAGAAATTGGTTTGGTTGGAATTAAATCAACCGCGAAAATATGAAGGACATTTAAATGCGGTTTTGGATGTTCTACACGAAGGAATGACAAATTCCATTCGGAATACCTCCTTTTTCAGGCATTATTGGCTACAGCGTGACGAAGAACGGGTTTCAAGTGATGAAAGAATCGAAAAATATAGTGGTGCCCAAGGCGACGTTGAAATGCATCGGCGTTTTGGCAGCAGAAATCAGGATACGGAAAATGAAGAGCGAACGATTCGTATGTGGAAAGCAATTTTTCTGGGAAAATTGATTGAAGCTAGCATGGATGGATACGATGATACGAATTCTGTGAAAATGATTTTCAGCCGAAGACTGATGGTAATTAAATATCTGAAATATTAGTCGTATTGAAAACAAACACTGAGCCGAGCCGCCCACTATATGTTTTATTATATTTTCGAATTACTTTACTATTTTTATTGATGTTATCCTTGATTTTTGTTGTATGCGTTATTTTTTTATTTGCAGTAACCAATTATATTGTACATTCTCTTGAAATAAATATTTTCTAATTTAATTTTCTCAGAAAACTTTCAAGTCTATCGCGATATCATTGCTGCGAACAAATTATTATTACGGCTTGGCCGTTATACCATACGAACTGTTTCGAACATACAGCTACGACAAACAGCTCGGTAGCTACGCAAAACTGCCATCGATTCCTGTTGACCATTTAAGCGATGTGGACATTCTACGAAAATTCATTAAAAGGTATGATTTATCTGCCGTTCATAAAATTTACATCTAACTTGTTTTATGCAAAGTGCTATTGAAATTTATCTGCCAAATACGTCGAACAAACTCACAAAAGTTTCGATTTATGGTATTTTCAACAGATTATCGATATTCGGATTTTCTACGAGGCAACAATTCGAAGAGTATTTTATGACGTTTTTATTGCTGATCAATCGTGTGTATGATGTTAACATGGTCGACGAGCAGGAACAGTTCTTAATAAAAAATACATGCCTGGTAGTTATTATGGAATTGTTGGTAATGTGCAAGACATTTCCTGTTGTCGGGAATAATTTATCCAAATTCCATCACTCAATTCGATGGCAAAGGATCAAATGTCGAAATATTATAAGGTAAATGTCAATCGTAGCCTGATTTTTACAATTATCTTTGAATTAGTAAGTTTTGGAGAAGAAAAAGATTGCTCCTGCTTCGATGATAGAATCTCTTATTGTGGTGAAATCTCCACGGTGATAGGATTTGATGATTGAATGAAAAACTGCGGTTAGATTGAAGGTTCATAGGAGTAACGTAGGCTAAAGTCTATATTTCTCTCATCACAGATACTAGTCACCCTACAGCAAAATAGCCCACCTCAAACGAGTTTCTAGACGGTGTGATTTCAATGTGTCGGCAAAAAATGCCTGAAAACCAAAATCGTTTGGGCGTTTTGGCCACTCTTAGTGACAGGATGTCAAGGCGACCTCACGCTTCATCGTTTAAAACGACTGCTAAATCATAGCTTGAATACCAAAATGCAAAGCTATAAATATATTTGCTGATTATTATTTGATATAACTCTTTAAAAAAATGCACTATATTTAATCCAAACATGCTGTCTAAAAAAAAAACTGAAAATACGCCTACATAATTGCTCAAATCAACTCACTTAATTATTAAACCAATTTTCTATTCTCGATCCGTTCACAGCTTGAAAAAACTTCATAAAATTCAATTAATTGTGCCGGGAGTGAATGTATTCTACCATCCGAATTTGGAGCGCGATCTATCTGCAATTTGTCATGACTCCATCATAGGAACCAATTACTTCTTGCCCAATCAATACGAACTCAATCACGTTTGGCAGCAAATGGAATCGCTCTCAAATGAGGGAATGAATATGAGTAGTATGGGCACGCTATTCGGAACCGAAGCAGGATTTGGCATCCTGGGTGGCGGTGATGGGGGAAATATCACGGGTGGACTAGGAGAGGCGAATGATATTAAAGAGGATACATCACGAATCGATTTAAAAAGCAGTTGCCAATTAATTTTCGATGTATTTACACAAATCATTGAGGTAAGTAGTAGAAACAACATGACGGTGAAAATAAAAAAGGGAAATGATAATGAGGGTCGATAGCATGTGAACTCGGACTAGGAAGTGTCAGAAAACTTATTGAGCGAACAAAGAAGAAAAAGCAGAGAAAACAAATATTTGTTTAATGTGTATACCATGCGTAATGTGTAATGTAGTGTGTATTTATTTACTGTGTATTTAAGAGATATTTGTAACGATTACGGAACATATAAATGAGAAATATTTTGGTTGTGTTGTGTATGGCTATCAAAATAGCAATAAATATAATTAGTGTTAGAGTATTTTAATTGCAACTAGTTGACAAACGCTTTCTGTAACATTGGAATGCCACAATAAAAGTTTACATTTATTATTTGAGTAAAAAAAAATTCAACAAGATTCAAAACATACAAATTAAAGTAAAACTAAGTTTTAAAATGCCCTCATCTGAAGGAGATTGCGTGGTTATTCACTTGTTACTTCCTCTTAGCTTACTTAGGTATGAAAAATATGAGTAGTAACGTATTTTAATATAGTTTATTTCATCCGACAAACAAATGCAATCCAAATTGATTTGAATCGACCCAACCTCTAGCCAAATTTTCTCGTAATTTATTTAAAATCCCATCAAGCAAATCCTTATTGATTTAATTCCATTGAGAAAATGATGGAAACCACGGCTTGCTGCATTTTAACAATAAGAAAAATTAAGTACCATATTACATTAAAGTTATTAATATTTTACATACCTTTCTTTGCAGCAAAATCACGTACTCGTCCTTCCCAATCTCGTTAAATTTTGTGAAATTTGTGATAATCGCGAACACGTTCGCTGGATTAAGAATGCTGTGATGAAACTTCAGGAACAAATACCATTCGACGACACTGTGTCACATCAAGTAGGCATTACAATCACAATCTTATTGTATTGTATACCGAGATGGGATTGTTCGTTAATAATAATCGAATGTGTTTTTTTCTCTCTTTTTCTTTTGAAATGTCTGGGGAGAATAGTACATCATCTATCTGCTGTGTAGGACACAATCGATCCTGGTGCCCTCGTTTGCGGAACTTTCGCATCTGTGCTCAATTATATCGACTTATCTGAAAAGCACACACATCTTCATTCGTAACGCCACCCTTCACGGTCTTTTATGTTTGCTGGAGTGTTGCTCGAAAACGAGCACGAGCATGGGAAAATTGAGTGAGGAGTTGTGTCTATTAAGGGAGGTAATCGTAAGTTACATTACACGTCATGGAATCGTGGATGAGAGGTATGTAACTTGAATGCCTTGTTTAACATATTTACATACATATTTACGGAGTGGATGGAATGCTTGACTATGATGACGGCATGATTTGAAAGCCGGAAGTGAATATTCAAGGGAGGATTTTGAAGTTGATAGCAATTGAGTGTAATCGAGTTGAGTTGGATGCATGTTTTACATTTTGCACCTATGTTGATATTGAGTGTATATATCTGTTTACTGGATAGTTTCAAAGTAAACTTGTTTATTAACGCAAGCAAAGATTTAAAGACTGCTATGAAAGTATATAATATAGAAAGAACCTAACAAATTCAATTATATCAAGATATAATGAGCCAGGAAAACAACTTATTGCTTATTTTTTAGAATATAGTCATAGGTTTTCTCAAATTATTTTAGACCTTGGACAGACAGGCACTTAAATTACTAATTTACTACTGATCATTTATACCTAAATTAGTAATTTAAAAGGTGCTGACACAGCCCTTGCGTTAATGATGAATACCATCACTGACTGTCTGTCACTCAAAGCAATTAGTTTTTGAAAAATGGAGAAATTGAGAGTGTTTTAAGTGTATGTTGCCTCTTTTATGTTCTAATTAATGAAGCTGGAGTACAAACTGCGCGAGAACTACATTAAAATTCTTCAAGTATTTTCAATTTTAAATTTGACATCTCAAAAAAGTTGTTTTCTTCATCATTTTCGATGCGAAAAGCGACTTTTTACAAGGGGATTATGTATTATATTGGGCAATTCTACATAACTTAAGAATAAAGTATGATGATCATTAGCGATTTGCTTAATGATTGATAATTTGGTCATTTAGTGGTAATTAGACCACATTACCATATGGCACACAGCACTTAGACAGACAGCTAGCCTCTAAACCTTGTTTCAGATGAAAATATATTTTTCTTAAATGAAAGACTTCTTATCTCAAATCGAAATAAATGTTTCTGATTTCAATGAATTTTTCTACAGTTAAAAATCGGTGTTTGAAGTGAATCAGTGTTTTCCTTAAATTAAGCAACTTTCTTTTGGAATTAATTCCGAATTTCGCTCTGTCTTTTTGAAATCTTTTGTCTTTTGATCTTGGTTGAACCTTTTGCAAACTGAGGGACTTACTTACTTTAATTTTAACTTACTTGTAATTTTAAACCTACTTAGTCCGTGAAACATTACTGCATAATAATGAAATTTTTTGTTGTTGATTTATTTACATAACCCATTGCTTCACATACTATATCTGTCATAATTTATCTGTTTTATTATTGATCTGCAAACTTGAAACTATGCTGTCCTATGTAAAGTAGAACCCTTGTTGGATCTGGGGTTGGAGTTGGTAGAGACTCTGTTCCAACTCAATGGATACGAGTGTAGAGGATAAGATCCATGCCTTACTTTACCCCTCATTTAAGTCAACTATGTTAACTCAAAGAAGCTACTCGATTACACTTACCATTTTCGGGGTAGAGACAATCTCATCGATATATAACTTATGTGGTTTCTTGACGAAAAGCTTGACTAAATGATTTTTACAGTCCTTTTTTTAAGGCAGCTTTAGACCAAGAAGGAAGTTTTGCAGAGATTGAAACAGATGATAATTCATAGGTGCAAGGTCTAAGCTATACGGTGGATGAATCAAAACTTCCCAGCCAAAGTCCGTTAATTTTTTCTGCGTCATCAGAAGTGTGTTTTTGCCGCGTTATCAAAAATTTTTGTGGCCTGGAGTTGCCATGTTTGAGGGCATCCTCTTTTCTATTGATAAATTCTGGCAGCATATTTTTGATTGCTTGCTCTAATCTAATTATTTGTTGATAATAAAGAGCAAAATCAATAGTTTGACCAGGTTCTTGCACCTCATACTAAACGATTCCCTTCTAATCCCACCATACACTAACCATAGCTTTATTTGGAGTCAATACTGGCTTCAAAGTCGTTTGTGGTGTTACATATTTCTATAGCCATGATCTTTTTCTAACGATATTCCCATATTTCAACAATTTTTTATCGCCCGAAATGATTTACTTGATTTCGTTGCGTTTTAGTAGCTATTTGCTGATGGAAATTCGGTCAATCAATTTTTTTCTCTGAAAATTCATGCGGCGCCCAAACATTGAGCTTCATTGTGTACCCCGCTCTTTTCAAATAATTCTAAACTGTCTTATTACTTATATTTAGTGCAACTCCTACTTTCTGACACCTTTAAATGACGATCTTCTTCAACCACTTGCATGATTTAATCGACTTTTTCAGTGATTGGCCAACCAGAGCGAGGTTTATCTTTCACATCTAAATTTCTAGAACGAAAGCGAACAAACCATCTACAGGCTGTTGCATTTGATAAAACATATTGATCGTAAACACATTTTTTTCCTGATTTGGCTCTGGGTTTTTGCCTTTTTCACAGTAAAATTGCAAAATATAACAAAATTTTTCAAAAATTTCACTCATTTTCACACTAATATTACTTTTGACACGATTGGGAAAATACAAAACTGTCTGCGTAGACTGAAATTGTAAACTGAAATCTTACATTTCAAACGCGCATCAATATGATGCAATCTGCTGCGTTGCCCGATATGTGTCCCCGACACCATCTAGTAAAAAAATATCTCAATACTTTTTACATTAATTATACTTTGATTATACTTTGATAACCTATGTACAACAATTGATAAAAGCCGCCAAATCTAAGAATTTGAATTTAAATTGCTCTGAATATTAATTACTACATTATGATAAATTGATGCAATTCAACAAATTTAAATTAGTTGGAAATAAAGAATTAAAATCTGTGAAACTATAAAAATATTTAAGTTATATCTACTTTTCGGGCTAATTTCAATCCCGAACTTGAATCTTGTCTATTGAGAACATCATATCTTCACAACTATGTTTCGATAAGCCATCATTTTATCAGCTCTTAATTGATCAAAATAATCTGTACTAAATCATTTCACACAGCTTTCGAAATATTAACTTAATTTGAATTTTCTTTCAGCTCTTCGATTGTCAGTGAACTGCACACGAAATTGGTCTGGACGCTGAATTTTAGTTTGATTGAAATGACCACAAAATTTGTGCCCGAATGCCATTTATTATCAAATGCGATTATATCGGCCAATAATTTACTGAAAAGGACAACAAATGAGATCGTCTATCTGTGCATCGTTCATGTACGTGAACCATATCACGGTAGCTTTGATGAAATGGACGTTGCTAATAGCAACGAAAAAGCAGGATGTCCGGAAATATGCAATGTGTTTCATAGTAGCTACGGGAAATTGAGTGTTTGAAATATGAGAATTTAACTTGAAGGGAATCCTTTAATTAGTAAATAAATATTTTTTCAGGGAGGAGGTGTGTTTCATACACCATTGGCTTTGGCTTATATGAGAACATTATCTATTATTAATGCCCAGTTGTTCCGATTATAATAAGAGATATATTCACGGAGCAGCAGCTTTGTATGTGGTCGTTTAACCATTGTTAAATACTATCACGCTAGCTTAGTCTGTAACAAATCGCACATCACTGAAAAACATTTGAGCACATTTATTATGGAACACATTGCATGAACTCTTCCGTACAGTGATATTGGCTCCACAGATTCGTCCATTTATCAAATATGCCTTTGAGAGAGTCCGTTCGTTGAACTAAATATATTGCACATTATATGCTTTCATTTCATTTCTAGGGATTAGAACGTATAATGGTGGTCAGTGGCACACAGAAGCCGATGTGCGATAAAGTCGAAAAGTTAGCATTGGAACTTGTTAAAGTTGAGAATGAGCGGTTTTCATTGCCGGCTTTGAAGTTATTACTGTCGTGCGTTTATATGGGTTAGTAGATTTTAAATTTCAATTTGGTAAATCAAAAAAAGTATATTGATTTAAAATATCCGGCTTCATATGTAACATATAATGCTTTACAGTATCGGAGTATAGTTTTCAAAAATATTATAACAAATTCTTTAAATATGAAAAAGAGTTTTATACCAGCTTCGTAAGCTTTTTACTCGTAAAAATAAAATAAAAAGGAGAAAAATGCTCATGACTAGATTGGTTATTATAGAATGGTAATTGCTTCATTTAATTTTCTTGTTGCACAAATGAAGTAGCAGATTCGAAGCACATACCTTCTATGCAAACACATCTGCCAAAAACGAGCACTTCATTCCTTCCTCTCAAATAGTATTTTTCATTAGTTTAGATGTTGTTGTGAAAAATTCAAATGCAGCAACATCAAACTCCTTAAAATACATTCACCGATATATTTTCAACTTAATCCAACCATTTGATCAATTGTTGCACGATAGTAATAAATTTGAATGGACACACGGGTAAATCCTTTGCTTGCCCAATGTCTGTTCGATTGCATTTGCAGGATCATCGAAACAATTGGAAACAACGGAGCATTCGAATGGTATCGTTCAAGATGATCCGGAAATTATCGCACAACAAACGGAGAAAGTCGACGTTCTGCTACATCGCATTAAATCATCGACGTCGAGTGCTGCTCGAATTTATGGTGAGGTCCTGTGCCAAATTGTTCGTGACCTCGTACCACCCAATGAAATTCTCACAAAGGTGATAAAGGAATTTCTGGCGATAAATCAGCCACATTGTGAAGTTATTGCTCGAATTGTCTACCAGGTAAAGTCTGTGATATTTTCAAAGATAAGATCTGCCTTTAGTAACTTAAGCTCATAACAATACATAAATGACACCCAATCCTTTTATAATTTCATAAGAGGCAACTGTATACCATCATTATTTTTTCTTTTCGTCGCCTAGGTCTTCCGTTCGTGTATTGATTCATCATTTTTACGAATGCTTCAGGATTGGTTAATATGCTCGTTACCGAATTTTCTAACATTACCACCCGAAAACGGAATTTGGTGCCTAACCATTATATTTCTATCATCATCAATCAATCTTGATCTAATTAAGTTATTCCCGTTCGCTTTGAGCGATTCGAAAGTATTAGACGATGTTCGATCTCTGCTGTTCATTATATCCGCTAGGGACTTCTACATGAAATTGAATACGGAACAAAAGACACGTTTTAGGGATATTTTTAAAGATTGCGAACTAGAAATTTACACAGAAATGTTAAAATGTCTTTAATGCGGGTAGAATGAAAATAAATAAACAATGAATATTGCTAGCGTTAAGTAAATATTAGACTAAATGAAAATATATGTGACTATTATTGATGCTCCTATGAAAGTTTATGGTAAAGAGAAATATATATTTATATACTATGTTATTAAAAAAAAGTGTTTTTCATTATGACTATGCTCAGTGTAAGGCAAACTAACATTTATTTTTTCTTTGTGTCAGTTAAGCAGTATTTATTAAACTAAAGGATTGTAAATGCATTAGCTGCGATGCTGGAAAAACAAATATGAATGCAGTATACAAACGACAAATTCTGCAATAAAATGTTTTTCACGAAAAGTATTTTAGCCGGACAGCTGTGAATTCCCATATGCAATACACACATACATATGGCGTTCTTCATCGTAGTAAGAAAAATTTCTGGAATATAATTATTATGTATTAGGGGGAATATTGCTATCCTAAATACTTAATTTTCATATTTCTATTGAAATTCCTTTAACGAAAGCTTATTGTTCGTATAGTAGATATAATAGAGAATATCCATAAATTCACAAATCAATTTCTTTGAAAAATGTTCGCTGATTCAGTAATATGAACGGACAATAATTGAGTATAAATATCCCTGAGTCAAGATATTCTTTTTAAAATATCGGTTTTCTTTTACATTGAACTGTTGTTTTCTATTTGAAATTCATTTAATTTTCGTAACTTTGAAATCGAACATACATACATATATTTCATAGGTCAAATGGGTCGACAAAACATTTCCACGGAATATTCCAATTAAACCGATAAGTTTATGTTTCCTGTTGGGTATCGGAAGATCTCTCTGGCTCGCATTCTTTATTTGTTTGTTACATTTCCTACAATGTCCGGATTTTATTTCCACTAGTAATATTGTTGATTCTAACTTTTTCTGTTCAATTTCAAAATGAACGAATACGAAAAAAATTTAGCTCGATAATCAGCTTGGATCTATTCAAGTTCATAAACGATGCGTAATGAGTGTTTATTTAATTCGTTTTTTTTCGAAGTATTTAGTTCATTGTGTAGATTTTCTAAAGTAGAAAATATGTGGGCGAATAAGTATGTAAATGAAACAGTTTTATATTCGCGTGCAATTTCAGGTACGAGCCTAGTAAATATTTGTGTGATAAATGAGTTTGGATTTCAAATGGAATGGCAAGTGATATTAAAAGTATTTTTATATGTGTACACATATGCACATTTGTGGCTTTATAGATTAATGGTCGCAGAGCATACAACATTCGACTCAATGATAAATATAAATATTTGAATATAAATATTTATGTATATATCTATAATCTTTGCTTACTCATTACACTCGTTATGAGGTGCATATATATGTAAGGTATTACGAATAGAAAGATATCACTTTACATAGCTTCTATTTGGAAGAAGAACTTATTGCTATTAGAACTAAGAAGAAAAACAACAAAATAATTGATAATCTGAATTCTGAGTAAACCTGAAAATTATGTTGTTTGCGAAAGGAATGTGTGTGTTATCGACAAGAATTTAATAAAATTATGTTGATGAGAAATATTTTATTTTGAGAAATATTTTACCTTGATTCATGTTTTTAGAGCTCAGAGCTATAATCGAAAATAAAATAAGCAATAATATACAATTGTGGTGTCAAGCATTTGGCACCTGGGTTCTTAACATAATGCACATGTTACCGTTAACCGTTACTGAAGCTTAATAGTTGTATCTCTTGCAATCATCTGAATTCGGTTGCGTTTGTGTGTGTGCAGGATAATGCACATGGTGCTCCTGAGGGTTCAAGTGGATTAAGTCTATTGAACTCTGAAAGTACCTTTCAAAGTTTTCCTTAAGGGCAGACTAGCTGTTTGCGTGATTGACCGCATCAAGTCAAAGATGTTATCTTAAAGCTATATTATCTTCAAAAGTACTCACAGTATTGAAACAATTGTTTATGTACTATACTCTACGTTGATTTTCGAAATGTCAATGGCTTCAATTGCAATTTTGTCGTGTTCTGTAAATCTATAATTCTCTACTGTAAATCTTGAAGAAGGGACTTTTAGTTTTCATGAGTTTTTAAACTGTTGGATAGAAAGAAAAGCTGATAAAATTCCTGTCAATTCAAATTGTTACTGATAACATGGAAATTTCAGAAAACGACTCGTTCGATAACTATTGGTATCTCTATTTTCATTTAAAAAAAGTTTAATTGCTCTATTATGAATACGTTCCGAAATCAAGCCGATAGAATATCAAATACGTATAATAAGTATGTTTGTCTACTTGACATACATACACTGAAGGAAGCAAAGATAATCATTTTTTTGTGAGCAAAGAAGCAATTTGGTAGCTAACGTCACATGCTCGGGACATATCTTTCGGAAAACGTTTACCTCTTCTACGAATTTAAGAAATAGAAATAAGTCGATGGAAAAAACAAAGTAAAGGATTGAAGATAAGATCAGGAATAATCCTGCTAAACTGGTTCCAAGCACCAAAAATCTTCATTGTAGCCCGAGTATTGTTCAAATCATCCATTATCATCATCATGGTCTCCAAACCCGTCCAATATTTAAATTTCATTCGTGCGGAAGATTAAAAATCTTATGCAACTCCTGGTATTGTCGTAACAACCAGTGCATCGAGCAACCCAAACACAATTGTATCTAAGTTTCTAGAATCACTGATGATTTTTTACCATAGCTATAGAACTCGTAGTATGAGAGGCAAATTAACCAATATTTTTGCCAATTTAATGCACTGACATTTATAGAACCCTTGTTAAACAGTTCGCATAAAAACGAAAGAATATCTGATGGCAACTGGACTATATACAGGAATGACCGAAACTATATTTTTACTGACTCGATGTGGTAATGCTATTATCACTACTAATTCGCTATTAATTGAAATAGTTGTAACCAGCTTAAATATCCACCTAGATCATAATATTATTCGTGTTTTCTGGTCAACAGGAAAAAACATTGGTGTAGTCCAGAGCCCACTCAGTTCAGACAAAGTCGTATACAGTGAAGTAGGCGAAGTGATTTCTTCCCTAGTATCCTCTCTTAAAGGGGCGTCCCATTGCTCCAAATTCCACACAAAAATATCAATGTTTATGTATCTTTTTCTGGGCTCCAGCTGAATATTTTCCTTTTGTTTTTTATTTTGTTTGGTTTGTTATATAGTCAGCTGCAATTCTACCGTATGCACAGTTGAAAATATTTTTTATGTTAATTTAGTTATGAAGTTTCTAATTTATGCAATTATTTTTGACTTTGAAAAAACATCATTATGTGACTGCACAGCTGCTTTTCTAAAATATCAAATGTATAATTCTAGCAGACTTACTTAAGAAAACAGCAAAAAAAAATCTGAAGAAAACGGTACATAAAGTGCAGAAAAAACATAATTTTGTAGGAAACATCATCAAAAATGGAAATGCGGTTTGCTGCTATTTTGCTGGGTTTGCCATTTAAACCAATATTTTATTTAAAGATAATTTCTTTGCATAATTTGCATCAATAGATGCCCGTAGAACAATAATTAAAGCAAAAACAAAGTTGGAAGCAGAGATAGTCGAGGCAGGGGGTATACTGCGCGAGGCATGAGCTAAGTAAATTGTATATTGCTTTTACATTCAAATTCAATATTTTACACTTTTAATCATACGTTGAGCATGCGGAATGATTTGAAATGTTCACAGCATATCAATGTATGTATAATAAACGGCTAAAATCTGAAAATCTAGTAATGTAAGAATTTTTGCGACCAGTCGCCTTTCCATATTTAAAATTTTCTGGTGATGAAAAGGACAAAAACCTCAAGCCTGTTAATCTTCTTGACTACATCGATCAATATAATAAGTATATTTTAACCAAAATCATTTTACACTTACCTAAACGGCAGTTTCCAGCAAACCAAAACGGCAATTTCGATTTCAGTTTTACTAATAGATACTATTGCTAATCCACTGTGGACACAGAAAATTTTTTCTGCAACATTCTTCACCATTTTGCCTTAACAATTGAGCTACTATCTATATATATGTACATATCACTATCATAACATACATACATTGTATATGACTTCCGCAATTCTGTTTATGAGAGCATTACAGATCATCTTCTCAAAATTAACTGGGCTAGTACTCTTTCAAAGTTTGATGTGGATAATGCTATATCTTTATTTTTTGAGTTAGTTTTTGACACCGCTGAAAAGTACGTCCATAAATTAAAGAAAATCATGATATGTCTGTAAGTTAATTGTGTAATGAAAATTGTTTTTTAATAAAGCAATCAAAACTACCTAATTTTGATGTCAGGAATGAAGAATAAAAACAATGGTATGGCAGACAAATCCCTAACCGATTCCCGCGCAGCCAATGAGTGTTATGTTAATATGATTAATGAAAATATAGTTCATAATCCTAAAAAAGAATATAATCAACAGCAAACGCTAACTAAAGTTTCGTAACTACAAAACGGAATATTTCTGGCTACCAGCTGTGCAGAAATTTGTTCTTATTGCGACCACTTCCAGCAAATTTTTTGTTAAATTTTTCGTTTATTTAACGGTCTATACTTCCAAATATTCCGACCAACTATCGCTAACGAGACGTAATTAAAAAAGGGAGATTGTAAAGACTATAAACGAACTTACCGTTAGCAAGGGTCCTGGACCTGACTTTCTCCTTTCTAGTCTTACACTCATATGTATGGAGTCATTTAACTTGTCTTTGGATAAAAATTTCCTTCCAGAAAGCATCCCATCTAACGTCGATTCTGAAAAATTGTAATAGAATGTCAGTCGAAAATTGGTCTGTGAAAACCTCATAACTCTCATAGAGGAACCTCTTCCGAACATGGGCTTAGTGTGGGCAGGTTAACAATTACTAACATCGTGTTCCTTGTCTCGGAGGTTTTCTTTGATGTGGAAAAAGCGCATCAACTTGATACCTTATACACAAACTTCAGCAAAACCTTGAATCATATTAATTATGATCAACTTTAACTTAAAGGAGTATGATCAACTTTATGATCAACTTTAATCAATTATGATCAACTTTAACTTAGCTTTGAAATACCGTTTCTAAACCACCCTGCTCCAGGGCTATTCAAATCTTTTTTTTTGTTCTTGTTGATGGATCATCATCACCTCATTAGCTGGCATCCGGATCGAACTTTAGTCCAGTTGATATGCTCAACCATCACTCTAATTTTTAAACCGCAACAAATTGCGCCCAGCGTGGGTTACCACGAAACGGTCATCGAGCACCCATCTTCCATCCGCATAATGCGTATGCCATATTCTCGCCCGCCAAAAATCGAGCATACCAGAGAAAGTTCAGCATCTAGACTGATTTTTTCTGATAATAATGTGTAGCTTTGCTTAGTTTTCTAATTCGGAATCTTCCTCCAAAATCAGTAATAATCCAATTGTTACTTTAGAAGGCTTTACAAGTTAAGCCCATTGAAGAGATCTGAGTTTTGCTCAAAAGCAGATTAATTTTCTTCATATGTTACATTTGCGAAGGTGTACGTATAATTCATACTCCTGATATCACAAGAAATTTGGTTTTTTTTTTTATTTAAAATAGTGCTTTTTACATTATTTGACAATTCTATATTCAAAAAAATTTTACAATGCACTACTCCCTCTTTTAAGGTAAAATACACCTTGAGTCAGGGGTGAGGAGTAGCCTTGTGATATTTAATATACATGCAATCTAGTTCAGATACTACCTTTTAGAATTCATTTCCATTTACATAAATAACAAAAAAAAACAAAATAAAATTCGAAAAAAAACTCTTAGTTCACATATCAATCGAGTTTGTATAAGGGGAAAAAATAAAAAGAAAATTAAACTTAAAACTATCCAACAATTTTAGGTAAAATATAAAAATTAAATTAAGATAATTTTGAAAAAATCTATATAGAGAAAAACAATAAAAATATTTAAGCGAAAAACATTTTGCACTTATGCCTAAATAGTACTGTTTATAAATAATATTTAATACAAGTACAATAATAATTAAAACAAACAATTCAAATAATTCAATATAAGAAATTAATGTTAAAAAGTGTTGCTTTTATCGAGAATAATAAATATCTTTTAACTTTTTTTTAAACACATCCAAATTATATGCTCGTTTGCTCAATTGAGAGCATATTGCAAGTTCTTAAGAACTGCTCGGTGGGAAAAAAACTAGGTTTGTGGTATAAAATTTTTAGAACCAATTTTTGCTTGACAAACAACGGCTTGAGTGCGTTCTGTGTTGCGCTGCCCCATGCCATTATGCGATATTGGATTATCGGATATATTAGAGCAAAATAAAAAGTTCTAATGTTTTCCCTTTATAAGAATGACCGCACTTCGAAGCAAATTGGAATAATTTTTCTTATTTTTACTATTGTATGGTTTGTTTGTTTATCCCACTTTAAAGGTTGAAAAATTATGATACCTAGATATTTGATTTCTGTTACTTGTTGCATTGGTTCACAATCACAACACGAATTACATTTGCTTGTGTGAATGGTAACTTTTAAATTTGCCGGTATTCCGCGTTGAGTTATGCTAAATGTCATAAATTTTGACTTATCAACATTTAATGAGAGAGAGCTAAGGTTTAACAATTCCTTCAAAATAATTAAACAATTTTCTGCTCTAACTTTTACATTACTCCATGTAGTATCCTCTATTAGCAGTACAGTGCCCTTTGCCTTAATTTGCCCTTTTAACTGCAATGCATATATATCATTTACATATGTTAAGAAAAAAATTGGTCCAAGAACTGTAGGTTCAAACATAGCTAGATTTCACCACTATTAAATATGTTACGCTGCTTTTTGAATAACGCCTTTATAGAGCCAAGCACTTATTTAGGCTTTTTGGCCTTTCGAACGGAACATGAGATAAAGTAACATATTGCATGCAATATATGAAGGAATAGAAAGTTAGCTTTATGCGTAGTATGGGGGACAAAAACAATAATGTCAAGTAAATTCGCTCAATCGTTTTTTATACGTAGATTTTTTTTAGCTATATGCGTGTGTCAGTGTGATAAAGATGAATGACATCATTTCAGTGAATGACATTAAAACTTGATTCATACTGCCAATCTTTTCCTATCAATTTGTGTTACAGGTCAAGGAGGTTTTTACTGATTCTCGAAGAAAATATCCTAAAACATTATTGAGACGAAATCATCGGAATTACAACCAAACATGATGAGGATTTCACACATTTCATCCTGGGTACATATTGCATGAAAATATTCTTTTTTTATGTATACATTTCCAAACTTGTGTTGATCTGTTGGGAGGTCTTTCGAGTCTGCGTTCATTTTGAAGCAGAATCTTGGCCTGAGTGACGGGCTAATGTATTCTCAAATCCTCATTTGCTTGCAAAGAATACTGAATAAAGTAAGTAAACTAACATTGAAACTAAATACATTACCACAACAAATGCAATAAAGTACAAACAACACACATAAGTACTAAAACGAAAATCATTTATCTTTTCATTATTAATATAATAATGTTGACACATCATGACAAATACAGATTCCCATTATGAATATGTATACCTGCATAATAACTGCCAAAAAAGATGAATGGATTCGCTATCTTCTCATATGAAAAAAATGAGCAGAAGAAATTCTATACAACAACCAATACGACGGACCATCAGTCTCTTGTTTCCACCTTACCCCATTTTCTTCTTCTAGGCTCTTGGCTCGGTGTCGATGATTTATAACCATTGAACGGTGACAAAATCGAAGGGTTATAAAAGTTATCGCTTACCAGTCAGCTTGCTAAAGTTCGTGGAGTCTCCACCGAAGGGTAGTTTTTGTTTGGCTGATGTGTATGTCATAAAAAGCTGGTTCTGTTCGAAAACGACTCCTAAAATAAAATAATACATATGTTGGGGTCAATGGAGCGAACTAATTCATACTGGCAACTAATTCATAGACGAGTACATATGTACGTTTCAAGTGTGCACTGATATCGAATAACATACAATGAGATACAAAGCAAACAGATGGCCAGAGAAAATAATCTGCCATGGAAATTGTGGATGAAAATCTAAAAAAAAAAGTAAGCACATATTTGTCTGATTATGTGAAAGTTCAATAAGTACCTATTCCGTTTACGTACGCAGAATGAATTTATTCATAGTATTATGCACAGCACTGATAGAAATTATTGGTATAGGAAGCTTCTTGTTCCTTGTTTGCGTATGCGATGATACTTGAAAATTTGTATTCTATTTGGATGTTTAGAAATGAATCTGCACTACAAGTGTTTAACAACTTATTATGACAGATCAGAGGAAGAAGCTAGTTTTGATTTATTTTATTGCCTAATTGAATAATTATAGCTTGACAATAGGAATTTTAATCCAATTGGTGGAAACTGTAAGAATGTAGCAATGCATGTTGGCTATGTTGAATCGTAAACTGTGATACATGGCACGATCTCATCCAGTAGAAAGGCAAGGCCGTGAGCTTCGCGAGGCTCTGTCGTTGTGATCCTGTGTATGAGCAGCAATCGATGAAAATGCAAGCAGTCCCAATATGTTCACTTAATTTCTGACGAATACTTCTCACAATGAATGTTACACATGAATCGCCTTCGAACCGAAGTCAGCCTATGTTATCCTGCAGTATGAACCCACTTATGAAACTCTTGCCGATATTGGAAAATGACCTCATACTTTTTCAACATTAAAATAAAGTACATGTGGTGTTCCTCAAACTCGATGCATACATTCTGGACTCACAAACGAGTATCTGAAGAAAAAATCTTCCATCAGCCATAGCAAGTCAGTGCTCATATTCGTTTAGCAAGAGTACATTAGGAATCAGAGCCTAATCATTGCTAATGCTCAGCCAGCATGCTGGGGAATCAAACTCTCAGTATCGAAAGGTAATTTCAATTTATTATTCATAAATTGAGAGCACTAAACTTACTTGCTCCTCGAGATATTTCTGATGATTAATTTATGTGTCTGTAAGGACGCAAAAGCTTGTACAGGCTTTATTGTACGGATCACGAAGGACGCGATATTATTATTAAAATTGTACTTGTTCCACAGTATGTGGATCAAAATCGTTGACTGAATTGGGTTTCAAATTTATTCATCGGAAAGCTGAAAATAGAGGGATTGCTGAGATTTGATTTGAGCTTTCTTTAGCCTTATGTGTGATGCTAAAGTCTGCTAGCCAGTGATCTAATAATAAAAGTAAATTTTGCTCTGTTCAGAAATGTTTTTCCAAACAACAAAAGCATCCATAATAAATATAGTGAGACCGGCAATAAAGCTGAATCGCTTCCGCGTAAACACCTGAAATTTTTGCAGCTGACTCAATTATTTCATTTTCTCTAGCTTTGTGATTGCTTTGTATTCGAAAAAAGCTGAAGTGTAAAAAATGTGTTTGCGATTTTCTTACATTACTGTAGATATTCACAAGTACAAAGCATATGTACGTATGGTACCTTCGACTACATGTGTATGGAATGCGGGCATATACATGCGTGTGTCAGATATACAGGCGCGTTTTGTTTACAAGAGGCGACGGGCCAAAATCAACGCCACCATGTGTATCCATGAGGAGTACGAATCCGCCCGGAACGGTCAAGCTCAAGTTGGCGCAACAGTTTGTCTTCAGTTTCTGATACGTTGGGGTGTGAACAAATCAATTCGAAAAGGAGAATCCATTAAAACGGATCAGCTCCATGCTCTAGTTCTACAGTCCTAGTTCGATTCACGGATCCTTTTCAAAGTCCTCAAAATGAACGAAACGGTAATTGATTACGATGCCATCGAGCAGCTTGTTTCCGTTGTGGTTCCTGTTTTTTTCGGGATGATAGCTGTAACTGGTTTGTTCGGAAATTCCTTGGTGATTTTTGTGGTACTTGCGAACCCTCAGATGCGATCGACTACGAATTTGATGATAGTGAATTTGGCAGTTTCCGACTTGCTTTTTGTAATATTTTGCATTCCGTTTACGGCTACGGATTACGTGTTGTCATCGTGGCCGTTTGGTGATATATGGTGTAAGTGTGTTCAATATTTGATAGTGCTCTTCGCGCACGCCAGTATCTATACGTTGGTACTGATGTCGTTAGATCGTTATCTGGCCGTTGTGCATCCAATCCGGAGTCGAAGCATAAGGACCGAAAGATACACGAGAACAGCTATTTTCATACTATGGGCTATTATTCTGCTTGCATCCTCACCAGTTGCTTTCATGCATGGAATCGAAGTTAGTATAAACAATAAGTACACCATTTCAATGAAATTTCAGTTCAAGTTAAAATATAATATGGTGCTCTAAAGATTGAAATTTGTATCTAATATATATAAAGTGTTCCATAGATAGTTAGCTACATAGTGCAGCGGGCTCATATTTCTGTATGAAGGTGCATAGCAGATCTTATTGATTTGCAAATCAGAATAGTATCATTATATTGTTTTCGAAGAATTTGATAAATTCTGGAATAGAGCACCTAATCTTAGTCAAATGTAGCCATACAATCGTCCTATCTAATCTCGAATTTAAGTTCTATTTTTGAAAGTCAAATGTATTCAGCTGATATATACTATGAACTTAGTATAAAAATGATGGAATGCTATACTGAGCGAAAGGTTCATCCGACGAATATAATGGCTTTTTAATTCAAGAGCAATATTTAATTTTCGCAAATGTTTGTATTCCAGTCAATGCATTGTTTTCTTAATGTGTAAATTTTTTTTTTCCAATTCGTGACCATTTTCGAACTGTTCATCATTCTTTATACACAAAAGTAGATATTAAATTTTTTACCGAATAAAACGATAAACTCTTGTGTAAATTCTTGCGTATAAAATCTTTGAGTTCCTGAACTATATTTGGGAAAAATATTGTTTTTTGATTCTATAGACCTTGTTTGTTGCGTTGCATTATGATTGATATTTTGGTTCATCGACAAACAGATCTACTTTTTCCACCCCCTTGACGAAAAACCATAACAGCTACAACTAAATAAAATGTTTTTTTTTGCATCTTTGTACTATTGTATTGCTTGACTGAAACTTTAGAACAAGAAAACACAGGAAATTAAATACACATCTTCTTAATGAAATATTCAAAAGGCAGCTTGAACAGAACAAAGGAATATTTTGTATTTTTGTAATCGGTTTTATTGTTATTTTCATCAAGAGCTTTAGTTCTGTGCTAGTTAATCGTTGTTATACCTGTTAGATGGTCGTATTTTAAATTCAACGAATTTTTCCTATATCACCCATAGATATTAAATTCCAAAAAAAAATTCAGATGATATTCAATCGAAGTGTTGTTAAATTTCAATGATTCCAAAAACATCCATAGAAAAACATCTAAAACCTTTAATCGTAGGGTCTCGTGCCCCACGTTGGGCGCCATCTATAACAATTAGCAAGCTATCGCAAATGCAACATGAAAAGTTTCTAAGTTCTACCTACACCATCAACATTATCCTTTCCTTGCCGTCAGCTCAGCTGCTGATTGAAGTATGCAATTCTTTTACAATCAAAAAATCATAGCTACACCCACACACACACATACCAAAAGGAAAAGAAGTGGACTTTTTTTCTCCTCCTGCATTGATAACAAGATTAATAACAAAAAAAGAATTTTCAAGTGAAAGAACGTGACCTTTGTTTGGCAATTAAAACGAAATTAAACGAATTAAAACTTCGGTTGTAAAATTTAATTGCGACCATTGCCAATCCTCCAAAAAATGGTAATGCTGTCTGGCCTAACGTTCGAAACTTTGACTTATCTCTCTTGACATGTTATTCCACTCATTTTCGATTACGGGCAGATCTTAATAATTTCTTTCTTGAACAGCAATGGATACAAGAAAACACAAAACAAAAATTGTTTTTGTTTCATATAGGCGTATATTCGCAAAGTTCTTTCTTTAGCGCAAAGGCCCGAGTCGATAAAGATATTAAATGAATGTGACACTAAGCACTGGAAACTTTATTTTATTTTTCTTGTTTTAATTAGTCTGTACACTTTTATCACTATTCATTTAACACTCGTAGCAGGTATAACTTTAGCTCAACTTATTCCGTAAAAGATTTAGTTGATTGATGTAAGTGCATCATAGCTTCGTTTATATTAAAGGTTTCGCTTAATCAAAAGCAGCCCTGCGACAACGAGTTGAAATTGGTAGAAAGCTCATTTACAATAAATGCACATGAGTGTAAACTGATCAGTTCTCAGGCAGATTTTACCCCTGATTTAAGGGGTTAGTGCTAGTAAGAATTTTCAAAGACTAGGTTTTTTGAAAATTGGAATTTCTTGAAGCATGATATCTTGAAAATACTCTCTATAAGTTTCAAAAATAAATTCAATGAGTACTTTTCGATATGTCCTGAATTATTGAAGGGCTTTTTGATAAAAACTGGTTTTGAGCTTGTACAGGTGGCCGGCAAACACACTAACCGAAACACTTGGGAAAACAGTGAACCGTTAGCCTAGAAGGTTCCGCTTGACAAAACTAATATATGGCCCAGGAATAATAATAAAAAAATTGTAATTCGTTACCAAATTCGAGTGTCAAACTTTAAATGAGTTTTTCTCGAACGAATTGTTTCAGTCTGTGACCACCATTATTTAAAACCCACTCAAGAGGAATTTGTTTAGCTAATTGAAAATATAAAAAACTAGTGCTTGATCGAAGAAATTTCTTTTTTTACTAAAACTGATATTTTTATGAGCAATAAACTAGTGATTTTTTCTTTAATATTCCGTGAGTAAAGTATCAGAAGCCTATATTTTACTTATACTCAAAAAAGAATTGTAGGTAATTCAGTTGCTCAACAAATGTGAATGATTCTCAGGATGCAAAATTAAAAATAAATTGAATTATTGCCAAGAAGACACTGGGTCTTTTAGATTTACGTCTATTATTACCGAATTACCTACTAACAATAAATTAATATCTCTGCATCTTTTCGATTACACAGAAATTTAATCTGTGCTGTTCAGCTCATTATTGGCATTTTGTCAAATAAGACATATTTTACTGGAGCACGTGTATCTATTATTTCAGATAATACGTTTGAGCGTACTTTAAATTTATTAAAGTTTGACGGACGTTTATGTAGAGCTCCTAGAATTTCCAAAGCAATTGGTTCTCTGCAAGTGGTTCAAGAGTTAGGATTTTTTTCCAATAATTTTTCTTTTCTCTGGCTAGGACATATTATACTTTTTCAACACAATTGTATGATTTATTTGCATGCGGTATTGTAAAAAATTGACACTGATGTTTTAAAAATTTTGGAAGGAAGAAAATAATTCAGTAGATCTATATTGTTTTTCATTCAGCTTGAACTAATCGAACGATTTTTAAAAAAAAAAAAAGCGCCGATTCTGGTCTGCACGTTAATACCAATCAAAGATAATAATAAGGAGTGTATCCAAGTTCTAAAAACCAATTTCAACTCATACATGTTTCTCAGCAAGTTTGGCTGAATATAGCCTTCAAAGACTGATTTCCAGTATCCCCGTACAACATTTCAATATCTGAATCAAAATTATAAGAATTTTTCAGAAAAATTTTGCGTATACCATATCGTCATCGTGAGTTAACAGACAATAAAAGCTCTCAATGCCGCTATTAAATATTTCAAGAATTCATATTCTAAATCAGCAAAATCCATACTTAAGATATAAAGTTGTTCTATCCGCCGACATTATTTCATTCCATTTTAAACAAATAAATTAAATTTTCATGTTTACAAATCGAAATCAAGTGCGAAATTCTTGACTTTTAAAACATTCTTTTCTTGCAAGTGATCGCATCTGGTGTTTGAAGAGCCCGACATGCAAGACATTTCCAATTACGCTTTGTGCTTTCTTTGTGCTCTGGTTCCTTCCATTTTTCTTTTTACATGATGCTATGAAAATATTTTGGAGCCCAAGTGGGTGGGAGGCAATAAATGATGAAATAGTTTTTTATTTTTGGGATGAAAGCCGTTACGTTGGATAAACGACTCTAGGACTTCAAGTTTGTATATTCACATACACTTATAGATACATGAGTGGGGCAGAATGGGTTGAGGTAATGTGATAGAGATTTGGTACGCGGCTCTGGTGGTGAAAAGTGATTTGTTTACGAATAACATATTCGCATTTTAAAAGTGTAATCGGCGAATAAATCAAGTTGTAATTACATCTGCTAATGGTTTATTGATTGAAGGGAATCATGGAAAAGTCATAATGTTCCGTAAAATGAACCGCCTGATACGATTAGTAATGATTTAAATATTTCGACTAGGCTGAGAGCTGTAAATTTTGTTTGCTAATTAAAGTTATTTGTGGCTACAAAAGTATACCTGGGGTGTGAATATTTGAGTTTTGTATTTAGAGATGTTATTTCAAGCAGGGCTATCATGGCAGGAACTTCAATATTTTTATATTCGTTTATTTTTCTGGAATAGAAGCGTTGCTGCATCATTTGACTTGCTGAACAGCTTATAGACGGAAGGAAGTTGCAGAAGTAGAAAAGATTTCGACAAAATTAGACAACTTTACATCTTTGGAGATGAAAGCGAAAATTAAAATTTTCCGTACAAAATGTGCACTTATCACAATACTGCATCTTGTTGCTATTTTCTGCTCGAAATATCTAATCAAATATTTAAATTTGTGAAGCACTGTTTCAACTGAACACAAATAAAAAAATACTGCTTTCAAATGCAAATGCGATGCATAAAAGTGGCTTCTGAAAAAAAAGTAAAAAGTAAGCTGTAACTAGCTAAATAGCATTCACGGTTTGAATATACTCTTTTTATACTCAAGCCTTTCCTCTTACAATCCTCCAAGAAAATAGATCTACTCTACTACAATAGTCCTCATACAAATCTTCGGAGACAAAACGGAGTTATAGAAACTAGTCAAGATCAAGCTATATGAATTGTTTGATAGCCCGGAGTTACTCAAGGCGATAAATCTACTAAACTATTAAAATAATTATGAGCAGGTAATGTTTATTAGCTGGGTGTCAGTTCAGTGCACAAAACGAAAAAGTCTTAAAAATTAAAATATCTGAAAACTGAACGATCAATATTACGAGAATCAATACGCGTGAAAGGAATGCATTAAAATAGGTAGGACAAAGATAGCTGTTTCATTCTGACAGTTCGAACGCAGAATTCGAAGCGTGAAGATCTTTATGTCGAGAAAATAAAAAAAGCACAAATACCCGGAACGGGAGGCAAAGATCGTTAATAACCAAACCTCTGGCGGCGATCACTAATACCAGATGTGAACGGGATAGACAATCATCTCATTATCGAAAAGTGAAAACGTTGCCAAGGAGATTCACCACATCACGAAAGTTTGTGTTGTTTAGCTTTCTGAGCTATTCAGACTGTGTGATGTCTTTTTACATAATATTAATAGGCATTTGAATTTTGAAATAATTTTAAAAATTAACATACCCAAAAGTCCTATGCCTCCAAGGTAAAAATCTTCATCTTTTGCCAACTACCGAAACCAAATGGGCTAGTTTCTTGCTATCATACAAGAGCAACTTCATACAATTCTGAATGAAATGGTTTAATCTCCATTAGCACGCACTTCTTTTCCTGAAGGTAAATCAATCCAATCAAGCTATTCTTACCTGGCATAAAAATTCTATGCAACCAAAAAAGGTGAACTAACATAATTTCTGAGCGTTTGCAGAACTGACATTGTTCTCATTCAAGAAATCTTTTCGAAACTTAGAATTCAGCTCCAAATTCTCACTTATCAAATTTATATCGAGGAGAAAAGGCATAGCAACCTTCGGTGTAAGGCATATATCACACCAATCACAGCAAAATGGAAGCAACATCTATTTAAATAGAAAAAAGTATTTTTTCAGTTTCAAAGTTGTCTCCGCTAAAACCAGCACCCCCCGCTAAATACCATCTTACGAAAGTCATTCGTCACCAGATGTGGAAATTAAAAAACGATCGGTGGAAACATTTCATGCGTAGTGTTGACTCTGAAACAAATACATTTTGGAAAATATCTAAATATTTTTGAATCTAAAACAAACCGAACATGCCACCCATCTATCTGGCCTATAAATTAGGTGATACCGAAAAGATTGAAGTCTTTGCTGATTCACTAGAATTTCAATTTCAAGCAAACATCTCATCTTTCGACAATCTTGAAAAAGATAAACGCACCGAATTACACAACACAACAGAACATTAAAAGGAGATTCGCTTTCACTAATATCTCTTGAAGAAGTAAAAAGCTTGGCTCACAATCACAACATGAGAAAATTTCCAGTTCCAGATAGTATATCTAATCTATGGCTTTATCACCTGCCTAATTAACATATTCATCTTATTATATTAGATATAATCAAAGCCTCAAAAAGTATCCTGATTGTTAGAAACTGGTTACAGTCACCGTCATTCTCAAGCTTGATAATAATTTACTCTTCTTTTTGAAACTGGCGACCTATTAGTGTCTTTTCCTACATCGCCAAGCTCACTAGATACACTTTCTTTTTTGCCTAAAAAAGGAAGTAGCCGTAAACAATTCTCTGCCAGTAAAGCAGTGTGGTTTCAAGCAAAAAACTTTCCACTGAACTCCAGCACTGAGCTCCAGTACGCTGTAACAGAAGAGAACTCGATAAAAGAAAATCGACGAGACAGATCACGTTTAATGTCGCAAAGACATTTGATAAAATTTGGCATGCCGGGTGATGATTTCTCCTTATCAACTTCATTCATCCCTCTCATTGAAACCTTTCCTTGAAACAGAGCCTTCTGGGTCAGAAATGCCATCATTTTCTCTTGCACAAGGCGCGTAGAAGCCAGATTTTATATTCTATAGAGACCACATGTCCCATTTTACTGTCGACACGTGCATTTTTCAAACGCTCAGAAAAACAGCAGCCATTACTTCACATTTCCATTGTTCTATTGATTCCCTTATGGAATATTTAAAAATAGCATTCAGACAAACTAACAAGGAAAAACTTCGGTCTCGCAAAAATATATCTTTCCAAAAAATATTCAGGGTTCACTAGTACGTCAGGAACATAGACATGAACACGAACATAGACATGAATGAACGAAGAATTGAGACGGTCGACACATACCCTGTTATTCTTTCATATACCCAAACCTAAGGCAAATTACGGATTAGAGCGGAGTCGCCATATTCATTAATATTTACATGGCTAGTTCTAGAAAGTGACTGGACCAGCTTGCGCTGCCAAAAGTGGAGTTATTATTGAGGTCACAACGATTGAGACCCTTTGTCCAACATCTCATCGTCATTGTCGCTCAAACTAGAGTACAATTTGTGGTTGCAGTGTCGAAGGGTTCTCCTTGATAAGCATCCAAATCTATTCAACGTTTTCTACTGATCCAAAGTATTTATAGCTCAAATTTAATCTTCACAGCGCTGATTATTTGATCAACTCTAAGTATCATACCTCTTAACTTTAAAATTTATTTGGAATTCACAATCTCGAGGGGTGTAACTTGGCTATCGATTCGTTTGTTTTTAAATGTGGAGAATGATATTTTTTGGTAATCATTTTAATAGTTTTGCTTAAGACTTCAATGGTTTTCTCTATGTTTTTTGTTTTGCTCTATAAAAATTTCATCGTGGCACAACATCGTTCACTTTACTTTCATCATCGTGGCACTACAGCCCGTATCGAGCCCTAGTTTTCTTAATGCTACGCCTCCAGTCGTCTCAGTTCAATGACCGTGTCCTCGAGCTCGGTGCTGTCAAAAGCGGCCTGCTGTCAGTATCTATCTAATCCTTCCAACGCTTGCGTGGCTTGCTAACAAGTCCTATAGTTTATACAGGTCGTTGTTGTATCAGATTTGCCGAGGGTTCTTTCAAATGTTTTCAGATGCCTGAGCTAGTGTCCATGTTTCACTTCCAGGTCTAATGATTGCTTGGAGATGCGAAGCTTCGGTATCTTATCTTATAGTCCCCTATTGTGACTCTTATAGTCCCCTATTGTGACTCTTATAGTCCCCTATTGTTACGTTTTGTCTTACTGGCGTCCTTTACTTGATTGGGTCATAATTTGTGTTTTTTGCTCATTAATTTGAAGACCAACTTCTTTGGCGGTTTCCTCTAGTGTTACAAATACTTCCATGGCGTTGTGGTGATAACAATGAGGGCAATGGCGTAATGTACTAGCTGTGTCGACTTAAACAAAGGAGTTCCTCTAGTGTCAACGGGGATTTTTCTGATGACATACTCAAGTTCTAAGCTAAAAAGTACAGGAGCTAATCAATCCCCTTGTTTTAGCCCGGTTTTCGTAGAAAAGGAGTTGGTCATGTGATCCTGAATCAGCACTTGTAATGTGGAGTCGGTCATGGTCATTTTTACTAATTGTATGAGATTTGCTGGGATTCCGAACTGCAACATAATTATATATAATGCAGTTTGGTTGATGCTGTCGTAGGCTTGTTTAAAGTCGACGAATATTTGATGAACATCAATGTTGAATTCTCAGCATTTTCCCAGAATTCGTTTGACCGTAAATATTTGGTCAGCTATCGTGTCACGTGTGTTTGGTCACGTGTGAAACTGCCTTGATATTCACCAAGAATTTTCTCAGCGTTATGGGAAATCCTAAACTCTAAAATCTTGTGAAAAACTTAAACGACGTGCAAAGTAGTAATATGCCCCAGTAGTTTATTTCCTTTCTTGTGAATGGAACATATGGCACTTTTTCTCCATTCATCTGGCATGGATTCTTGTTGCCGCATGTTGGTCACCAATCCATGGATTGCCCTGAAAAGGGAAATCCTGCCTGCTTTCAGGCAGGGGGCACTGACAAGTAAGTGTCAATTTGTGTCAATAATTGCTGGAAGTAGGCCACCCATCTCTCTTTCACTTGTCCTGCGCCGCTTATGACGCTAGCATCAGCAGCCCTTCACAGGCTAATGCGTGGTATAAAGCCTTGTTTTAAGTGTCTCACTACTTTGTACGCTTACCGTGTTTGCTTTCGTTTCTCACGTCTAATTATTCTATTAAATACTCTCCGAAGATCGTCATATTTTTCTTTCTTGGCTCTTGTCAGTCATTCAGTGTGAATTCAGTCGGTCGTATTCTATTCGTCCAACGCGGCTTGGCACTCTTTGTCAAACCATTCATTTCTGCGTTGCTGGGCTGTATATCACACAACTTTTCCCGGCTGCTGTATTCACAGCGCCTTTGATGATAATCTAGACTTCTTTGATAGACGCGGTGTTAAGCATGGAAGCTAGTTCAATTTCCAGAGTAGATGCATACTCGGCTTCCACCCATAGGCGTGCCGTGACCTAAAATCTGGCAGGGGCCAGGGACCAAAAGGTTCAAGACGTACTGTTCATACAACTTACATAATTTATTAATACATTACATATTTGTTAATTTATTCTTTGATATTTGTTTATGCATAATGCATTATCAAATAAACTTCATGTCTGTGAATATGTATTAGCTACAACGGCATGCATATAATGTGAACGGTAGGTACGAACTACACACGAATTATCTATGATCGTTAAGAAATGAACGCTTGTACAAATTATATGGAAATAGAATGGAAAGAATTAGAAATATAAGACTATTTTTTCGTTGAGAAGCTAAATATATTTCAACTTATACTTGAAGAAGAGGATATCTAAGTTTCAAAATATCTTTGAAGAAATTGGAATATTTTAAGCTTAGAAGAAAAAAATTGACCTCTTGCTTCAAACTTTTGTTACCTAGAAAACCTACAAAAAGCATATATAATTTGGCGAGATGGAAGAGTGCTGTAACTTACTCTTTTCAAGCCATTTGGTTTGCAGGGATATCTTCGTAGCCCTAACTGCGTGTTCAAGGCTAGATGAAACAGCAAAACCTTTGAAACTAGTGCGTTTTGCTGTTTTCCGTTTTCGCGATCCTCTGAGAAATGTGAGATCAAGACAGTTCTTCTCTGCGAATAATTTAATTTTTTCCCAAACTACATACAAGTCTTCTCGCTCACTTAGTAGTGTTTTAACTGTTCCATTTACAAGATGTATCCCATCCCTAAAAGTTGCATTTTTAGTTTGGAAATATGTGCTTAACATGTTCGTTATAAAAAGAACATAGTGAAAGATGAAAAGATTCACTACAAACTTAGGATTACTGATTGAATGAAAGATCCCCAATGAATAAACTGAGTCGTTGTATTTTCCCTCATTCATTTCTTTTTCTAAAGCCTCTTTCATGGTCCCATAGCTATCTACCACATATTTGCAATTGTGAAATCTCATTGACTAACGAGTCGAGCTTAAACTTCTCATTCTACGCCTTGAATTTAGACCAACTGCCTCTTCAAGCTGCTTCAACAATTCGTGTTGTGATGGCTTCGAAAAGTGTAGTTAAAGGGATTTGATGGCATTGAAAAAGGATGTACACGTTTCGATTGTGAAAAATGTGTCCATCACATCAAGGATAATTACAAATGTGGCTGCAAGGTGTTTCATTTTAATTTAGATTTGTACACCACTTTTTTGTCCTGACATGACACTAGCACCATCATAAGACTGTACAACAACAGGCAATTCACTAAGTCCGTAGCTGGCTAACAGGCTGAAAATTATATCTGCTAAATACGAGGCATTTCTAGCTCCTGAACAGTTTACAAAGCTTAAGATCCTTTCTTCGACTGCTAGCTCTTTAGTAAATCTGACAACCACGGAGAGTTGTTCCTTTTTGTGGACCCTTGCTTCATCTGCCATAATGGATATCAGTCCGCACTCTTTTATTTCAGCTGTATTATTCTCGCGAAGGATTTCAGCAAATATTTTTATTAATTCATTTTGTGTTTAGCCATTACAGCAGTCCGCAACCTTGTTTTAAAAATTATTTGCAAAAGTTGAATCATGCTTCGCGAATAATGTAAAAAATTCCAAAAAAAATCACGGTTATCACTGGTACCACTTTCATCATGTCCTCTGAAAGCACGTCTTTGGCGACTGAGACACTTGGTAAGGTCGATAACCGTTTCCAAATAATTTTGGTTCATCTTGACAAAATTCCAAGATTGTTCAAGCACCATATCACTTACTGTCCTCAAAGTACTATTCGAGTTTTCACATTGTGCATGAATTTTACCATTCGGATAATTTATCCGGATCGCGAAGTTTGGTCGAACTGAAATTTTGGTGTATTTTTGGCAACAATGGAAATTCTATGGAAAATTTCGCATTGTGATAGCTTCACACCGAGTCATCAGACCATCCCAAAATTTACAAGACTCATCAATGGGCATAAAAAATAAGTTTCTGTAGTTTTTAAATAATGTATGGGCAACCTTGTAGCTACCATAAGTACGTAAACACAAATCTTTCACACGATTTTTAGAATAAAATGCAAACGATTGATGAATTTGATACTATATATACAGTCAAATCTAAACTTGTAAAATTCGCAATCGGTATATACTGGTCTTGAGTAAATACAGGTATGAAAAAAGTTTAATGAATATGATAAGAACCATGTGGTGGTTGTGTCACTTTGGAAAAACACTCGGTGAAATTGAAGTGTTATGCCTTTTAACTTCTGATGCAGTTATCAGGTTATAATAAAATTCACACACATTTAACCTGAGTGTAAACCAAGTAGGTCATAGATAGTGTGAGAACACATAACACAACCCACAATCACATATCCACACAGTACTATACAATACAATAATATAAAGTAGGCTAAGAAAAATGTAAATAAAAATATTGAAAAATAAGAATCAATAATATATTTTGTAAAAAGCTGTCAAGACGTATTTCTCTTGATAACATTAAAATTAAATTTTCAGTGGAAGTATCTACTTCCAAATTAGAATTGACTTCTAAAATAGCATAAAAGTGGCAGCGATACCATTTTTATTCTCCAAATGACTTCGAAAATTGTATTCTACGTTAATACCATTTTAATACACAGACTTTGTTTTGTGAAAAACATAATTGCATAAAGCGCCAGTTTATAAAAGTGTTCTTACCTAAATACCTGTATATTGCCTACTAGGAATGAGCAGATAATCTTAATAAAAAAAGGATGATTGGGGAAGCGCTTTTCGTCTTTTTCTTAACGTATAACTTGTCGAAATCAAATATTCTCGTCCATATCTCGAAATAAGTCCCATAACATCGTAATAAATACCACAAATAACACAGTCTCGAAGTTATAAGTAGTGAAAGTTTGTATAGGCTTACACTACTGCACTTGTTTATAACCACAAAAACCTAACTGGCGAAAACTTAAGTGTCTGCAGTTAGAAATATTTATTTTTCTGGGAGGGGCCAACCTAGGGTCTGGGGGGGTCCCGGCCCCCTCTGGCCCCCCCTACGGCGCGCCTATGATTCTACGTTAATACCATTTTAATACACAGACTTTGTTTTGTGAAAAACATAATTGCATAAAGCGCCAGTTTATAAAAGTGTTCTTACCTAAATACCTGTATATTGCCTACTAGGAATGAACAGATAATCTAAATAAAAAAAGGATGATTGGGGAAGCGCTTTTCGTCTTTTTCTTAACGTATAACTTGTCGAAATCAAATATTCTCGTCCATATCTCGAAATAAGTCCCATAACATCGTAATAAATACCACAAATAACACAGTCTCGAAGTTATAAGTAGTGAAAGTTGGTATAGGCTTACACTACTGCACTTGTTTATAACCACAAAAACCTAACTGGCGAAAACTTAAGTGTCTGCAGTTAGAAATATTTATTTTTCTGGGAGGGGCCAACCTAGGGTCTGGGGGGGTCCCGGCCCCCTCTGGCCCCCCCTACGGCGCGCCTATGCTTCCACCGTCTTATTTTGAAGCTTGTCGACATAGAACTTGCGTCTTGAATTTGCTCGAGAGCTATATTCGACACCATCATCGAGTCTTGACTAAGTAGTGATCGGAGTCACAGTTGGCCACACGGAAAGATCGCACAGGTAAAATACTGAAAGCCCGCCCACCTTTTCTGAATCAGAATATGATCGATCTAATTAAAAGTGAGGCTGCCTGGGGATGCCCGTGTCTTTTTGTGAATGTCGCGATGCGGGAAGCACGTGGAACTTACGATTAGGTTTCTATTGCTCGCAAAGTCGACAAGTCGTTTTCCATTGTCCTTACAGAGATCGTGAAGGCTAAATTAGCCGGTGATTCCACGATGTGTTTCCTACTTTCTAACATTTGCGTTGAAATCGACCAGCAAGATTTGATCGCAGAGAATTATATAACCTTTCCAGAAGGTTATAGAAATTATCTTTCACAGACTCATCCTTATCTTCAGTGGAGGCACGAACGTTTATAAGCCAAACGTTAAAAAGCTTTGCTCGAATGCGGATCTCATACAACATTTTTCGTTGACGGGTTTAAAATCGATTATTTGCGGTTTCATTTTTTTTCACGATGAAGGCCACTCCAAACTCGTAACTTTCAGATGAGTTGCCGCTTTTGATGATTGTGTACGATCTCATGTTCATAATCACTGCATCAAACAGTATCATTTCTTGGACAGCGAGAATGTTTATTTTGTATTGAGTGAACTGTTCCAGTCTTTACAGGCTTCACACGTTCCAGGTTCCAATAGAAGTCCATATTTCATTTGCGTGGATGTTTCCGTTTACCTTATCGGCTGGCGAAATTAACTATTCCTTCTCATCCCAATTTAATTATGATTTTTTTTGAGAATATTCCTAGTATCTTACACCATTTTTTGTTCTATTGAAACTCCAGAAAAAGTGTTTTTACAGTTTATATTGGGAGTTTTTCCCATACCTTGAACAAAGTTGTAAGATTACAGTATTTAAAAATAGTCCATCTTGTTGATGTATTGGAGTGATAAACAAAAAATTTTTAACATAATTATTTCTCTTTCACTAATTTATTGCTAATTATAGAATCATATGAACAAATTGTGATTTATTTCTAATGCTCAGCATCTCATAAATATTCCTGAAAAGCATTGCGACACTGAAGCGTTTCATCAACGATGACCTTTTTATTAATTTATTTATCTCAGCTTCTAAGTAATAAGAACGAATATCAAATATTCTCTCGCATCAAGAGAATATCACTTTACATTTCCGCTTAATATTTCACAGGATTGCTTCGGGTCACTATGCTGTCGATTTTTGGAAAGTAACTGGCCATTTGCAACGTTTCACATAATATTTATGGCAACTTCATTCATACTGCCATTAGTCTTAATTAGCGGCCTCTATATACGAATGATAATCCGATTATGGACAACTGTAGTCGGTAATAAGCTGTCATCTGAATCGCAGAAAGGACGTAAAAGAGTTACGCGACTTGTCGTTGTCGTGGTAGTGGCGTTCGCTTCGTTATGGTTTCCGATTCAGGTATGTATACACAAACGTATTGTGGTTTATGAAATATTCGTTTGGAATGTGAGCTTTCGCACTGTCATGCAATTAAGGACTTCATCCAAACATATAGACGTTTATTATTAATGCAGATGCTTACATATTTCATGGATGTATGCTGACACCTATGTGTGAATGTTCTCCGTGTTCCTAGGTACCTGGTGA
The DNA here is from genome assembly GCA_947369275.1 of Nemotelus nigrinus. Classification (NCBI taxonomy): domain Eukaryota; kingdom Metazoa; phylum Arthropoda; class Insecta; order Diptera; family Stratiomyidae; genus Nemotelus; species Nemotelus nigrinus. The sequence goes on along the minus strand of OX376374.1, from coordinate 24,733,629 downwards.
CTCGATGAAATGTTAAAACCGACAGCAAGAACGCACCTGGGAGATTTTATTAATTTAATTATTCTCTTTACGTGTCGCTGGACGTTGTATTAAATCTTATTGCAAACTACATCGAGTTGTTTGTTAATGGAGAGCGAATTATTTTTAAAATAATTATTTCTGTCGTCCAATACGTTTCGGGATCTCTTGTTTTGGCTAGTATTTCGGTCTACATTGATTCGTGAAAATATACTTTTTCGTTTACCTTTGCACCGTGTACAACTGAAAAGCCATAGGACATGAAATATTCAATACATAAATTGGGTATATTATTTAATGATAATGAAAATTCCATAAATCATTGTTGGTCGATTTATTTTTTTGTCAGATTTGATAGTGGATGTAATTTTACATTGGAAATTATTACTATTATAGATGGTTATTGCTTAATTTATTGAATTTGGGTCTTAGCACATGTAATACAATTAATTCATGGAAAATAATTAAAAGCTTTCAATAGAATGTAATTTAGAGACTAGAGAATATAAATAAAATTGTTGATGAAAATGTGATAACAATATTTTATAATAACTTAGTTGGTGAAAATCTAAAATACAATACATATAATAAAACTGGACATTTTACCAAACTTTTGCTCGAATATGAATGTCCTTATGAAATGCAAGCAACGAAAGTAATAATGCGGAGCATGTCAATATGATAGCAATGGTCCCCATGCTTGCAAATTTTTGTCAGCGTTATTGGAAGAAGTAGCTAAATAGCCTGTTGGAAAAACTAAATTTGAATAGTATTTAAATAGTAAATACAAGGCCAGACCAACTGTTTGTGAGCTTGTGGGTCAACATATGGGCGGCATTTCATCACAAAATCGCTTTGACTCGTGCCCAAAACCCACTCCTAACGGAAGTCGCACAAGCGCCGGCCAGTCATGTTAAATTCGCTTGTCTGGATAGTCCACACGCTCGGACTCGCCAGCTTTGGCCTGGGCTCGGCAAATACCTATTTGCTAATTTGTGATTGCTATTGACTCGTTTCGTTAACTCGGACTTAGCGCAAGTTGTAGCTTGTTCAGCTCGCAGGTTTAGCTCGAATTTACCTCTTTTAATAGTTTCTGTATCTGTTTAAATATTCTTATTGTATTTATAACAAAAGGGTAACCATTACCATAAAATTGTACTTTATTAAAACCATCAATCTGTTTGATAAAACTCACTGGTATTCCTTGAAACTCCATCCTTGGTGTACTTCTGTTCCTGCTTTATGTAAATATCATTTCTCCAACGTTTACTTACTTCTGATGACTTTCTGTTTGTTTGTTAATCCTGACAGTAACTGTTTTGCAGACTTAGACTAATCGAAGACTTTTGTCTTTTCCAATCGAATCTCATCATACTGGAGAATTTTGGTGGGAAACAAAAATAGCTGGTACTAATCAAGACCATATCATAAAAATACGTTATTGTCGTCCATTGAGGCTTAGAAAGACTGGCACTTCTGGTGGGTTGTGATGCTAACTCCTAGCACACCGATAAGGACAGTGATGAACGCAGTGCTAGAGCAAATAGAATATTTGATTTTATAGCTTCTATGGAGCTAGTGACGTTAAATACTGAGATCTATCTCACTGAGGTTTGCCTAACAAGATAGTGTTTTTTGACGAATATGGTGCTACCAGCAAGTGCAGATGCAGTAAGGAAAACTCTTTTAGAAGTGAAACTGTGGAGCCTCAGTAAAGATATCAGGAGAATCCTTTTCATTCGAGCTTGGAAGGGCAACACAGATGCTGACTGGACCGTCGACAAGATAAAAAAAACCTAGAAAAATTGGACAGAATAAAAAAAACCTAGAAAATTGTTTTGTGAGGGTCTGGTAGATGTAAGAGTCTGCACAAGTTCTTTCAAAAAGATCAATCAGCTAAATTAAGCTCTCTAAAATGTCCTGATGGCTATCTCATCAAATCCATGAAAGAATCATTGCATATTCTGCTTGAAAATCACTTTTTTGGCACTCCTGTTCTTGAAACGCAGAAGGTTTCTGTGAATCTGGTCAAACCTCTTGAAAGCATTCTTTTGGGGTTGGTAAAAGGGTAAGGTTGTACGCAAATCTGAGGGAGATGACAATTTGAATTCTAGGAAATTCAGGCCGATCAACTGAACACCGCTTATGCTGAAACGACATGTACGTATTTAGATACTTCAGTCAAATTCTTTAAATTGTGAGTCAAATGCGTACCAGCGAGAAAAAATTTCATTTTGTGGTTTCCAAAGTTGAGGGAGCTATGCTTATAAATAAATTGGTAAGGAGCTGAATATTGTATTTTTAAGAGCTTAAAGAGCTTGCTGTGACAGTGAAGCTATGCTGGTAGCGCAGTGCAGACTCTAAAATACCTGAAAAATCGACCAAGCGTGCAGGAAATTTATGAAATTTTTCGGTACTGTGACATTTCGATGTTAAAAGAAACGAAATTTCTGATGTCACTGCAAAGCAACGCTTGACATAGGCATCTGCCTATACCATTCTTCGGAAATGGATAGTCTCACAAATAAAGATAGCTATTTTCTAATGTAGCCAGGGAATAAAGATCTTCGTCTCAAAAACTACAGAGGCTGTTTTTCTCCTCAACGAGAGAAGGATAAATTTTTGAGCCATGATAGACGTACTGAGTGGACACAACTACTTAGGAGGGTATACGTATTGCATAGGTGATGATGGGCTGCCCTGATTAAAAGTGACTGACTCCTTGCACCATTTCCTCCAAATGTATCCGGCGTATACGCGTATTAAATACGAGAAATTGGGTTGGTATTTTAGGTATATTCAGAGGATAATTTTTCGTCCCTTATTTGATTATCACGGAATAAAATCGTGCGGTTACTTCATCATCGTTTCTTTGCATGGTGTGATTTAAAATAAATTTTGTCGTTTGAAGCTTTAATTTAAGATAAATTTCACGCAGGCTTGTACTAAAATTATTTTTAGCAACTTAAGACCCGTCCAACAAATCGACACCAATTCGTAATATACACTTACGGCTTCTTAAATTGAAATTCAGTCCACCAACCAAATTTCGCGTCTTTGAAATGATTGAGCAAACCAGTCATGATTGTTAACTCCGAACTGATTTTTAATTTTTTCATTAATAAAAATGTAATCCAAATCAATTTCTCAAGCCAGATATATGTAAGTACGTGTGTGCATTGTTGATCTGATGTGAAATGACGATACCAATAAATTTGCAATTTTCATAGATTGTTTATTCATAGGCTAAAATTTATAGGCTATAATTCATAAATTATAATTCATAATAGAATACATAAATTATAATTTGATCAATTTTATCACATTTACAGGTGATCCTAGTTTTAAAGAGTGTAAATCTCTATAGTGTGGATTCGACGTTCAAGGTATTGCTGCAAATATTTTCACAAACCCTGGCATACACGAGCTCCTGTATAAATCCGTTGCTGTATGCATTTTTATCTGACAATTTCCGGAAAGCATTCCGAAAGGTGAGAAATATTCCGCTAATAAATAAATATCTTATTATCACTAGCGCAAACATTTTCACGCGTGCGCACGTCGCACGACAAATAAATAAAAACGTCCTGGTACAAAACAAAAGAATGTTAGATGATTTGTGTTCAACTAAATTCCGATGAAATTCTTATTCCTAAATTCCTATTGTACCTACACGTTTCCAAGATAAACTTTAAATCTTTTTACATATTTGCAAAACTTATCGTAGAGCACATATGTACATATTTGATAGTTCTAAAATTCATTCCACTTACAGGCGATACCTTGTTTTACGAAATATCGTGGCTACCGCAGTGGCTGCCAGGATGCACCGCCCAGAACATCGGCTGCAAATACATAATTGCACAACGTCTATCTAATCAGCGTTAATCCTCGTGACATCTACTTCCATTGGTTTTCTATCCGTAAACCGAGAGTTTCGCGAAACCAAAAAACCAATTTAAACGGTATATGAGTATTGCAATGAACGGTGCTGCACTCGCACCGCTACGGATGATGAAATTGTCAGAGCATGTAATTAATTAGGCATTTAATTTCTTATCTATAGATAAACTAATAACAACTTACAACCGTCTGTTTTATTTCGGTTATCACTGATGTGTTTCAGATATTTCTAATTTGTTTAGCTCTTCTACATTTCGATTCGGTATTTGCTTTCAATATTTATGACACTGAGTAATTACGAATGTTATTCACCATGCTCGATAGCTGGGTAGTTCAAATGCACAAGTAAATATACATAGATACGTCTAGCCGTATGCAGACACTCACTGTATCGAGTATCGATAGAATTAGCTTTTAGTTTTCTATTTTATTATAACGATATTTTATGTGTCACAGATAATTTTTACGAGATTAGCATGCATGTACACGGTTGTGCGTTGAAAGCCCTCACTATGCACACTATATAACTATGAAGTATCAGTTATAAATCGATTATTTGGTACATTTGTTATATTAGTTTGTAGTGGTTTCCGCCACAGAGGATATAATAATTTACTGATAAGCAAATGTGAGCTGGCACGTTTGGATGTTTCTTTGTTTAAGTTGATAGTGTAATAACGAAACAACAGAATGACAATAAAAAAAATGCAATTTTTCATTTATTTTATAGTTTAGTAGTGAATATCACTGAACAAGCTAATAAGGATATTTTATCACTCTATATGAAAATGTACATATTAGTACTTAATGTGTCATACATACTCGTATTATGAACATATTCCAAAGTAGAGTATTTATTTTGTGAAAGTGGTTTGGAAAAATGCAATCAATTGCATATGAATCAAGTAAATCGGTTTTTCTGCTTCGCAAGTGGAACAGATATATTAACAATTTCACCACGCTGCGCATATGATTCTTCATTTTACTTGGAATGCCTACAAATTATACCGTAGCCTCAATTTGCGTCGCTATATTTAAATTTTATAGCAGCAGACAAACTGTTTTAGATCCGTTCCGTTTCGAAGATGGAAGAAGAAAAGCTGATAATGGTACGGTAGAGTCCAGATAAATCAAACTGGGATCTGCTCAAGTGATTTACTGGACGCAATTAAATTCAGCGTGCAAGGAAAGACAATATAGCTATAGTTTTAAAAAAAAAATCTTTTCATGTGATTGTTAGTCGGAAATCGGTAGAAGGTTAATTTTCACCCGTCCTGTATAATAAGCAGGCGGACTCCCCAAAGATAGAGAGTGCATTTGTTTTAAAGGAATTAAAACGCACGAAAGGAATAGCAAAATCAAGGAGAAAAAAAATTAATAGAAACAAAGAGCAACTATTATATTACTAGACTCAAATGTGGGTATAAAATGATTTATAAATGTTGCTCAAGCCATTTTTTAATGGTTATTTAATAATTAGTCGATTCAGTTTAATCCTTTGACTAAGCTGTAGATTTTTAGATTGAATCCGATCTTTCTCTTGCATTCGTAGTTGTAAAGGAAAACGTTAAAAAGATTTCATTATTTGAAACACCAATATGTTAATAAATATTGCTGCGTTTGTGCTGCAGCACAGTTTGTGCGCGTAAAATTAAATAGTTTGGTTTTGAAATTAAGTACGCTTTATTTTGGTTAAAACTCGGAAAGAACTAGCGTACGTAAATTTTTTACAAAACTACCTTGATTTGTCGAAGGATTATTTAAAGGTATCTGTAGAATATATAAAATAGTATAATACATTTTTGACTATACTTGAATTAGTTCCTTGCTCATTCGATCGTTCTGGTTAATTTTTGCATAATTGTTCAGATAGGCGTCCCTTGATTCTTTGAATGTGTCTTCGGTGCATGTATGCATGAAATAATATTACTGGTTTTCATAGTTTCTTACAAGTCAAGTTTATAGAAGAGTTTTTTTGCCAAGTTTTGGTTCTACTATTTCATTAGTATGTCAAAAAATGCACGCATATTTTATCAATTCATGATCAAGCTGTGTAACATTCGATTCGTTGGAATGAACGCTAAGACATGACATGAAGATATGAAGCTTGTATGTAGATTTTTCAATTAAAGATGCATCCACATTATATTGTAATTAATTATCATTAGTAGCATATCACCATGAATATTCATTATAACCTCCAAATATTCAACAAATGGAGAGCCTGCAAGTTTCTATAACTCAAACTTTGAAACTGTATTTTTTTTAAATCCGAGTACCTAAGCAACACAGGAAGAATTTTTCTTTCCCAAAATCCCTTAAAATATGATTTGGGTTAAAATAACTAACTTTCAGAAGTAAGAAAATCCTTACATTTCATAAGGTTCAATCTTATTAAATATTTTTAATAAAACCACCGACACTTGAATCAACCGGATTCTTGATTTTTTATAACTTTTAAAGCAAAAGATTTTATTTGAAAGATAATTTTTATTTTCCGAAGCTAGATATATTTCAAATCTTTTTCAAACATGGAGTTGGTTTTTAGAGAAAATCTAAAGAAATTGGTTTTTAAATAAACAAGAGGGCAAATTACCGTCGAAATATCAGAAGAAATTGAAATATATCTAGCTTCTAAAGTCGAAATTGGTATTTCACATAAAAAATCTCTCACGTAAAATACTTGTTAAATAATTCTTAAATGTCTACCAAACGTTCAACTAAGTTAGAATTAAATTTGTGTAAGAAAGTAAAGAAAGTAAACTTTTTTTAATTCAATTGAACTCTTCTTATGAATATTTTATTGCAAAGTTCAGAGAAAGATAGTCCAATTACTTATTGCTTACTTTTTCTAAATTTCGGAGCTGCTGCTAGTTAAATGATAATCACAAGAGGCCGGATAAAATAATAATCGTAGTCATTTATCATGCCTATTCTACCATTCTAATTTTGTTTCGGGCAGAGCTAGCTTCAAGCGCATGAGTTCTATCAAGGTCTCCTAAACCAGCCGGGCCAGAAAAGTAATTAACGTGCAAAAAGGCGGGTTCGAGGAACTCCGCTTAACGAGTTCGCATAATTTCTATTTTCCACACCTGAGAGAATGTGCAGCACTGAAATCTGTCAAATACATCATTTCCTTATGTCTCTCTCTTCTGAGCGTGATCTGGACGAAGATGGCGCCTCAGAAGAGAGAGACATAAGGAAATGAAAACAGCAGTGAGAAATGAAGCAATTTGCCTGTGGCTGAGCGTTAGTAGCCGTGAAGCAAAACTATGAGAACTTTGGGTACTCTGCTAATAGAAAGATAGAGATAGGATAGTAGGCCATGTGTGCGCGAATTTGACAAGTAACAACCAAAAGATCGTAGAACTTAATTAGCGGAGAAGCCAAAGAGAATATATGAGGTAGTAATTCCCTCGATTTGTTCTATTTGTAGATTTTATCTTTGTAGTAAAATTGCTTCTCTAAATTTCGTATAAGTATATGCTTGTTTCATTTCCTTAAATCTCTCTCTTCTGATGATGGCGCAGTATGTGCAGGCTATATTGCGTGCTAAAAGAGCTAACCTCGATCGATTAACGTGTTAATGATAAAGAGAGGGCGATATAAGGACTTAGCTTGAAGTAAAGTGTTGAATGGTTTCAGGTGTGTTTATATGTTGAATGGTTCCATTTTGGTTGGCAGTTTAAGTCGGAGATTCCAGCATAGTGCGTGAATACATTTCATCATCCATTAAAAAATCATCAGTCACTAAATGATGCGAAAATCCTTTTTTTCTAGCATGAATTCAATATTTTCTATCTCACAGTTGATGTAGCACCCAATTTCCCAACTTTCGAACTATTTTCGTCGCACTAACCCGTTTACCATGGTTTAATCCATCTGAAAAGTTGAAATAAGGCTTTTAATTTGGAGTCCTAAAAATTGTTTTTGGCTGACATGAACGATTGTGGTCGTTCAAATCATCATTTTTAAAAACATTTAACTTTTCTGCACAAGTTATTTTTAGCGGGAAAATGATCGCCATTATTTTCTTTACACTTGCAACATTTTTCCCTTGCACTTTATTCTGCAATAAAATAGTGAAGTAGAGCTTTCCTGCAAATAAAGCTTATTTGAAATATGCTTAGGCATCTGTAATTAATCCAAACATATTAGTCGTTCACATTTCAAGCAAATGCTATAGATAACGTTCGACAATGTATGTATGCAGTAAGCTGCCAAATACATGTATTATCAAACATATCCGTTAAAGTATATATTTTTTGTGGTGGAAGCGAGTTCTCACAATATCAATAATCAAATAATATCCAAGCTTAATGAAAAAATCAAAAATTAAATCACATTTCGTACATCTTTTATGAAGCTCACTGTCTTATTTAAAGACCACGATAGGTATTTGAATGCCACATTAAAAATATGTTGAGAACTTTTACGTGATTTCCAAAAGAAAGTTTCAGCTCCATGAATTTTATATTCACGTATTTATTTCTCTAACAATATTTTTAAATAAAACTATGGAAAAAGAGAGAATCTATGTCACAGCTGCATCGTATGAAATTTGCGGAATACTTTAAATAACTATAAACATGTATAACATACTACATAACTAACTCTATTTTACAATCGTTGCAACTCAACTGAGAAGCTGAAGAGTTGCGATGGTGCCTCACGTCGACACCGAGTACCTGCTACTGTATCTGTAAGAGTATTATCGAGACAAAGTCCCGTTGCTTCATGCCTCAATTTTCCGCCTTCTCGGATCCACATCTGATTCTTTGAGCCTTTGCAATACTCGAGTATAACACGGTTCCCGTTCAAACCTAGACATGCTCCCGCATTTGTACTAAGCTTCCCAGTTTCTGCATGCAGGAACCATTGCGAGTTGTCTTCAAAGCTGCAATCCTGCATTTTTACCACCTGGTCCTTCGTGCCGAAACCCAGACACTTCGAGCCGCATTTTAATTGCCCGAATGCGATATGATCCTCGTTCGGCAGCCTGTGAAGTAGAATTAGTTTCGATGAAATTCGAAGGTGGAAACTCAATCGTTTGCTAAATTACTTCAGCTCAGGAAAAACACTGGCCAAGTACCAGTCGAATGGACGGCATCGCATGTTCTGTTGGAGTGATTTGGCATCCGAGTTTAGTTCGACAGGTATGTCGCGGGCGGTTGGTTTTATTGAGTAGAAAAAATGTTTATACTCGTCAAACCACGTTTCTGCAATTCGTTTTGAGTTTCTGTAATAAAGAATACTTTATACTACAGGAAGAGCAATGAAGATGGGATTATATCTATGTTCAGTATTTTATTTTAATGTACAGTTAATTAAAAATTAGTGTTAAATTTAGTGTACACGATTTCTTACTCCTATTTGTATCCAAGCTCCAAAAATTGAATCGGATAAAGCTAAGTCAAAATCGACGAGATTCACGCAATCAATATGCCCAATTTAAAATGAAATCCAAGCAAAAACCATTCAACTCGCACTTACCTAAGGTACGTAAAGTAAGTTCCATCCGGGAAAGCGTACGGATACGTTTTTCGGAACACATGCCCAATCCGACTACAGGGGATCACTTCGATTTGTCCACCGCATAGCCAGTGTTTTATTGACATTTCCAATGACTCACCTCCCCATATCTGTGCAATGCGAGATCCAAACGATTCCAGGACACAGCGACGCCAAACGAATGTTATTGAATGAGATAAAGTTTGACGCTTTTGTTGCTATACAGGAAAATCGAAGGATAGAAAAAATAAATTTACCTCAAGTGATGAGTCGAATCCGCCCAATTGGAAAAACCATTTCCTCGATATCATGAAGGTACCGGCGGAAAAAGCAGGTGCCCTGTAGAGAATGTAAGGGACACACAGGCAGAGAGTTGCCGGTTTAATTAAAAGTGGACTATGAGATTGTAGTTATAAAGTGGGTGTTTGCGTGTATTTTGTGTATGTACCATGTTCCGAAGATGTATGTTTGGAAAGTCGATTAAGCATTTTTGGAGTACAAACAGGCTTTTTTTTTATAAAAAAAAACAAACAAACCGGCAACTGCATGAATCACAAAAAGCATAAATTAATGAGAGGACGAATATAATTATAGTTCGCTGCTTTCATCAGAGAGTGTATTAATCATAAATTGAAGATTTTAACTTCTGCCTTGTATGCAGTATCCATTATATGTTTTACTTTCTATGTGTCCATCATGATTCGTTTCATTGCTGCTTTTTTGTTGAAGATACAGTTTCAGCGGAAAGGTCGTGGTAATTTTATCCAATGAACTGACAGTTAATTTATAAGCTGACCTCAAGGTAAGTACCTACTCTGATATTGGTGTGAAGTATGGCAAACGTTACTTTGAACATGTTTGATTATTTCGAATGAAATTATTTTGCCATTACAAGCTACATAATAATTTTTGTAGCTGTACATCACACACATAGGTATGTGAAACGCTCAACATGCTTATGGACAGCTTTCATTTTGTAAACAGGTACGTACTTCAAGGAACTCATTTCTTTTGAATGAACATGCTTTTTGATATTTTTTGAAGTTGTCCGACGTTTGTGGCGGAGTAATTGAAAAAATGACTTACCAACTTGATGCATATTCACAAACTTGAAGTGAAAAACCGGGAAATAGTTCCATTATTTATAAATTAATTAGAAAACTAAAAAATTCTAGCCCATAGAAAATTATAAAAAGTAAAAAAAATAATGGAAATGTTCAGTGCTGGCAGCACATTGTCGGTACTACAACGAAAAGTATCTCACAATGGTTTCACAACAAGATCACCCTGCAAATTTAGTTTTAATCTGTCGACTGCAATGGATATTACCGAGATAGAAAAATTTTTGGAGCTGCCATTCGTGAAATTTTCGAGACTTGGAGAGTTTGAATATTTTCTACTTGTTTTCACTGTAGATGTTTATCATGTGAAAATTTAATGGCTGTATTTGCATAGTCACCAAATTACCAAATTTACTTCTTGTTGAGGTAAGTGGGAGTAAAGTAAGAGTAAATTTCGTTTCGACCTGATGACTGCGCTGGATGTTATAGACATAGAAATAATTTATGGGCTACCACCAACAAAAATTTCAAAATGTTTGCAATTGAAGCGTTGCTTGTTTATTTTTACTACAATATCATTATCATTTGAAAATTGAATGGTAGCATCTCTTAGTAAAAATATTACGAAAATTGTCCTAATTTTTCAACTGAATTCTTGCAAAGCTTAGCTTCAAATAAGTCTCGTCTAATTGGTGACTCTCGTTTCAATCTGTTGACTGCAATTGAAGTTGTATAGCAATACGTATTTATTTGAATGACAGAATTTTTAATATTCCAGAGAAAAAATTTCCAAAACTTAATATTGCTGGCAGCCCTATAATAATTTTTATCCCAAATATCTGCATCAAAGCTTTTATTTTGTTGAGTGAATTTTCAAGATAGTTCCGTGGCCTCAGTCTCACTAGCATAGAAATAAGCTTCTAACAGGCCTGGTAATGCTCAAGGTCATTACATTCTTTGAATTTAAATTGGATTTGATTTATTCCATCATGAGTTCTCCTAAGCCGAACTTCCGGGTACTAAAGATGTAGGTAATTTGGTGAAGGACCTTCGTTCTTGTGCGATGAGGTATGTCAAAAATTTAAAATTGGTTGTATAAACGAAGCATGAAATATATAAAACGCAGGCATTTTTTCTAAAAAGTCAAAATTTTTCAGGCTTGCCGTTGATTTGAAAGTTTCTTGTTTACGGGCTTGCTGTATCTACAGGGTACTTTAATAAAAACCACATTCATATTGTTGTATAAAATATCCATCAATGTGTCCAGAAAATTTCGTAATGATCTGAAAGCTCTGTTGGAAGTTATCGCTATTCGAAATTCGACAATTTTTTGGCCCACTTTTAGGCACTTAGTGCACGCGAGGGGTTAAAAATTGCCAAAACATTCAAAACCTACACTTTTTGCAAATAATTTGTTTCCACAGATAAGTGGGTTTAGCTACGAATTTACTAAAACGGCCGCTGTCGCCAAAGGGTTAAAAATAATTTCTTGTAAATAAAAAAAATCTCTGCAAATCGGAAAGCCTTTGCCATTATGAAGACATCGGAAAATCAAGGATGTAATTAAGAATTTCGTCACTAGTGACTATTATTTAGTACACTTTCTTGAACGACTTCAATTTAATGGTAGTTAGCAGTAGCAAATTTTAAGGACAAGTAGAAAAACAAAAAGAGTCATCTTAGAAGTAGTCGCACAAATACAACTTTCTATTGGCTTTGAGGAACATCGTATTGTTGATTGCAACGCATGGATGAGTTGCAAATTTTACGCTTCTGATTTGATTCTGCAATAAATAATCCTTAATAAACAGTGAACAGCGCACACTCATAAACTAGAGCTAAACAGCCCTAGACAATATACACTAAATTTGAATGAATACTGTGAAAAACACCGACGAGTGCAGAGTTAACGTTTGCAAAGTGAACTAACTGTACTTGAGAAACTAAAATCTCTGCAGGGGTCAATTAAAAAGTGATCAGATCTTTAATTATAGACTTCAGTTTAGAATAGTTTAAATGTCTTTAAAGCAGATATGAATACTAAAAAAAAATTAACATTGAATGCATAGTCAGTTAGTCTTACCTGAAAGGTGTCACGTCATCTTGTCGAGTTTTTCTCTCTTCGAGCGACATTGGTATCCATTTGAATCGAAGATTCCAATCAAAACCGCCTTTGAGATACGTATAGCTGGCTTTATATTGAAGTGTCTTAGGGTCAATTGTATCTATTATTGGGCTCACAGCCATGCGTGGAATGTTTAGTACTCGATCAAGTAATGGCTCCAGCCATCCTTGATTTACTTCACAATGACTATCTAGGAATAACAAGAATGCCCCATAAGCTAGTTCAGCTCCCTTGTTCCGAGACCGTATGAGACCTTCACGTTTTTCATTTCTGTGTAGCTTGACATAAGGAAGAAACGTCAGCTCTTCACCATCATAAACTGCAGTGCCATATTAAAAATAATTATCAGTATAACATGAAATTACGAATTTACTAATAAATCCTTACTATCACGACTAAAGTCATCTACCAAGATAATTTCTTCCAAATATTCGAGTGGTGTCCGTTCCAGAACTGTAACAATAGTTCGCAATAGGGCGGATCGAGCTTCATTATGAAAACTTATGATGACTGATACCGTTTGGTGGGGCTTCAATTCATAACGTATAGTATGACATCTAAAAGATACCAATAGAATCTATGAATTGAATAAAAATTCGAATTTCCCAACTTACATCCGTTTTTCATATAAGCTTACTTTGGATCTCTTGAGTCTGGTATCCAGCGATATGCACCAATTTCATTGCTTGATTCAACTGAAAGTGAATACGTCTCGAAAGCTCTTCTATCGATTATTGGGTCGGTTCGGTAAATATATTGATGAAATTGTTGCGAATATGTTTCGAACGTAAAGAAAGGCTGAAATTAATCAAATATAAGATTTGGCGGTTTGAAATTAATATCAATTTGTTGCATGCTGAAATTATTAATGTAAGTTTGAAAATTAATAGTTGTAGTGACTACAGTTAATCAGCTTGCGGTTAATTTATTGTTATCCAAAACAATTCCAAATAGACGTATTGTTGTATCAAATACATGCAGCAAAATTAAAATAGAATTTCGTCACGAAATCCGTTGAAAACCATAAAAAAGATGAATTAATAATCCTCGAAAAGATAGAAACAAAAACACTTTATCGCAAATAATACTATGATAAGATGATTTTGATAAGACAATACATAGTTGTTTGAGCCTAATTAGAGGATGGTTTTATTAAACTTTTCAGTACATCAAAAATGCATATTCTTTCAATAGCCTAATTCAAAATCCTCAATTTCGACTGGGGTTTCATGGTCACTATTTTATGACGTTAGCAGCAACAATATAGTTTGTTATTTTAGTTTTTCTATCGCTTGAGAACTTATCAATGCAAACTGCGAACAGTTTACTACTTTTATACATAATGGCCTTGTAATTGATGATCGTCTTCGATTGTTTGATACGTGCTTAGCTTACCATATATCATCAGTTTTGACTGGATGCACGAAGAAAATATTCCATGCGAAAGTCGAAATGATATAAAATACAAATAAGACCGAGCTCCGATGAAAAAAATAATGTTCAACTTCAATCGGCTTACAGAATTTCAATGTGATGTTGGCGAACAATGCATGATTTCAGACTACAATAACACGGACTCATATGAAATAAGATAGATGTAGATCGAGGAGTATTTTTATTTATTTGCTGATAAATTTTGATAGAATGCTTTGTTTTGGCAAGGAGAATAGTTCTTCGAACTGAATCGAAGAAAATCTAACTGCTCAGGCGAATGTAGTATGATAAGCAGATTATTAATGAAAACGACAGTTTGTTAAATTAGGGTTTTTATTCGTATGTATATTGCCTCGAAGATAACCTGAAAACACGACACTTATCTTTATAGTCACATAAAGTAATGGGCATTTGGAATAATTAACTAGAGGTTTAGAGGATGGAAGATTACTTTTCGTTTTGAAACCAAATTTGATTGTTTCCTTCCTTATGCTGCCAAAAGCTACCCATGCTGCTCGTAGTAGACCTCCTTGGTTATCGTCGGGTAACTGTTTAAAAGTCTATAATGGACGAAACCCTTCATATCCCACCATACACAAAGCACCATCTTATATGGATGAAAATCTGTTTTAACTTGAGGTTCTTCAGTATTTGAAACCGTTTTAGAGGTTCAATTGTTTGCCAGCTATCACTATGCTTGGGGCGTGGCCTCAAGGAAAGACAAAATCACAATCTAAGCGCGATTAGACTTTAAAATTCGGTGAGGAGCCCTTTGACCCAACTTGTTGACTTTTCCTATGGCATGTAAGTATCATCAAATGGCCAAGTTGAAAGTTCTTCAATAGTTTCTTAACAATAATGGGAGAATTTCGTTTCACTTGAGTTTGCAGTGTGTTCTAGCAAAACTTTTAAGACTTTTCAGCATTGGTTAGCTGTAATTTTTGCCTGAAATTTTTCGATAACACCTTTTGCTTCGGATTCAGTGCTGTCGTTTACTGCAATTGCAGTATATCTGTTGCAATTTGAAGCAGTTTACTGTAATCTTGCATTTGAGTTTCATCAATTGCATTTTACTAAATTTGCTACTAGCTATATTAAGCTAGCATATTTGGTAAGTTAGTTTCGCTCTGTTTAGTTATAAATGCAACTGCTAGCCATTTTGAACTAAGAATGAATAGGAATTTCCCCAATTCTTAATCCTGGAGATATAACTGTATATTGCAATTTATTTTCTTTAATATGGAAAAATTGAAACTAGAATCTGGTATCTTTAAAAAAATTATATATTTTTTGTTTAATATGATTTGTTATTGCTATTTCTAATAGCAATAGTTGTATTTTAAATGCATGTAAGAATACTTGTATGAGTACACATATGTATATACCTATAGAAAAGTCAATCTATTGCAATTTAGAGCAATCTGCTGCAACTTCGGAGTTTTATTTACTGCACAAAGCAAAAATAAAACGACAGCACTGATCGGCTTACGTTTATTATCTTTTTCCATACGTAATATTAATAGTTTTTCACTTGCGGTTGGTGCGTCTCCATTGAAAACAAAATTCCCTCTGAATATATTTCCATTATTTTATGGAAAAACTATCGTTAGAATTGCAATAAACACTAAAAGCAAGCAATCAGTTTTTGAAGAAAGTGATGTAGGTCGTATATCCTTTTTCTACCTCCCTTCTTCATGATCCACGTGGTGGAGCGGTCCATGAGGTGGAGCGTAAAAAGCTGTTATGACTACATTAAAGCGAAAGAGTACGCTCAAATCAAGTGTCTGAAAATACTCCAGCAAATAGTCACCAGCCACAGTATCGTGGAGCCAGTAATACAGGTAGGCAGCCTGCCAGTAATACAGGTAGATTACACGTAGCCACCAGACGTAAGGAACGCCTTCAACTCTGTGAAGTGTTACGGAGTGTCATGCTATTTGGCACGTACAATCTTCGAATACATAAGGGAAGAACCTTATACTACGATTCGGACGAAGGACCAAAACTTTATCTGGTAACGATGGGAATACAACAAAGATCTGTCCTTGGTCCCTTGCTTTGGAAAATAGTGTACGATAGGATGCTAAAGCTACGTGTACAGAGAAATGTGGCTATAGTAGGATTCGCCGAACATGAGACGGAAATGGTACTATGTAGGTGCGAAACAAAGGAAACTATCAGCAGTACGGATAATGGTTGGTGACTGCATAACTACTCTACAGCCTGTTATAAAATACCTGGGCGAAACTAACGACGATAAGCTTAGCTTGAAACTTCAGCTGGGGAAAGCATCTAAGAAGGCATGCGTTGTTAGTTCAGCACTCACTAGAATGCTACTTGAAATTGATGGCCCGAAGTGAAATTCAAGAAATAAGCTATTTTACTATACGCAGCACCAGCACTGCAAATAAAATCTAATCGAAAATCGAAAAATCTATTCAAAAAATGCAAGCAGACAAGCACTGCGAACCTGTTTTGCTTTTTGAACAACGTCATATGATGCGACGTGTGTTATAGCCAGTATACAGCCTATTGAAATTCTTACGGATGAGGCACTTCGACTCTACAAAAACGAAGAACGAACAACAAGCATGCGAGAAGTTGAAAGACGAGGTATATACCTGTACCGTTTTCAATATGACAGCTCACCGGACTTTCCAACTTGCAAAAATGTACTCCGAAATGGGGAACTTGTTATACCGAAATTACACTATCTGGAACGTTTTGTCGAGCAACTTGGGAAATTACTTCCCAGAACATTTGATAAGTATTCAAAGTCTTCGCTCAAAACTGTTTATTTAAGCGATACACCATTTTTTTAAAAATCTCAGTACGACATAAAACTATTCCTGTCCGTATTGAGAAGATTTGAAGGGTGTGAAGTTTAAGTGCGCTGATATGCATTTGGTGTAGTTAGGTAGCATTTTCTCTGCTCAAAAGTTTGTTTAAAAATATTCGAACAGTGAACCTCGTACGCATTCATACTCATGCATCTTGTGCGATATGATGCATCTTGCCCGATGTGATGCATCTTCCCCATGATTTCATGGGCAAACCAAATAGGTTTGTTAATAACATCGGAGCCAGCACCAGACGTTTTTTCAATATTTTTTGACTCGATACGTAAAAGCAACAACATATACATCTTGTCCGATGTGATGCATCTTCCCCATGATTTCATGGGCAAACCAAATAGGTTTGTTAATAACATCGGAGCCAGCACCAGACGTTTTTTCAATATTTTTTGACTCGATACGTAAAAGCAACATCATTTCGAGCTGTCTCGAGGCAGAACGAGACCCTCATAAGCTCTCGGACACCCTCAGAAAACCCTCAGTAGGCCCCCATAAACCAGCCGACAGCCGACGAGTAAGCCATTTACACTCTCGTGCTGGCCATGTTTTAGCATGTGAAAAACAGGCGAGAATAGACAAGATGACCTTTTATATTCTCGGCTCGCCAATATTTACCGAGAGTGTAATTTCGGCTAAATAGGTTTCATTTCAAGCGGCCTTGAGGCAGCACGAAACCCTCATAAGCTTTCGGACACCCTAAAAAACTCTGATTAAACCCCCATAAAACAGGCGAGGGCCGACGAGGAAGCTATTTATTCTCTCGTGCTTGGCGTGAAAAAAAACAGGCGAGAATACACGAGGAGACCATTTACACTCTCGCGTCGTCACCATTTGCCTTATCTCGGAGAGAGTGTAAATCTGCCTTTACGTTCAGTTGCCCGCTTTTTGAAGCAAGCCTAGAAACGGCACTAGGTACAATGATATCAGCGGAAAATATCTTCCACTGTATGATCGAAACAGCATTAAAAAATTTACACCATAAACTGCGCGACACGGAATGGGACAAGAAGAAGAAGGATCGCGAGCAGGAATCCACCCTTTCAAGTAATACCGTATAAGTAGTCCCTTGGGGAGTGTGGAAGAAGAATGAGGTAGTTTTATGTGTAAAACACATTGAAAGCGAAAATTCGCACTGCGCGCCAAATTGCTTTTATGCCAAATCAACTGAATAATAAATAGTATTTTGTAAACCTTAGCAAAAAGAGTGTAAATTTACTACTTCGCTGCTCACATTTACACAAAAGCTGTAAAATTGTATCATTTACTCGAATTTCACTTATTATTGATGTAACATTGTGACTGCACGAGTTTGATATTTCGCGATCGTTGCTTACATTTGAATAGCAGCAATTAAGTGCAAAGTGTAGTCTTTTCTTTTCGCATAATAAGTTTAGAAGTGTAGCTATAAGCTAATTAGGTGTAGCTATAAGTGTTATAAATTAATGTACATATGTGTATATATAAAATTAAAATAAATTATAAACTTAAAGAAATTGCAACATGTTTTTATATTCCACATTAAAAGTTGCCTATTTACAGTCTTTGATAATGATATTTAATTTTGGAGTAATAGTGTATGTTATAGCACTTCCCTATCTTAAGTGTGTGGCTTTTGGATCATAAAACTTTTTCAATTCCAATTTTATTGAAATTGAAACTTAGCTAGAGGCTTGCTGAAAGTATACTTCCTAAAATTGTTCGAAATAGTTGATGTCATTTGTTTGATAAAACAATCTTTATTATAGTTTTTGTAAACAATTTTAAGGGTATTCACGAATAAATGGTGTAGTAAATATTATCCTAAAAGACTCGTAAAAAGTAGCCTCTGCTACATAAATTTCATGCGTATTAGTCCAAAATTTACGTCCTTTTAGGGTAATATTACACAATTTGCTCGTAAAAAAGTTACACATTTAAGACGTAAAATATTCTTTGTACGCACTTTTGTATATTTACATCTATAATAGTAGGAAACCAGTTTCCTACTATTGTAAGGGTAAAATTCATCCAAAAATTTTTTGAGTGTATACTGAAAATTGATTTCCAACAGTTTTATAACGTATCATAAAGTTTTATACTTATTTACTTATTTATTTATGCACGGTAAAGTTTATATTTTAGACATACTTTATTTTCCATCACTCAATCAATCTGTAACCATGCAAAAAATTAAATCTTGATGCGCTATAATAATAGTAAAACTACATACCTAAATAACGAACAATGAAGTATTATAATTCAAAAGGGACATTAAAAGTTATATTTTGCAGGCCAAAACACTCAATATTGATTGCAAACTGTGTATGTAATTTAACATTTTTTTTCTCTTTGCCTAGTGTTCATAGCAAATATCTACCTACACTCTAAAAAGTTGGTCTATAATTAATACTTTGATAATAGGAAATATATTCATTTTTTCGTTTATAATAACGAATCACAAATTTTTTTACATATTCGATGTGCATTTTTTGCTTTTACGTCATATCAGCTGAATAATACACAGCTTTTTGTAGATTGAAGCAAAAAGAATGTAAATTTGCTAGTTTGCTATTCACCTTTGCGCCAAAGCCATAAAATTGCATTATTTTTTAGGGTAAAATTACACCATTTGGTCGTAAAAAAATATTCTTTTTACGCATTTTTGTAAATTCACATCTTTAATAGTAGGAAACCAGTTTCCTACTATTATAAGGGTAAAATTCAACCAAATTTTTTTTGAGTGTAGAAAATCGATTACTAGCATCACGCGACATTCGCAATTTTGTACAACTCTTATCAGCCGACACAAGTTTGATGAATCGCTTTGATAGTTCTACGATTTGCTCATAATGAAAAAACCTGCTTTAAAGTGTAACATTTTACTTGATTTCGATACCACACATAAAAATAATCTTTTTGTACAAGACTGTATTTACAGATATGTATTTAAGATTCACGTGAGAATTTTAATATTTCCGCGGGCCGATCTAAAAATATCACTTTGTTGCGCAAGCTTCAAAACGAATATTAGATACAGTCAAGTATCTACGAAATATGTTGACCATTTTAAAGTTAGCATATAATTAGAAGCGTCAACAATATCATTTACACTTTGATATGTGTATTTCGATCATTGATTGAAATTCGAGTAGAAGAACATTGTGTGAATGTTTCGTTTAAAGCAAACTTAATGACTCAATGAAGTCGAATCAAATTTTATATTTGAAAGAATTACGGGAACATTTCTGACCGGGCTCAGCAAATTTTATATTTCTTACTGGTCTCGCAGCTGATACCTGCATTGAACTGCATGTAGAAAAAAATGTTTCACCAAGCATTCGAGCTTCTTTTCATGTATTGGTATCACGAAAACCCGCATATCAAATAAAACATATTCTGTTGGTTTATCTGATTATATTACATTTACCTAGCTTAATAGTTTATTTTAGTTCTATTTTCGCAATCTAGGTTCCTAAAACATACAAAAACGGTCAGCCATCTACAATAAATTCAATCTGTAGTCATTAACATAAGCAACAAATTATTACTTTTAAATCACATATTCTTTTAATGGTTCGTAAAATACTTATTCAAATAAAAAATTATATGTTCTTACCGTGTATCTGTTCCGATCGAATTCGCTCGACAGATTCACAAACTGCGTGTAATAAATAAGTGGTAGCGTACCGCCGATAAGTATGATAAGAAAGGTCAACTTCGTCGGCTTTCTCCACACCACTGTATTCATGTTGTCTCACAGTTTTGTGTATTTTGTGTCTGATTAACATTCGTCACGTGCACGAGACTCCCTTTTGTCAGGGGCTGACCATCTACACGAGATTCACGATTTCACTTCACACACCCAGAGTACCCCCAATTCCTCAACTCCACTTCCGGTTGCTTCCTCGACACGTTAACTTTTCTATTAGACGATAAGAATAATTACCACAATTAAGTCTAATTATCTGGGGCACGTTAATCCAAGCAGGAGAATGACATAACGACATGTCGATTAATAGGTGAGAACTAAATTGTCTATTTATCGTAGCACATTATCGAATTGGCACGGAGTGCGATGAGTACTGAGAAAAGTTTTGAATTTACGCAATCTGTGCGTGCGTATCGCGAAAAGAGACGAGCGAATCGTGCGACAGGTGCGCAGAAAGCTCGTTCACCAACCTTACGTTGCGGGAGTACGTTTGAAAACTTATTCGAGAAGCACGTAACTTACGGTGGCATCAATCGATAGACAACGCGTTCGGTCTGATCGAGAATGAGACACCGGTCATAAGATTACCAAATTCGTACGACATACATACTTGTATTGACAATGGTCTTTGAAAGACGTAGCGATAAGATGATAAGAAAAGCTCTGTCGCCGCAAAAATTTAGAATGAAAATGATCGCGGGCTGCATATCAATTTTAGAACAAAGTAGAGCTTCAAATATTTGTGCCAGGTGCATTTCTAAGTACATTGCCTCTGGTACAGCACACCTTAAGGTAGGTATCCATATGTTGCATTTCTTCCGTATCGTATCCCTTTTGCGTATCATCCACCAAACGGGTACGGTGCCCACACTACTCAATTTTCCATGCATTATCAATACGATCCGTTGCAAAAAACTCGACACGCAGCTGCAACGCTTTTATTCACTAATCTATATGTAGTGTACAACGCAACTTGTCCACACATGACTCCACTTCGTATCGTATCATTCCTTTGATGCGACGGCAAGAAACCGCCAAGTGACCGATCGAGTTCGTTGCGTTTCTTTGTATCAAATTTTGATACGCAACGAAGATACGTTTGTCGTATCCACTGATACGCAACGGTGATACGATACGCGAAAATGATACATATGGATACATACCTTTAGATGCAATAAAAAGCTCAGTAGTTTACTTTGAAATTTATAACAAACGTGCCGGTATTGAAGTATTCATAAATATAACAATTCGATTTATGCTTGCTTCAACATGTAGTGTAAATCGAAAAGTTGCTCGTACAGCTTGAATGTCAATGCAAAACAACATTTACTAGATCTTCTTACTTAGTATGGAAGTACACATGCTCAAGATCCTGGCTAGTTGACCTTGCGATAAGTAATTATAAGTCTCAAATTGAATAACAATTCTAGGTAGAACCGTGTCTCAGAATTGCGGCTTAGGAGATTATAGATTAAAATCAAATGTTTTCGTTGCTTTTTTCCACCACATCGTAAATTTTAAGCTGCTTTTATTTTATATTTTCAAACAATCATGTTCACTTATATTTGAATATTTCAAAAATAATTGAATTTAAAGGCCAATTTATCCTTTAGAATTTACATATATATAACTATTCCTAGCCAATTTGCTCACTTCTTCGGTGTCTATCAAACTGACGGACGGACTGATCAGGCGAATTTTCGTTTCTCATTTTGAACTAATTATTTTTTGTATCAAGACAAAAATATATATATGCATACATCCAAATATTTTATCTCAATACTATCTATGGGAAACTTAGTGCAATCAAATGGCCCCATCATCGAAATGACATTTCAACGTTCTGTGAAAATAAACTCGTAAATACGTAGTTGCTTTGAAAGCAAATCTGGTATGCATACCATTTTCAGAAATGAAATTCAAGCTATTTATACGCTTTCTTAATGTTCGCAGCATACTTGCCTTAAATTTCAAAGACACGAGTCTACATACAGAACGATTCTAATCTTATTTCGATCATCAACGTGAAGTCTTTTTTCATACTCATGTATGTATATCTATGGATTTCAACAAAAATGCTTTGTACATATTTTGTGCGTCGACATTCAAGTCTTATAAAAAGCTTATCCTGTGTTTGTGTGTAAAGTCTGCCTTCGGTTTCTGAGCTCCGCAAATGAAATTTTATTGCTTTCAATTAATTGCCGTTTAATCGGCTAATTATCTTGGTAAGTAATGCATATAAAATGGTACGTGTTAACAAGATGGTCTTGGCATTCATGATTAGAATGTTTGCAGGTGATTTTGCTTTTGGTGAAAGAAGATTATTGAGTTTCCATGTTGTGTTTGGATTTTTTGTAAGTGTGACGCAAGTATATAGCTCCAAATGGAGTATATTTCAAGGTGAAACTGTGCTTATTTTTATTTTTTTTTTTAGCTTCAGAGCTAAATCATGATAAATACTTGCACATGCATTAGAATATCAGGCTTTATTTTGCAAACACTGATATAGTTGTTATTATTTCAAGAAATCAAATATAGAATTAATCCATCCATTACATTGCAAAATTGCTCATGTATAATCTACTCAAGTGCACTAAAGCTGCAACAAAAACTGAACTGAGTTAATCGTTAATTAATAGGTGTAAAAAATCTAAAACTTTTGCCATGAAACAGATATACATTGACAGGGACTTTGAAAGTTGTGAATCCAGAGAAGAATTTTCTCTGGGTACGTCTACGCAGTGTCTAAAAATACAGAATACGAAACGCTAGTAAATGTGTTACTCCTTGCGCTTTTACTTCCTATGTTTTACTGCTTTCACTTTCAGAGAACAGCAAATCATTTTACTATCAGTACAGTAGTTGAATAAAAAATATGACTCCATTAAATCGAAGTGTTTTCGTATCAACAATATAGGTTAAGTTAGGTTAGTAAAGAGGGCTGCCGGGAACGCCGCCTGCATTAGGCCACCAGTTTGGGCCCATTTGCCACCCTCATAGACAATCACACGCATTCACACTTACAGCCATGGCACTGACGGGATTCGAACCCGCAGGCCCCGTAGTACGTCGCTTTTCGGCCTGACGCCTTAGCGACCAGAGCTACTGGAGGAACATGAATCAATGTCGGAGCTTCCGGGAAGAGGTATTCATTGGTCTGTGCGAATTGTGGAGGCTGTTCGTCAGTGTAAAAGAAGATCCATCTGTCTCTACTCCTCGTCGTTCTACTTAATTGGGAATCTCCAAAACATCCCAGCAACGAATTTTGAAACTTCAAATGTTTCCGGATACCTTAAAATGTTTCCGTATAATATTCAAATGATACAGTAACTGCTTTCTCAAGATCTTTATGCACGTGTGCAATATGCCATTCGTTTTGCACAAATAGTCAGAGAAAATAATAACTTTTTAAACAATCTTATAATGGGCAATGAAGCTCATTTTCACTTAAGGGGGGCGATACATGTAAAATTTTCAAAAATTCGAGTTTCTTTTTTTTTTTGCATGAATAGTTAAATTAACATCTAAAAAATATGTTTGTAAAGCTTTAGAATGAAATTCGCATTTTTATCGATTAAAACTCATTTAAATGCTCCGCCTCAACTCGACGCTCGAGCGCTATTGAATCCGTACTGGAACGCTCGACCCTCGCTAGTGAGTCGAGAAACTAAAAAAGCTCGTCAAGCATGTCAAGAAAAGCTGAGAAAAATAACGAGTACTATGAACGTACTGAAGGACTTCTGTATGGGCCTAGAATCGCTGATTAGTTGATAAGTCGCTGTAATCATAGAGTTTCTGTGTGTCAAAACTACGCGTTTTTCTCGAAACGACTTTTTTTAAATTAGCGTGCGAGATATCTCAAAAAGTTCTTAACTGATTCTTATGAAACTTTGCACACGTTTTCTCTATAGTATAAGCTTCTAGTTGCATTTCAATAATGCCAAAAAAAATTAAAAAACTCGAAAAAAGGGTTAAAAATCGTACTAATTCACGATTTTTTTACTTTTTTTTTATTTCTTGGCTCAACTAGGAGATACATGTTTAATAAACACACTCCATTCCATTTTTATGTGTTTGCTGTAACTGATACTGAAAATCCCGCCGATGAATGCCTTTCGCCGCGAGGGTCTCAAGAGATTGGTTACTACGGCGGCCATTTTGAAAAAAAATAAAATAAAATCAGATTCTTGTATTTTGATATACAATGAATAAACATGATCACTTTCAAAACGATTCATTTATTCCTTCTATTTTAAATAAGCCTCTGAAAAACGGTCTAAATTCAGGCGTTTACATGTATCGCCGGCCTTAAATGGCTATGTTTATAAGTATAATTGTAGATTTTGGGGTACTCGGAACCCTAGAACATTACATGAGCATCAATCACACTCGTCCAGATATACTGTTTGGTATGGTGCTATGGTTGATAAAGATAAAGTTATAATGACCTTTCCCCTTAATTTATCTAACTAATCAACAAACGCATCACGAAACTGCTTCCTCTGCTTCTAATCCCTCATCACAAAAGATCATACCGCATGAATGGAGGCATCATCCGGGTATCAGTGATTTGTCTAACGATCATTTCATAGCTACGAAGATTCGGGAAAGTAAAAACTGAAACGCTTGCTATTGATGTTATACTATGGAGCTAACGGATCATTGCATATCGTACTGTATAGGGTCAGCCAGAACCATTAACGGGGCTCTGTATAGAACTATGATTGATAATTTTGTTGGAACATATGGTTCCAACATTATGGAGCTACTACGCATACAGCAGAATACACATACAGCATAATTTCTTTGTAACCTTTTTGGTGAACGAATCATAAATCAGGTTGCTTTCGACTGTCAAAAACCGTGGCAAATGTATAGTAAACAAGATAGGTTTGTAGTCGATTTAGCTCAAAATCGATCAGCTGATTGAAATCACATGACTAAGCTTCAGTGCAAACGGGCTATTAGCTCTAAATCGATCAGCTGATCGAAATCACTTGATTAAGCATCAGTGCGAACGGGCTATTATATCAAGAAATTCAAATTTTGCTTGGCCTCTTCATCATCAATATTTGTTTGCAAGAAAATGGAAACCAATTTCGAGATGTCATATTTCATACTTAGTTGTAAACAATTTTCATGAATTATTTTAAGAAATAAAAATAATAATAATATATATTTAAAAAAATATATATGAATAGTTTTAACCCTGCGGTTCTACTTGGGCCACCCTGTATTTGATATTTTATTGCTATGTTGTCGTTTTGAACTAGAGACAGTACCACAATAGATCTTATACCAGATCATATACAAAACGTCCACTGTAAAGAATATTTATGTAGTGCATATTAAATATAGAGGAAAAATGTACAGTTTCAATTATTCGTTGATATCTTTGGATGATCGTGTAGTATGTTAAGTTTTAGAAAACACCGACAAAATAATATTCGTTTTTGTTGGTTTTGCTGCGTTTCGGTTTTCACGAATAGTATTTTTTAATGTTTGTTTTGTGCTGTTTGTTTTGAACTAAAATTGTGATAAAAATCGTGTCGGAAGTTAGTCTATAATTCAGAGATAAAATAATTTTTTACTCGGCTAATTACTTAAATTAATAGAAAAATGAATCAACTTTCACTCAAGCCCAAAATAATATAACTTATAGTTTTGGTAGATAGTTAATGTAGTAACGTCGATTCGTTGAAGCTTTTAGGCAAAAAACAAATTTTTCGCTCGGCGTATTTTAGTGTACGATAACGATGGGACCTAAACAGGTTCTTCTTTTTTTTTTTTAAATAAATTATACAACTGCGATTTTTTTCGGTACGCAATAGCATTATGACTCAACCAAGTGGTGGCACCACAGACATATAAAGAATGGACACGCAATCACAATGCATGAACCCGTACGTGAGTGAAGCAATTTTACTACACATGCAATTTTACTCTCTGTAAAACAGCTTTCCCCTCAATGCCGCACGCTCCACCCCTCAGTGCTGTAGACTCTCTATGTAAACATTCATTTCTATCCATCCAATTTACGAGGTAGTTGGGATAGCGGGGAAACTAATACATGGACACAAATTTCCAAATACATCAACTTTTCTGAATGAAATTTGTTGTTGTTTTACACAAACCCATTGCGACCAGAGGTCGAAAATTGCTTCATTTCTCTCGGCCCATTTCGTATCCATTCCTCTTGGTCCTATATAAATTTTACTATAAATACTATTCTTCAGTCTAGTTCTCGCAAAACCAACATAAAGTATTGCAAAGGGAGCATTCATTGCATTTTTCCAGAACGTTTTATCTTTGGCATGCTGAACCATTTCTCATTCTATTCTATCTGCAAAAAAGCAGCCGTACTCAGTATAAAACTGAGTCAAGTAGCTGTTCGTTTCGTAAGGTTTATTTTCTTACCAGGCTATAAGGTACATAATAAGGTCATGCATCCATCTTTTTTTTTTAATCGAGCATGTGCTCTTACAATTTTCTAATTGAGACTTGTCGCTCTTTTCGATTGATGATATTTGTTGGCTTGGAAACAGGAAATAGTCGCCGGGTGCTACACCCAGAGAATGTGCTGAATTAGGTAGCAGTTTGTAGCTCAATTTACGGATTTTGCCATTTTGCCCACCACGTGTGCACCCGTGTATTGTCATGATCGAACAGAATTTTTTTTTGTCAAATGCCATCGTTTCTGCTTCAAATCATTATCGAATCCGCCGAAAAGCGTTGAATAATCTTTTCCGGTGATGGTTTTACGTTTTCAAGGTAATCAACGTGAATGATACTGAAAAATTGTGGTCATGACCTTGATGGCCGACCGACCCACCTTGATCTTCTTTGTTGTATGTTCACCCGAAGAAACCCACTTTTTTTATTGTTCCTCAGTCTTTGATGTGGTTGGGATGGATTCATGTTTCGATTGCGGTAAAGAAATGTTACAAAAACTCGATTTGATTGCGGCTGAATATTGTGAAACACTCCTTTGAAGTGGTCACACGGTTTCGCTTATAGCAAAGTGTGAGCAATTGCAGCACTCATCGCGCGGATAGCATCTTCATGCCCAAATATTCATGTAAAATGTGGTGTACCCTCTCAGTTCAGATGCCTACAGCCTCAGTCACCTCACGAACTTTCATTATAAAATCATTCCTAATATCATTCCATGGATTTTATCGACGACCACAACGGAACTTAGTAAGCCACTCAGCTTTGAACCATTGAAATTGATGGTGCAGACTCCCCATAGTATTTATCAAGCCTTTTTTTGGTTTCGGTAATGTTTTTTACGCAAAAAGTAATGCTTAATCAGCACCCGAAATTCACTTTTTTCCATTTTCGTTAAAATTCACGAGGTTGTCTTCTTTCAAGGGTTGTCAAACAGAAACTAAATGGCCAGCTTGCTCAAAATGTTAGTCTATTAATAGATGGCAGTTGACGGGAGCAGTGTTGCATTTAAAGTTACTGTGCGAGAAATTCAAAAATTCAGTGACTTATCATACTGCCCTCGTATACAAGCTGTCCGAGCCATACTTGCAACTTGGAAATATAGTATGTCGCATAGTTTTGATTTGATGTTTTTTTTCCGGGGTGACGAGAACTTTACCATAAGCAAATCCAATGATAATGCATCCAGATGACGATGAGAGATTCCGATGCTCTGTGCAAAATTTGCTAGTACGATGAACTGCGCTGGTTTGGCCCACGACTATTGACTAACAGACTGAAAACGAAATACACACTGAAAGCATTACTCATGCAGAAAGAGCTAAATTGTATGAAGTGTGGGGAGCTCTGATAGAAAAACGTTGTCCCAAAAATGTCGGGATTCCGAAATTCCGAAACATTTGAATTTTAGATCTTAGAAGATCAATTTACAGCACAAAGTTTAGCGCTAGTAGTGCAGTAAATGATAAGTTAGCTAAAAAAATTAAAATACGATTTTTTGCTACATTATCTTTGCCAGAAAAATACTAGATATATAAAATGCATTTTGGAAACTACAGGGCTGACTTTTGTTCGTCTGTACTGCTAGCTATTCAACTAAGAGCAAGATATTGTGAGATTTTTATTCAACTTTAGAGCTAATAAGTTTTACCTTGTGGACATAATTAATGAGTCGAATTTTTTTAAATTTCTTTCAGGAGCTGACATGAATTTCAAATAGAAATAGATTGAGAATACTAAAGTAGAGGGCACTGCAACCTATTTATATAAAAGTTATCCTATGACAAGCTTTTGTCAAGTCTAGAGGTAATGGTAATATAATCTCAATTTTTTGTTCCATTTACCCACTTTTAATTTCTTGATAGCCATCAAAACTTTCTTGGTAATCTACCTCTTTCTCAAAATTCTGGTACGAAAAATCTATTTTTAAATTAAAACCATGTGTTTTTGAAATTTCCCCTTCATTTTGATAAATCCGCTTTGAATTTCCATTATTGAATTGTTGATCCCGCCGTGCGCTATTGACTTTTTATGTTGTTTTAAGAGCTGACGACTAGGCATAAGAACTCAGTGACTTATTAAGGAAAATTAATTGGTCTCTCTTACTACCGCCATGGTGATGCAATAGCATCAAAGGCTATTTGCTAAAGCCAATAAATACGCTTAGTTCTGTATAGAAAGATAGAAATCCTCTATTGAAGATGTAATGCGTTCTTCTAATAATGCGAATTTAACGTCGTCTCTAAATAATCAAATGTAAATAGAAAATTTGCTGTGTGAAGCCAGGATATATCGAAAGATCTATTCAAGCGCAAAATAGAAAAATTAGAAACAGCTTATAAAAAATAATTGATTTTCGTAGCTTTATATAAATAAACACATCTCTGTAATACCCGTATATTCGTTTATGACGAATAAAAATTACTCGTGATAGCTTAGTTAGTTATACGTGTTCAACAAAATTTGTTTATAGTTGCCCCATTAGCAATAAATATCTTCGGTGAAATAAACATTTTCAGGGTTAGTAAATGTAGCAATAATATGTTACTTTTATTGCTCGTACATAAAACGAGGGTGGGTAATATTTTCTGAGTGAATTGACCACTGTCTAGTCGAGTATACGAACATCTCACCCACCTGCTTTACGAAGCTTCCATTGTCGGCATCAAAGTGCCAGGAAATGTTGATTCTCGTCATCGATTTTCCCTATTTTTCTATCTCTTAGCAAGCTGCTTTGTCGTCATGACTGCCCTTCTTATCGAATGGCCTGCACCCCGATATGTTTAGGCAGGACAAAAGGTTCATGTCTCACCAAATGATGTAATCTTATCATTTACCCTTTTCAGAATTTATCTGTGGTCGGTACAACATTAAGGGTGCGCTTCCTTTAAGTAGTACATTGATAGCGGTTATGGAATTTTATAGGTGGTTAGATCTTTACAAAGCGATTTTTACACCCCTGGCATAGTTGAAAAGTCGTTTTCACCTAGTTAGATTTCAAGGAACTTTTAAAAAATCATTAGACATTACGTCCAGTTTTCAACGAGACCCTCGTTCGTTTCAATGCTTCCGTTCGCATGAATTCTCTTTTTCATCGGTCGATCTGCTCTCGTCGATTTTTTTTTAGTATGAAACGTCTACGTGACCAGAAAGCTGGCAAAACTATCACGTCTGCCTTGCCGGATATTTGTAGTTAAACGATATCGATATCAATATGTTTCAGCAGTACGCCAGGTGTAGCGGCAATTTAGTATACATACGGCGTTCTCTGGAGTATAGAATTCAAGAATTGATTACGAGATACGAAAACGATACAAATTGAGTTGGATGTGTTTGGTTTTGCCAGAGAGTCGACGGATCGTTGGGAATTCAGTAAAAAAATCAGTTACTTTAGTAAGCTGAGCTTTATTTATGGGAGCTGGAGCGTTAAAGCTTTATGAAGAATACCATCAATTTGGAATTGTGTACGGACGGTCGAGGAAATTCGAACTTGAAAGAAAATTGAAAATTCGTTTGGGAGTATTTTTGACGTTAGCCTGCGATATTAAATTTTTGAGAAAAATTTGTAATTTGTGTTTTCTAAATTGCAGGTTCCCGTATGGGTCTATGACTTGAGTGCTCAGCAAAAGGCACTGTGGCTTCATAGTCGCGTTTGAAAGGAAAGTCTTGCGGAGAGTTGTTGGCCCCATACGTAAAGAAAGGCGATTCTGGAGACGCTACAACCACTAGTTGTACGCTATTTACCTAGAAGCAGATATAACTACGAAGATAAGTTCGGTAGATTCCGGTGGGCAGGACATCTAGCTGGAATAAGCGAAGAGGATCCTGATCGGAGAACCCTTTACGGCAAAAGACCTTGCTTGCGCTGGAGGGATGGCGTTAACCAGGACGTTCGGAGTTTAGGGGTGCCCAATTGGATGACATCAGCTCGCGATCGGGTCCGATGGAAAAAATTGTTGACGGAGGCCAGGACCGGACCCCGGTTGTAGCGCCGATGATGATGATGATGTTCTCAGTTAAGCGAGTAAAAGTAAATTAACAGCAAAGAGTAAAAGTTTATTAATAGCTGGTACTGAAAGTAAGTTTCCGCAGTCGTAAAAGATTTGCTTCTCTTTGTTAAAATAACTAATCCAATTGAATGCCTTCAAGATATTGTCGTAACAGTTAGAGCGCTCCAAAGGGAGCTGACCACACTTCGAGGGAGCCAACCACAGTCTCATATTACTGCCTTCTTTTGACTGCTAAAATATCCATTTAACTCTCTGATTCATAGTCAGCTCTTTTTCCCATAACGTGTAGTGAAGGTAACAATCATAAGTAAATCGATCAGTTTGAAATAAGATATGAAAAACTAAAAAAAAAATTCGAGCCTTGAGAGGCTAGTGAGTCTTCATTAGACATATTGAAAATCAATTAATATTTTGCAGATTTTCCATGTCTGGGATTTGTAGATTTGTAGATTCCCGGTGATTTGTAGATTTTTTTATTTAAAATTGCGCATCTAGTAATTTTAATATCTTCAGCTCTGTATAATGGTGCTATTGAGTTGTTCAGCTGAGGGAAATTGCAAAGGAATTGATTTGTTACTTACACATGGTGTCCAAAACACATCAATTTACTTCCATATGAGGATAATAGGCCTCAGAGCTTTGCCAGAGCACACACTTTATATTGTCTTCACTTCTATCCACAAGTGCACACACCTACATACATTCATAAATATATGCAAGAATAGAATAGATATCTAGCTCGTTTGGTTAAAACCACATGTGACGCGAACCAGAAGAACACAATTTATCTAAAAGGCTTCGGAAAAAAGTGTGCTCTTCTAGCAGAAGTCATCTTCACAAGTATCCGTTCTATGCCATAGGAAAGATATACTTCGATGCATGGTTTCCGAGAAAGACTGAAAAGTGAGCGCAAGAAGCTAATAAAAACCATACTGGGAAATTTATACTTGCAACGTACGGAAACGCATAAGAACCTAGAGAACATTCAGCTGCATGTAGTTACATCGGCACAGATAGTTTTTACAAGAGGAAGAGAGTGGAGAGAAAAATGGGAGCCGGATAGACTTACAATGGAAAGGATCAAAATGTGCAACGCTTTATCGCGATGGCTTTCGCTTATGGATGGGGATGTTCGTTTCAGACGCCAAGTATCCGAGTGAAGATATGAAAATAAATGTGCGAGAAAGTTGGTTGAAACGTACTTCTTTTTGATAGTGCAACTGAAACCTATCAACATCATGACTAAGCACGCAAAACGTAATTGGGATGGTCTTAGAAAAATAGCAGTTTAGTAAGAGTAATACTAATAGGAGTACAGTCATAATCGCAGGAGTATAGTAATAGCATAATAATAGAAAAATTAGGGTAGTCTTAGAATATAAACCGAATGTCAGTCTTAAGAAGAATGAACTTTTCAACAACCCAAAATGATTCATAAACATACGTCTACTCATAGCTGTTTTCGTGCATACGCGATGGAAATCAAGTTACCTCCTCCCATAATGATACTACAAAATATGAGGTAAATTAACCAAGTTTACGAGGCTTATTTGCATAATCCATGTCTTCATCAAGAATCTTTTCATACTCGGCTGCTTTCTCGTTTTACGAGTGATGAATGAAGTACTGACAAATTGTTTAACATATTAGTTTGAAAGCAGGTGCGGGGAGAGCTTTAGTACATACTCAACTGTGACGAATTGACTAGTAGAAAGCGATGAGCATTCAAGCTGATTTGAGGGCTGACAGTAATTGATTATAATGACAAGCACAAAGATCGCGATGGATTTTAAGTGTTTGATAGAATGCAATAAGATTTTGATTTTAGGCGAGGCATTTTCCTTTATATAGATAGTAGTAGGCTTTGTTAAAGTGCATTAAGGATTCTAGCCCGAGGAGTTTTGTTTTTGCTTAGGGCAACCAATGGAGATAAAAGTAATCCTCTGAAAAGCCTTGTTGGGTCAAGGGGCTGAAGTTCGTAGAGAGCTTGAATCGAACGCGAACGTAGACTAGCTTCTGTTTTGGTAGAACATGTAAAATGCAGGATGCTCTTTGCAGATTTACTTTTCCAAAAAAGTGATTACCTCTTTAAAATGGAGAATTATTTAATATGACTGTTGCATACTCCTGTTCAATTTATAAGTTTTGTTTCTATACGAATGACAGTTCAATTGGAGACGTGTATAAGCTCCTCCTTTTCCCAACGGATAGCATTTTCTTAGCCTTCTGGCATCGGGCAATACTACAACTAGCCTCATCGTGAAACTCCAGTTGTATACTTGAAATAACAGTATATTCTATTCCATAGAAGTGTAAACATTTTTTTCATAGTGTTGAGCATGTCAAATTTAATGCCGAAACCAGTATATTTACTTTAATAAAAAAACCTGCAACTGAAACTTACAGAACTTTCTTTCGACACTCAAGAAAAGTGGTGACAACCCGAAGAATAGAAATTCGTGGGTAGGCCATATATGTGTATTTACATTGATGGCAAAACCGAAAATCCATAGTTGCAAATTTATGATCTGAAAGTCAACAAAACTATCACGAAAATAGTTCTCAACTGGACTTGATGGGCTTGCGTCGAGCATTGAAGGGAAAACGGCCACAATACGAGGAAAGACACAACAAAGAAATATTGGAGGATCACAACGCCCGACTACAAATTGCGAAACCAGTTTAATCAGTTTTACCAGAAACCAGCGAAACCTCCCTAGAAATGCTTAAATTTGATGTTCGACTCCACTTCGTTTATTTCCTGGACATGGCTCCTTCCGATTACCACTTGTTCCGTGAGCCTAGTTTCCATTATCATGAACATATTCGGAAATGGGTCATTCGTGGATAATCACATAATATGAGTTATTCTTTCGATATGACATTTGTATGCTGTCGGACAGATGGGAGAAAGTAAAAGCAAGAAATATACAATATTTTGAAGGGAATCCTTAGCAACTTTTTCAAATAAAGCATTTATTTTGACGAAAAAAGCAGCGACAAATTATTTCCCCAATAGCTTCTGATAAACAATAAATTTAAAAAAAACTCCAGAAAATAAAATTTTTTGATTCAAAATATACCTACAATCCAAGTCATTAGCGAATTACTTCGATTTTTCCATTTTGAATGAATTGTTGCAGTACTATCAATAATAATTAAATCAACTACGACTTTTTCTTTCAGTGTGAGAAAGAAGATAAGCGTGAATATATTTCTTTGCCAAAATGACGGTGTTTATTTTGTGGTAGGACAAGATTGATGTCAGACTTCTCAAACTTAGTATGAAAAATTCTAAGATTTTCAAATTAGGTAAAGTTTTCTTAAATTGATATTTTGCATCATAAATTAAGGATGGTGTCGTCAAAACTATGTTAGGTATAAAGGACCTATTCATTTCCATAGCAAAAAATTCATTGAATATTAGATATAGCTACTATATAGTGAACTAGTCTTAATAAACTATTTCACTAAATAGTAGCTGTATTGTTAACGGAAATATTTCTAATGTTTTTCTTATATTTTACTTATGGTTGATTGCCAACAAATTAATAATAACCTTTGCTTAAACACCTTCTTATTTTCAGTTTGTAATTTCAGAAGGTCCTCTATGAGATAATAAGCTGCTTCAAATAAATAACTTGGAATTAATATTTTCATATTATGAGTTCTTTTTGCTTCATTCTTGTTTAACTAATGGGTTGCTCAAAGCGAATTGATCTTTCCGCTGAAAATATTCCCTGTAATTGCATTGAGAAAATCTTCAAGTGCTCATTATCACAGATCCAATTACCATACTTTGATATACTTCGCTAATCGTGTCTCATCATCTTCCGTATACACGAGCAACATTGAATTGAATCTATGGTAATCCGAAAGTGAATTTACCTATTCGGCATTGTGCTCGATTCGAATATCCTTTTTTTTTGTGATGACGTCTTCTTCATCACATCAGACATTCTTTTTTATGCTCTTTCCCATCCGAAATATTCAAATCACGTTAGATTCGTAAACAGTGTCAGATAGATTTGCCAATTTGCGTCCCTTCCTGATTCTGAATTCAATTTTCGTCGCTATTCCTTACCGACAACGCTTACTCATTCCGTTTGCTCTTACCATTCACACTCAGGATACTTTTTCTTTTACTTATCGCAAACTGGTATCTCGGCAAAGTTCCTTTTGTTTTGATACATATCGAAAACTGACAATACACACTTCAATGAGTTTGTTACGGTTCGCAGTAGACTTGGTGATTAGGTGAATGAAGAGTGGCAAGAAGAGAGAAACCAAAGAAGAATCATTCTCGTTGCACGTTCCAAGAAGTTTTCCTTTTGAGTATATCAAATCGAGATAAGAGTCAATTGGGAAACCCTTTGCAAAGTAAATAAATTTAATCGGAGGAAAATGGACAAGGAATGTTTCTATTTGCAAAATAGTTTTCATTATTTTCGCATTAGAGCTGGTAATGTAATAGGCTTCGTAATATCTTGCATTCTTAAGGTGATAGTTGATTTGGATGATTGGATGATTCTTTTTGCTTCACTTATGTCTTTCGATACTAATTTGAAAACATCTACGAAAAAGTTCAATTCAGAGTAAGAAACATTCACTGTAGTCAACATTATGGTTAATATATTTCACTTGAACCGTTACGAAATCCGTCAACGAGTATACCACATGTGTGCTTTATAATTCTGATTCAAGTCTATCAACAAATTTTGATAATCGCAAATTAGTTAGAGCCTAGACAGACAGCGCAGCCTAAATGATCATTTGCCGTAAATCATCATTTAGGTACCGTGTGTCACATGGTAATTTGGACTAATCACCACTAAATGACCAAATTATCAATCATTTAGCAAATCGCTAATGATCATCAGACATTCGTAATTTAATCTTTAATGAAGTAGAGTTGCCCGATACAATACAAATTTCCCTAGTAAAAAGTCGCTTTTCCCATTGAAAAATAATAAGTCAACTTTTGTGAAACGTCAAATTAAATACGGCCATACCACACTGGAACAACCGGTTCTCGTCAGATGAACAAAGTTAAGCAGTGTTTTGCGCGGTTAGTACTTCGATGGGGGACCGCTTGTCCTTTTTGCCGTTGGACACCAACAAACCAGTTGTCAAGGAAGCTTTATATGTACAAAAAAGTGCAAAATTTTTACACAATTTTAATGTAGTTCTTGCCCGGTTTGTATTCCAACTTTATTCATTAGCACATAAGAGAGGCAACATACACCTTCAATTCTTCCATTTTACAAAAACTTGTTTCGTTGAGTGACAGATAGTCAGTGACAGTATTCATCAATAACGCAAGGGCTGTGTGTCAGGTACTTTTAAATTACTAATTTAGGTATAAATGATCAATAGTAAATTAGTAATTTAAGTGCCTGTGTGTCTAGGCTCTTAGTGATCAAAAGTGAATGAATAAAGAATAGAGAAATATTTTGGCATCTAATTTTGGATTTTCTCTAGTCGAAAACTTTATCATTCCACATTTTAAATTTAAATAGCAAGATTGATAGATTTAAAGAGTAACTTTGCACGCTCAATCATACACCTGTTCATACTTCTGTTATCTAAAGATTTATAATTTCCCTTTGCCACATTTCTCTTAAAAAAAACCTATCGTTTCAGCCCATCAGAACTTAATTTGATCGAGAAAGTCCAGACAAATAAATCAATTTCCGTACGACCTCTGGAGTTTCGTTCTGATAATCGTCTATTTAAATTGTATTTAATTTGTGCCGGTGATTGAAAACCAATTTCCATAAGGTAAAAAAACAAAGTCCATCTTCATTTTTCCCATGCATGATGCATGAATAGATCAGCCCGATTACGGGCGTGTATTTTGTCACATATTCTTTAAGCTAGGAGAAAATGTCAATTTGCCATTTGATTTCGATCAACTTTCTGTATCTTTTTTTATTCTTCTTCTTCTTTGCATTCTTCCGACATTCTTCGCTGATGCCAGAATAAAATTTGCTTGCCAGGTCTATATGGATATATTTCAATAAAATGAATTGGTGACGACATATAACATTTTGCGACCATATTGGCTTTATTTATATGTCAATCTAGATCTAGAGAGACGGAAATCACATATGGCTCAGAATAAGATTTGAATGTAAATGACAGATCGCACGTTTGTACGTTCGTTTTTTTTCAGTTTCAGAACGAAGATTGAATCGGATATCGATAAAAATATGATTCAATTCATTATGCATATGTGAATATTCAAAGGTGAAATGTAGGTGAATGATTCTGTTGAATGATTTTTCCGAAATATTTATTGTTTGCAAGAAGCTGTGAAATATATAATAAACACATATATAAATTTAAAGAGAAATATTTAAAAAGTGTAATATGTGTTGTAGACTTCAAATCTCTAAATAATGATTCCATTCGCGTGTTGGCTCTTGTGGTGGAAGGTTGTAGCCGGAGAATTGCTGAGAGATTTGCTTTTCTCCGAAGGACAGTCTTTCTCTGGAATTTACAATACGTGTATCAACGTGTCTTAAACTGCGGTTTCGTGTTCGTTGCGTTGTTTGAGTCACTTAGGTGTTTTTGTTGTCAAGTAATATATTAAGGTCAAACCCACCAGAAACGGGTGTTGTCGAAACCGATGGCTGATGCGAATCGTTATAAGCCAACCCTTTCCTCGCAAAACAGGAATTAGTACTCTAAAAAAAAATAATGATTCCCAAATTATGTAACTTGATGCAAATTCCTCGAGCTAATCGCAGGTAATTTTTCAAAAAGCAGTTTGGTCTGCAAATTGCTTTTACCCTTCTTCTAGTCAAACGCATATTGCAGCGGATTTAAAGCTTCTGAATCAGTTGTAAAATACTATAGCGTTTGAACTTGTTTGCAAATAGTTTCGTGTAAGACAAAATATATTTGATATAAAGTTATTTTGCAATTTTACAATACAATAATACATACAAAATTGCCAACATTAATAAGCTAATCTTGCTCTTTGAATGCAAATATGAGATTTTGTTCATCAGCTTTAGTTGAAGATGAAAAAATATCATCTTTTAGAGTCTGAAAAAATATCATCTTTTAGTTCTTATATCTACAAGGCATAGCACACGTATCCTCGTATATTAAGGGACCACACACTAGCGTGTGTAGTGTAACACTGATTTCTATTGTGTGGCGTTCCTGGTTCAAATCCAAGCACGGACGGGGTATTGTGCACTGTGTTTTGACATAACTCAGCTCTGAGGGGTACTTGAGTCAAATCAGGTGCGAAATGAGGCGTTAATCTTATGTGAACTGATATGCGAACTCATAAGAAATTCGGCAATAAAAATGAAGTCGCTGCCCAAAAATCCACATGGGTTGTAATGAGACGTTTTTTTTTCTTAGCTTACAATTGTCAAATTATCTGCGTACTTACCTCTACAAATACGTAGCCGCTTCCTCAGGATAGAATCAACGGTGCATCTAGCCATATCTGAAAACAAAATTCTCTACCTAGACTTACCACTCATCGTCGTTTTGAGTGAAATTGACAGCTCTCTACTATCAATCTAACAGTCAAAATCTGGGAAAACATTACATAGAATGCGATTCTATTGACTGATTCATATTCA
This sequence comes from Nemotelus nigrinus, assembly GCA_947369275.1. Lineage (NCBI taxonomy): Eukaryota > Metazoa > Arthropoda > Insecta > Diptera > Stratiomyidae > Nemotelus > Nemotelus nigrinus. Next base: position 24,694,967 of record OX376374.1, on the reverse strand, counting down.
TATTTTTAGTAATATCAATTTTGAAACATCGATTTGCCGTTGTTTTGCATTAAATCTTCTGCATAAATAAAAGGCAATGTTCGAGAATGAAATTTCATACTAAGACAAATTTTGAAGGAAATGCTTGACGTGCAAGGAAAAACCCAAAACAAGAGCTATTTTATATTTTCTTTTTTTTTTTGCTCTGTGACTAAATTAAACATTGCAAAAAACAATAACTTTATAAAGTAAATAAATAATACTAATTTAATTAAAAAATACGGACATGCAAACTTGTATGAAAAATTATTCTCATTCATTTTTGATAGATATTTGTCTATTTGGCATGATTTTTGTGCTACCATTTTTATTTCGTTCAATTACATCTTTAATAAATAGATAAAAGTTTATTTATTATATTTAAAAATATTACCATTTTGAAAATAAGCTTATTGTTTGACTTTTTTTAAGTATAAACTGCGAATTTTGAAGGAAACAGAAGGTGCCGGACGAAAGTAATGCCATTAGAAAATCTGTAAATAAGCGACACAGGAGATTAGGGTAAAAATGGTAAGTGATGCTGGTGATAGAAAGGGATATATATTGAAAAAAAAGTAAACAGGTCCTTCAAAAGGGAAGACAAAGATAGAAAAAGGAGGGTTCTCACAAGTAAACAGAAAGAGCTAATGAGCGGAAACGATACCAGATACAGTAGAGACTAACTTTTAATATGCTATATAGTTAAAACATCCACGGTCTAGTTAATACAAAAAAGCAAATGAAACTACTTAAAAAGGGTTTGAATTATACTATCCTGATTGGCAAACAGCATTTTAGACAGAAAATTTGGACGTCGAAGCAGCGATAAAACACCTTACAAATTTAAAACTAATAAACTTATTAGCGGATGAAAGCTGGTAAGAAACAAACGATACTTCAAGAGTTGGCCACTAAACCATTGCTTTATTCAAATTGGAATTGTTTTTGCGGGATGATTAAAATTGGAAATTTTTTTATTTATCTATATATATTTATCTATATATATCTATATATAATTTTGTATTTATCTTGAATTTATCATTGCTTTATATTAAAGCGAATAAGGGAAACGCTGTGCTTACAATGGACAAGAATGTATATGACCGACCAATCATGAAAAAATTCAAAGTCTGGTAAAGAAAGATTCTTTACCAGACTTTATTAAATAAGTGAAGAAGATCGTTGAGAAATGCGTTGCGAATAAAAAAAGAAATTAACGGGGGTAAATTGTCACTGCCAAATATGCCTAAACAGAGCACATAAAGATATTTTCCAAATAGTCCAAAATAATAACTACTTATATAAATACTACTTACACAAATACTTAAAACGATGCACAATTTAAGCGCACCTAAAGATCCGAAGGTTGTTAATTTGTAACTTTCTCCTCTTTTGTTTCGTCTGGTCGTACTTTTCTACATTAAAAATGACTAAAATCAAAAATTAAAAATTTGGATTTATTCGAAATGGGTGGAGTTTGTTTAGTGTAATCGTAATATAAGGAAAAGTGATTATAAAACAAATGAAAACACGATAAGTAAAAGGTAATAAATCATTATTTTGAAAGAGCGATGATTTTACGCGGATAATTATGTAAAAAAATATTCAGATGAACTACTCGATTATATATGTTCGGAGGATTGTTGAAAGCTTTCGTGATTTATTGGCTGTTTTGTACACAAAATATGTAATTCCCAGCATTACAACTTTGGAAACGTCCTGACCAGCAAAATGCTGCGCAGATCTTAGAAGGCGAGTTCAGAGTGCGTTAAATTCATTTCAATCTAGTTTTTCACTAGTCATTTGTGGACAAATGCAAGTAATGAAGGAATATTGGTAACATATTTTTTCACAGAACTATATTAATCTTTGCGTTGTTAACGACAATCAGTAAAAAAAGGACGACACATACCTGAAACAATGATAGAAGTTTGCTGCATATACTCATTTTGATGACTATAAGTCTTTTAAATATTACTTAATTTAAATAAAATACTTAATTCAAGATACAAATTTATAATCATCAGATACTACCTTCAAATGATACTAAAACAACTATCAGTTTCTTATTCAATCACTTCACCGCAAAAGTTATGTTGATGTGAATAGATTCTACAAGTTTTCAAACAGCTTCCTTACCACATACCAAACCATAATTTCATATAATGTCTTTACATGCATTACACGTCCCAGACATTGCCCTCGTGTGGTTTGACTTAATGAGTCAAACTTTAACCAGAATGAAAAGAAATTAATTTAAAACGGTATCAAGCTGCCGGTCGGCCGATGCAAGAGAAACTACGTTATTTGCTGGTTCAACATTAAAGCGATCAAATTAGACCTTGGGGAATCAGGAAAGTGCTGTAGATTTCGGACGCAATTTTCATCACTTTTCTATGAAAATACAAATCCTTACTATACGAACTACTATACGAACGGCTTGGTTCGTAAAATAATTCGTAGAGGCGTAGTGTTTGCATCGGAGGTGTTTGGGTTGCAGATGCTTCGAAACTTTCTTCATAAAGCTGAGGATATCCGTTGTGTTTAGTGTTCAAAGGTCATGAGCGAAAAGAAACAAGGCCACAACTGCAGTGCAAGTGCAATATTTAATTGTGAAAATGAAGTTATGCAGAGCACACTAAACTTGGCCATTGAGCCATTCAAAACGTTATAAATTTGTACACAAGTAGCCATGTTTCGCTCGAAAGTTGGTTGGATGTTCTTTCAGAACTCGGTACCTAAATATTCTTTGGGCATAACGAACGAAAGCAATAATAATATAGTTTAAAACGGAATTTGCTGTTCTAATTTCGTTTCGATTGAATTTTTGAAATTTATTAGATTTCTGTAAGCACAAAAATGCTCACATAAAGCTGCATAAGGTAATACAAATTATGTACATACATATACTTGAGGTCAAAAATGGATAACCGTGCAAATAGAGCTTGCTCTTCTGAACAGTTCAATTGCTACCTACCTCAACCGCTACATGAGAGCCATTGCCCAAGCATAGCCACCAGCATTTTCAGCTTACAATTCTGAAAATCATCCAAAAGTAGCCGAAACGAGAACATGCCTTCCATACGCTACAGATAAAATGACTGCAATTTCCTTTTCAAGACTTCAATCCATTCCGGCAAATGTCCAACTGGAGATTTATTTCGTGTTATGTAAATTTCCAGTGTACAAGATATTGTCGTGCAACATGAGCTTATCGTTCCTCTTTTATCCTTTTCCGTTTCCATCGCTTCCTTGTTCATTCTTTGCGTCTTTTTTTCTACTCTTTATTTTTGCCCTGACTGAAGGCATTTTAATGCCATGTCTACAACCTTTAGCCGTACCTTCTTTCACTTTTGTCATGATGGTTTCGTGTTTGCCTTGGCTTCTTAATGGTATACGTTGATCCCGCAGACCCCAGCCCTGCTGAATCGGGGTAGAGGTTGGAATTATTCGTTCTAAATTATTCATACTTAAAATTGATTTGTTATTCATAAGAGAATTTCAGACACGGTGAAGGGACAGCACTAAGGGGTTTAAATGTAAATCATGCCGGCTTATGAAAGACAGACAAGATAATATGGAAAATGGAACAAATTCATTCGAGAGTTGGGCAGTTTTTCCATTGCGATGGGTTCAAAATGATTTTATAATGTATCCCGCCAGGCGTTCAACGAAGATACTAAGTACGCCAACCGGTTCTGCGTACGTGTAATATCAAAGCGAAAATCACTAATCTGGAGATTTTTCACGTAAATTAAATTTGCTTCGCTAAATTTTTGATAACACGTCATATCCATAATGTAACGTTGCAGTAAATTTAAAGCTGTAGACGTGCTTGAAAATAAAATGGTTCCTGTTGAGTATATTGCACGAAAATTCTTCTTGTTAGCTATTGAAGTAATTGTGTACAATCGAAAAACCAACGTCGAGCTCAAAAATTATGAAGCTTGATAGCTAAAGCAACAATCATTCAATACCTATCTTCTTCTTTGGCTAAAGTACTAACGCTAGCAACGCTTTCTTGCTGATTGCAACCTTCATAGCGATCCATCAAATAGCCACTTTTTAAACTGATACACTCATAGATACCGGTAATTAGGTCAAAAAACTCTTCGGCGCTCCAATCGCTGCCACAAACGGAGCAGATACACTCAAACAATTACTTGACGTCTTTTTTGTCCCATCTCTTCAAAATGGCTTTGAATTTATTACAGTTTTTATGGACAACGACTAGATGCCAGTCAGTACGCGCAAGTAATTTTTTCCGCTTCTCATTTTTTGTTGCTTTGAAAAGACAGGCACTCTCAAGAAGCTTTTCCATTATAACCCAGGACCAGAAATTAATTGCAAACATTTTATCATCTCGGGATCTTCTACATTTTCGTCCACGAAATTGTGTCAGCGAGATGAAGGCCTTTTCTGTTTGCTCGCCTTAAAAGGATTAAAATGATGTATTGGATGAAATTACTTTGAAATGATAATTTATACCAGAAAGGTAAATGGCCATCTTCATTTCGAAAGTATAGCCCTGACTGTTTGCTGTAGCGGTGGAATGAAGGACATTTTTATTTTTTTTTTCCTGCCATTTAAAACAAGCTTTGCAAACATCTTAATAGATTTCGAAATAGATCATTAATGAAATGTTTGGTATTGAGGCTAATAAAGCAGCGCAATAAATTCGTAGCATAGCAAAACTCAGGGGAAGAGTCGTGAATAGTTGAAGCAATTGAAATTGCATGAGCTACTATTTTTAAATTATTTTGACATATTTATGCATTCATTTATGATTTTTGTTTGCAGAATTTGACGTTGTTTCACTTTAGGTAAAACTTAGTATAAAAAATAGTATACTTGCGATTGAGGAGAATTTTTCAAAAGAGAATAATAGGAATTGAATAAGAAAATGAGCTATGTATGTCAATTGATGTAAAAAAGTTCATGGATCGAAACACATCAATATATTACATCAACTCGAATAAAAGATTCATTATCAGCTTTGAAACTATCAAGGTTTCATCTAGATCCAATAAAAGTCAATAAAGCGCATCAAAAAAAAAAAAAATTAAAATCAGTTAATAGGAGGCTAGATATATGGAAACTTTTCTGTGCACCTTAAAGTGCGACCGAGCTTTACTTGTAAATATAGTATAGAATGAAAATGAAGACGATTCTTCGAAAAATATTCAAACATTTTTTAATGAAATAAAATTACTCTTTGGGCTGCTATGTTCTTTCAATCTTTTTTAAGAGAATATGCTTAGTTTAGTTGCATTATTATCTCTAGCTTCCAAATTTTTATGCATTAATTACAGTCCGGCATGCGGTGCAACGATACTTAAGGAAAGAAATCTTTGTTATTTATTTCTGCAAATAGTATTTTGAATCAAGTGCCCTGCACGACCGATGCGTCCTCTACTGTTCTTGAAGTTCCTGCGTTGTTCAATATACCCATTGGTTAAAAGGCGTGCCCCATTCTAATGAAGGTCTGTTTTAGCACAGGCACTTAAGAAAAACGAACCAGAAATGAGACTCTGCGAAACCCTAGCAGCAAGTTTCGCTGAAAGGTTTTCATCAGCTCCTTATCGTCCATGGGACGTTCTAACCAGTTTATTTGGTGAATGACCTCCAGGTAAAATCATTGAACGTTTAGGATGTTCTCTGCTTTCTGCCTGGAATGAATACTTGCGAACGAGGCCAGGTAAGTGGTGCCTAAGCTGGTTTTTTAAAGTCCCGAATAGTGCCTCCTACTCCGCTTTGCATGCGTTAAAATCGTCAAAATCACACGGCAACGAGTCCATTGAAAAATAGATGGATATGTTGGCATAGTATTGGAAAATGTCCACCTAATGTCTGCTGTGTGAGTGTAAAAATATTCCACCGAAAATTCCTCCCAGAAAATCTGAGAATCAGCCCAATTGACAGAGCACCAATTGCATTGTCAAAACTTGCGAGTGTCGAGGTCACTGTTGGCAATGGATCAAAATATAGGATGTAGTGCCAACACCTAAGGGAGGAAGGCTCCGATGAAAGGATGATTTCGAAAGATGACATTGTTGAGGAATGGTCAATTGACCCATTTGGTCTATTAGCAAATTTATTTTGTCTTGTAGAGCAACCATTTACTGCTGCATTTCTCGCAATATTTTCCAGAACAAAGAAACGAGCCAACGCAGTGTTCCTGGGGTAGCAAAAATTTCAGTTGAAAATTGTCAGTGGGCAGCTGCAATGACGAGCATATCACATTTTGAGGTGCGTGACTGCTCTTTGTCGGAGTATAACGCTCCGTTTTTATTTTCCTACGGCCAAGCCATCAGGGGCAGCTGTTTGACATTTTGTGGGCTATTACATATTACACCATCTGGACCAGGTGATGTCATTTACCTCAATGAAGTGCTCGCTTTTACAACTGACAGCTTTCGGTGTTTACTAGCCAATGTTTGAGGCATATGGCCATAGCTCGGTGGCGAGTAGGGCTAACTGCTGGTCATGCCCTTTTTGATGATATCGGACTCAGATCCGTGTCAGGTCCTCTTGATTATGCATATAAAGCATGATAGAACAAAGATTCTCTCAGAGGAAGTGGGTAATTGATGCTCCTTCCAAGAACGTTAGTCGTTGTAAAAATAATGAAATTGAATAAATTTATCTTTAAATATCAGTTGAAACATGAAAAGAGTGTATATAATACTAAGTTGCACAGAAATCAAAATATTACCGTATCTACGAGGCTTTTTATAAAACATTAGTAAATTGGGAGAAATGAATAGCAATATCCGATTTTGTCAAATTGTACGAAAGTTAATTAGACATACGTAGCAGTACTATTTGATCGCGAAAAATGGATAGTAATATAGTGCTCGCACGAAAAAATACCGTACCTTAAGCGTACTCTACGCGAAAAGTGCACATACTCTACCTCAGTCTATAATGTTTGCGTACATGTACACAACCGATATACCGAACGAAACAGACACGATGCAAATGTACGCTACGATTGAATACTGTACGGTACAATGTACACAAACCTTATCCTCTAAAATACGGAATGTGTACGCGTGCACAACCAGTACACAAATGATATACACTAAACGTACCGTACGTTTAGTGTACTTTTGCGGTTCATTTATATGAAAAGGAAAAACACTTTGGAAGTGAAAGTAGTGAGTCAAAAATATTGAACTTCACAAGAGAGCATATAGTAATTAATTCATTTCGGTTACGGCATTATCACTTTTAATTGTAATTTTTTTCCAGTTCGTAAAAATGAACCGCAAAAGTACACTAAACGTACAGTACGATTAGTGTACACCGTTTGTGTACTGGTTGTGTAGGCGTACACATTCCGTATTGTGGAAGATAAGGTTTGTGTACATTGTACCGTACAGTATTCAATCGTAGCGTACATTTGCATCGTCTCTGTTTCGTTCGGTATATCGGTTGTGTACATGTACGCAAACATTATAGACTGAGGTAGGGTATGTGTAGTTTTTGTAGTGAATGTGTTTGCGTACGGGCGTCATAAATGTACGGTACAATACACTAAGGTACGGTACCATAAGGTTTTTTTTCGTTCACTGTTCTACATAGGTCAGCACATTTCAAGTTTTTAGGAGGCTGAGATGAACTGGAAGAGGTCGGGTACGTTGATTTGTGTACCGTCAGCTTCCGCTCATTTTCATTTGAGACTTAATTGAATATTTTGTAAAAAGTTGTAAAAATTTATCTCATTTGTCCAGCTAGATTCTGTTAAAATTCAGGAAGTTGATTCAATTCTGAATTATTTCACAAAATTGATGACAAATACGAGTGAAAAAACGCACCAATTCGAGTATTGAGTAGATCTATTTAAACGGTAAGTTCAATTTAAAAGAGAATCGAGAATAATTTCTCGTATTGAGTTGAGCCGACTTAAAGGCCTCATGAAAAGCTCGCACCAGATTCAATACATTTTCACCTTACATTTGCCAGTATATTCTTCCTCATTCTGTATGCAATAAGTATATTTATTGTCTTTCGTACTCTTTTTGGGCACCAGCTGAATTTAAATCTGACTTTTTGACAGTGGAAAAATACTGCAGTTTCCGCGCTACTTAATATTAGCTGTGTTTAATGACCCCAAAAGAAGAGCAGAGCATCTCAAGGCAAGTTAGAATAGAGCAGTTTTCAAAAAAGTGGAGCAAGCTTTGTCGATTCAGAGCACAAAATCGAATAGACAACAATTTAACATTTTTAGGCAACAATTCTCAAAGTTGATTGCTTGTCAGAAGCTGAACCTGTCACTTTACTATTAAGAAACTCCACTTGAGTCAAAATTAGTTACTGACAGTCGGTTCTATGACAATAGACAAACAGCTGGTTGCTTGCCCGAGGTCTCTTTAATAAAAAAAATTAGAGCTGAAATTCATGCTCTAAATTGATCAATTTCAACTTATAGCAGGGTCTTGAAAAACAAGTCGAAGCCATTTCGACCTAAATAGAGCAATCGAATTGCTTACGAAATACATTTCGTTGGGATATCTCAATCTAGCTAAACCTAAAAAACACAGCTTAATTTATACACTCTGACACAAATTTTGAGTGTATTTAAAAAAAATTTTCATATTTGAATGAATACGAATTAGAATATTAAAACAAAGAAAAATATTCAAATATAGAAATACGTATGCTAAGTATGAATAAAGGAACAAAGGACGCAAAAATCAATTTTTGATGGTGTTCCAGGCGAAACAATTCCCTTAAATCTAGCCAAACTGGAGGAACTTAAACGCCAGCTCAACTCGACCAGTCAAGTCACAATAACATAATATATCTGCAGTTTCCACATAAAGAAGGGCAAGGGCTCTTTGGATGATTTCGCCTGCCAAAAGATGGCAAAACACCAAATTCAGTAGTCTGAAACCGTCATCCAGCTTGCTGCCAAAACCAAAAATCTCAAAAGACAACAAAAGGAAGGTACTGCAAATGGTATACTAATAAGTTTTTAACCGAAAGGATGGTATAGAGGCAGGTTATTTCGGTAAGGGGGATAGAGCTTGTGATAGTCTTGCTGTTGTATTAGTCAACGAAAAAAGCTTTACGAGAAAGGTGATACGAGGACATACAGAGCGAATATCTAAGGATTTATAACGTTTAGATGTAGGGTCATGAGCGTTTGCTTATAAAACCTATTTTCCCTCACAACATGTTTCGGGCCCACGTTGGGCGCTTTTTGTAGCGGTTTTAAAAAAGGAGGATGGCAAGACATCTCAAACGAACCATAGTGTGATCGAAATCCATAACAGTAGTCTGATGGCAAACAAATAATTAAGGAGGCAAAAAAAAATTGTTTACAAGGGATGCCCCTCGTCAGCACTAGCGAAGCAGCATCTGCTAAAAACAAATCCACCCCATATTTTTAGGCCTATAGCCTCAGCCACGTAGAACTATCAAAGTGGCTCCCCCATATCATCTGGCTTGAGAAACGTAATCATATCCCTTTCCATCTGGACCGCGAGCACCTATAGCTCATGCAAAATGTTCGTGCACTATCGATTGCTGTACTGTGCAATTTTGATATTGTCTGGGCGAAAGTCAGTTATTTTCAATTATTGGGAGTAAATTAAGGTTTCATTGCTGGTTTATTAGACAATAAGTCTAAACCTGTGTTTTAAAATTTAAAGTGATATTTATTGGAAGCTGAAAGGAGTTAACACTTTTTCTTCGTATACTTTGACCTAATGTTGTCTACGACCGAATAAAGTGTGCATTCGTTTTTTCTGAGTCAGTATTATCCTCTACAGTGTCCAGGCAGTAGCCGTTGGCAAATGCAAGCAGGGCGTAAATACTTAACAATATTATTTTTCTTGAAAGAAAACATCAATTTGCCACAATAAGTGGGCGAATCAATTTTCCAACCTGGTGCTATGCAATATTTGCGGAAATATCAAAAACTAATTTTCAATATAAAAACAGCGTACAACAAGCTGAAAGTATACCTTCGAAAAATGGAAAACTAAAATTTACGTGATTTCGTTTTTCAGCTTTGCTTGAAAAAGGTACTTAGCATTTCAAACATCATTATGTCTTTTTAACATGCTATTCATATTGAAATAAAAAAAGCCATGTGTAATTCCTTTATGACGTCTTACTTTAAACCACCTTGTCATTGATGCATGGGGATTCACAAACGATTTCCGGAAATTTCACGTAAATGATGTTAATTTTCCGCTTTGCAAAGATGTACTCGCTTATAAAATAAAGCGTTGACTTTGAACATTCATGTATGGCATCTAAGATTAATTAGGCAGAGAATCAAATACTTGAGTTTCTGTTTTGAAAGTTCGTTATGCTTTTGAAAGTATTAAGTAATGAGTAATGGTAGTCTTATACACGGTTAGAAATATGAGGATATATTTTAATATGCCTTTTGTATTACAGCTATATACAATACAGAAGAAATTAAATTTTAATTTCCTATGAATATTAAGGCATGCTCTAAATAATAAAAACGTTCATTTTAATACAATTTTATTAGATTAAAGCAATTCACTTTCAATATTATAGTTAAATTCTCGAAGTATTCCTTTTTAATACGCATAGACTTAAAATTTAACACCCTAAAAACGTTTCTTCGAAAAATTGGTTCGTGATTGCACAACCGCGCTCACATGTTCCATCATTATTTTCTATTTATTAACTTTATACCCAACTGGGCTAACATTGAACGCATGAAGTAATTAATTGTAATATGTATAAATTGAAAGTGACGAACATGTAGTATATACGAACATATACTACATAAACTTTACTACGGATTCTTACTTCACTTTGGATTTCGACAAAAGCACGCAACTTCATCTCAATCTTGATATGATCTGCGTAAAGCACACGATTTCTTTTTAAATCACACGACGATAGTACCGGCAAACCGAAGGTGCCTATATATATCTGGCTGAAATGTTGCTTGCATTCGATGAATGAAACGTTTATCCTTACGAAATCCTGCTGAATAATAAATGGATGTATGCGAGGCTCAACGAATTTGCATATCCTTAGTAAGCCTACACATGTAAATCTGAAGCTATCGGTTTGCGGTGAATTCCTTGTGTCATCTTTTTTTTGCCATCCCGAGTTAGATTTATGGACCGTTGTCGTATATATGTACATATGTATCTTCGAGCGAAGTAGGATAGTCGATACGATTTTCTCTTTCCGAAATCACAGCTGGCATTTCTTTTTACGTAAGCATACATACATACATATATAAACATGTATATAAATATATTGATTCCTGCCTTATTGCTTGCGATATGGACTGACATAATCGACATGTTTTTGTTTGATTGTATTATGTGCCAGTTCGAAATGGTATATTTCATTGAAAATCAATTTCTTTTTATTGTATATTCATATTTCATCTGACTGTCACATTTCACTACGCTTTACGTTATTTGTCTTATTTCGGTTCTAAGAAAATGAAATGCGGTTGATTTATTCGTAGGACTGTTATTGAAAGTGTGTCTGTTGGTATGGCCAAAGTGAAAACAATTCGAAGCTACACGTTTCCAATCCAAGTGAATTCTTCTTTGCGTAGTTGACGATATTGTTGAAAAGAAATGATATTAAGCTTTCACTCAACGAATTTCAGATACCTGCGTGCGAACGTGATTTATGATGATTTATGATTCTAAGACGGTAGACACGATTCTTTCTAAGATCTAACCGAATCGAAATTCAAAAATTTGTGGTAGTTCCTCAGAATTTGAAAGCTGTAAATTGACTTTTTGTCTACATCAGTCGATACGATTGTGACATTCAGCGTCAGGTAAAAAATTTGCATTTAGCTGTGACTGCAACTTTTTTCATGCTTGATTGTCGATATTATTATTCCGACTCTAAAAACTATCTGAGGTTGAACTGATATTAATTTTTTAGTCGAAAATTGCTTCAATGCTGAGTAAGGGACATAAGTTAATCTCGGCATAGGTTCAATAAGGGCCAAAAAAGAGTAACATATTGTGCTTGAGTGACCATAAATCTACCTTGTTCATAGTTGGTGATATATTGAATGATTGATTTATGATATTAGTATGCATTGTGTTTTGTTTAGATTCGATGCATGGAATTCGCCTAGATCTACTCCCACAGCTCACAACATCTTGTGAAAGCAATTTACTTTTGCAGCAAATTGAATTTCTTTCTAGTGCTTTTTTAATTAAACAATCTTATGTAAAGAGGTTGAAAGTTAACAACGGTATGTTAACTTATCATCTGAATTTGAACCGCAGTAAGTTTGTTCTGTTCTTACTTAAGCAAAGATTCAAATTTAAAAAACATTTTTTTCTTGAGATAAGTATATAAGTATAAGTATATTTTCAGGCAATGATATTGTGAGGTTGATCAAGTCGACCTGCAACAGACACTACAGAAATAGGCGGATTTGATCGTTTTCGATATCTAGCAAGAAATTGAAATATTTCTAGCTTTGTTCTTTCAATTAAAAACTCCGATAGAGCAAAATTTTTCATGCCGCGATTTTTTTATTTATTTTATTATTTATTTTATTTATAGTTATTTTCTTCTTCTTCTGTTGCGAAATGGTTGAGGTGAAATCTTTTTGGTTCTTGTTTGGCGCGAAATTTAAGTTGATTAAGAAGTATCGTTAATACATGGATTAAAATTCTGGGGTGAAAACGCCAGTAGTTTCTCGAAGGGGCTTGCAGACTAGAGGTTTGCTGAAAAGGGGCTTGCTTCTGGTTTTTCTTAAACTGCATCAATAATCAGCCCAGCAGCCAACACTTCATAAGTTTGTTCATGTCAAAGCGTAGTGCTGCATATATGGTTTAGTATTTTCAAAATTATTGGTATCAGCGTTATTCATAATTAGTTATTTGTGTCCAAATTAGTAGAACTGGTTTTAATTTTTCAGTGTTTGAGCCACGCTATTTATCTTTAAGAAGATTCGATAAATCCCAGGGCTGTGGAGTCGGAGTCGTGGCTCTGTACATTTAAAGCGGAGTCGGAGTCGCATTCGACTCCGCTTTAAAAATACAGGGGCACGACTCCGACTCCACAGCCCTGATAAATCCTACCACATTTTTAATAAGCTTCAGTAGAGTTTTCGAACAGCTATGTTGTATTTTTTATCAATACGAAACATCCAATATGAATAGTGCCTCCTGTAAACCAAAACAAAACCTCATGTACCTTTCCTTATTATATATGAACCTGCAGCTATGTTCGCGTCGTGATTTTTTTTTGCATAGCATCTATTGGGTACACAAGTAAGTTTTAAAGGAATGTCAATAAAGGGCACCATATCGGACCATATTGCAGCTGACTTCATGTTAAAGTGTCATCATTTAACCACATTTTACAGTATGTGGCATTTCATCAAGGTGTAAACAACATATTTTTTTGCGCGATGACTGTATCGGCTTTTGTGCTAACAAAATTGTATTCGCAGGAAGCATTGGTATTTTGCTTCCATATGAAGAAAAGTGCAGCAGAAAGTAATCGGCTGCTGTGTGGGGCTTACGAGGAGCATGTTCCATCAATTTCAACTTGTGAGCACTGGTTCCGTCGTTTCAACAGTGGTGATTTTGACACAACCGACAAAGAGCGCGAAAGAGGGCCATCAACGTTTGTATACGCCAAGTCATAGGGAATTTCGGACGAAGACACATGCCAAACCCAAAAAGAATTCGCAACAATGTTAGACGTGACTCAAAAAGTCATTTTATTGAGGCCATGAAAGCCATCGGTATAGTCCAGAAAGTCCGAAATTGGGTGCCTCGTGAGCTCCAATCAAGAGATGTCGAACGGCGTGTCACTGTTTGTGAAATGCTCCTTCAACGGTACAAAGTGAAGTTGTTTTTGCATCGTATTGACACCGGCTACAAAAAAATGGATCGAGAAGGCATATTTTAAGCGCGACAAACTCGGACCATCAACGTCAAAACCAAATAACCATGGCAGCAAGGTAATGCTATGCATTTGGTCAGAATTATGTACAACGAGCTTCTGAAAAGTGGTCAGACGATCGACGGGGGTTTCCACAGACAACAATTCCATGCGATTGAAATGAGCGATTGCGGAACCAGACATGAATCATTGATCTTCCACCATGACAATGCTCATCCGCATTTTACACAAGTGGTCAAAACCTATCTCGATGGTACCGAATGGAAGGTCCTAGCTCACCCGCCTTATAGTTCAGGCATTGCACTATCCGACTAACATTTGCTTCCGTCGATGCAGATAGCCCTTTTGGGAGTATGCTTCGCTTCAGTTGACGCTATCCAAAATTATTTTAATACTTTCTTCGCCTCAAAAGACGAGCAATTTTATTGGAGCGGAATCCATGCATTGCCAGAAAAGTTTAAAAAGCGATGGGCAATACGCATATAAATTACATTGAACCAATTTTGCCCAGTAAACTTTCAAAATCGAGAAAAAATCCTTTCAAACTTACTTGTATACCCAATAAAAGGGTTTTGTTGTGCCAGATGATGTTTAATTAAACGAGCGAAGTCATGTAGCCCAATCAACCAGAGTAGTTTTCTTAACAACATATATTTCGATACCAGTGAAATGAATTCTTGTAAAAGTATATCTAATTCTTTCCACATACGAATCTTCTCCACACTTATCGACATTATGAAAAGGTTCACTCAAAGTCGTAAAAAGCTTGGAGCAGCTTGGTTCAAATAAGTCTTACTTTCAGGAACTTTCCTCTCGGCGTTTTAGTTTTTTTTTCAGGAACCGTCGGTTTCGACATAGCACCGTAAATTTGGTTGCTTCTTCCGAAAATTTTAAGGTTACACCTGAAGTATATATTATATAGCTTTCATCTTGAAGTTGCTAACAAACTGTTTAGTATTTTTAACTATTAGGAGAAATTTGATTTAATATCCAGGCTAAGGTTTTTATCTGGCTTGATAACATTTCAACAGTTTATTTACTAAATAAAGCTATGGCAAACACCACCTCTTTGGGAAAGTAAATAAACTGTTCCAAACCAGGGTAAAGGATTAAAATACCTGTTGCCAACAGACAAACTGACAAATCAATGACAGTTGTGGGATATATCACGTTTCGGTATGTG
Organism: Nemotelus nigrinus; assembly: GCA_947369275.1. Classification (NCBI taxonomy): domain Eukaryota; kingdom Metazoa; phylum Arthropoda; class Insecta; order Diptera; family Stratiomyidae; genus Nemotelus; species Nemotelus nigrinus. The sequence continues at coordinate 24,679,864 of OX376374.1, read as the reverse complement.
CTAAAGGCGTGTTACCCATTGACAAATAATAGCCATAGTCATGAAATCCGATACTATGCGTAACGGTGGATGAATTCAACCTCCGCGACCTCCTAGGCGCCAAATCATGTTTGAAAATATTTGATTTGGCGTTATATACGTTTCTTTTTAATTCAAATCATCTGACCTCATTTCAGCTGAAATGTCGTTGATCCACTATATCACATGTTCGAAGAACATTAGTATTAAAATCGATTCGGCCAAAAATTCATATTTCCATATATCTATATATATATATATATATATATATATATATATATATATATATATATATATATATATATATATATATATATATATATATATATATATATATATATATATATATATATATATATATATATATATATATATATATCATCAAAAAATTTCAGTGAGATAATCTCGGGAACGGGCCATCCGATTGAGCTGAAACTTTCAGGATACATTGGTGTATATGCAGAATAGGTCCAAGTCTCTTTAAATGTCAGTTATTGTAAACCTTTTGGCGCCGGCGGCCATTTGAGTGATATTTTTAATATACCTATTATTTCGTGCACAAATGATTTTCGCAAAAATAAAGTTAACGAAATAAATTTCTAACGTGTTTTACATATGAATCGGATAATGCTTTGGAATTTTTTAACCCTATGTGTGCGCTGGGTGCCTAAATAGAGGACGGAAAAATTTGAAAATTTTTAAATTTCGATAACTTTTGACAAAGTTGTTCAATCATTACGAAATTTTTAGGACATATTGATATTATTAAGTTGTAGATTTGTGTAGCTTTTAATGAGCGTGCTGGCAACCCTGTAGCTAGGACAGGCACTGAAAGTGAAAACCTCCAAATCATCGTCTCTCTTGAAAAAATGCCGTTTCTTCAAAAAAAAGCCACTCATATGTAAATCTTGTGCTTTGTTTACATATTAAAAAAAAAAAACGATATGGTATAACGGGCACGCCTGGTAACCCTTGCCCAATTTACCTATATTTTTAGCATCAAAAATTTCTGTTCACGGAAACTCACGATCCGATGAGCAGAATTATTTGAAATTCACAGAATGTATTGGCCTTAAATAGGACCAGGTCTGATAGAAGTGATTTTGAAATGCGGGCGATTCTGTGCCAGTGGTGCCATCTTGAAAAACCACTAAAAAAGATAACTGTTTTTAGCCCTATAAATTCTGATTGAATCGTTCGATTTTGACGAAACTCACACAATTGCTGGATCTTACTTTATGCCACGTTTGGTAGAAATTTGGTTGAAAAATTCGGTTGGAGCTGCCAGCTATGATAATTTTGGTGTCTTCATTTTGAAAAAAAAAAATTTGGAAGTGAAAACATTCAAACCATCGAATATTCAAAAAAATGTCCGTTTCTTACAATAAAACCAATCTGTATATAAATTTTATGTTTTATCTACACGTTCGAAATAAAACTTTGGAAATTTCATGTCGGACAAGAACGGTAACCCTCTCCCAGTTAACCTATATTTTTAGCATCAAAAACTTCTGCTCACGGAAACTCACGAACCAATAATCAGATACAGCTAAAATTTACAGAATGCATTGGACTTAAGTAAGACCAGATTTGATAGAAGCGATTTTGAATTGTGGGCAAGTCTGTGCCAGTGGTGCCATCTTGAAAAATTACAAAGAAAAAAAACTGCTTTTTGCCCTATGAAATGTGAATAAGTTACCAGATTTTCATGAAATTGACACAGTAGCTGAACCTTACTCTAAACTCTGTTTGATGAAAATTTGGTTTAAAAATTCGATTGGTGCTGCCAGCTATGGTAATTTTTGTGTCTTTGGTTTTGAAAATTCGCTCAGGAAAATAAAACTTTTTGCCCTATAACTTCCAGTGCAGTCATGAAATCAATACGAATTTCATACAATTAATGAAACCTGTCATAAACATTATTCAGGCCAAATTTGGTTGAAAAGCCACGATAGGGTTGCCAGCTATTGTTGGTTTTGTGTTTAATTGCAATATCTTTATTAAGCGGTTTTATCGTAGAATTTTCAAATGGTAATGATATTGTAGTGACAATAAACAGCAAATATTAAGCTTTCGATCATTTGAAAAAACTCGCTGCAGGTAACCCTAAATTTCTTTATACTCCTATAACTTCGAATGTAATATGTAATGAAAATAAACAACGTGAAGCAGATTTGATATATTCTTGGCTTTGGTACTGGCGAAAGGTTGCCAGCACGAGTCGGTTGTGCTACTTTTGTATCAATAAATGCTTACAGTTAGTATTCATACCGGAAACATTTACAATGAAAATAAATAACCGATGTTACAATTCGCAAAGTTCTGCAAATTTTTCGGATCGCAGCCCCAAACACCAACTTCAGTTACAGTGCTGCAGGCGCTGAGCATTTTCTTCATTGATGTTATATGAGATGCTGCTTTCAAAATTATGTGAAATAAGCAACTGATAACGAATATAATTAACCCGTGTTTTGCTCTCATAAAGGTTGAAATTCATGCCAGTGGTAATATCTGAAACCTTGCACCATATGAGTTATAATGCATTCTTAAGACCAAAGTAAAACGTGGCATTTGAAACAGTTTGGCCGTAATAAGCAGCACATGTGGTGGAATATGCACTCAAAACCTGCACGATTCTTCTACTGTTCTTCGAACATTAGTGTTTCTAGCGGTTCAGGTGCGCTAGAGTTTTTTTTTAACATGAAAACTGTTTGCCAAGCAAGATTCCAAGCTAAGCCTTGCCAAGCAAGATTCAAACCTCAACGTTCATAAAAATGTTGATATTTTAGTCTTGTAGTTTTATCTAATATTCAATGCATTTTCTATTTGTAACTTTATTATTGACGACATAATAACACTAAGCTGGGATAAATTCAAGGAATATTAACACCCTCACCAGGTGAGGTCATAAAATCGAAAGCTTTATTTTTGTCCATACCTAATTTAAATGCAAATATAATTCGTACTTTGTGTAGAGATGATCTACAAAATTTCACATGTTGAAGCTAGTTGACATAACCTGACATATTTACAGTCAGAATATAGATTCATTTGAAAGAATATAGTGTCTGTTATCTTGGCTGTTGCTTTCTTTTTTTCGTCCCGTTTGATACTCTTTTTCATTATTCGTTTTGTATTATTTACAAATCGGAATAATTGGGATCAGACATACATATGCTATGACAAAAGCCAGGTTTCTGCGATAAATATTTTCATACCTAGAAAAGCTGCCAGGAAATGGTAAACCAATCCACACGTCGAAACTTAAAGGCATGCAGAACACGGTTAGACAATACGCAAGCCCCATTATCTCTATTTTCAATTACCAAACCACAAGTTGTTTTGGTTACTGAAAAGTATCGTGAAAGCTTGGGTTGAACATACATTCAGTTTACTTCATAAGCATACTTTGCATTGTGCGCTAGGTTTGTTGCTGAAAAACTTTCTTCTTTTACCCTGTAGTCAACAGTTGTGCGAAATTTCTTCAAGTGTTAGCCATTCGATTCTGCGAAAAATATTGTCTTTTCTATCTATTGTCGGCTTTTATGTTTTGTACAATAATAGACAAAAATAAAATGCTTTAAATGCCATTAATGACATAATTTAGCCTAGACTCTTACGTATTTCTCGCTCAAAATTAACTGAATTTGATGATACTGTCCAGAAACTACACATAATTACAAAGAAAGTTCTCTCGTTTCGTAAACAGTCTGCCTACGATTTGTAGGGGCACTCTTAAATTAAATTGTAATCTTGTGCCCGTATTATTTTGATGTGGTAATCATTTCACGCTAACCGTAACAATTATACTTAGGCTTCCGAAGCAATCTGAATGCTATCAGCAAGATGAGTGTTAATTACAGGGGAATGAATGAAGCCTAGGAATTTTCACGAAGAATTTTGTTGTTCATTGCCGTTTTCGTCGTGACGAAGACCATTATTATCAGTCGCTTGAGCGAAGGAATTGCTGAGACAGCAAAACGCCGGAAAGTAGGTAATCAGAGAACAATTTACGAAATCTCATTAGAAATTTGCCAAAAGGATGCTTCCTAGACAATGAGTGAGAAATGCGACAAGAAGATATTCTATGGATGTGTATTAGCCTAGAAAACCAGAATAGAATGAATTTCAAACTTCAGAGATCTGAAAGACGGTTAGGATGTGTTTCACTCGGATGATGATTATAAAGAGGATCTGAATTAGAGTTCTATTCTTTAGCTTCTACGCAATTTCAATCTAATGAGGTTTTTGCTTTGTGGGTGCTGAGGAAATAGCTAGGTTTGGAAAAATTAGCTCTCGAATATGACGATATATGTAAGACTATTAAATTCAAATTTATTTTGGTTTGAGCTAGGGAGAGAGTTAATGCTTTTTGTGATGGAGCTAGCAAGGATTGGATATGAATTATAAACAAACAAGGATGTTGATCATTAGAAAGACACGAAAGTTACATTTAAATTTGATGGTGACTACGGCGAAATTAATAAATTTAATGTTTCATAGCTCTGTGGTATGAACAAATTTACAATGACTCATCAAAAGAATTTAAGAATGTATTCCAGAAAGTAGTTGCAAAGTCCAGAGTCGATGTAGTCAAGAGAGGTATTCGACCAATTTTCAGAAATCAGAATTTAGAGGTTATTAGTATAAAGCAAAAAAAAAAAAAATAAGTTTTTCTAACTATTTTTCCTTCTGTTATAGCAGTGTGGAAAGGGATTATAAAATCCATCAAACAGAACTTCAGCAGAAATTATTTTTTGGAGGAGTGTATTAGTAGCAATCTTTTAATCAAAATTCTTGAGAATATTTGTTGTGGATATTGATCGGACTAGTGCTAAGACATGAACTCTGTGCTTCAGCAGCTCACTGGAAGCTGTTTTTACTTTTTAAGCTATTAAATGAAAATCTACGCCGAACTTAGCAGCACGTCAGAAAAGAATTAAATGTTGATAGGATGCATGCATACAGCATGTATGCGACTGAAAAGAAAAAAAATCAGATGTTAAAAAGGGAAAGGATTTTGCGACGAAAAGAGACTGGCAATGAAAGAGAGAGATTGTTGTGTAGCTCCTGTAGTCTAGTGGGCAGAGTACTCGCTTCTAGTGTGCGGAGCTTTGAGCTCACCTAGCTCTGCATAAGTACTTGAGCTAATTAGATGTCATTGGGCCTTTCCACACTTGTATTCTTGATGCACTCCTCCAACCGGTTTTCTGGGCAAGAGACGGAAGAATCAAAGGTAGAAAATTCCTCTTGATTCTTCCGTCTCTTGCTCAGAAAACCGGTTTGAGGAGTGCATCAAGAATACAAGTGTGGAAAGGCCCATTGAATGTAAATTTGTGAATGAAGCTTGCCATCTGCCTCACTCCTAGATCCGATAACGGTTGTCGCAGCATACTCTGATTCATCCGTCTAATATGGTTTTTTTTTGCATATACACAAAAAAAAATCATATTTCACTCTATCAGTGCCAGAACTAACGAGAAACATAAATAAATATCTTCTAGAATTATTTGCAAGCAAAATTTTCCAAAATATGTAAAAAATTCCGTTGTAAACGCCGATAAGAAACCCTAGAGACCAAGCCACAAACAGATTCCCATAGGGCGAGAGAGATCGAGAATAGCCAAGAAGCATGCAATCACTTCTAGAAATGCCCGAGAGAAATATAAATATCTTCGGCGAGATGTTTTCGCTAAGTCGGTCTTATAAAGCGAGTCTCTCGAAGCAAATCTGTTGAGAAAACCGAATCAAGTGTTTAATGGCGGGCTAATTCAAATACGAGTTAATTGTAACGCGAGTGATATTAACTGGGTTTTTTTTTGCTCTTCTATCCAGAACAGAGCAGACGCATTGCAAACAACAACACTCCTGTCCCAGTGAATTCAATGGAAGAAGAATTTTGTTCTGCATAGTTCATGTGTTGAACTATAGAATGAGCTGATAGAAAAAAGAAAAGCTTATGAGTATTTGCCTTTTTTGCCGTGAGGTGGGTTTGGATTTTCCAAGGTTATGTTGAATGTTTTGGTTGTGAGGAAATTAAAAAAAGCCCTCATAATGTGTAGAAATTTAAATAGGTAATTTTCTGTTAGTTCTTTTTATATTTTCTATCAATTGTGGTAGTTTATAATCGATTTTTTCTCCCTGTATTTTCAACTGTTTTTAGCTACCACTGCGAATACAGCAACCTATAGCAATCGTAGCGAATCTATCAGCTGTTATGTACTGAATCGTTTTTTTCCGTCATTTTTCTATTCTGTTCTACACCGAAGCGAAAAAAACACACGTATAGTTATCAGTGCGATAATGAAAGTGTGCACGGGAGTTCATCAGAGAGTTCTAGTTGTAACCAGGGCTGTGGAGTCGGGAACAAAAACTTGCGACTCCGACTCCAATGATAAGCCTTCTAACATTTGCGACTCCGACTCTGACTCTCGAATAACGACTCCGACTCTATACTTCTACTCCAAACATTCGTAGCTCTAATATACAGTTAAAGCCAGAAGGTTAAAATCGTTTTTTGTCTTACAATTAGATATTTTTCTACTAGTTTGTTTCCTTTAGTAACATTAAATTATAATGTTACGCTATATTGTCAAAGAGATTTATTTCGAAATAGAAAATATTCCTATTGCATTTCACACACTAATATAAAAACACCGAAAACACTTAATTCGAGTTAGTTCTTAAAAATAATATTGCTTCAATCAGATCTGGCATCATCGCTACTCTTATATCCGATTTAATTATTCTAATGGTAGAAAACAAGCGTTCCACAAATACTTGAGTCGGGGCAATGCCGTAACGAGTAATGCTGCATTTTGGACGATTTCGGGATACTTCGTTATGGCATCTTCTACTTCCAAAACTGAACTTCGATCATACTTCTCAACATCATTCAGTGCCCTATAAAAATCCAATTTCAAGGCTTCCAGTTGCGATGAATTTCCTCTTTCGTTACTTTTTTCCAAGCTTAAGTGCTGCCGCTTTGCTCATTCTTGTTCGTCAAGATATTTTTCGAATTTATTTTCACCATCAACTTCAGTACTTGGGGGAAGTGATGACGACTGGGGAAGTGATGACGACTGGCTTCACTTTCCGTATGCAATCCTTTCATACGAATAGTTTATTCGCATAACGAAATTTTAGCACGCGCTTGCTAATCTTCATCAGGATAACCCGGACTGAAGGATCTACATATATAGCAGCTAAAAGGACTTCATTATCTAAGAGACAAATTTCTCTACGAAGAAGAGAATTTTTTAATGCATCGACCAAGTTTCCATTCATTTTTGAAAAGCGAAATATAAGACTTTTCCATTTTTGTAAAAAAACAGGTGTAAGGTCATCTGCCTGAAATTCTTCTGTCATTATATAAGGTTGATATAGCAACTCTAGAAGTTTTCTAGCTTCTTCTCAATCCAGTCAAAAATTGAAAAATAGTCCACCAATTTTTAGGCTTGGTGATGAATTTCAGAGTCGGAATCGGCTGATGAAAATTAGCTTCGACTCCGACTCCATTAAAAATTGTTCGACTCCTCGACTCCGACTCCTGACTCCGACTCCACAGCCCTGGTTGTAACCAATATTGTTTGAATAAAAGTGTGTTTGGCCGTAGCGAACGATCTGTTTATTTCGTAAACTCAGAAAATATCAAGTTCACGAAGCGTGTTTTCAGTGAAAAAACGCAACAGTATTTCTATGCTCCTTTCCATTATTCTTTGATGAACTGCCTATGAGGTCGCTAAATTGCTCAAGTAGCACCTCGAAAGCATTCTTTCACATATTTCTCTATTGTCTTTCTTAAGTAAACATAACTGGCTGAAATTTATTTTAAAAACCAATTCACCTTAGCATATTTGAACATATTTTGCTTTTCCGACAGTAGTTTTGTGCGTTAAAAGTTTTTTTTATTGAAGACAATGTTTGTTTTAGTACATATACAGTAGTAGTTTTTGTGTATTAAATATTATTTAATCCATTTAACAGAAACTTAGTCAATAAAGAACTGAATTTATATGCACAAAATCAAAACAAATACATATACATATGTGTTTGTTTTAATTTTCATATATGTATATGAAAATTCAATATATTGTCACAGTATAGAGGAACAAAAAAATATGCTTATCGTGATATTTTAACATCCTAAGTGTTGTTGAATGAAAAAAGACCTCTATACGCAAAAAAAGATTATTGAAAAAAATGGGTTCTGATAAGACAATCAATTCGGAGATATTGGTGGAATAACAACGGCCCCTACAACATTTATGTTTCACTTCAAACACAAGTCAAAGCTACTTGTTCTAATATTTCTTTTCATTCTAATTCAATTCTCAAGTAATGTAAAATTATTTGAGCCCCATAACAGCTTTAAACTTTAAGTAATTTACTGATGCAAAGCTATTCTCTTCTTCAGCTTTGTTTCTACTTCCTTTGCATTGTCTACTCGTGTTACTCCAGGAGCCTAACAACACGCGACTAAAACTTTTACTTCCACGCGGCATGTTATCAGTTCTCATTTATCTCCTAATCGATTCTTCGCCAGAGAATTCATTACTTTCACCAGATCGAAACCATAACTTTCTCATTGTCACAAGTCTGACTGCATGGCGCTTTTGTTTTCCATTCCAGTTGCTTTTGCCCCTTGTATTTGCCGACTTTCTATTTCATCCGTGCACTGAGTTACGCTACAAGTTCTTATCAATGCGAGATTGAAAATTAGAATCAAAGTTTAAACGTTCCCCTAATTGCATAATTAACTGCGTCTCTCGAAGCTATAAATATGCTATCGCAAACTTTGCAGAATGTATTCGAACAAATTTCGAAGTGTTTTGTGAAGAGCTTATGGAAGTGGTTTAGGTGGTACTTTCCCGTTCCAATTGTGTGAAATTCGATGGAGCAGCTGAAATGAATTGCTCTTTGCTCAATATCGATTTTCAGCCTCGGAATAAAATTTGCAGCATTTGTTGGTTGAACAGCATGAAGGTTACCTTGAACCAGAAAACGTGAATTTAGAGAACCGAGTTGAACAGATTTCGACGGAGGGTTTCGTCAAAAGTGGTGTTTTCGAAAGTTGGCTGTGAGATCCTTCGTAAAGCAAATATTCGTCTCTTGGTGATGATAAACTGCGAACGATAAGGCCAATGTTTTACAATGCTTTGTTTTTTGTTGGACGGCCGCTTAGCTAACACGCAATAAATTTCATTCATTGGACACGTTGACGAGTAGAAAGTGAACAATTTTTCATCGTGTTATTTTTTATATGTACAGATTCGAGCACAACAAGGTGTAGAAGATTTAGCGATGGAATGCACACTTTTCAGCGAACGATAAATCTCATTAGATGGGGCTGAAAAATTGAATAACATTTGAACGTATTGCCCGAAGCTTTGGAAAAGTATTTTGTCGTCGGGAACTTTGAAAATACCACGAAGTTATCTGAGCAATTTTTATTTGAAAGACAATTGATATTTTAAATAAATACAGGAATAAAGTTGAGAGAAGCTTTTATTTTTCAGCATAAAATAATTTGAATTTTGTCCATCAAAACTAAACTGAAATTGAGGAAATTTGAGACTGATATATTTGCATCAATTAGTTTTAATTATCGTAAATAATGTGAGAATTTGCACCAGGACTCAACGGTAGCTTTGGAAAGTTAAAGTTAAGTTTGTTTCGAGAAGTTGAAACAACATCTCAAAGTCAGAATGTAATTGTGCTTAATATATTCATCTGTTTATGAAATTAAATCAAAAGTTTGGATGAAAAAATGAATGAAGAACAATAACGTTTTGGGATATTGTTTTTTCCTCCGATTGTGGGGGCGTTTTTTACATTTTAAATGCTATCAATATCACTTTTTGTCACTAAGAAGATAACTGTAAATAAGCCTGTCGCGCGGCAGAGAAAAAACGGAAATATGATGACTGTAATTGATGAAAGTACGTCAATGTCAATCCATGATTTTCCAAAAAAAATGGAAAAATTTTGGAACTGATTGCAAGAACTAAGAAAAGAAATATCCTAGAAACAATCAGTGAAAATCTAAAAAAGGCTAGGGCTCTCAAGAGCAAATGGTATCGACTATGTAAAAATACATAGATGGAAGATCTTCCAACTCTTTACAGTTTTGACCAATAAAGCATTACCGGACAATTCAAAGAAATGCGGGAAAATGACCTATAGTCCTTGAAGAATTTTCAAAATACTGATCAAATGTGACAAAAACATATCTTTATAAACATGGCAAATTTTGTGATGACAGTTACATTAAAAAATTGAAATAATGTACGAAAATATATTAGTAAATAAAATTTACATGGTAATAAAACTGTTGGTCATATTGAATTTGTTGGCAGCTCCACGATTGAAACTTCCTGTGTGCCGGCTACTAATTCAATATTTTTTTTTTAATAAAACAATTTCAGTTTAGAAAGTAAATAGTATGCATTATTGCAAACTATATTTATTTGCCATCTGTCCTTTAAATTATAGATGCCCTTACAGAAAAATCATCCATTTTTGAAGTTTTTCTGGGCACGCGTGGGGCCATCGATGAAAGTAACTGGTAATTGGAGGTCTGGTAATTACAGCAGATTGAACAACGGTACTAGATTAGCGGAGAAACGATATCTTTGGCCTCTTTCGTTGCAAGTAGTGAAGTGTTATCGTACTGCGAAGTCACTTTTTCGTGTCTTCTAGCTGTAATTACCATTTTACTTGGTTTCAGAAGCTCATTTTAACGACAGCCTTTTGATCCCATCAAATGCACTGCATTATTTTATTTTCGATATTGATGTTTGTCTTACGTCAACCCATTACTTTTTACGTTTTGGGTTTTTGGTATATAATAAGTTTTTACTACAACATATACTCACTAAGTCAGCTTAAAAAAACATTAAAAGGCCATGATTCCATGGAGGAACATTCATTTGAATACGAACAGTCGAATAGGGAACATCAACATGGGGAAAAACGAAATAAGAGCTGTCATTAAGTACCTCTGTTTGAAAAAATTGTCTACCAGCGACATACACGGCGACATGGTGGAAACATTAGGGGAGAACTGGGAAGAACAGCCAATGAAGGCAAACACCGCGAAGAAGGTCCAACCACGTCCCTTATTGAAGACAATGTGAAAAAAATCAAAGATGTCATGTTGGTAGATCAAAGAATGACCATCAGACAATTAACTGAGGTCACAGGGATCTCAAATGACAGTGTTCAAAGAATCGTTGCCCACGAATTACATATGAAGAAGATCTCTGCGCGTTGGGGGCCGAGAATGTTAACCGAATGACTAAAAAAGAAACGATTCGACGTTTCGAGAGAAACCAAACAGCAATCGATGATATGGAAGCAACCCTTTTCACCAACGCCGAAGGAATTCAAAGTGTCGAGCTCGAGTATGAGTTTTTTGGGACGCTGAAGGAACTATCATAGTGGAATGTTTGGAAAAAGGAGCCACTATATCAGGTTCTTACTATACAGACGAGAGTCAATGAGGCCGGAGTTCTGTTTCATCAAGATAACGCACCGGCTAACAAGGTTGTAGTTTTGATGGTTGCAATTTAAAAAAATAGGATTCGAACTTTTACATTTTTTCTCGGAAATTGTTTTTTTTACATCATCCAGTGACTTTTACATCTTTCCTCGGCTCTAGGCACATCATCGGGGTAAGATATTTGAAGATGATAGCGAAGTGATGGCCGCTGTTGAGGCATTTTGGGAGAGTCAAGATAAAGATTTTTTTTCTAGGGATATCCTGGGTTTACAAAAAAGATGGACTAAATGTATTAACTTCTTAGGAGACTATATTGAAAAATAAATATAGCTTTTAAGTTTAATCACCTTGGTTTATAGTCATTATCATTACTTACTGATCAACCCTCGTATTTTTCCTCTGCAGACAGGGTCATATGCAAGAAACACTTTTTTCATAGTAAGGTCTTAATTAGCCAAGTTTATTGTGGAGCAGATTGCTTTACCATGTAGGTCATGACAGAAGTCTTAAGTAATGGATAGCTAGTATCTATCTGGGACGTTTAAGGCATTAAGGAATCTGTAAAACCGTACATTATCCACACATTTGTGGTGGTAAGTTGAGAATCAGAAGGAGGTAGTTTTCTGACCGTTGGTGCTCCAAAAAGCCTGCACCTTTATCCACACAACTAGATAGTTGGTCAAAAATAGTTAAACGACAGTTGGATGATAAATCGCATTGTCCTAACACCTCAAGAGATCAGCGACTTAGGTTTTTGGCTCCGAGAAATCAGTTTTGTAAGTACAAGAGAAAACGAACATTTGTGCCTTCGAGCCGAGTTTTCGGTGCAAATAGTAGACTTTTGAGATTCTTTTGTTTTGCCGGTTTTGCGATTGGGAGCAGGTTCTTGTGCAAGACCCAAAGCGTAACCATGTCCGTAGGTCTCACTGCATTAGTTCTGCATGGGCTTCTACCTGTGCTTCAAGCTCGGCCACATCTAACTGCGAAAACAGCAACCTAGTGATATTGTTGCCCATCAAAAGCGTCTGCAATTTGGTCGGCCATTTCTGCCAATTTGACAAAGCTGGTTTCCAGCGAGGTGGTTAAAATAATCTGTGTTTGCTCCAGAGTCCGCTGCAGCCAGAGGGTCCGTAGCAGGTTTTCTCCCAATGAAGAGCTTGCCAATTGTTTGATTTCACGCAGGTCAGAGATGCTGCAGCTGAGCACAGTCACTTGCTTGAAAAGTGAAAAAATGATGGCTATTTTGAGGATCTCGTACGATGATTCCCGATTAGAGCTCGCAGTCATATCTCTATCTGCCCTCAGCTTCACTGATCCCAGCGAAGAATGGTTTCAATTCAATGGTTGTTTTAGGCTATTTTCCTTCTCGGGTTGCATCCCTTAGTCTCAGTACCCATAAAAATGTTGTTAGTAGTTAGTTTCTGTGTCACTGAATCTAAAGTATTAACTACTTACACTGACTTTATTTGTAACTTCATCAATCCGTGCGATGGTTTTGACAATCTTACGCTCACAAAAATCGCTAAATCTGCTGTGGCTTCGGAAGCATTTTTTAATCACGGCGGCAAGACTTCGACATTCTGATGCATTTATCGTCAGTTTTCTCCATTACATATAACCGATACTGCATTCTGTGCATAGCCTTAAAGTTGTCCCAGTTTCATATCTCCAGATTTTTCGGTGGCACGTTCATTTCGTATATAAAACTTTTCTGCAAATTTTTATAGTGAACAGTGAAGAATTCTCTGCAGAAACAATGATTTTCATGACATTTGACATCGAATAGCTTTAGTGCAAACTATGTTCCTCTCACATAATGTTTCTGATACCTCAATAAAAGTACTTTCGCTGAGATACCTTCAGTCGGATTTTTTTAGCAAAGAAAGACTAAAGCTATTGGGTTATATGTATGTTACAAAGGTTCAACAGAACAGACGTTTATATTTTCAAGTTTACGGGAACTTTTTCCTCAAAAATCATACAACATATCTTTAAAAATGTAATGATAATCATAGCGTTCAACTCGCTCTAGGGTTCAAATCTTTTAACCTTCAAACACGCAAACTGGCAATTTACGCCGGGTATTGAAGAGTGCTGCCATTTCCTCCGAGCGAGCATTCCATACTTCATGTCGTTATTTTTGAAGACGAAAATGTCAGAAGACGGGTGAAATATGCAGCAATTATACGACGCTTTGCTCTAGTAGACTTTTGAAAATCTGAAAATTTCTCATTAAATCGACTCTAGAAGAATAAATATGAAAGCACACGTAAATACATATTATCGTATGTACTCATACGGTAATGATGAATATTTAATACCAGACAAACACATTTCTGAGAATCGTTGTATGTTTTGATATGCACACATAGATTTATTTTCACATAATGCAAACATCCGTTCATATCCAGGTAACAGTTTATCCTTATAGTCATTAATTTTCAGCCGACTGAGATTCTGTCATTTTCAAGTTGATAGCGAAGAATTAACGCAAATGCCTGTACAAAATTCGGCATGGTGCAGAAAGAAACGAGGAATACACAGGTGAGTCTATAATAGCGGCAGTATATGAGAGAACATATTGATTTCGACTGCTTGCAATACTGCTCCCATTAAAATGTCGTTAAGTTAATCGAAAGGAAATTCGATTTTACTCTGACTGTACAAAAAGTTTTAACTGAATTTAAATAAAAGCAATGTAATCAAATAGTCGTTAGTGATATAGGCCTTTATATAATTACAAGCCATGGATAGAATAATGTTAAATAGAGAGTTTAGTGTCGGTTGTAAATTGAATGTTTTAGTTTGGCTACAAGTTACGTTAACCATGTCATGCATCATTTTCCTTCCACTAAATATTTTCCCAAATAATCGTTGAATTTATGTCTGGTTGTATATTTAGCCAAAGTTTGCTCTTGTAGGTATACATGAACTAAGAACACTGAAGCCTTATATAAGCATAAAAAACTTGGCTTGACTTCTTGTATACATTATACACAATTCCTCAGCTACGTTTCACAACGTAATTTGATTGCCAGCAAATATCACTGAAATTAGCTACCTGCAATAACATATCTACATATATGTACATATGTCCATAAATATTCGCACACGTTTACATATTTCTAGTGCCTACTTTTCAGAACACATTAAATTTGTGTCCCATAAATTCTCACCCCGGTTTACTCGATTTAAGCTCGTGTTTGTGGCTTGGAAGTGTGTCTAGTTAGCCGACATGAAATTTCTTCTTAAATTTATGTGAAGAATATGCTAAAAGAAGCATGTTGGTAATGCTTTATTGTTTCCGTCGAAGCCATATTTCCCTACACGGACATGAAAAGTGAGTTCCTGTCCTGGAGAAATAAGTGTATGGCTTTTGGTTGACATGACCCTTTGCTTGAAAAAACTTTTGCACCATAAATTGCTGCAGTGTTATGTAATATTTGCAGAAAGTCAGTGTCAGCATGTTAATTTGCAATACTTGGAAATTAAAATTTCACAATGGATTAATATTTAGAAGATACTGCTTTTTTTGGCATGACAAGACGCCACATCATATGATGAAATGATTGTTCAAGTGCTAGAAAAGGCAGTTACATCTGTATGAAAAGTTTGTTAGTATTCAAAACACGAAATAATATATCCGAAACAATCGATTAACAATGACCAGCAACAAGCGAGTGAAAAAACCACTTCCTGGTGGATTGAGACAGCAAAAGCGAGCTTTGTAAATGCACCGAAAGTCAGAATTATGGCACTTTTGGTTCGTAGCGGATTTCGTATGAGCCTGAAGGATAGTTTCGGAGAAAATTGGCTCCGAGAGGATGAATTGGAATTGGCTCCGATAGGACGACTAGGACTCATAAAACAGCCCCGTAGACGAGTGTTGCCCTTTACTTTATGTTTGATTTTAAATTATTTTTTCACCCTGTGCTTTCCGGTGTAAAATATTATGATATTTGACATTGATACTTCAACTTGGCACTGCCTCCTAGGTTGGCTCAAGGCTAATGAAAGTTAGGTTCACACAGTTTGGATAAGTGTGAACATTACAACGAGTAGCAGCAAGGAATCCTGCTCGGCCATATACTGGATAATAATAGCTTTTGACGGACTAAAAAATAAAAAGAGGACTTTCTTGCTAAACAAATCACGAAAATTTTACAAAAAAGGCAACTACAATGTAAAACCTCCGCGAAATAAAAAAATGAGGAGAATTCATAGTTTGCCTTCATGGACAACATCTTTTCACAATAGCGAATAATGCAGCTCTTCAGAAGTAGCTTCCAGCTCGGAAAATGACTCTTAAAGTTTTAAGAGTTATCGATTTGATCGAAAAGCTAAGTACCAACTGTGGAAATCTTCATAATTACCCCTGAAGGCTGGTATTTATTATCGATTTTGTTATTGAAAAGGCATTTGTGCACTTCAATTTTCAAATTCAAACGGTTAGTGTCATCAAATAACACTTCTTAGCTCGAACGAATGAACTGCACATACTAAATTGGCGTGAAATGAGTGGAGACATGTGTCAATGCTATTATCTCCATTTCAATTTGGAAAGCAACTTTTTACGGAGAGAAGCAATTTTTAACGCTTGCTAAGTTTCAAGCTAAATTTTTGTCGGAGCAAATTTCGCGTAAAATGGGAGACAGTACTAGACAGTACAAGAGCTAAATAACCGATAAGCGGGCGATTTTCTCGACTAAACTTAAAAGCACGATCCAATAAAACTGAAAAAAATTCAATGGCTGTCTTAATAATTTTTTACCAACCTGAACAGTGGACAAGACTAGTACAAGTACTAACGGAAAGAAAGGCTAACTTTGCCGCAGCAAAACGGGTTTACCTTGGCATCCAAATAATTCTTTTTATCACAAATAAATAAGCGTTGTTATTAGAGGTTTGTAAAGGAGGTTGAAACAGAACCGAGAAGCAATGTTATAACTAGATCGAAGTTTCTACCTAAAAAACAGAAGAGGTTTATTTCCCACCCAATCTAGCCAAAATACCTCAGCTCTTAATAAAACAATTGATTCACGAAAAACACGTTTCGATTCTCACTATTCCATTTTACCCAAAAAATGCATAAGCGGCTCCATGACAGCAACTACTATATTTACAGATATGATGGATTAACCCACAAGAGGTAGAAGCAGAACTTTATTGAACATCATCCCAGGCAAATCTCTGACTTCCTGGCAATCGAAGCAATAGTCGTTCAAGTTCAAAGAAGTTCTCTCCATTTTGTGGCAATGTGTGCCTTCATCTCCCTCCTACTTCATTAAAGCTCTCAACAGACTCTTGAGGGACAATGGCTCTGTCTTTCTAGCAGGAGATCTCATTGCTCACAGCTTCGACTGTTCCTTACTAATAAAATCAAAAATAACTTCAAATACAGAAATAACTTCACATTCAATAGGTCAATCAAGATTTCTATAGGCTCCTGACTTTCTTTAAAATTTAGATAAAGAGGAAAAAATCCAAAAACAAGCTAGTTGTATCGGATATCTTAGACTTAAATAGGAGGAAAATCGGCTAGCAAGTGTGATTCGTCCTCAAATCTCTCAATGCGAGATGAGTCGGCAGGAAATATTTTTAAAATAAAGTCGTTTTGATTGCGAGACGATTTAAAATTGACTTTTAAACAAGTGGTTTCAAAAATAGTGCTTACCTGACTGATGACACCACTTGCAAGGTGGGAGATCATTGGATTTTTATCCAACGATAATAATATACAATGAGAAATGGTACAAAGTACTTTACTGAGCCTCAGCTTTCTCCTGTAGTTCAGTAAAGAAGATTTAGCGGAAAAAATGAAATCAACTGGGTTCGACTGGTTAATGACAAAGTTTTGCGTTCTGGCCTCACTGTTAACCTTAATGAGCTTCAAATACTATCATCATTTACCCAACTCAACGCATCTTTTCTACAAAGCAGAATTTTTCAAGTCAGCAAAAACAATAGCCTTTCTTTTTAGCGCCCTATAGCTGCCGGAGTACTACAATGATCTGTCCAATCACCCATTTTGCGCAACCTGTACACTGCTGACACCCCTAGTTTTAACAGAGTAAACATCTTTTTATTCGCTAAATGTACGTGCATATTTCTCACGTCCAGAAAAACCAAATTCATAAATTCTACTCTATAGCGCTCCAATAATTCTCTAATGGAATTTTACAGAAGATGGAAGATAAAGTCAAATACTGAAAAAGCGAAGCGATATTCATATTTTCATCCCACCTTAATACGACAAATCAAATGCTACTCTATAAGCAAGCCCTAACACAAGTTCTTCCACAACTGAAGTACTATTTCTCAGTTGATAACTTTAAGCACTCATATCAAAGTATTTGCACATATTAATCGGTGTTATCTAAATGTTTTCCAATGGTACCTGATGCAACTCTCTGAAAACGCAACAAAGGAAACAATAATAAAAATGAAATTATTGTATAAAGAATGCAATTAGTGCCAATCAAAAGTTAAACTGTTCAAAATGTAGTGTGCTGATGAAATCTAGTATTGGAAAATCATTTTAATCCATGAAATATTGTAATTTTGGAGTTGTGCTACGTGTAATTAGCATTGGAAAATATTAACATTTACCTACACTTCACTAGATTATTCTTTTTCCTATTTCTCTTGATACCCTACAGAAATCACATTGAGTTTGTATATTTAATCAAGCCATCCATATTCCACAGAACGAAGTCACACGAAACTTTCCGAAAAGGAAAGTGTCTGCATACATATTATTCGGTTTAGCTTCTGTTTTCAATAAGTTTTAACTAATTACTGCTCAGCAACTTTCAACTAAGGATTTACTTTTCACAGCATTTGTTTTAAATCTATCTCTCTCTTAAAAATTAAAATTAATTAAATTCGTAAGCTATCTCTGGAGTATTTTTCAAAGTTCCAAGAGACGAAAAACTTTCTCGAATATTTTCAAAGCACATAAAATTCTTGCTGCGAGAGTACGGAGTAATCTACTTAAATTACATTCTTCCCGAAACCGGAAAAGGGAAAAAGTAAATCTTTCTTACCACTTGCGAAACGTTAGATCCCCAGTGACCGGCACATCGTAGACCAGAAAATCTGGTTCATATTCAACCTAAGTCACGTACGCCTTTAATATGTGAGCGAAAGCTACGAAACAATGCCATTACGGAAGTATATGTATACACACAAACGAAGTTAACATAATCAAGTGCAATAGAGCGTTCAGTTTGCTTAAGAAGCGGATAACAATGGTAATAAATGCCGTCACACCAAGAACTTATCCTACAAATTGATGCAATTTCGCTATCGCCTCGTATATCTTTCCCATTGGCTTGATATGAGCTTTCCATTGACTCTGGTCTATGTTCGAATTCTAGTTAGGTATGCCTTAAGGGTTTTCGAAATACTTAGTTGCTCTGCGCGCCGCTTCCACTTTCACCATCAATTTAATTATCTCAATGAGCAAACTATTTAATTTTGATGAAATTAATCTAGCTCAATCGATCTTTCGAGCTGCCATTAGGATCGATAGTTGGATGAAGAATTCCGTATGCCTTCATGAATGTTTAGTATGAATGGACATGTGCATACATGTACAAGGCCTGGTAGTGCAGTAGTAAGCCATTATTAGGGAGAACATTTTGGCTAATGATATAGTATTTTCTGATTACAATAATGCAAAAAAATATTTTCAACAGCATGCTTTGGTTTATATACCTCTATTATCGGCACTCGAAAATTCGATTGACGAGAACTGACGTTCGGGTTATCAATATGAAATTTAAAGAAGAAATAAAAATGTCAAGTACTACTTTCAAACAAAACAGAGAAGAAGATATATAAGTTGTCGTAAGATAAACGTGAAACAGAAAACATGAACTGGGACCAGGTCTGATAGAAGTGACTTTGCAATGCAGGTAACCCTGTGGCAGTGGTGTCATCTTGGATTTTTGAATTTTTTTGAATTTTTTTCTTGTAATTTTTTGGCATTTTTTTACTAGGCAATGTTGTCATTAAATTTCCAAATGGGAACGATCCTGCAATGACAATTAACAACAAATATTAACTTTTCAAAACTTGAAAAGTTTTGAGGGTGGTAATCCTAAAATTTTCAGCGTAGTCACCCAATCGAAACGAGATTCACAGAGTGAGTTTAACTTAACCTGAAGCAGATTTGGTACATTTTTGGCCGTGGTGTCAACACAGTATTGCCAGCACCAGACATTTTCTTAAATATTGCTCTAACAGATTTTAGCACAAACTTGTTATAGTAGACGTATTGCTGTAAAATGGGCTTCTGTTAACATGCTAAAGGTCCATTTTCCTTCATAATGCTTTTCATGGTCATTATATTTTGATGAAATCGATCCTCATGTTCATCACCAACTGCACCTTAATTGGTAGGATTGAAATCCAGGTTGGAATGCAGAATATGCGTTTGCAGCGACATGCTATAACCTAAAGCCTGAAAATTTGTCAGAGGATTTGATATGATTTCTCCTTAGTCGGTTGATTTACTGTTACCTAAAAATTTTTTTGCAACTTTAACAACTGAAGGTTTTTTTTTCAACGAACTCAGTTTGGTGGCAAAAGTTGGATCGTTCAATTTCTATCTAGCCTCAGAAAAATCCCTTCTTTTACTTTTACATTACTAAGTCTTGGAAATATGTTTTTAAAATATTGAAACCCTTCCCCATTTTTGATCAATGCCTTTTACAAAAATGTTCATCAAGCCCAATTTTACATGTTCTTTGGTTCCGCAAGGCGAAAATTGAACACACTTTTTTGATTAGGTACGTACTCAGTTTTTTTTGGCTACCTTTTTGTTCGTAGTGTTTACCTCGAGCTCTGCTGTCCCTCTTACAAATAAAACATTAAAATTTTGTTTGACCGCCTTGCATGCCTAGTAACATCCCAAAAACTTGTTAGTCAGCGCATATCGCCCAAGAATGTTCCGTGAACTGTATTTCCCGTAGTAGTTTTTTGAGGTTTTTGAGGTGCCATTATACAATAAAATCGTTTCCAAACTTATTTTCGACGAATGAATAAAAAGTATCCCCTGGAGGTGAGTACTTGGAAAACATATTTGTCATGAGCCCGTGCACATTTTTACAAAAGACTTGATCATTTTTCTTTTATATGACTAATAAATGACGATTAAATACGTAATTGTAAAGAAATCAATTTTCGAAGTTAAAAACTGAACAGTTTTGATTTTTTTCCGTCAAAATACTGCAGAAACTGATATAATTTTTCAAATATTTTTTAAAATTTTATATACTAATTAATAAAATCCGAAATTTTTAAATTTCATTTTGCGATAAAAACCATGATTGACTAGTATAATTATCAACTTTCTATCCATTTTATCTGCCAGAAGTTCTCTTAGTTTTTCAACTATGCAATTAATTCATACAATATTCACTCACATTTCAATAACTATCAAGGACTGAGTAAGTAGATTTATTATCACAATGTTTGCAAACTACACATCTCACCAAACTTCAAAGATGTCCTCAAGTTTTGAGGTTCTAACAGATGAAAATCTGAATTACATCTCAGCCACACTTGTTCATTTGATATCTTTACTATTAAAAATACTATTTACAATCCATACGGGCTTGTTGCCTTGCATAACCCAAATTCAGAGTAGGGTCCTTCTGATGTAAAGTCCTCATACATTTAAGATAGTATTCAGCAATATCTCCTATTACCTGAAGAGGACTCATAAGTTACGATTTAGTGCTTATGTTAGTGATGGAAGTTGTTAAACAGTTTGAAATATGTGAGGATGATTGAATGGTTACATATTGTATGTAAGGTAAATTTATTTCTTTTTCGATGAGGTAGTGCCACTTGAGTATGCAGTATAAGTATGCAGCATTTGTAAGTTTTGTATCATGCACTGGTTTTCAATTCTATTGCTTAGACTTCTAGTGTGCTCGAGGACATTCAATGTTTTTCGTTATGTGCGTAATATGGATTTCAAAAATTTAGCGCCTAAAAAATCTGGATAAATACATTTATGTGCCACTTTTGCAATTAGAATAAATGCCAATGAACTGAAAAGGAGAATTCACCCATAAACCCTCACCAGCAGAAGAAAAATCAAGAAATTAAGAGAATCAGTAGAATGTCTGCAGGAAGAGGTAGATAGGATACGTAAGTAGAAAACTCAGCTGGGACCATTATCCAAAGAAACGGTACTCAAGGCTACTAAGGCTTTCTGAACGACTTAGCAAATGCTTGGACGCATTTGGAGATTAACTGCTGATTACATGAGCAATGAGCACCACCTTTCGAAACTTAGAACCACAACATCTCGAGATTCAGGCCCACAAGTATAAATCAGGAGAGCTAAAATGCAATATTAAAGTTTTGAGCGACATCAGTCCCAAAATGGAATTGCTGAACATCTGCGACCAAATAAATACCAAAGCAGCCTTCGAAAATACGTTCAAAGTCACAAATCCATCAAGGGAAAAATGGAATAATGGCCCACCCTTTCGTAGATCGTAGATTAGAATTAAGATCGTAGATTAGAATTAAGATCTTATCGGGTAGCCAGACGGTTCGCGAAATCAGCATTTTTCTTACAGGTGAGCGAGATTAGAACAAACTCGAGTTAATATGGATCCTTGGTCATAAGGATCATCAAGGAAACTGATACCAAGGATAAAGAAAGAGAGAGAATACCTTTGACTGGTCCTATTCCATTCTGACGCTTTACAGAGGCAGATACGGACAGGAAAATACAAACATGGAGCGAGAAAACGATCTCAAGCTACTAGCTTAATCTTTAGGGTTTAAATCACTTAAAAGACTATCTTAGCTTCAATAAAAAATAAAGAAGAAAAGGTGCAATGGCTACCCGTAGAGGTGGTATAAGGCTCCTATTTTTCTTGTATAATGTACCTTCACAGATACTGTTGAGAAACAGTAGAATGTACAGAGTGTATTCTCCCACGCTGTGTAGTACTAGCGACACGGAGATTAAAGCTCTTTGACTCTGCTCTTCCCTCCACTAGGGAAATAACAAATGTCTAGTCAAGGAACATATGCAGGTTAATAACACATCTGGATAGCCTATATCAATGCAGACGAGGCACAATATGCCCAAATGTTTGCAGAGCTAGAAATCTTTGGAAACTGTACCATACAATTAATCTATCTACCAATTTATTCAGTAAAATCAAGTAAATTGTAAAATTTTCTGGGAACTATGCGAAAAAGTAGGAAAAATTCATTTTAAATCTTAAAATTAGGAAAATCTTGAGTAAAGCGTGAAAAATCAAAGCTCAAAAATGCTGAAAGTATGCAAAAAAGTAAGAATATAGAGAACATTTTGAGGTTTTCATTATGCTCCTAACGCACAACTCACTAAGCATATGTGAAACGTTTTTGGCAAGTTTATACTGTATATTTACTTTTGTGGGCAAACAGTTGTTTCTATTATATGCCAAATGAGTCAAACGCATCAACTAAATGACTGCATACTTACTGTATTGAAGACACATCAGGTTAAAAAATTTATGGCACGTGGAATATCATGCGCCCAACGTGGGCTGAAGACACTACCAGAAATCTTAATACTACCGCTGAAACTTTGATGCGTTGATTATTATAGCGCAAACTAATTGAAATATTTATCACATGTTTGTTTAACGATGCAATGAATGAGCTGCGAAAATCAGTATTTTCATGTATCTTACGATTCCAAAAGTATTATAATGAAGTCTTTCGATGTAGTCAGCACACTCACTTCTATGATTGATTTAAATTGTAGCTAAGCTTTCCTAAATTGAATCATTTTGATTTAATATTCCGCAGAAATTGCTACTGAAATTGTGGCTTGTCATGCGAAATATTCACCTATAATTCAATTGGTCAGACACTTATTAGCTACCCGCTAATTTCTATCAAATACTTACGTGCAGTTGCTCGCATCCTGACCAATCTCTGTGCCCAATCTAAAACTGCAAAGCTGAATTGAGTCTCCGGCAAATTGGCCGAAAGTCGAATCGATATTCCATTACGCATACCAGAGTACTCAATTCAGATGTGGTTTTGTTGCTTTCGATAGTGACACAATCTCTAGTAGAAGCAACAACGAAAACAGTTAAAATGAATTCATAGCTACTATATGATCGTTATTCGTTACCTAGAACATGTTGTCACTTTCGCATTTTAGACCTCTAACATACGGCTATGGTGATATAGTTTTACTCCAGAATTTCCATCAGGTCGAACATGGTGAAATACTGAAGCGAGTGGAAGTTTGATGCAATTTGAATGTAGATTCAAAATATATTTCGAAGTATTCATATATCTGGGCCATTCATTAAAATTAATGGAAATTCTAACGTAATTGATAAGCTTTTGCGGTGAAAGAATTAATTTGAATGTGACTTTATATGCGGGGATATCTGTGATTATTTGAAAAGTAATTATTCTGATCGCAATTTTAATGAATTTTTATTGGTATTTGGTTTTACTTAAAGACACATATTAAAGTGCTTTGCAACCATTCATTTTTTTCTATACTTTTTTCAAAAAGTAAAACAAAACATGTCTACATCTTTTTACAGACATTCATTTCAATCATTTATAGATGTTCTATAGATAGGATATTATTTTTTCACTCCAATTTTTATGATTAGGCATTTAAAACGCAACGATTAAAAAAACATATTTTCTTGAAGGTTAAACTTTTTATTACATAAGAGAAATATTGGGTTTTTCAATACTGACATAATAATTAACATAAAAGTCACCGTTTCCTGCAAACGCGTCATCTGGTTGAGCTTAAATTGTGAGGGTACAATATTGAGTACCCTAGTGGATAGGGAACTGGCTTCTTGTGTTGTGGGTCCCTCGTTCGAATCCTGACTAGGGCGAGGGTCCGGGCATCAAGCTTTGAGTTCACCTAGCTCTGAATAGGTACCTGACTTAATTAGTGTTAAAGTGAGTCCTGGAATTAATCACTCTACACTCGTATTCACATGGATTGTAAATTAGTGATGAAGCTCTTTGCCAGCTTCAACTCCTAGACCCGTACGTGAGTTGTCGTGGGATTACTTTACTTTCACATTATTGCGTATGTAAAATAGGTTCAAGATTCAGCAAATGTTGGCTATCTATACTTCCTTGGCGGCGGCCATTCTACTTATATTTTAAGTACCCCTACAATTCTATACAAAGAGAAAGTATACAAAAAAAATTTTAAAAGCGTTTCAAATATGTATTTCATCACTTTTTGGAAATTTTTAACCTTATGTGTCTTCTAGGTGCCCTCTAGGACTGGTCGAAAACAGGCCCAAAAAAAATTAATCGCTGCAAACGTGGAGCGGTGATCTTATGAACACAATCGAATTTCATAGGCAAACGTGTACTACATTTGAAATAAATTGCAACCTGGCATCTCAATTATTTTGCGTTTTATTGAAATACAAATTTGTTATGTCCTTCATTTGACAAACAATGTAATATTTGAATGAAAATTAACTTTGTAATTATTTCATTCGAGCTCTTATAACGAAAGCGATCCAAATGAAATCCGAATTTCTGATGAATCAATAGTAAATTCTGGATTACTTTCCAAAATTTTAAAAAAAAAATAGTTTTCATCCAAGTCAATAGTAGAGATCGATCATACGTAGTCACCTAACACAACTCATTTAGATATTAAAACATACACCATGCATGCAAAATGCATGTCGTCTTTAGCAACATTTACGTGTTGATCGGAATAAAAACGAAATGAGTAGTGATAATGTGATTATGACGTGAAACTTGCAATAGAAAATTCCACGCAAACGTACAACAATAAAAGATGAGAGTTGCTTCTCAAGCAGATAATCCTCATTCCCTTCATTTTGAAGAGATATAAACTCAAACATCTTCTTTTTCTTGCTGTGCCGGTCGACATTTTCGTAGGAGACAAACTGGGTGTCGGGTGTGATAAATGACGTGAATAAAGGCAAGCAGCTTAGGACTTAGCTTTTTGCTTAAGTACCCATTAGCCGGGTGACTCATAAATTATTGAAAATTGGCTACGTTTTTGCCGTCGTCGTTATTGTTGTCCACGAATCGAGGCCCACATCTACCTTTTCCTGTTCGTTATTTGCTTGTGCTTTGACATGTCTGCCATTTTGTCATATCTTAGCGATGCTACTGTAACACACTAAACGTGAGTTGCGACAGGCAAGTAAGCAGCAAGAAAACTTGCTATAGAATCTTGAACTGACTTTCTCGTAACAAATGACGGACGATAACGTTTAACAAAACCATGCTGACGCTAATATATCTCATATTTTTGTTCTATGAGAAAAGTGAAAATCTTTCCCGTTCCACGTGGTCTTTGTTCGGTTTTGGCTTGTTTCTTGCCCGCGAACGAGGCTTTTCAGTAATGAGCAAGTATTTAGAACGAAATCCTTTTCTAACGAATTAATTAACGAAAACGTGACCCGTTATGCTGAAAAAGTATGGCGCAATGAGTTTTGTTAGTTGAAAAGAACGAAAGGATGGGTAAATGAATGAATTATCCGTTCAGTAAATAGCGCAGTAAAGATATTGAGATTGCCTCATTATTTCTAAGGTTTTTTAGAAGCTATTCATATTTGCTTCTAAAAATAAATAAGAAAAAATGTATTTATAAAAAGATATATTTATTTGATGTTTTAGGTTAAAGAGTAGAATACTTACTAAACTTACATTCTAAATACATTAAAAAAGAAAACTTTCTTAGCCTACTATGTAATTCTTAATTTTGGTGTTTGTTTGAAGTGTCAAGTGTTTGTGGATTGTGGATGTGTATTTATGTTGTGTACTAGGTGTTCCCACACTACTCCCCCCCAAGTGTCAGGATGACGCTGAGGTCGAGGAGGCGGAGTAGCGTGGTTTGTTAGCCTTGGCGACTGCCTGTACGGGACCAAGATGGACGATGGCCAGCTCTTGGGACCCGTATTCAGCGCGTGCCGAGATGGACGATGGCCAGCTCTCGGGGCTTAGGCAGTCGCCAGTAGCACTGCCGAGATGGTCGATGGCCAGATCTCGGAGCTAGTGGCTGCCGCCATCGGTCGCGTTTATAAAAATGGCCATGGCGACTGCCTGTACGGGACCGAGATGGTCGATGGCCAGCTCCCGGAACCCGCACTCAGCACGTGCCGAGATGGATGATGGCCAGCTCTCGGGGCTTAGGCAGTCGCCAGCAGTGCCGCCGAGATGGTCAATGGCCAGTGGCCAGGTCTCGGGGTTGATGGCTAGCGCCACCGATGGCGGATATGTGGTGTGTGTGTGTTTGTTCAAATAAAATATTGTGTTGGGGCTGTTCCCCATGTATGTTTTTATTTGTAAATCTATGAAAATTTTAGTAGCAGTGTATCCCGGTGTGGTTGTTGCTGTCGGGTCAGCTGGTCTGATCGGTTGGCTTCGGTTATCGAATTGTCTGCTCGTCGTGAGACTGGTGTTGTTGAATCGAGAACAGGGCTTTCTTGCGTCTGCTGTTGTTGTTGATGATGTTGTACATTCCTATATCCATCATGTGAATTTATCGAGCTCCTGGCGAACTTATAGGACCACTTTGCGAAAGAGATTCGGTTCCTTAATTAGATGCGTTGTTGTACTGAAGTTGAGTGCATAGTTACGGGAGCAATTGACTTTGGTAACTGCAGCTGGTACGGTTAAACGATATACGGAAACAGTGTATCGCAGTGGGACTCCAGCTCGCTGGGAATATGTTTTGTAACATCATGTTGCCGACCGTAGCTATAGTCGTATATTGTACGTAGCTGGCTGTAGCTGGTGTTGAAATTAATGATAAGCTCTCTCGTCGGCTGATGTCGGCGTGGCAGCAAGTTGGTGCGGCGCAGCGAGGCGACGGTTGTCAAGCCTCGTGGCAGCGAATTGGTGCAGTGCAGCGTGTTTGACTCCCTTCTTGGACTTCTTAGGCGCACGTGCCTACATCGGAAGTGGAAGCGGTCTGACGAATTGGAGGTACTAGTGGAATGTCCGTTCTGAGTCCACGACTGAATTCGATATTTTTCTGTTTTCGTCTGTCAAGTCTCAGCGGTCCAGGCTTCTGCGTGTTCCTATCGGGGTCACCAATTTTAGAAGCTATTCATATTTGCTTCTAAAAATAAATAAGAAAAAATGTATTTATAAAAAGATATATTTATTTGATGTTTTAGGTTAAAGAGTAGAATACTTACTAAACTTACATTCTAAATACATTAAAAAAGAAAACTTTCTTAGCCTACTATGTAATTCTTAATTTTGGTGTTTGTTTGAAGTGTCAAGTGTTTGTGGATTGTGGATGTGTATTTATGTTGTGTACTAGGTGTTCCCACAGTTTAATAGTTTTCACTCTATAGCTAACACTCTATAATTAGTGTAAGCGAAGAATATATAAACTGTTATTGCTTTTCGAATCAAATGTGCTTTTGATTTTGCTCAGTGCATGCAAGTTCAATTCAATGAGTAGGTAAGATTGATTTAATTTTTGCGTAAATGCTTAGTAGTGTCTTCGATTTCTCGTGAAATTTTCCTACAAAATTTCAAGTGAAATTTGTTTTGGCGAAAATTTAACTTGAAAATAAGCAAAAGTTGTACCCACTTCTTAGCATGAAAAGTTGCTTGAAAGTCGCTTTCGCTTTGAAAATGCAGGTGGCATTGACTGATGTCTTCAATCACTTTACGCCAATTTAGTACGTGCAGTTCATTCTTTCGAGCTAAAAAGTGACATTTGGTGTTTGAATTTGAAAATTGAATAATGCAAATGTGTTTTCAATAACAAAATCGATCGAAAATTTAAATCCTTGACATTTTATTCGGCAGAAATGAGCAGTGTCGCTACTTTTCTCCATTGACAAATTTTGCGCCCGAAAGAATGACCAGATAATGGAAACGTGTCAAAATTTAGCTCCACGATTAATTCAGTATTCGCCTTAAGGTTGTTGTGTTGGGAAGACATTTGGTGAACTGCTACACGATTCGTTCAAACAATTTTATCAAATTTTTATTGTGTTTTAGCTGGTATGTGTTTTTATAGCTTATTGCTTATTAATTTGTTTTTTAATAGATAATTATTTTTAAAAAGCACTCAAAATAAATCGAGTGCATCCATACTGTTTTGTTTTATAGATTAACAAAACAGTTAAGTTTATTGAAAACTTGAATATAGGTGAAAGAATTTAATTTTTTAGTTTTGTAAGCTATAATAAATTTGCTTAATAAAGTAAATTACTGGTTTGAATGTTGATATAAATATCTGTTTGATATTTAGTGTTGAATTAATTCTTGTTAATATTATAATCTTGTGGCAGTTTTGTAAATTTATGACTGGCCATGGATGTCAATGCAAAAGTTGTTGAAATGGATTGGACCAGCAATTTGCTACTGAAATTTATACAGTTCTATGAATCATACCCGGTGCTATGTAATCTTGAACACAAAGAGCACAAAAATAGTATCAGTTAATGTGATGTTTGGCAATATATTGCCAAGGAACTAAGTGTTAACATAACTATAGATGCATTACGGAAAAAGAATGAATCGCCAATGTCAACATACCGATAATTAGCCAAAAAAGTTAAAAATTCGTGTACTATTGATGATGGATGTATATGACCTTACATGGTCTGCTTTTTGTTCAATCGATAGGTTTATATTATCTTATACAAGAAAAATTCCTTCTTTCAATTCAGAGGTAGAGACACCATCCACCGCCCTCTTTTACTTCTGTTAGGTCTATTTTCTGCCAGCAGTAATTTGAACTAGACAACAAAAATACTGCTGTGGCAACAACATCCAGATCATTTTCCATTGCTAACAATAAATAATATCAATGCATATTTAAATTATTATTATTTTTTTCAACAAAAATAATATAATTTAAATCAATATACACGAAAAATTGAGCAAACACTAATCAACTGTATCGGACCAAAAATCCAATCCAATATTTGACTCCTGCTTTGGAGGCAAACATTTGAATCAAACGTTCACCGTATTGTTTGGCGCTGGCTTTAGACTACTATGTGATGGGCTTTAAAGAACTATAAAGGCCGCTACAGACTTATCGCGTTTCACCTGTTTCACGTTAGCGCAATGATGCACACGGCGGTTCTACCGAAGCGTTTCTCGAGAAGAGAACCGAGTCGGTATAGCCGTGCACTACTTTAGCGTTGTGAAACTAAACCAACTCGGTTCTCCTCTCGGGAAATGCTTCGATAGAACCACCGTTTGTGTCATTGCGTTTATTCGCGTGTTTCTGGTAAATAGTGATTCTTATTTTCGTGACTTCCTTGCGAGTTTCTTGTTTCCCGTGCTGCATTTGACGTTTGTGTTTCTAGGTTAAGTTGACTGTAACAGAAACAATGGTAAGTCAGTATAGTTTTATAATATCTCATCTAAAAAACACTAGAGAGAAGGAGAAAAATTGACGAAGAGACGTGAGTCTCTGCTGCTTATCATTATTTACAGCAAAAATCAAAGGGCAACTCAAAAAAGTAAGAGATGAGTCTGATATATTCAAAAAATTTCAAAACTTCAAAAAATTTCTGACGTCCATAGACAATACGCTATGCAGGAAATAAACAGTGTAATGTTCCGATATTTCCCAAGATATTATCGCTACTCATCATCTACCACGACAATACCTTTGCCGCTACCATCGTATTATTCCGCATCGATTTCGCCACCTATTCCGAGTCCCACCATCTAGCAAACTTCTGCAGGTGCTATTTATTATACTCATCTTAGTGCTCAAGTTGCAACCTCGAATCAAAATTTTTCAGACACTGGAGATTCTTTCCGCGAATTTATAGCCATTGCACAGAAGGCATAATTTAAAAAAATTGAATTGAATTAAAAATCATCAAGTCAATTTGATGAATATTATGAATATATGAGTGCCAAACTATACCAAAATTAAAATTTAAATGCTAATAGTGATGCTATATGCTATTTCCAAAATCTGAATGCCTTTGTGGAAAAAATAATAATCAGAATGCTAAAATGACAGGCAATCATTGTAGTTATTTTTTTCAAAAGTGTGCCAGTAAATGTTGGAAGAAAGATACAGCCAGTCACAAAAGTATAGACTCAGTTCGCACATGTTACTCAATTTCAAGTTTATCTAAACTTTTTCGCAGTCCCAAGTCTAAATAATTGTTACAAATGTGCTCTGCGTTAATGAAATGATATTTTCAGGAAAATGTTAACATGTTGGTCATAATTACATTTAATGTTAACATGTTGGTCATAAACATTCCTTAATAACCTCTAGCAAAAAAAAATTTGTTCCAAATACTGCTAAATTTACTGTTCTATTTTTCCTCGAGTGCTATTCACTGCATTTCGAAAATTGACTCGATGAACAAAAAACTGAGTCCCGTAAAGAAACATTTGAAAATTATATAAACTGTTATAAACTTTGATCTATTTTAGAAATACATAATACTGTTCTTGGACAATTCTTTTGAAACTATAGCTAAGAGCAATTGCTGCACAGGCTATGATTTATTTTCTTTATGATTTTATTTTTTGATTTAATTTTTTTTATTAATTTTTCATCAATAGCAAGAAATAGACGTATTTTTAGATATAAGCGCAAGTGCTCAATCTATAATTTATTTTTTTTCGTTAAATATGAGCAACGGCGAATTAATAATTAACTTTACGGCGAATTAAGATCATACATAACAATTTACAGTTTTTGAAATTTTCTCACTATGTAAGCATTAAAAGGTAATAAATCAGTATAATTCACTTTGGAGTTTCTTTAAAGTCATATTTATTTTCACCCGCTTATCGCCTTTCAGCTCTTCACCAAAGACTAAAGCTGCCAATTCGCTTCGATTCAAACATTGCATGTATACCAATATACTGCTGTTAAGAAGAGGTGTCACGACTAAAGTTTCAAACTGAAACGAATTTCTACTCCCAAATATGTAGTTAAAGGTTACAATGTCAGAACCTAAATCAAATATCATTTAATCATAATTTCATACATTGCAAAACTATCATACAAGTTATGTATATGACACCTACACAATTGTATGGTATTATAAACACTCAACACTGAATTGACTATTATAAACACTCAACACTGAATTAACTATTATAAACACTCAACACTGAATTATGTTCTAAATAAACTTAATTAAACAGTAAGCTAAGATAATTGACATTTTGAATGTACGTAGACGATTGGGTCAGTCTTAATTAGAGCGTGTTACGATTAAGAACTTTATTGAGTCGTACAAAATAAAAATAAAAACACTGAAGTTTTAATTGCTTTACTATTTATTTTTTTTGTACTAAGTGGAGTCTGAAAATAAAACTGGCGCAGTCGGTAGGATCCACGCCGCGAAAAGATACGCGTATATTTTAATATTTTAGCGTGTGATCCGAATTAAAATTTTTATCGACTCCGCGACTCAGTAAACGTATCCGCGTCGAGAAGATTCGTTCGCGTACGTATACGCCGCAAACACCTGAAGTACATTAGTTGGTGTCCCACGACTTAAACAACGACCAATTACGGACGGAATTTGCAAATTTGTAATTTGTTCGATCTCCCGTTGAAGAAGAAGAGCATCTCTCGTTGAAGAAGAAGAGCACCTCCCGTTCAAGAAGGAAGAACATATCCTGTACAAAAGGAACAGCAACTCCCGTTCGAAAAGGAAAAGCACCTACCGTTGAAGAACACCTCTTGTTGAAAAAGGAAAAGCATCTCCCGTTGGAAAAAGGTCAGATGTATTAATTTGTTCGATTTATTACAATTCAACTTTAAATTTGTATTTGAATTTTATTGATAAGCTAAAAATTGAATATTGTCGCTAAATCATAGATTTCACTGTGGTAGAATATATAAAAAAAAATAGCTAAAAGCGAATATTATTGAAAATTTATTTATTGAATATTTAAAAAATACAAAATATATCTATAAAATTTTTTTTTTCTGAATTGATTGTTAGAATTTATTGGAAGTGTACAGGTTTTGTGTAGTGATTTTAGTGTGAAAACGTTCCGCGAGTGTTACTTGTTTTGATGTGCGTGCCTTTTCTGCAATTTTCGCGACCGCGTATCTCCTTTTTGCCAAGCTATACTGCTTGTTTTTCCCTATTTCTTTAATTGTATGTGGTTGTCTCTATGTCAGAGTCTAATTCAACCAGCCTTCTTGATCAACTCGAAACTGCAAGAAGTCAATCACACCAGCTTTCACAGATAATAAGCAATTTCTTTTCTGATCAACCTCAAGATACAACTATGTTATCTCTAAACATAGACCCCTTAAGGTATCTCTCTAGACTTCCGGAATTTAATGGAGACTATAGAGAACTCCAGAATTTTATCGATTTAATAGACAAAGTGCACCCATTGCTCACAAGGTATGACGAGCTATCACAAAGTGTTTTTTCCGACATGATAAAGTCGAAATTAAAAGGCAGAGCGAGAGAAGTAGTCGAAATCAATGTCCACATGACAACGTGGTGTAGTATCAAATCGACCCTAATACAAAATTTCGGTGACAGACGAACCGTCGAAGAATTGTTCGATGAGTTACGAGCGTGTAAATTCAAATCCAATAGTGTAGATTTCTTTAACGAGATAAAAGGCATTTTGCGTCGCCTTAACATAAAAACTAAACAAGGTCTAACAGACGAAACTTTGGTTACAACTAATATAGAAGCTAACAAATCTTCCGCTCTATGTGTATTCAAAAATAAATTACCTGAACCAATGCGTTCTATTCTTTTCTGTAGAAATCCGAGTTCCCTTGAGGAAAGTATCAACATACTACATGAAAGTGGATATGCTTTCTTCAATCCCTTTGGTAAAAACACCGATTTTTCTAATCAGAATCCCAACAGTAGAGAATTTCATAAAAATAAAAATAAAAACAACCGTCGAGACCAATGGTCTAATACTTCAGACCAATCAAAAACCAAATC
The DNA here is from genome assembly GCA_947369275.1 of Nemotelus nigrinus. Lineage (NCBI taxonomy): Eukaryota > Metazoa > Arthropoda > Insecta > Diptera > Stratiomyidae > Nemotelus > Nemotelus nigrinus. The sequence goes on along the minus strand of OX376374.1, from coordinate 24,646,384 downwards.
CACCCAGTCATATTCCCATAACAATAAATTTCGGCATGACGGACAAAAACACTACCATCCGAACAAACACGGTAACAACAAAACGAACTATCAGCCCAACAATAGATCAAACCAAAACCAATCAAACCCATATAATACAAGTAGGTCTTTCGACTATACCAACCCACAAAGTTTTAATGGCTACCAAAATAACTATTCGAATCCGAATAAAAACTTCCACCAACAGAGCAATAATACTAATCAAAATAGGCCAGAACCCATGGAAGTTGACCTGGCAAAAGTTTCTAACCAACCAACAAACATCCATTCTGAGAATTTTCAGTCCGCAGCCTCGGACACGGTTTACCCCATATAATAGTAAAATCAAACACCAAGCCTCTAAAATTCATAATCGACACAGGCGCAACACACTCAGTTATAAATCCTGAAATTTGCCACCCGAAATGGGAAATAGTTTTAGAAAACCCTCTAACCTTAAAAACCCTTAACCATACTGTCCAAATTGATCGTAAAGTAAATATACCGCTCTTCCAAGAGCTAGGAAACCCAGACGAAAAAGCAGAGTTTTTAGTCTGTAAGTTCCATGACGAATACGACGGTATAATTGGAAACAACATTTTGCACCGAATCAATGCTCTTATCGACTTCAAAAACGAACATTTAATTATTGGAGTTAGAAAAATAAAACTCAATTTTTGTACGGAAGTTAAGCTTAAATCTGAAGCGAATGCTTTCGAAGATATCGTAATGAATTTATCCGTATCACAGAAGAACGGATTGGCCCTTATACCGGAGACCCGAGCCGAAGATGGATCGTATCTCATACGGGAAGGCATTTACGACGTTGATAACTTCCAAACAAACGCAAGTGTAAAAAGATTAAGAGCATGTTCCAATAGAATATGTATCCCTCAACCGTTGAAAGTGGTTGAAGTGAACGACTTTAATTTCAACATAATAGAACAAACTGATGCTATCCCTATAATCGATCAACTGAGGATCGACCATCTGAATTCTGAAGAGCGTTCTTCACTTACGAAATTAATAAAAAAATACAATAGTATATTCTACAACGAAGATTCAGATCTAACATTTACTAACGTCATTAAACACAGAATCCGAACCGTTGATGACATTCCGATCCATTGTAAAACTTACCGATATCCGTATGTACATAAAACTGAAGTAGAGAAACAGATTCGTGAAATGTTAGACCAAAATATCATACGACCTAGTAATTCACCATACTGTGCACCGATCTGGATCGTGCCTAAGAAGGCCGATGCCAGTGGAAAGACCAAATGGAGGCTTGTCATTGACTACAGGAGGTTAAACGAGATCACCGTTGACGACAAGTTTCCAATCCCCAATATTGATGAAATACTGGAAAAACTGGGAAACTGCCAATACTTCACGACTCTCGACCTGGCAAAAGGCTTTCACCAGATTGAGATCGATGAACGCGACATACACAAAACTGCTTTCCGTGTGGAAAACGGACACTACGAGTTTTTGCGTATGCCGTTTGGGCTAAAAACGGCACCCGCCACGTTTCAACGACTTATGAATTTCGTTCTTAGTGACTATATCAATAAAATCTGTTTAGTATATCTCGACGATATTATCATCTTTTCTACTTCCCTTCAAGAACACATAGATTCTCTAAATAAAATTTTCAAGCGATTAAAAGAAGTAAATTTAAAAGTCCAAATGGACAAGTCTGAATTCTTAAAGAAGGAAACGGAGTTCCTCGGGCATATCGTGACACCCGATGGTATTAAACCAAATCCCCAAAAAGTCGAATGTGTCAAAAACTTCCCTTTACCTAAAACCCCTAAACAAATAAAGCAATTTCTTGGCCTAACCGGATTTTACCGGAAATTTATAAAAGACTATTCAAAAATCGCAAAACCTATGACTAAATACTTAAAGAAAGATTCGAAATTAAACCTATCCGACCCAGAATATCTCACTAGTTTCCAAACTCTGAAAACCTTCCTCACTAACGATCCTATATTGCGGTACCCTGACTTCAACAAAATCTTTACGCTAACCACCGATGCTAGCCAATATGCCTTAGGTGCAATATTGTCCCAAGAAGGTCATCCCATTTCCTACGCTAGCGTGACACTAAACGAGCATGAAGTCAATTACAGCACAATCGAAAAAGAATTGTTGGCAATTGTGTGGGCCACGAAATATTTTCGCCCATATCTGTTTGGACGAAAGTTTATCGTTGAGACAGACCATAGACCACTGTCCTGGTTATTTTCTATTAAAGAGCCTAACTCGAAATTGGTTAGATGGCGCTTAAAGCTATCAGAATTTGAATATACGGTCCAATATAGAAAAGGAACCGCAAATAGTGCAGCAGATGCGTTGTCCAGGATTGAAAATCTAGAACTTAACCTAATCGAAAATAACCATGATTTCCCGACAAGCAAATCAGCCATCAACGTCTTCAAAAACCAAATTGTTATTTACAAATCTACCTCAGGGTCCTTGAGAGTAAAGAAAGAGAAAGTTTTCGATAAAAATAGAACAAAGGTATTCGTCAAAATATTCGATCATCAAACAGCGATAACCCTCTTGAAAAACCATTTCAACCCCAAAGGACTTAACGCAGTACTTGTCAAAGATGACGAGTTCTTTCAAACACTTCAGGACGCTTATTACCAAAACTTTTCAAATAACGATAATTTCAAGCTAATACGCTGCGAAACATTACTCGAAGATATTCTAGACGAAGAAAAACTAGTAGAAGAGATAAAAAAGGAACACCTTCGTAACAACCACAGAGGGATAGACGAAGTATTTAGAGAGCTCAAAATGAAATTTTATAACCCTAAACTGAAAATCCGTGTGACACAATTCATTAATAATTGCGAAATATGTAATGTTGAAAAATACGACCGCCATCCGATAAAAGAAAAATTTAAAATCACCGAAACCCCGAACGCACCCGGAGACATAATACAAGCAGATGTTTATTATAGTCTTGATAAAACAATATTCGTTACTTTCATAGACCGATTCTCTAAATTTGCGCAAGCTTTCAAAATAATCGGCAGAACTTGGACAGAATTTAAGCGTGTCACTCTACAGTATCTAGGTGTAGTGGGACAAATAAAAAAGTTGATAATTGACAATGAATTAGGCTGCAAAGCACTCCCCCTCCAGGAGCTTTTCAAAGAACGTAATATTGAAATCCATTATACGTCCAATAACAACCACACCTCTAACGCAGACATAAATCGGTTTCATAACACACTAAATGGACACATACGATTGTTAAGGCATGACCCAGAAAAAGATACTGATACAGTAGAAACTAAAGTACTCAAGGCCGTTATGTTCTACAATAACACCATACACTCTACTACAGGATTTAGACCTAAGGATTTCCTTTCGGGCATCGTAACTCCAGCAGACTATCCGAGCATCAAAGAAAGAATGATTAAATTGAAAGAAAAAGCCATTAGCAAAGCAAACAAAGATCGCGAAGAAACAAGCATACAAGAAGGGCCAGTCTTCCTGAAAGAAGTCAGAGGCGGAAAAAACCATGCCAAATTTAGGAAAGTATCAGCAAGAAAATTCGATGAAGACCACATTGTGACTGACTCTGGACACAAATATTACAAATCACACGTAAAACGGAAAAAGAAGTACCAAACCATTGAAAGCCCTACTATTAGCCTTAAATGTAAACCGAAACGTAGAAAACACAAACCGAAAAAGCTAACTACCTTTGACGACCCCTGTTATAATCGCGAAAAACCGTCTGTTTTGAAAGAATTTCCACCATTTACTAACGAACAAAATTCCCTGATACAAAAGGCGAAATATCAAGGCCCAGAAAATGAGACGCTTATCTCCAAATTTGGTTTACAAATCACTAGACGTGACATTTCCACACTTATAGGCAGTAATTGGCTTAATGGCAATATTTTGAATTTTTATGTAAAACTCATTCAGGATAGAAGTGAAAATAATAAAGCAGGCTCCGATAGAATTCGTGTATATGCGATGAATACCTTTTTCACATTAAAACTTTTACAATCTGGCTACGAAGGAGTCAGATCCTGGACTCAAACGATAAACATTTTCTCTTACGATATGATAATTATACCGGTTCATATCAACAATTCACATTGGTGCCTAGCCATTATAGATTTTAGAACTAAAACAATTAAATATTACGACTCGTTAGGCGGACAGAATACTAGTCTCTTACATAGCATAGAAGATTACTTAAAGAAGGAATCAATTGATAAACTTAAATCAAACTACGACACAACTCATTTCACAAAAGAAAATGTACTCGACACACCAAGACAAACGAACACAAGTGACTGCGGTGTATTTAGTTGCATAATAGCTGAATATATTACAAAAGGACGTGAACTTACATTTACGCAAACAGACATTCCTTACTTACGAAACCGTATGATACTTGAAATAATCCAAGGAAAACTTCTTTCATAACCGTTTACCATAGGGAAAAAATTATTTCTTTCTATACCCTCCATATTGTAAATACCAATATGCGTTACTTAAACTAAAACTAATACAGACACATTGAGATTAACAGAACTCATAACTTTTTACAGGCAAATGAAAAATACCACAATGATGATTTGGTTTCTATCAACATTCTTACTCTTCACCAACACATTTTATGCCCAAAGTCAGGAAATTCATGTTAATGACCTGAACAGCAACAACGGATATATTACCCTCGATCTTGGAACTATTAGCATGATCAACCAATATCACAAAGTGTTACATATAGTTAACTTAACAACATATGAAACTTCAGCAAATTATATAAAATCCACTTTTATGGCGCTTCAATCAAAACCTGAATTAATAGGACATATATATCAAACTCTAAACCAAAGTTTCATCTTATTGGAAAACAAAATTAAAAGTATCAAGCCTCACTTTAGGAACAAACGCGGACTCATCAATGTAATAGGCAAAGGTTTAAAAATTATTGCTGGAACCATGGACCATGAAGACGAAATAGAAATTGAGACCAGACTTAACGAACTATACAATAACAACGGAAAACTAATCGAGGAAAACAATAGACAAATTTCAATAAATAGACAGATATCGGATCAAATCGAAAATATAACCACTCACATCAATCATCAACAAAAATATCTGAAACAATATATAGACAATTTCACTAACGAATACGCTAACCGCATTACGACATTGGAAGACGAAGTAAAACTCATGCAGTATGCATACCATATAAACTACGACATAACATTACTTAAAAACCATATAGACGACATTGAACAAGTACTTCTCTCCAGCAGACTCGGAATATTGTCAAAAAACATACTCTCAGCAGAAGAGTTAGAATTCATTCCAAATTTAGAAAGTTACCAAAATATTAAAACCGTTGTTACAACTTACCAAGATACAATTGTAATAGCTTTACTCATACCCCAACTTTCGAATCTAAAATACTCTAAAGTACTCATTGAACCTATTCCTGACTCAAATAAGAAGTCCTTGTCGTTACACACTAACGAAGTCCTAATTGACGACAATAATAATATATATAAGTTACCGGTCAAGGAAAGCTTGGAAAAAAACTTAATACCGTTGATTGACAGTTGCATAGAGGGCATTATTAACTCAAAGGAAGCATTATGTAACAAAACCATAGTAACAAATGAAGAAATCAAAGAAATTATCTCCGGTATCATCATTACAAAAAACCTAGTTAGAACTAATGTAATAAATAATTGTAGTAAAATAAATGTCGATATTAGTGGGAATTACCTCATCAAATTCAAAAATTGCAAAATTTCTATTAAAAATAAAACTTTTACGAATTATGAAAATACTGTATTGAATAAAATAATTTTACCAAACTTTGTAACCAGAACTAAGGAACATGAAGTAGTAAAAGAATTAAACTTAAGAGAACTGTACTTAGAGAATATTCATAATAGAAACTTATTACAAAAACTTGAATATAAAAATCATACTTACCATGTTACAAACATAGGAATCAATACGACTATTATTTCAATCGCTATCATAGCAATACTCTATGTCATATGTAAGAAAATTATATTAAGACGAAAAATCATTAACAAAAGTTGTAAACACATAATTTCGTCGGAGCCTCAATCTTGCGGTGGAGGGGTTACAATGTCAGAACCTAAATCAAATATCATTTAATCATAATTTCATACATTGCAAAACTATCATACAAGTTATGTATATGACACCTACACAATTGTATGGTATTATAAACACTCAACACTGAATTGACTATTATAAACACTCAACACTGAATTAACTATTATAAACACTCAACACTGAATTATGTTCTAAATAAACTTAATTAAACAGTAAGCTAAGATAATTGACATTTTGAATGTACGTAGACGATTGGGTCAGTCTTAATTAGAGCGTGTTACGATTAAGAACTTTATTGAGTCGTACAAAATAAAAATAAAAACACTGAAGTTTTAATTGCTTTACTATTTATTTTTTTTGTACTAAGTGGAGTCTGAAAATAAAACTGTTAAACTCTTATCTTTAATGGGAAGTAAAGTTCTTTCTGGGAAAAACTTTTTCATCTTCTGTACAATTGGAACACGAAACTCGTACAAGGAAATGCATTAAAGCGAAAATCAAACTTTCAGCGTGTCCTTCGCTTCGTTGCAATTACGTTGAAAAAGTTGTTCGTGCCGTAAAAGAATCAGGCAACTTAATTAGCCCAGTCAGTTGATTACTTTCACTGGATTAAAGCAAAGTCAGTGAAAGTCAGTAGGGTACTTTTTTCTCTCTAAGCTTGTCGAGGTGGAAACGAGTTTGGTGTGGTTTTAGGTTGTAGACATAAATTATGGCAGAAATTTTTCAAGAAAATTTCGTATGTGCATTAGCTGTTGTTTGTACTGGGAAACGATATTTAGTGCTGATTAAGCTAAGTTTATTGACAAGTGGTGGCAGGACATTTTGCATAAATAAAGGAGTGAAGTTTGTAAAATATAAAGGATTAATTTCGTATGAATACTGAAAAATTCAATGCTTGCTATATCGTCAAATTTTTAATATAATTAAATGAAAACGAAGGATGTCAGCTACACAGTCGTGTTATCTATTTGTTTGTAATTGTTGCTCAAATTCGCGTGGATATGAATTTTCAGTATCGATGGCAAAGCACTTTGATGTTAAAGAAAATTTCATGTTTTTATTTCGGTAGATATTTTTGCAAAGTTGTAATAACTGCTGATGATTTGAAAAATGTGCAGAGTAATTTATTGGAAATTTGATTCTTTATCATCAAATGCTTTTACCGAGTCTTTGAATGAAAGAAGGTCAGACGACTCACAGAAGAAAAAAGAAAGGATATCACTAAAATCTCAAAAGTAGCTTTCTATGATCTAATTTCTTAAATTTTACTCTGTAGCAATAGAAAAAGTGACACGAAAATGTTCTGCATTAGACATGAATCTCAGCTTAAAATTCACTATCAGTGTTTTCTGGTTTTTCTTCCGTTTTTCGTTGCATCAAACTCTCAAACATACCTGGAATCTAATAACGAACAGCGAAATTAGTCTTGAATATATTTAATTAGAGTTTTTTTTGACATGCAACGTGATATGGTTGCACAAATGGGGACATTATGGTCTGGTTACATTTTGACTTTTCTGTGAGGTAATTCCAGAATTCTTTTATTGATCATTCCGCAACCGACCGTAACGACAAAGTTGTTTCGCTATCATTCCAGGTCAAGCACTCGAATTTTAATGGTTGGGAGAAACTTCGAATTTCTTCATTGAAAATTGCGTACAATAGACAAATAGAATAAAACTCATACATTCCCTCTGACCTACAAAGCATTCGATTGAGAAAAACATGAATCTTAAGTAGAAGCTTTAAGACAAATAAAAGAATTTAAGGAAAAAGGAAACCGAAAGAACAATGAACTGACAGTAAATGGAAAACAAGAGATCAGTATAACCAAACGCACACATAATACATATACCTAGGACATGTAATCGTACATCCTGTCCTCCATCCGTGCTAATACCGAATCGTAAGAGGGAAGTTTCCTTTCTTTTTTCGGCGAGATCTTAAAAGCATTTTAGAAGATTTCGCGACTTACGAGGAAACTCGGTTCAAGCAACAATAAGAGTTTAAAGAAAAATAACATAAAATCTCTCTGAGCTGAGAAAACGAAAGGTTTTTTTTTCGATGCAAGCAAAAAGGAAATGAGTGAAGTGAGTATATAATGTAAACACGGAAGCTTTTAAGGATTTTTCGGAACGGAAAAAAGAGTCAAATTGAAAAATCCAGATCAACTGGCCCTTGTTAGCTATAACGACAGAAAGAAAAGTTGACAAATTCTTTGGGAAATGTCTTCTGAAGATGAGGATGTGATTTACGTTGTTTTTTTTTGTACGAGCTCATGTACAGACGTACACACATGCATGGACACAAGTATTTTTTTTAAGGTATATTGTAGACGAAGGTGAAGTGAACTAAACGTTATGATCGAAAACAATATCTCATAAATTTTGCTGTTGAATATGTTGTTCAAAAGCAAAGTCTGCATTTTTCGTTACTCGTATACCAACTTTAATTAAATAAATATAAAGATAAGGAAGATGAATAAATTCATGTCATAACTGATTAAAGCCAATCAACTATATTTCTTTCACATTTTTGTCAGTTGAGTAAGTTTTTAAAATTATTATTTTGTACGACAACTTATGCTGAAATTCTTAGAAGTCTTGTGTTTCAGCTAAGTCAAATTCGCAATCGAAAAAAAGTTCACAATTTAATTAAATTTGGCATTATTCGTTTCTTCTTAATAAGAGTGGGTTGTTGTTCCGAAAAACTTAAGTTGAAGGTACATTTTGGCTGTGTTGCTTAAAGACAGAAAATTATTAATAAATGTAGCAGACTGTTGAATTATTTCATGGAAACTGTTACTTAGGTACCCATAATTTAGCAAGCGTCAGTCATTTGGATTGTCAGCAACTGCTTGGTTTTCATAATAAATTTGTAATATTAGATCTACGAATTCGTAGGTAATTTCGTCTTTAAGTCGCGATACATAAGAAATCAGCCGCAGATTGAATTTTGAATATGATTGAGGTTTGAGATTTGTTTCCAAACAGTTGAAAAGGTTGCAATATGTTTAACGTCCTTGTTTATATATTGAACTTTGATTTAGGTTATTTCCCTTTTCAATATTCAAGACAAAGCTAAGCGTGTTTACAATGAAGAAAGAGGAATGGATATGTTTCTTTATATCTTGTCACATCACGTTCGCATTCTCATTCACAAAACAAGCTATAATAACCATGAAAAATAGTATGAAATGTTATTAAATAATCATAATTAAGCTATGTTTTATGTTGACTAACCAAGTCAACATAAAACAAATTTGCTCTTTTCTTCCTTTCGTTATTATATTCAATCCTAGTCATGTGTAAATATATTCTTGAAAGTTTTCCGAAACTCTTAACACTCTTTCGCATTGTATCGACCCCGGAGATAACAATGAATATGGATGGAAAAGTAAAACCTTTTTCTGTAATTCATCTCATCGGAAACATTGTCAAATGGATGATATCAATTAGTGGGGATAATGGCTGCTCATTACAATAAAATTAATACGCCTCGTGCTTTTAAGCAAATATTTTGCTATTCCCCCTCGGTTTGAATTGACAGCCACATTTAGGTATGTGTAATTAATTATATATGTATGCCAATGTACTTGGAATGCGAATATCGATCAAAATGACAACAATTTCAGAACTGAATTCATAAGACATTCCTCGTGACATAAATTGCTAGATTCTTTCCCAAAAAGTCAACAGAGCCACTGAATCGATAAAATCATGATTTCTGGCTGTCTTGCGGCAAAACATAAAAACCATAAAACGACATTCACACAAAATACCATATTCAGTTGCAAAAGATTCGGGCGTCTAGTTTCCCGTGCGTAAAATTGACACAGGGCCGAGGACAACGGGCAAAATAAAATAGATCTTATCTGGAATATGGTAAACAAGCAATAAAATTTGTGTGCTATTCAGATGTGTAATAAGCTGTGAAATTGAATTTAATACAAACGAAACATTGACTACTTCAAACGTTACCAGTCCGTATGTTTTGGTATATGAGCGAAGGATGGCTGACTGACGCTGTTTGGAAAAATCACGAGGTAACATACTAGACATGAAAATGGAAGGAAACAAGAAAATTGCTTTTGATATTAAGCATATCAATTCCACATTACTTATGTGTTTACTACTCATGACTTTTAACACCTGCCACGTACGTGATCTGAAATGCAAAAGAAGGATGTATTTATTTGGTGAAACGGTATGCTCTCTGACTGCCAGAAGGCTCACACGTTATGCAGGATTTGATTTTCATGCAATACTGTTTGCCTGAACTTTGGTTGCAGAATTCGTTCGACGAAATAGCGTGGAAAAGTTAAGCATATTACTCTAATTTATTGAAATGTTAGTGTAGTGATTGCATGGTTTCCGAGTTCGAGTGAGTTCTTTGAAGAATTGTTTTGTGGTACTTTGATTTACAATGCTGATCATGTAGGAAGGAATGGGAACGAACAGTTCACCAATTATATTGACCTTGTGAAGCAGCTTTTACCAATAAACTAGTTTGCTGATATGAAGTTTAGATAAATAGAAAAAAATAAAGTAATAGAAAAATAGTTATAGAGTTGGATGTAATCCTGGTTTCCTTTGTTTATGTATACCTCGTATACTTACAAGGAACAATTTTAATTATTAATTGTGATTATAATGAGCCACTGTAAGTATTAAAACTCGAGTATTTTAAAAATATTCACGCCTAAATCCGGAAACAACTTTAAACGCGTTTTTCAGTCATTTTCACTCTTTTGAGTCACTTTCAATCACTTTTTTCAACTGGCGGACAAACAATCTCCGCAGCCGCTTGATCGATTTTGATGAAACTTTGCACTGTACTTTGGACTTTGTAGTTATTAAGGTGTCTTGTATGGTAAACCATCCCGTGTTTGGAAAAAATGTATAATATAAAACTTGACAGGACGCAAACGGTGCAAAAACAGGTCAATTTTTGTATAAAATTTTTCAAAAAGCTGCATTTTCTACTATCGATTTTTGGCAAACTGTGGTAAATTATCACGTTGTAAACTTTTTTCTTGCAAATTTAATATCCTATTTTTGTTTCCGACGTGCAAATCTGCGGATTATTTGTCCGCCGTGGGAAGACATTTGTTTAGGACCCGACTGTGGCGCACTCTGAAAAGTAGACAAAAAACGCTGGACGAGGAAAGAATTATTTTTGCTATTTGATAAGGATAACATTATGTCCTTGGAAAAATCTTATTGTTATATCTAATAAAGTTGCTGAGAAAAACGTTTTCGGAAATAAGCTATGTTTTTTGCTCTCTACATTAGACACCTACCTTAATTAGCATTACGTAATTCGTGATTTATTTAATTACTTTCATTTTAAATAGACGCCTTTGTGGAATTCTTTTTCTTTTTTAGATGGGCTGACTTTGGATTAAATTTATTAGGAATTTGGGCTGCTTCATATTAGGAAAATCTAGAAGCCCTGTTCGCAACTTGGAATTATATACAGGCATTTTGACTTATTATTTTAAGATTGTCTGAGGGTGTGCTTGTATTCGTTCAAGTTTCCGATCGATATTCTTTGCAGCCAGAGTCTCGTGTTTATTATGTAAGAATCAGAGAACAAAGTTTTCGGTATCGAGGCATGATATTGCACTTTTACTTCTTATAAACACTTTCGGATACTGTTGAAAGTAACGTTTATTCCCTTTTTAGCGAGTCTTACTTTTACTTATAAGAAAATGTATATTCAAACTACTGCTGAATCACTTCATTATCTTTTTTCTTGGTTGTACGCTTTTCTCCCCACGCGGGGAGGTTCCAAATTGTTTTTATTTTTCTTAATATGATTTTCTTAGACTTTTTAGTTCTCTTTAACTCTACAGTTTGGGAAGAATATGAAAGTGGGCAATGGCGATGCACATCCAAGAATACCACTTTGAACCGCTTCGTTTTCTCCGTTGTCTGTTGGTAGTTTATTCACGACTAAAAAACGTTGAACTGATATTGAACAGTTTCTGAGGAATTCTATCCATGCAAAATAAAAGAGTAAGATTAATTTATGCTACAAAGATGTGTATCATTTTTCTAGACTAGCGACTGACTTGACCACCAACTGAAAAATTAAAAAGTAGATTTCAAATGAAAATTAATATTTTAAGTTGGGTTTTTTTAAGCTCGTCAACAATTTTGTAAGATGCAAAAATAAAAGTGAAAATAGTTTTGTTAAATAAGATGATTTAATTATGGCGCTGTTAACGGTGAATTATGATAATATGGTTTTTGAAGTATTGTTCTTCCTAGAGCAGATGTTTTTACATCTCTTCAATTTTGTGGCCATATCTTCCCATATAAAATTATTGTTGCTATTTTTGCTAATCTACTTATTTTGGGACTAATCTACTTGTTTTAATTTTAATATGAAATATTATCTTTGTTCAATGATAATGAAATGTAAGAATACATTTCATTATCATTGCAATTCACCATGTAGATTACACGTAGATTATTTTGACTCTATTTTTATTCATATAGCTGACCATTCACTTATAAATACGTTTCTTCCGAGATGCAAATCTTTCACTGTGAGCTCTGAATCAAGACTCAATTCAATGTGGATTATTTCGCCAAAAATGATTGGTTCTCTTTCTTCTCTTTCACATTTTACTAAAACTTCACTTCACCAGTAGATTCGAATAGCCCAGTCCTAATGTTTCTCGCTCTACCTTTAACAACTGCAATTTTTGGATTTGTTACTCATCAAGCTATTTTTTAATTTAAAAAAAAAATGAAATATCTAAAACTCTAGTCCAACGAAAAATAAAATATCTAAAACTCTAACACTCTTTTAGTTTACGAACGTTTTTTGCGGAACTCTCGTCCTACTTTAACACTCAGCTTCCTTCTGCTTCTCTACTGATATGCAGAGATCTCGATTGTATGCACCAACAGCATATCACTGTTTACCTCTTATTTGTTTTGACTGTGCTCCTTTTTTTTAACTCAATGCCTTGCCAAATTCTAATAATAAAATACTTGATCTCGTTTTTTTCCATATTTCTAAGTGCCCCACGACAGTAAATACAGCCTTTTCTCCATATGTGCCTTATTCCGGATCTTGACCTTCCTCCATTTAATTTTCAAAATCTCCTTCAATTGCCGTACGCAGAGGAAAATTGCTAACGTTTCATTTGATTTTCTTAAAGCAATCTTCTTCGTCATGGCCACTGAAATAATTGAAGTTAAGTGATTCCCTTTCTTTCGTGGTCTCAATATTGATGATACTCTTTTGCTACTTTTCTTTCGCAATTTTTTCCTACTTTATTCTCTTTTCGTACAAACCCTTTTGAAGTAGGATTCTTTATGTGCTGCCTTGATGCTAGCCTTGGCTGTGGTTTTGATGATATTCCAAACATCTTAGCGAAGACTATTCCTTTCTCTTTGTGTGTTCCTCTTTCAATAATCTTCAACCTACATATTACTTCGGGTGCAGTCTCTTCCCTATGTGCACGAAGCTAGTGATCTTGTTTGTATCTCTAAACTGCATGAAAGAGTGGCTCCCATCCAATCTTTTCTTGCACCAGACCAGCAACGATTCATAAAAAGCAAATCTATATTGACCAACTTTCTTTCTCTGGTCATTTACTCTCTCTTTTTTGGTGTCTCTGGTCCGTTGCTCCCCTGGTTCACTTCCTATGTTGTTGACCGTACTTGTGTCATAGGTTATAATTCACGCACCTCTGATCCATTTTTCCATCCATCAGGAGTTCCCCAAGGTTAAACTTGACCTACTGTTCTTCGTATTATTTGTCAATGGCCTGCCATCCTGTGTACGTTCTCTTTATCTTTTGTATGCTGACAACTTCAAGATGTTTGGAGTAATCATGACTTTTGACGATTGCTTTCAAGTACAAAATGATCTATCTGCTTTGAATAACTGATGAAAATAAATGTCACGAAGTGTCGTTAGATTTATGAGTACTATATGGACAAAATTACATATATTATCTTCTTACAATTAAATATTTACAATTATAATTTTACTTACAATTTTAATTCCTCCCTTAATGCTGCTGTCAATTTAAAGGACCTTGGCTTGAAACTCAAACTGGATCAATATGTATTGTACATCACTGCCAAGACTTTTAAATTGTTTGGCTTTATCCTTAGGTCCTCCAAGACCTTCGTTAACTTCTCCACATGCTTGCATATTTTCCTGTCATTAGTCCGTAGTATTGTCAAGTTTGTATCGTTTTTTTTACTCTGAACGATACAGCCGGGTTTCTGTTCGGAAATTTAGTCGGTGTAACAGATCCTTTATCATGTTTGATGTTCTTTTAGCACAAACTGATGTTTACTTTCAACCACCGTTGTTTTGTATAGTTAGACTACATAACGAGCTGAAACTCGGTCAATTCATTTCATTTTTTTAGCGTTCCAAAATTGTCCGGTTTTTTTACTTACTGAGCTTTTTACGCACTTTTTCTGTTTGTATGGTTTTGAACGATGTGAGATAGCTTGTTTGTATACTATAAGATTTTATAAATAATTATAAACAAGGTGAATCATCTTTGAGCGAGAATAAAATAATGAATAACATTGATAACATCTAAAACCAAGATAAACTAGTCATGCTCCGTATAACTCACACCATTGCTTTTCGTTATAGTTTATATTGTATAGTTTATTTGTGATTTGCATAGTTTGTATAGTTTATGTGTGATTTGCCCATGCTGGAAGCAAATTTGGCAATTATAAGCAAAACTACAATGTAGAAATATCAGCGCCCAGCGTGGGATCGAGCATACTGGTTTCTATAAGTTTAAGTAAATGATAAATGCTGATTATCATTTGTTTAAATTAGTAAAGTCAAGTAAATCAAGTTAAATATTGCATGTTTATGCTGGATTCAACTGTTTTTTTTTAACGAATGTAGTGTTTACTTAAGATTGAGGTTACACTTTTGTCAAGTTTCCCAGGACCAAAAGATTGAGTTGATGCAGAAAATAGAATGCAAAGAAATATAAATGAAGATATATATTTTGATCTTCTATACTATAATGCCACTCCAACTCGCATATGTTAACGGAAAATGTTTAATGCTTTTAAAAGTTTTAGCTCAAACACCAATGATAACCCTCTTTGGACATCAATTTCATGAATCTCTATAAATTCTGAGTAGTAAGCCAAAATCTCTTTGTTTCCATTTCATTTTGGGCTTTGTGGCTTTCTTTTATCGCTGAAATCATTTCATTTCTCCAACTCTGCAAAATACCACAATTTCCACTCATTTTCATTTACCAAACGAAAATTTTTATTCATTCTACTCAAAGCGCAACCGTTCAATCCACACTGCTATTCAGAAACAAATCCATGAGGTAAGAGATTGGGTTTTATGTGTGATTTGAAAAACAAAATTATGATGAAAGTACTATTAACCGAAAACAATTCTCGAGATGCTAAGTTTCACGATTCAGATGAAATTCTGCGGTATTATGAGCGCTATCCCTGATATATGAATATACAATGTGAATGCGAAGGTATGGGAAAATTCCTTTTGGGATTTTCCATATTGTGGTTGGGAATGATATGTGTATATTCCTTACAGTTTTCATGCGGTATTCAGGTTAGTAAGAATGCTATGACTTATGGATTAAAACAAAGCGGATTCACTAGACCTGGAAAACAATTCTGCATATTTGCTTTGAATTCAATATTTATTTTGGTTGAATCAGTTCTCGTGGGAGTTGAGGAAGTTAGCCTTTTATGAAACCACAGCGAAAATATTCTGTTTTAGGCGCAAGAATAATGAAAGGTCAGAAAAATATAATAGCAATAATAAGTCGTTTACTATGTCCTGTTTCAGTCGTTGAATACGACTACGGTGGAGTATTTTATGTATTTGACGTTATGATTATTGACGGTCCATTAGTGGTCACCCATCTATTTGGCTGGACTGTGAGATCAGTTGTAGAAATATCGCTCCCAGGACAATTCTTTAACAACCCGTGTGCAGACTTAATAAATGCATATTGTAGAGGGGGAAATACTAAGATTGCATTTATAAAGAGTATATTGCTACAGAGTAAAAAAACAGTTGTAATTTGTGATAATTGGCATATGTGTGTAAATTGATGTAGAGTAAGCCCTCATTAAAAATTGTTTTCTGGCAATAATAACTTCAAAATCACAAGATTTCTTTAATTCGTGATTTTTCTCTGATATATGATTCCAGTCAGGGGTCACTCAGGTGCTCAACGTGGCTCCAGTCCATGAATGAATTCTCAACTCTATTTTGGCAGTTTCATTTCATGATGTTATTAGATCGTATTTTCTTCCATTATAGTATTTGCTTGGATGTGCTTATTTTGATTGTTGACAGCTCTATAAGAATTACACTAACAAATATTGAAAGGAGGCTTGAGTAGTAAGCTATGATTTTTTCTTTACACCAAACTTTTTTCATGTTGCGTTGTTTTTTTTCGATTAGTCTTACGTATTCTTAAAAGGATTTGAGTCTTGTATTTCAGGTTTATCGCGTTTTCAGCGCAAGTTACTGAATCGAAATAAATTATAATTGAAAACTTGAGTTTCTTCAATTATTTCAATACCACAATACTACTACATTTGTCGAATGCTACTCATTTTGATTTTATACATAGTGAAAACTAATTTTTTTTCCTTACTAAATATTATGTAACACATTTTTACCACATACG